>JAFFJZ010000005.1:26250000-27500000 GCA_018340375.1 Gonatopus flavifemur
ATGGTTCACTTTGGCAATTCCCAATCAAGCCGGATAAAAGTTTTGTCGGGTTTCAATCACATTTACAGGAACAAACAGCGTTCAAAGTTTGACAAAAATTGTTTTTTCGATTCTGCCTGGCATTTTCAACAGAAATTCTAAAACAACCGGCACACAATTGTATATAATTTAGGGGGACCCTAATCCATGTAAGACCCACTGGATTGCTCGAAATCGGCTCTAAAACTAAACATTCTACACCTTTTTGTCAAAGGATAAAATTCCTTGTTTTTGTTCCAGGAAATGCGCCTTGTAAGGAATGAAGTGCTTTCTTGGATATCTTGGATATGAAATGTTAATTATATTGTATCATATATCAAAAGATCTATGTAATTCTTATCGTATCCAATTATCTTCAATTCAGTATATATTCAATCATATGTGTCCTTACATAAATTTGATTAATAGGCTGTTAATAACTTCTATGGGAAACTTCACATGAATGTTCGGAAGTGATTAACACGTAAATGCGTTAAGAAATTTTCATATTTTACCGGAAATTTACTGGAAAATGATAGTTCAAATCTCATAGAGTTTGGAATTTTCAGTTAAATTTATAGGAAATTTCATATGCATGTACCGGAAATTGATTCCCTATCCCATAATTCGAAATTTCCGGTTGCTGCGTATAGGAAAATTCCGTTTATTTTTCAGAGTGTAACTTATGTATTGTAGAGTTCAATAATTCTATACAGGGATTCTTTTCTACGAGCTTGAAGTCTTCACCAAAACATCATCATTTCGGTTCACCACCAATAAAGATCCCATGCAGGTATTGCCAAGACTGAAAAAAATCCAAGCTTGTCCCAAGGTTGGCACATGTGTCAGAAACGAACCTCCGTGAAGAACAATCGGCCCAGTATTGTTCCATGATTGTCCCGTTGTTCCCAATGGACAGTCAGTCATGGTACATTTGTTAATATTTTGGAAATGGTCACTACATTTGGTACAAGCTTGGCACAAGTGTAAAAATCGAGCATTCGTTGAGAACAATCGTGCCAATATTGCCCACATGAGTGGCACAATGTTTATAAATATTGACTGAATTCTGAATTTACAATGGCTGGAGACTTGGGGATAACCATCGGGCCAGAGCTGGCCCGATCTTCTTGCCATAATTAATCCTACACACTAGTTTTATGCACCAAGCTAGATTTCATTGATCCAAGTAAGGATAGAACTTCACTTAATGGTAATAGGATACTTTTAAATGTAATCATACGCGGATATGAACTGATTTTGAAGAACGTTCTTCGATAATTCATGTACGATATTCTGAGGGAGAAAGTCATGAACTGAAATATGAATCAGTTGTTTTTTTCATCCATATCTGTGATCAAAGAAGCATTGATTGATGCTTGGTAAATGAATTGGACCGGGCCTGGCAAAACCACTGGCCCAAGCTTGTCCTGATCTTATCATTCCCAAGCCTGGGCCAAGTTTGGTAAATTTTTCAAGACCAGTCTCGGCAGGTCTTGTACCAGGCTTGGTCCATCATTGGGCCATTCGTCCATACACACACGGGATACTTTATGAGACGATATTGAGATCACATGAAGTGTTTTTTGAGGGAAAATTTTCCCATTATTCTTTATAATTACATTATAAAACCCGAGTCCGATTTGCTTAACTAAATTTCTTCCAGTACACATTATCAATGAAATTAGAACACGAGAGTTGAGGATTATTCAAATAGTTAAATTTCATTCAGGAGATGATGTGAAACAATTACACGCATGATATTACTTTTCAAGTACCGTCTTGCAAAGGCCAAGGGCAGTCTTACGAGTACCTGCTTCACACCTGAATTGGGGAGCATCGATGAATGAGGGCAGGATAGAGGGTTCTGGATCTGCAGGTAGATATGGATGTTCTATATGTGAAGATTCTGCATTTACGTCGATCACTTGAGTCAACTTACACTTTGCATCAAGAGTTGTGAAAGGATAACATGTTCCGTTGCAGAACACTAAACCATCTTCCATGCATGGGTTGTCCACGCATTTTGCCATGAATTCGTTATCCTCGAGTATCAAATACTGATTCACAGGACAAGGACCTCGTCTGTAAGGCTGGTGGCATGAATCGGTTTCGTTATGATACAGTAGTCCCAATTCACATTCGCATATTGGATACTGTTCGTCGTAATAATATTCTAACTCCATATGTGGCGGACATTCCGTTCGGTTGACAAAGTGGGAGGGATTGGCATTCTAATGAAAATGACATGAAACACATGAGCAAGTCAAAATTGAATAAACCACATATTATCTGCTAACACAGGACAACAAAAAAAGTTGTTTTCTGTGTTCTCAGGTTTGGGAACTGATTCGGACTGGTTTTGGTGTGCTAAATACGAGAACAATGTGAGATTCTTTGAATAACTTCAATTTTCATAATCGTTTATATATAATTTTTATATAAAATCTATACATAATTGATAAATTTTCATATATGAATCATAAAAAAACGAACTTATTCAAGGAATCTGACCATATTTTTGTATTCAACACATTTCAATCACTTCGAATCAGTGTCCACACGGAGAAAATTTTGTGGTATAAATTGTAACAAAAATGTATTGAATATTACTATGTTTTTGTAAAGTTGGACCATACTGACATTACGATGAATATCGCTATGATAATGATTGAAATTACGGTACAATTTAGTAAAGTTGGACACAAAACAAAGAAGAATTACAATTTTCCTTCCGTGAAAAGAGATGCTCGCGAAGTATTTTAAAATCAATGTTGAGTGATTTCGGTCACAATGTCAGTATAGTCTAACATTACAAAACAATTATAGTAATCGATACTACAAAATTCTCTGCCTGCAAATCTCAAGATTGAAATGGTTGTTGACCAATGTAATGAATTTTAGTGACGGCTTACCACGTTTGTAGATGCAATCATAAGTCCACATAGAATTGTGCACATCATGATGGGTAAAAAACTCATTCTAAAATCATGTAGATGAACATACATTCACATGTAAATGAAATACATCTTTTTGATAATAAATTCAAAAGGACTTTCCACTTCCAATACAAATAACTTTTGTTCACAAATGAATTCCACTTTTTCTGTACGTGGTGGAGAATAGATCTGAGAAATATGTTCAATTTATATATTTTTCTGATATCATTGAGTCGTGTAGTGAAAGAAACCTAATGAAATGTGTAGGTAGAAGGAGAAAATGATCATCTTCGTTGCAATATGATGTAACATGTTCGTCAATAATAGTATTGATTATCAACATCCAATGTCATCTAATTGCATTCTGTTTGCAACGCGGAAAATATATCGCTGAACAAGAAAATCCAAATGATATCAATATACCCAAGCAGAAAATCAAAGGAGAAAAAGGTGTACTTTAGGCACCATGATCCAAACTTCATATTAAACCATCGTCCCTACCTATGTTGGGAGCATGCGCCGAGAAATTTTCAGCTTTTATAAAATGACGAATGTCTGGCGGTCACCCTGAGAACCCAATTTCTTAGACCGAAATAAAATTTTCTCCGTCCTCATTGTAATCAATCTTTCTTTCAATGGGAAAAAATCTCAGTTAGATGGAAAGAGTTTCCCACAGATTGAAACGAAAAATTCTCGAACTGAAACAAAAATATATTCCTTCTTGGATCCGAAGAATGTGATTTCAATTTGATGAAAAAATTTTCCATTGAAATGAATATTTTTATATGATTAACTTTCAAGTAATGATACAGGGATTTCAATTGAAGGGTCGACGGTCTAAACCTGTTAACTGACATTTCAGAAATTTTACACGGCGAAGAAAAGTTAATCCAGATCTTTCAATTTTCATTCAAATGATCTGAAATTTGGAAGTATCATTCACCCTTGTAACCCGAAGAAAAAACTTTTCATAGACTAGGAAAATATCAAAAATTAAAGAAATGCCAACGTTTTTTCTTCGCCGTGTAAAATTTCTGAAATGTCAGTTAACAGGTTTAGACCGTCGACCCTTCAATTAATGTCGTTACAAGAATTAGACAACATACTTATACTCGTCAATGACAGGATGTCAATCTCTATTTTATTAAATTAAACTTATCTTATTTTTGTCCGATGTTAGAAGAAAGAGAAGTTCAATCTTCCACCGATGCCGATGATGAGAGCTCTATCTTTCGTCCCAAGGATCGATCCAAACAATTGACTATATTTCAGATCGTCTTTCCAATAGAATCGTAGGCTAGCAATGGCTTATATTAGACGATAGTACTCCTATCGTAGTCTTTAACGTGATATGAATTATTATATCCAATATCGATATTATTGCTACTAAATATAACGTATGATCTTATTGATTTGGATCTCTACCTGTTTGAGTCTTACTCAATTCAGATGATAGTCTTCTCTTCCCTTTTTCCTCTATCGCTCTGAATATTCTATAATATCCCATACAAAGGCAAAGAAATTTTCTTCAAGTCTAAGAAATTGGATTCTCAGTGCACAGGCTTTTGCTCTATCACCCCTCTGCAGAGGCGCAACAACGAGGGGTTCAAGAGCGCCAGAAGATCCCCTCAATTGTGATGGCCGAAGAGAAAAATTTTCAAAATTATACATAATTTATATAGAATTATATATCAATTACATATGAAAGGTATTGAGCTATAAATAAATGAGATATAATTCTGGAAATTTTTCCACAAAACAAAAAACACTTAAACAAGCTAAACTGTAGTAGCCGAAGCGTCCAGGTTCATTTTATTTTCAGTGACCGGTAGTTGGATAGTTTACGAGGCGCGTTCATAAAGTAAGGGCCGTTTGATCACAGAAAGCAATATACTCGTAAGAAACAAATTTAATTGTCATATTTAGTTAGGTAAAAACTTACTTTACTTCTCTACATAATCGCCGTTCACTTCTAAGCATCCCCAATAAAAATATTTCTCTCCAAAATTCTTCAAAACTCTTCAGATTTTTCTACATAACTGTCAGATTTCGGACGCTTTGAGAAATTTGCAGAATTTTTAACCATAAATATTACTCTACAAATTTCTGCATTACTCTGCAAAATTGTACATAATTCTTCCAATGTTCGTAATATTTTAAGAATTTCTCCACAAAATTCGTACAAAACTCGCCAAATCTCCATATTACATTAAATACTTCTCTGCATATTTCTGCATTACTCTACAAATCTCTGTTTTATCTATTCACTTTTGCTTGAGAAAAAAAATTTTTGTTCAGAGTTTATCTCTACAAATCTCCTTCCAGTTCGACTTGAATGACATTACGGAAGAGACACCACAGTGAAAGTCCATTTTAAGGAACTTTCCTCAGTGAGGATTGAACCCGGGTCCTGCGAGTGAGAAGCAAAGCCTCTATCACATCAGCGGATCTCCGAGATGACCACAGTAATCTTAAAGTACCACTTATGGGAATCATCGCAATGGAAAATTTTGAAAAATTCGTTTTCGTGAGGTATAGACCAATCAATTCAGAATCTTCTGAAACGAAAAATGAATAGGTCGTGGGAGAGGGGATTTTTCTGACCTCAACTTGTAAATTTTCTCAAGTGCTGAGTCAAATCGATAGAAAATTTTGAAAGTTCGTCCCTGTAAGATATAGACCAATCGATTCAGAATCTTATGAAACGAAAAATGAGTAGATCGTGGGAGAAAGGTTTTTTCGACCTTAACTTGTAAATTTTTCCAAGTGCTGGGTCAAATCGATAGAAAATTTTAAAAAATTCGTTCCCGTTGGATATAGACTAATCGATTCAGAATCCTCCGAAAGGAAAAATGAGTGGGTCGTGGGAGAGAGGTTTTTTCGAAGCCTACTAGTGAATTTTACTTGAGTTGTTTTGAGTCGATTGGAAAATTTGAAAAAATTCACTTTACCTCCGCAAATGCGATTTGAGAAAAATGTATGAATTTGTATAGAAAACTGAACTCTCCGCCACAAGCCGTAATATTCTTGAAATAGACAAATAAAGAGAAAATTCAAATTTTTTTCTGCAAATGTAGTTTGCAGAGAAATGTATGAATTCGTGGAGAAAATTCCTTTCCTCGTCAAATGTTTCCACCATTTATCAAGTACAAAAATGTTGAGAAAATTCAACATTTCTCAAGAAAACAATTTTGACCATTTTGGAAGATGAATCTGTTGAAAAATTCTTTCTTTCTCTAAGAATTGCGATAATGAAGTTTTGCAGAGAAATTGTTGAAGTTTTGAAGAGAAATATCTTTATTGGGGATTTTTCGTACCGCTGCCCCAGCTTCTTCAACCCCTCTGCATAGAAGCTTGCCGCCTGAGAGTCAGAGCCGGAATAAGCATTTCCCTAACAGCACTGGGAGGTTTTTAAAACGTTCCAAGAACGTTGGGACGTTTTTAAAACATTCTCAGAACGTTTTCAAAACGTCCAGGGACCTTGGTGCTATTAGGGTTGGGGGGCCCTGGGCCCATCATGATCATCGGATCATCAGACTTTCTAGCTGACTTGAAGTTCAAGCATACTTTTTCAATATTCTGTTAGTGACTGCGTACAGAAATCCGTAGTTGTCATCAATTCAATATCATTTTTAGTAGGCATTCCTAGATCTGTTTTCTACTGGATAAATTTTCTTTAGTAACAGTCGACGCCGTTCTTTTCCAGATTCTTGTTCACATGCATAACTGCATAAGTTCATTTTCTAAACCGTGCCAAATATCGAGGAAGTCGTTGAGAAAAAAACTTTGCTCTATAACGTGAAATTAGGTACACCATTAAAAATTGTTTGAAATTTCATAATTTTTACAATCACATTTGTAACTGAAATTTCCAATTCTTGGTATCTGAATTTACACGTAATTGAATTTTCAAATTTTTACTATATTTTAATACACATTTTTGTATATTTTCTTCATTAAAATTTCATACACATGTATCTTTATTTTTCAGTTACATGATTAAAAATTGCTTCCGTTACGTGTATTTGAAGTTTTGTCCAGACATTTTCAACAGTGTAAGATAAGAACTACATCCTTTTTACGTTATCACAACTTAGTTCTTCAATACGTTTCTTTTTTGAAAATCACTTTTACGGATTTATTTGTTATACTGGAGAACCACAGACATGCAAAATGTATCATATAGTGAGGTACGTGTATGGGTTTATATTGCAATCCTTATTGTGAAAAACGTAAACTTACTTGATTACTCGGAGTTCGTCATGTATATCTTTATGAAGAAAATAATTACCGAAAACGGAAATAAATTTAAATATCTAAGAAGGATGCTTTATGTCCGTAGATGAACGAGCTAAAGCGAGCGTTGACAAATTAATTGACAATCGCGTTTGTTGGCACCATGTAATCGATCGCCGGGCACCACGAGCCAGTGTCCTCAGATTTGACTCGCAAACGTTAAACATACAGATGCGACTGTACATCCGTGTGAAAAAAGAGAGGGCACGGTTGCGCGCGCAACCTAGCATGCTTCCTCTATTGTTCATAGAATATTTGATGGGAGAGCGAAGGAGAAAGCATGCTAGGTTGCGCGCGCAACCGTGCCCTCTCTTTTTTCACACGGATGTACAGTCGCATCTGTATGTTTAACGTTTGCGAGTCAAATCTGAGGACACTGCCACGAGCGAAACAGAAACGAATGAACATTGCAATCGCTATGTTCTCTTCTTTCAGTTTTTAGACGCGAAATTTGTATAAGGTATTTTAATCTTTTTAAAACATGAGACCTTGTTCAATTCGATGTTCATACAACTATATTTTTTTCTAAGCTCAAGAAATTCAACGTCTGGTTTGCAAAGTTGAAAAATTGATTTGATTTATCAATTTCAGAAAAAGCACTAAATGGTACATCAAAACTTGATGATGATGTTGAGGTATTAAAAATGACTCACGCTAAATATAAATTGTTTTCCTGTGCCAACAAATTCTTATTATGAAGGGAAAATCCAGCTGTCCCAGATAGCACAAGCATGTTCCGAATGAACTCCTATTATGACAGTTCCAAAAGAGGTTTTCAAAAATCCTCAAGAATTCATTGAGAATTCTTTTTGAATACCAAGAGTTCTTAAAGAATTCTTTCTGAACTATCATGACGGGAGTTCTTTAAGAATACAATTTTTCATGAATCCATCGGGATCAGTGCGATGTCTGAGTATGAAGTATATTATGGGAAAAGTATTTGAATTCCATTAGAACTTAAAAACTGAGTTAGATTATATGTTGAAATTTTTGAAATAGTTTCCGGTATCTGGTATTAACAGTACATTCCGCTTTACATGTTCTGTAGGTGCCTTGAATTACGCAGTTTCGAAAATCTTGGATTTAAACTCTTTTGCTTCACCGAGCATTTGTTGAATAATTATTTTTTTCCATATTTTTGTCATTCGATTGATGAGGGCCCCCCAACCGTTCGGGGCCCGGGCCCAGTCAGGCCCATGCGTTAATCCGGCTCTGTTGAGAATTGAGACAACGGTGTTTTTGAGTCCCTCTTCGGTTTCAAAACCACCGGTTGTCCACCGAGCCACTGTGTTGTGAAACAAAACTGCAATCGATGCAGTGGCGACACTCAACTTCACCAAAACCGAAAAAGTTTAAGCAAACTCCGTACACAAGTCGAAAATTGATGGCTACAGTTCTTTGGGACAAACACGGTGTTCTTTTGGTTGATTTCATGGAACGTGGGACAAAAATTACAGCTGACGTTCACTGCGAAACGCGCAACAAATTGAGACGTGCGATCCAAAACAAACGCCGTGGGAAACTGTCATCTGGCATAATCCTCCTCCACGATGACGCGCGTCCTCACACTGCTGCCAAAACCGAGGAGAAAATTCAAGATTTTCGTTGGGAACTTTTTGACCACCCTCCGTACAGTCCTGACCTTGCACCTAGCCACTACTTCCTCTTCTTGCATTTTAAACAGTGGCTCGGTGGACAACGTTTTGCAACCGAAAAGGGACTCGTAAACGCCGTTGTCAGCTGGTTCAACTCTCAGGTGGCAAGCTTCTATGCAGAAGGGTTAAAGAAGCTGGTGCAGCGGTACGAAAAATGCTTAGAAGTGAATGGCGATTATGTAGAGCAGTAAAGTAAGTTTATACCTAACTAAATATGACAATAAAATTTGTTTCTTACAAGTATTTTGCTTTCTGTGACCAGACGGCCCTTACTTTATGAACTCGCCTCTTAGATATCTTCCCAAACTCTTCAGAAGGAAAAATTCAATGAACACGAAAGATTAAAACAAAATATGACAATACTGATTATACCGGTCAACAGCGATTTTATATCTTGAAGTTTCAACACTAATTCGGAATGATTATGATGTGCTAAACATGAAAATGAAGTCAGATTTTTTTAATCAGTTCGTTCTCTGTAATGACTTATGGGAAAAATTTTTCAATTACGTAGATTTTACATAAAAATTATGCATTGAAGATTATAGAAAATGGAACTAATCTAAGAAATTTGACATTGTTTTTGGTATCGTCCTGTGTTAAATCAGAAATCGGTTGTAGTATGAACATTCATCATTTTTATCGTATAAAACTCAATCGAATATAAAGCACTGAATTAGGTATTGATAATGTTATGGATCTGATTTATATCTGAATTAATTTTCAATATTTATTGATAAAAAATTTCATTGTTAGAAAAATGTAATTTTATTCTTCACACTCTTTTCTTTGTGAAGAGCTAGCTAACGGTGTGAGACTACAATTTCTCATACATGATGTTCCAACACGACTGATAAATAACAGTATGTAAAGGATCTTTTCATTGGTTCCAAGTGGTGTGTGGTGGATCGAGGAGGGATAAGTAGTTACAACGGGCACCGAGCAATGGTCAGACAACAAGATTTGCAACGTAAAGTTTGTTGATTTGAATGTACATATTGTTAGATATCAACAGTCGTCCATTGTTTAATTAAATCGAAACGAGTTGTTCGTTCTTCGATCGTTTGACGGATAAAACGTTAATTACAATATTCACAGGAGCTTGTTTGATTCCTTATAATAGAAAATATGAACGAGAAGGTGAATACGTTTTATTGATTAATTGAAATTCATCAAATTGTTCCGAAATCCAAATCTATTGGATATAATAGGAAGGTTTTTTGATCTGAATATTCATTCGGTTTGCGTAAAAAACATCTATTTGAAAATCTTCTCATTTCAATGCGTAGTCGGCACTTATTAGAATATTGAATAATGAAAACCTGGAAGCATTCTTCTTTCTTATCAATCTAATTAGATTAGACTCTTAGAGCCAATTCTTATTAGTCTAATCAATCTCTATTGCGACTAATAGGGAGGAGAAACCATGAACGATCTTCAGGAATCGAATTGAGAGGGAATTTGAAGCTGATTGGAAGCGATGACTCTGAATTAATCAAATCGACTTAGATGCTCTATGAAGGAAATTTGAAGTTTGCGGGAATTCGTGAAATTGGTGGTACAGTAGCCCATGTGTGCATAAACGTTGAGCCAACTTCAGCCAGTTTTGCCAGAAGGTTACATTTGTTACATTTTACGGAACTTTCGACCCTCTCATGTAACATGGGTGTAACATTTTTTTAAACGTTAACGTTTAAAACGTCAAACTTCTACGCAAGAATGCAAGGCTGCATGTTGCCGGAAAATATTATGTAACTTTTGAACTGGAAATGTAACTTTCTTCTAATCTACATGTAATATTTGATCAAGGTGCTCTGGCAACACTGACTTCAGCCCATTTATGGAGCGGAATTGACCAGTATTCGCCGAGAATTGGCTGAAATTGGCTGAATATTGATGCGCACAGGGGAGTTTAGCTGAAAGAGGGGCAAAAGAGACAATCGACCCTGGTGCATACGGATTGACGGGGCCGGAAGGGGGGTGCCAAATTACTCGGCTACGCCACTGTGATAAAAGTTTCAAATTGGAGGCGAGCCAAAACCACCTTAATTAATCCGTTCGCTTGAAGTGTATAGTATACTATACAAAACTGAAAATAGGATTTTTTTTATCATAACTCTGAACCCATCATTTGCAATTTCATTAAACCTGCATAATAAACAGCAGTACTATGCTATCAGTCTATCTTACAGCGCAAAATATGTTTTTCATGCTTGGAAACATAATAAAACGTTGCCCAATAAAGACACACACGTTATTTCAACGTTGAAAGAATGTTAGACTGTCAAACGGACGTCAGTCGTTGATCTCGTAACGTTGATTTTCAGTTGAAATTTGATAGGGAAATAGACGACCAGAAATTACGTTTTGATGACGTGTAATTTGAACTAATATTCAAGAATAACCATCAAACGACGTCCTCAAAAAAGGTGTTTTGAACGGGTTTGAATCACGCGTTTAAAATGTGTTTATAATACCTTGTGTTTGAACTTCAATTGAAGATATTCTGCTAAAAATGTCGAACAAAATCGAACAATGGTTGAATTTTCAACAAAGAGCAAGATAGTTAATAGTGTGGCATACTTTCCAAATTCTATCATACTCAGAAATACTATTGTTCTCGATATTGAATGAAAAGTTTTCAAAATAATTTGTTGGATTGAATTCACGTTTTAAAACCATCATTAGGACACGTCAATATTTGACGTCTTTTGAACGATGTTCAAACCGTTGATATGACGTTATTTCATGGTTGAAAAACACGTGATCTGCCGCGACATTTTTACGTTGAATCAACGCAAGAATATTACTAATTCACAACGTGTGGTTATTGACTGTTTTTGACGTTTTTAAAACGTGCGTGTGTTTACTGGGTGGAAACTGGAAAAAATTCGAAATTTTGTTAACTGCATTTTCGCACTCCTGGCATCATTCTCTAGTCGCAGACAGTGGAAAAAATACATTTCAATGCACTTTCTAAGAGTTCAAATGAACGGGTTGGAGGGATTTCAGCGACCCCTGACGACGCAATCCGAGCTAATAAATCTTTTCTGATAAATTATTCGAAAATGAAGCGATATTTCAATTTTATTGCTTCATTCTCGAATAATTCGTGTTCTTTTCTAACTGATAGTTCCGGTTGCATCTTCAGGGGTCGCTGGTACACTGCTTTTCCCATTATGTCGGCGATTGTTTTGTGCTCACTTTACACTCAAAGCAGGCTCCTTTCGGCTACGTCATAAATGCATTTATGACACAAGCTGAATTCAAGACTTTCTTCTTGCAGTGTATTACCTCAAGGTTGACGGTACTCCACGAAACATGAGAACGGAAAAATTGATACATGATTAAAAACTCCCAAGAAACGAACGGAACAAGTTTTGACATTAAAAAATCGAAATGAAAATGGAAAAAAAATTATCCGAGCATTACAGTGATGGTATGAAATGTTAATGGATGTGAGCTGGGAGGGGAATAAAACGCAAACACACGCATTGAGGAGATTTTATGATCTAGAAAAAAAATTTCAAGTGTTGCACTAATGAATTCAAGTGAAATTGCTATGTAATTGAAGATCAGATCTTTTCAGGATGTTGCGCATGAGGAAATCTGCATATTACGGGGGTGGAACTGATACAAAAATAGTGGAAAAAAACGCGGGGGCAAACTGGGGATAATTCCATCCAATATCGAATTGAGAAAGTGTGGGTCCCAGCAGAAATTTCAACAGGATCCAATGAAATTCTTTATAACTTGATTCGCCAGGCGGAAACGACCTGTGGTTGTATATTGTTTATCAATTTTACAATTTTTGTTGCCACATTTCATATACGTAGTTTCATTCCCGTGATGCACCTAGTCAAGAGCTTCCAAAGATAAATGTGGAAAAATTTTGGAAACCCATCTTTTGAGGCTAGAGATAAGAAAAACCTGAAACGAGGATGGAAAGAATTATCACAGCATTTAATTGAATAGATTTTCCATTGAAGTGACACGTTTTAATACAATACTGTACGAGATTCAATTAGATTCGGTAAGATTCAATAGGTGTCTTTCACAAAAGTGCACACAGCGTATCATGAAATTCGTGTTTGATGAAATAATTCGTACAAAAAGATAAAATCCCACAACTTCCTATCCTATGCACTACTTTGATATGTACATTTGCATCCTCGACGGTTGACGCAAAAGGTAAAAGAACGCATCATCATCATCGTCATATGTTCTTAAACAATGAATCACGAGTGCATTGAGGTGGATAGAAAATGAAATATCGATTCGCATCCTAATTCTCGGGTCAACGAGCCTAATCGTGAAGAGAGAGAGAGAGAGAGCGAGAGAGAGAGAGAGAGAGAGAGAGAGAGAAAGAGAGAAAGAACCACTCCCAGGACAAACATTGTTACAAATTAATTTTCTTATTCCCGTAAAATTACCGCCATTTAATTGAAGTACCAAAGGCTATGTGTTTCTCCTTGGTAAGAAATGATTCTTCATGAATCACACCCTCGTTTGTACAGACGTATCACAAAAAATTCAACTGATAATGGAAAATTATACTGTGCAGGTTGTTTGTACTCACGAGAATCGTTGATGATCGTTCGTTTTATCATCATGGAATTGATTGACAATACGGTGTCGATAATTTCAGTTCATACAATATTTTCAATAAAAATTATTCCAGGCGTGCGGATATCCGAAATATTTGAATCCTTTCAAATACGGTACTCGGCACAACTTCGGTTACATGGGATTTCAGCTGGAAGTCATCCTACTGATTTCCTTCATTTCTTTTTGAGGTCAGGGTCATGCTGGAGACCTCACAGAGGCGCAACAACGGGTATTCCAAGTGTACCAGAGCACCCTTTCAATTGTGATGTTCGAACGGTGAAGTTTTAAAAATTATATTCAACTTACATAGAATTATACATAAATTATATATAAACTATATTGAGTCATATATAGTTTTGAACATTTATCTACAAAACGAAAATACATCCAAGCAAGCTAAACTATAACAATCAAATGCATCAAAATTCTTTTTGTACTTCCTGTAGCTTTGGGCACCCTGAGAACCAAATTTCTTAGACTTGAAGGAAATTTCTTTGCCCTCATTCTGATAAATCTTGTTCCCGATGGGAAAAATAATTCATTTCAATGGACGAATTCTTCATTGAATTGTAATCACATTATTCTAATTCAAGGAGGAATATATTTCTGTTTCAGTTTGAGAATTTTTCGTTTCAATCCGATGGAAACTTTTTCCATTTAACTAAATTGTTTCCATTGAAGAAAAGATTAATTAGAATGAGGGCAAAGAAAATTTCCTTTCAATCTGAGAAATTGGGTTCCTAGTGTACCCATTCATAGCCTTGGGTTGTTGCGAATGTCAATTCACATTTTTACTGAAAAAGTGTGGAATGAAATGTGTCAAGGAAGTGATGCAAAACTGAATGAGAAGTTGGCGAGGAATGGATTAAGCGTGCAGGGAAAGTTGAAAAAGTGCAAATTGGTGCTCTTAAGCGTACACTTGGAAAGCCGTGGAAGCGTGAATTGAATGTGTCTGAGGAAACAAAAATTATGATCAGGTTTTCAAGTTAATGTAATACTATTATACTTATATACGTATTAAATTTCTGTACGGAGAGAAAAAGATTTCGCTATTTTAACGAATTCGTTATAATTATCAGTTCTTCGCTAGTATTGCAAAGCTCGATTCGCTGAAACAACCAATTGCCGTTCATTTTAGCAACCTTGCTTGCTGTCCATATAATAACAAGTGAATTCTCATTTCATTATTATAACAAAATCTATATTATCAATTCAATATATTCAATGAACATTAAATAGTTTCTCACGTCTTTTTTATATAGAGTTACATTCGTTCGTTAATAATCAAAGTTCAACCTCGAAACATTATAAGACTTATTATTCATTTTCATGTGTTGCGTATTTCTTGCACTGAAATAAACTGCCAACAAACTAATACATTTCATAACTCATTTTACGTTATAGGTGTGTGCGAATCTTGAATTTTTCAGTCGAACCGAACTTCGAATATATTTTCCAAATCGAACCGAACTCCAAATATATTTTTCAAGTCGAACCGAACTGGAACCGAACTTTGAAAAGTCGAGCCGAACTCCAAATTTTCCCAGTCGAACCGGACCGAACTTCAAAAAGTCGAACTGAACTCGAACCGAACTGCAAATCTATTTTTCAAGTTGAACCGAACTTTGTAATTTCGAACCTACACGAAAAAAAAAGATTAGTTGAAATAACCATTTAACTTGTAAGCGCGTATGGGCCCACTTTTTTTCGTTGGAATAACAATTTTTTTCGTTGATTTAACTAATTTTTTTAGTAAATCATTTTAAATTGGTTAAATCAATTGATTAATTTGTTATTCTAACGAAAAAAAGTGGGCCCAAATGCGCTTACAAGTTAAATAGTTATTTCAACTAATCTTTTTTTCCGTGTACTTCCAACTTTCAAAACTCCTAGTAGAAATTTTGGATAGGAAAATACCAGGCCCTGACGAGGCATGCCTGATTTTCCATCAGGTCCTCAACAGGTTTCGTCACGGTTTTCCCTATTTTGCTCGATTTTATGGAAATCTCATCCGAACCCTATTGTACCCTTGCGTTACAACCCTATTTGAATCCTATTAGGGAAATCAGATAAGTCTCTTGTAAGGGCCTAATAAGATTCTCCTCATTCACAGTTTCCGGATTCTAACCTGATCAGGACCTTATCAGAAATAGGGAATGCCTGATCAAATTCCTACTAGGGAACGTCTGATCGCAAAGCCAAAACTAAATTAGCAATACATTTATGAAAACAGAATCCATCATGGATTCATTTTTCAAAGTGACGTTTCATGTGCAGCATGTTGCAGTATTAGAACAGTCTACCCTAGTAGCACCAAAAGTAAGGAAAACATTTTGAGAATGTTTATTAAACGTTTGGGTAATTTAGAAACGTTCGGAGAATATTCTATACATATTGAAGTTATTTGAGTAATAATGGAGGCCTCAATTATTATCGAAACTACACCAGGAAAAATGACAGATTTAATCAACTTGCGTCTATCAAGTACCCAATATCATGTCAATTTGACGTGAAAATAAGTTTTTTCTGCGTGTTTACAAGTAAAAACAACATGGGAACGCCTGTATGTGTGTTCTTCATCACTTGAACTTGGCATCGATATCAGATCAACTTGATGATAGGTCGATTCAACATCGTCTTTTTTTTCCAGCGTATTCGAATTTTTTCGGGTTTTGAGTCTGAAGTTCGAAGCGAACCGTGACAAATCAAAACTCGAGCCGAACGTTTGCAATGAATTCAGTTCGAAGTTCGAACCGAACCGAACCTTTTCTGCTAATTAAGTTTGAAGTTCGAACCGAACCGAACAGTAGGAGTTCGGTTCGGTTCGAGATTCGAACGGTTCGCACAACCCTATTATCCCAGACAACATTGAGAGTTCTAAAAGAATCCGCAAAGAATTCTCGGATGTTCGAAAGAATTCTTCAGAAGCACCAAAAGTAATCGGAAGAATTCTGGTAGAATATATTCAGAACTCTAAAATGTCCAACCAATAGAGCATTCTTGGTGTTCTTTTTCCATCACATTAGAATTAATTATGAACTCACTAGAAAATTCTTTGAGAACATTGAAAGTATAAATAAAGAGCAAATTAAGACTTTTCAAGAAACTCATTGCTTTAATAAAAGGAGTTATTTTGAATTTTAAATGTATCTGTTAATTGGAGAGTTTCATAAATTGGATAATATAAAATCAGTTTACATTGGGTACATTGAAATCAATAAACAGTTTCATCCACGTTTTTGAATGATTTCTTATTCGTTTGGTATGAAATATTGCTTCCTACCTGCACATAAGGAAAATTTATATTTGACATTGGAGTTTGGGAGATTTCAACGTACATTCTGATGTATGAGAGTTTAGTTCTGAATTTGGACAAATTTCTGTTTCAAAATTATTCTTCAAAGAAGTGTAATTGCCTATGAAACTATCGTTAATTTTAGATGTCAGTTATTTTCGAAATATTAATATTTTAAATTACACAAATCTCCATAGAGAACATTTCAATATCTCTCAGTATACCGATGAAATCACCCCCTGGAACGTTTTATTTGAGGTTTTTTAATATCTGTTCAATTTTTTGTATTGATAACGATTATTTATTACAATTCTTTATAAAAGCATGAATATTAGCGTGATGAGAGAACATAAATTACTCGAATCCTAGGGTGAAAAAAAGAAATTCCAAAATAGTATATTTTTCATCAAGGGGGGAAAGTGGGGAATTTCCGACGAGTGTGAAGTTTCCCACTTCTCCCCGAGGTGAACATACTATTTTCTCCCACAACTGCAAGGAAAGTGAAAATCATCTGTTTAATTGCATATAAAATATTCATATGCATATTTCAGAACGGAAAAATAGTTTGCATTTTTCTCCCGCTGCAAGCGGGCCGAAAGTACTTTCCTCCCGTTGCGAGCGGGCAGAAAGTACTTTCCTCCCGCTGTGACACATTCGCTTGGAATTCAGCACTTTCTCCCCTAAAAATAGGTCAGAAAACATCAACTTTCCGTGCAGGTGTGGGAAAAAGATATTTACAACTTCCGCCAATAAGTTGGTTTAGCATGTACGAACTGAAAAACATATGATCTTATTAGCGCCATCTACATTTTCAACGAATCCGCGAATAATTCTTCCGGATTGAATAGAGAACACCGCACGAGTCAATATTGTTGGACATTTGAGAGTTCTTAAATCGCATTTTGAGAGTTGTTTTCGAACATTTTACAAACTCCCTGAATCATTCAGAAGAAGTCTCTGGGAACCCCATACGTTCAAAATGAATTCTGAAAGAATTCAATGCTGAGAGTTCTTGAGAAGTTCATGTTAGGAACTCATATGGCATTCTTTCGAAACTGTCTTGCTGTCTGGGTACTTTATTGAGCACTGTTAAAATGTCATATATGCATGAATTCAATGAATTCCGAAGTGAAGATATAATACTGACTCTATTTCACAAATTACACTTCATACACATCACAAACACTTGATTGGAGTTTCTTGAAACATTTATCAAGAGTGCAGTATTGAAACATGTTTATACAGGATTTGTGAATGCTGATTACACTTTTTTAATGTGAAAAATGAATGAGTGCTAATCACGTTATCTGTACAAACATTTTTCCTTGTGTTTATTCCAGTGTCCCACTGAGATCACATCCTTTTTTCATCAGTATCTCAGCAAACACGGCTGAAGGCGTTTCACCAGACCTCGCAAGTGCGTCACAAAGGCCTGGTATGGAGTCTAGAAAATTGCTAGAGTGACTTTTGCTGCACTGTAAGAAAATTGGCGGTGTTAGAATAAGTTCACCCCAAATGGTATTGTTTTAACACCTCACGGTGTCATTCTAACACCATTTGGAGTTATTATAACATCGAATTTCGGTGTGGACTTTTATAGCATCCGTGCAGAGCTTGATGCTAACATCGCTTTTTTAACAGTGTAACGTGGTAAATTTTCAGACAAGTAGGGAAGATTCACGGAGAAAACAAAATTTCTTGACGTAGCAAATCGAGGTATCTTTTTGCTGACCCAGCAAAAAATTCGCTACCACACCTAACTGTATTCCTGAGAGAGCAACATGATCAACTAGAGCAGCAAATTTGTTGTTGATCTAGTAAAATATTCGACACTACATATAGAATAGCCAAAACATTTTGCTGAAGGAGTAAACATTATTCACTGTCATTGCAAAAAATTTGCTGCTTTAGCAAAAAGCACTCAGCAAAATTCGATTTCGTAGTCACAGCAAATCTTAATTCTCTGTGTTCCTACATGGAGAGAATTAAACAATAAACACAGCGATTTAAACATCTCTAGTAGAAATACTCAAGGAATTCACCACTTTTGTAACGCTTGACTCACCAGAAACTAGATACTTGCAAGTATTCCATGTGAAGAAATTTTCCAATTTATGGTAAATATGCAGAAGTGTAACTGCTGGGAAAACGGCGTTTTCCTGGAGCCTTCTTTGCAGAAATAGTTTCCATCCAAGCCTACTGAAATGTTCAAATTGGGGGAGCTACAAAAAATTTGCGAACAGATAATGCTGAAGTTTGAATCGTTTATAGGAACGAAACGAACATTCGTGCTCACAAAATTTCATTAATTATTGGTGTTTATCTGCTCGAATTAATTCCTCGAGACTAGGAACGTGGTCTCAAGAATGTACTGCAAAAGAATTTGAGACTTCAATAACTGAGTATTCCATCATTCGTTCATCAATTCGTTGCAATAAACGATTCAAATTTCTACAACATGCGAACAGATCATTCAAAGCTCATAAACATCCCCTCCGTCGGCCGGGGCCTTGAATTCGTGGATTTCATCGGGATTCTTTCTGTAGGGCTGGCTTTCATTCAATCGTGTAAAACTATATCGACCAGAAGACAGTAAAAAAAGCCCGAAAACAGCTCATAAACAGCTTATGAGTGGCATTTACATCTGAATTCATTACATGTAAATATATCACACCACAAACCAAGCATTCTAAACTCTCTTATAATTCAATAAACCATGTTGCTGAAGTTTGAATCGTTTACAGAAACGAAACGAAAATTTCCACTCACAAACTCTAATGAATGATCGTTATTTAACTCTTGAAATTAACGCTTTGGAACTTAAAACACCGCCTCAGAAGAGTAATGCAAAAGTTTGGGTGGTTAATAATTGAGTATTTCGTTGTTCAATTACTAATTTGTTTCAATAAACGATTCAAACTTCAGCAACATAATAAACCTTTGTAACTAAATATCAAGTCTTCAAATTTCCCATCTAAAAAGATAGCAATCAAAGAGCTTTTTCCATCGTTCTCTATGAGGGATTTTGAACACATCAATCACACATTTCAGCATTTAATACACCATGTTTTCTTGTTTGATACAATCAATTGAGGCGGTAGCTATAAGAAGGGCACATAGCTGAAAATTCAAATAAATGTAATTAAAATGTGTTAAGCATTGTTTCAAGATTCTGAAATGTTCAAACCAACCAGATTCATCCTCTTTGTTTAAGATTTGACCGTGAAATGACGTAAAAAGTGCCATTAAAGGTTAAATAATACAATTCTTTAAAAATACGTTATGTGCCCTTCTTACAGCTAACGATAATTTTATTAGGGTAAGTGTGAAATTATTGAAGTAAAAACTCATTATTACACTAAAAAAAGATATTTTAATCAACATTGATGAATTAGTATCGAAAAATTGCACATATTTAATATAATTCAAGAAGAAAAAGTATTTATATTTATTAAAGCTTTTAGCCTTGTAGATGTCGTCAGTCATTCGTCGTCGGACTTTTCATCACTAATCTATTTCACGGTTTCACAAGGTGTTTCTTTCGCAGTGCTTTTTCTTCAAAAAGCATTTCTATCCTAGCTACGCTCTCTTCATCTATGAACTCGTTGACAAACCATCAGTAAACAAACAGAAATTGTCACACGGAGAAAAAGGAATTCGCTGTGGCAGCGAAATCTACTTTTGCTGGATTCCTTTTGCCAGAGCAGCAAATTTTTTGCTGTGACAGCAAACTATTTGCTGTTTCAGCAATCTTGTTAGCTGCGACAGCGAATTTTTAGCTGTGGCAGCAAAAAATGTTTGCTATCCCAGCAAAATTTGTTTGCTATTCTGTATATAATACTGAAAATTTGCTGGCGGAGCAAACATTTTTTGCTGCCACAGCTAAAAAATTGCTGTCGTAGCTAACACGATTGCTGTTATAGCAAATTTTTAGCTAGGTCAGAAAAAAATGTTGCTATTCTATATATAATACCTCGATTTGCTGCGTCAGCAAATTTTTTCTCTCCGTGCAAGTGGGGCAGCCTGACGAGCGCAACACAGAAATCAAACAGACTCATCGAAACAAAAACAGGTATACCAAGCCCAAGACACAAGATATCGAAACCAATTTTTCAGGGTATGTTCAGAAAGGAATAGTGGTTGATTTTCAACGTTCTCTGCAAAAAGGGCACATAGCGGTATGTGCCCTTATTATAGCTACCGCCTCAATTCGTTCTTCTAGGCATGAAAGATCGTTTGTACGAACATATTTCATGTACCACTTTGATGTTTATTCATATGCCTGGCAAATTTATTTGAACAATATACAACTCATTATACACAGAATCCCAGCCTTCGAATTCCCTCCAACTGTCAACAACTTGAAGTTCCTGCGTGTGACAGACACATGAACTTCTCTTCGGTGTTTAGCGCAGTTGTAAAATGAGAGGACACCGTGGCTCAAATTGGGCAAAATTCATGGTCTTCTAGGAAACCACATGGATAGCGCTGATATGTGCTTTCTATGAACTCTCAATGAAATTATCACTGACCCGTCATATGACCTGTAATTCAATTTGATTACGGCACTAGATGAGAAGTGATTGTGATTTAAATTCGAACAGAATTATTGTTGTCCAGGCCACCACCCGAAAGGAGCTGTTTTTGAGGTTTTTATGAATTCCTAGTGAAGTTTTCAGTCAACCATCAGATCACGGACAAAATCGAACCATATTTACCATTTCTCAGGGCATCATGCAAAAAGAGCCGTTCATATTTTTCTTGAGGGTTTATGAGCATTTTTTAGTGATCCGATAGATGAACTCCAACTCAAACTGATCTTGGGAAGGTGCTGATTATGAGCTGTAAATGATCTGTTTGCAAACTTTTTGTAGCTCCCCCCATTTGAACACTTTAGTGGGCTTGGATGGAAACTATCTCTACAGAGATAGCCCAAGAAAAATGCCATTGTCTCAGCAGTCGCACTTCTGCATAATTACCAAATTTTATATATAATTGTATATAAATTATACATAAATTTGAACATTCTTCCATTTGGGATTGTACAAAAGGTTTGAGAGATCTAAGAGATGTAAAGAATGCTTACTTTTGAACTTTTCTCAATAATGTCAACCAAAAGTGATCCTTCTTAAACTCGTAAAACAATTATTGTTTTGAGAATAATATTCTAATTATATCGAAGTATCCGATAAGAATTCAACGAATGAATCAATCTCTTCACAATCTGTGCAAACTCAAATTCTGACAATACATAATGTAATACATAAATCTCACCGTTATTTCAGTTTCCAATTGAAAAAAGCAAGGGAGGTGCGCGGTACGAAAATACAATTTTTTTCTCAACATCAACACTTGAATTGTATATAAACACAAATTTAATGAGAAGAGACAGAAGAAGAATTGACAATGGAAAGTGGGGTGCGTTTGAAATCGCTCAGTTTTATGATTCGTTGGTGGGAATTGTGCTCGCGCATGATATAATATTTAAGCGACTTGAACGCGCCATAAGCGCGGCTGGAGCCAACGTGATCAGTATTTTTCGTCACCGGTGAACACCTTGACAGTGATAGGGGGTAGGCGAGTGTGAATCGAAGAACAAAACTTTTCAATTTAAGTTTGATACACTTGATCCATTATAACATAGGTTATCTGTATTGAAAATCGATTGATAATTTATTTTAATTTGTATTGTTGATATTGTATGTATATATGTGTGTGGATATATTTTAAAATAACAAAAGTTCGTCGAGATGGTTAATCAAATCACTTCGTTGTCCTATGCAATTGGTAAGTTGCTTATTATCTCAGTTTCATTCTATTTTCATCATTCAAATGCTTGTTGTAGTGGATTTTTTCGGCAAACTTTTTATTAATATTATTATTATTATTATTATTGTTTGCACACTCATCGAAATGCATTGCTTGTATTAAAAATTGAAGGCTTCTTGACGTTTTCTCTTTTATGTCTCACGCACGAAAGATAAGGAGCATGAAAATCGGTATGTTCAATATCTTTATTTGACAACTTGTACGTGAAATTAAATCCAATCTTATTCTAATGGTACGCATGAAATAATGATCCCTGACCGCCACTGCAGGGCCATCAGCGGTACATTGAAACGCCAGTTATCATTGTTCGTAGGGATATATAAATATTCACTATTCAAATAGTAGTGAAAATTCATTTTCAACAATTTGTCTTTGCAAATCATGATTGCATCCACATCCCAATGACATTCCATGAACATTAGTTTTCATGCTGATTTGCAGTTTTACACAATACTTTAATGAATTTCACAATTCCTTAAACATGCGTGATGTATCGGTCAAACCCAAACAATGTCATGCTCATTCTCATGAATTTAATGAAATTTCATCAAACAAATATGTCATACGTACTTCACCGACAACTCAATTCAAATATATTTGAAGGATCCAAAATACAATGCATAATTTCCCAGTATCTTTCATCGAAATTTTAATACATTCAATATTCAATGATACATTATTTTATAGTATGTTATAATTTGATTATCGTTATGATTTTAATAGTACACTGAGAAGAAATTTCTTACAACCAAATCAATAGTTTATTTGTCCTCTCTCCATAAAATATTTCTTAGGATTAATGAAATATTTAATCGAGTCGAATAATTGAATGCTTGCCCCAAATAAATAATTTATTCATCACAAGTAATCAGTTTTTGCATCTAATTGAATATTTAATTTCTACAAATAAATATTTCATGAAGAGAGGATAAATAAATATTTTTTCCAGTGTAATCTTTTTAATGACTAATCAATTCCATGCGTATTATACTGCAATACAGCAAGTTCTATTCTATTAATTTTTCCAAGATAAGATCATAACTTTTTATCATCTTTAATGCGATGAAAAAGTTAGTTGAGGGATACATTATTTTTACTAGATAATTCATCAGAACTTAGTTTTGGATTACCATCTTCATCGGTACAATGAAGACAACGTGAGAAAATAAAAGCAGTAGTTGATTACAGGTATTTAAAAAAATTATCATTCTTAATTGTCACTTTGTCGTGTCAAACTATCCAATTTAATAGATGTTGATCAGGAAACATCTTTCCATTTTGCTACGATACCATCAGTCTGTTGATAAACATTTTTTCTGTGATATGCTTTTTACTTCAAAAACCACTATGATTTCTCATTTCCGGATTGTCGAGCTGGAACATGATGAACACTCTTCTGTTGAGATTCGGACTAGAATTTGTAGTTACGTATTGATAACGGTTTTCTTCAAATAAATTCACTCACTTACGGGAACGTGTTATAAATGAATGAACGATGAAACCAATTTTCCAGTATATTCAATGAGATTTCATTGGGTTTTTATTTGAAAATTTCAGTTAGCCTTCATAGAACTTTATTATCGAATGGGCTATTGACATTTCCTTACGAACACTCAACACCGCATAGTTAAACCATTTCTAGACACGGATGAAGAATAAAAATTCACCGTGACAACGGGATCTAATTTCGCTATGTAACTTTTGTGAAGATCAAGAATTTTGTACTGGAATAACAATTTTGTTGATTATCATTACAGTAAAAGAATTATGGTGCTAAAATTTGAATCATTTATTGCATCGAATTAGTAATGGAATAATGAAATACTTGGTGGTTAAAAACCTACAATTTTGTTGCAGTACGTTCTTTGAAAGACGTTGTTAGTTTCAAGAAGCTTAGATTTTGTGAGTTTGAATTATAAATTTCGTAATACCTACAATTTAGGTGCTTCTACAGATAATTCCCAGCTGCATTTGATTTGACAGCTGGAACTGCTCAACAATTCCCTGGGATAGCGAATTATTTGTTAAATTAGCGAATCAGAAGTTGGTGAAATCATTGACAATCAAAAAACTCTGTGTTTTGCACAGTAAAAGAGTAAACCTTACTTCCATTTCGAATATTACCCACTGAGCATTTCTGATAGAACCTTGCACTAACATTGCATCGATGTTGATGCAATCTTGAAAGTACCTGTTATGAGAATTACAACAGTAATATTACAACATCCAATTACAAGTAAATTGCAGCAATGTTACGTTGTCAGGTGATATTTCCACGATATTTTTGCAAGTTACTTTTGTAATATTGCATTTGTAAATTGAAAGACAAGTGCTTTCAAGATCACATCAATATCGCTGCAATGTTAATGCAAGGTTCTAATGGAAATGCTCAGTGGGCAGTTTATTTGGAGATGCAGCCAAAACAGGTTGCGTTTCAGCTGAAAGTAAGCGTGAAGAAAAATTGAACACAATGAAAAAGACTGAGTTTCAATGAAGTTTTCGAGTATATTGGGAAAAAAATGAAAAGATCGGCTTTTCGAGAATGCTCCGTGGATAGTAATCTGAATAAATTGGCGTGTTTGTTTTTCCAATTCGGATGTTCAAGCTCCCCAAGATTGGAAAACCGTGGATTTATAGTTTTTGGGCGATCAGCTGTCAAATTTTTTGCTGTGTGCCGCTCTGTTGCTCTCTAGGACTTCATCAAAAAATCCAGATGGACCCCATAGGAACCTACGAACGGAAAAAAGTATTTAGCTGTATCAGCTGAATTTTAGCTACTGCAGCAAAATATTTTTTTCCGTACGGGGCAACCGCGGGAACTCACGGGAAACCTTTCATGCACATCCCAGATAACATGTAGGCTTGTCATAACCCTGTCACACTTGTCATTCGATTGTTTTTGGCTTGTTATTGACAACCTTGTCAGTGTAAGGTTGCTACAGCCCTGCTGCAAGGGTTTTGTAAGCTTGTACCCTTGTCGTGTGTCAACTAGGAGGCTTATATCAACCTTGTAACAAGCTTGCCTGACAACATTGCAGCAAGGTTAAATTGCTATCTGGGATGTAGGTTCCCATGGGTTCCTAAACAATCTTAAGTAGGAACCAGGATAATTTTTGATGAGGGGAGAATTCAGCGAATTACATTTTTCCAGTGTAAGGTCTAGCCACATTCAATCGGAAATGAATGCGGCAGTGCCGGATTTATCCATGGTGGGGCCCCTAGGCGGAATTTCGTGGGGGATCCATGTAAGGCGACCGATTTCCAAACATTGAGGTTCTTTGAAATAAGAACAGTGTAACTTTCTTAATCCCGTCCATACAGATTAAGTGATATGGAATGGAATTCCGAAAAATGAAAAAGCGTACTGATATTAAAAAAGTATTCAAATTCACTTCTTTTTAATACTATTTTTACTATAAGTCCTAGAGCTGATACTATTTTAGAAATCGGAAGTGTTATTTTTCTTTATAAAAGAAATAATATTGATCAAGCCAATTCAAATACTCATTGCAAAAATAATACGACCAGGGAACGTTACCCTGATGAGAAAATTTCACTGAAAATCTCTGAAGATTTCACGGATTTTCACAGAAGAGTTTTTGAGAGGATTTCAGAGGTATTCATAGTTTTTCAAACAAATCTAGAATTCTTTACATTGAGAAAACGCCAGGTTTGGATTGTTGGTAGCTACAGAAAGAATCACTGACTCCGTGTCAAACATAGCATTTTCTGAGTGTATTCAGAAGTATTATATTCCAATACTTTCAAATACATTTTGTTTACTGGAAAGTGTTGGATTCCTTTGATTTTCAAAACTGTTTCCGCAGTAAGTATGTGAGCGAGATTATTTTTTTCATAAGGTTTAAAAAATTGAAACCTGATCGATGAGTGGGGGCCCCTAGGAGGCACCTAGTCCGCCTCTATGGTAAATCCGGCCCTGGAATACGGGGCTGGCCATGCTCTCATCTGTATAATCTTGATGCCATTTCCTCTGCTCGCATTATTGCATGCTCAAGAAGATCTCGTGGATCCTAGAGTTATCCCGAAGAGAACACGGGACAAATGAATTGATTTTAGGTCGATATCAGCTAAATTCACAACGAACGTTCAATGAAGCTTCGAATGTTCATCGTTTGATTTTAGGATTAAACAACGAAAATTCAACGAATATTCAATGAACCTGAAAATGTTCATCCCTTTATTCTAAGTTTAACGAAGTTTTGTTGAACCTTCATATTTTCTTGAGGTTGATGAGTCATTTTTGAATATTTTGGATAAAAAGATCTACCTTATTGATACCCTCATTGCATACACATATTAGATACGCTTATATCACGTATTTGTAACTTATTCATTGCAGATATCTAACTGCAATGTACATTATACACTATGAAAAATATTTGTGAATTTTCAAGGAAAAAAGTATGAAGTTGTAAATTTCCAGATTAATTAGAAATCCACAAATTTTCTGTGAACTTCCCAACAATTTTCCTGACTTCCCGAAAGATTTTATTACTGGATATCATTTGGAGTCCCGCTTGAAATTCGCATAAAACCCATCCGTTTCCTGATTCGGGTTTTATCCAGGATTTTAAACAATATCCAATCCCAAAACCCGCATAGGATCTAATTAAGATCTGTCAGGGTTTCTCATCCAGTCTCTTTTTCACCAGGGTTATCTTATAAAAATCTCCACTCCAACAGACGTTCGTAATTGATTCGCTTTGTGTACCTCGATATTTGGTAATCTTCAAATATTGTATAGGTAAATCATTGAATGTACTCTACAAAAAATAACTCCACGATATTCCATTAAGAATGTTGGCAGCAAAATCCCACTATGAATACGGAACCTTGGTTTCTTAGACTTTTTCCTCACATTTGTAGAATTTAACATCTAGAAAGCAGAGTGATTTGTCAAAATGGCAGAAATGTCTCCTCCGTGATGCTGCAGGGACATAACAGTAATATAATGAGTCACTGCGATGTCACTGCTTCAAGAGAACATGAAGGTTCAGGGAATGTTCAATAGAGATCCATTCAACGTCTGGACATTTGAAAATCCATTGGACATTCCATGGACGTAAATTTACGTACAATGGACGCACAGTTGACTTCAAAAGATGTTCTCTTGGGGTGTGACATCGCGATGACTAAATGTGTTGCTTGGGATATTTCTGACGAAAAAAGAAATTCCGTCACCATTGGAGGACGGAATCTACTACTGAGATGAGGAAAAACTTTTCATAATTTTTATAATGTCTGAACTTCAGTACACAATATTGTAATAATTCTACACTGAGAGAAATTTGAATAGTCACATCAACTATTCGAGGACAACCATTCACATTCAGTATTCACAACTACATAAATATTTATGGTAACTTGGTTATAGTAGTGAAAACTATTTATATAGTTGCATTGACTATAACAAGAGTTGGAAAAATTATAACTGAATAGTTATCCTTTCACATAGTTGCCATGACTGTAGATTTCTCTGAATGTACATTCATGTGAGAAAACATAATTTAGGATCAAAATGAACAACCACACCCCAGGTAAAAATTGACCATGGGCGCTAGGTTGCCGCAAGGCTCACCAAGATGGGCCGAGCCTAGGCTACCAGGCATGGCGCAACTCTGAAATGATAACATCATTTCAGCCTCAGCCCATTTGTTTCCACAATCAAGACCCAACACTGGAAACAGGGTTGTGATAGCATATGCCGTCAATGGCAGACCATACAAAAATTTGTTCGCCAAGGATGAGCCAACGCTGTAGCAATCTTGCGGCAGGGTTGCGCCCATCTCATGCCAATGGTCACTTTTATTTTTTATTGTAATTGAAAATAAAATAAAAAATCCATTCTATCATTTCGATTGAACGAAATGAATGTCGGAGAATTTCAACATGTAAATATTCTGATTAGTTTAAACTGATGAATGACGTAAATCCGGTGGTCCTGGCGTAGAAGTAGGCGGGTCTGGAAACAGATGAAGAATTATTTCTGTCATGGAATCTTCAAAGGAGACTTATATATTGATTGAATGCTTGGTTCGCCACTCGCAGGAAACAAGCATCACTCTGGTGAGAGTTATTGTAATTTGCTGTTCGAGAAGGAAGTTTCACTCTTAGACAAGCTATTACTCAAGTCGAGTCAAGCTAACGCCTAAACTGAGCGAGGCCATCGCCCAAGCTGAGCCAAGCTATTGCCCAAGCTGGACCAAGCTACGACCCATGCTTGGTGCAACATGAGAATCCATTGTCATTCAGAGTTGCCTAATGCTTGGAGCAGTGTCCCGCCAAGCCCTAGAGAGCCTCTGTTAAAAGCATGCTTTTTCCTGCAAGCAATATTGGTTGAAGGATGGGCCAAGCGTGGCGCAGCCAATGATCAATGATGGATCAACGAAGTCGATTTATGACTTCCCATATTGGTACAATGTTTAGACCATTGTCAACCATCCTTGTCCCTACATAGATTGCCCAGCTTTGGCTGGCAGCCTTGCGTCTAGCTATATTCCGTCGTCAGCATTGGCAGAGCCTGAAGATTTTTATATGGGACGGCATCAATGTTTCTAGAACATCTCAGAATATTGCTGAGAAATTGTAATGATGCAAGAAAATTCTGAGACGGTACTGAAACATTCTGAAGAAAATATGAAGTTTCTATATTGTCGATTCTTTTCGATTCCTGTAACATTTTATCAAGTTTTGCGGTCATGTGTAATTCGAAGTGCGTGATATACATTCCATCAGTTGTAGCAAATGGATTTATACAAACTTCCCATAATCTCGTGGGTCCTCTTTTATTTTTCACAATCTTGATCCCACATAGCACAAATGTCTCAGTAATATCTCCAGAATATTCTGAGAATATTACAATATCTCCAGGACGTTGCAGAATGTCCTGAAGATATTACTGAGACATTTGTGCTATGTGGGATGCAAAGTTCCATCGAATTCTGATTGAAACAAAGTAGGGATAGTCAGTATTTGAGGACATCAGTGTTTTGCGTACAAACAAAAACCATCAAGTTCATATTGGTATTTTCTTAAATTTTATTAAAACTAATTATAGAAATATCGATATTTTCGAATAACTTCCATCCGTATAGCAAGGTCTCCCTGAATATTGGGAGTACAAATTAATTCGGTTCGTTTTTTCACAGTTAAAGATGCGTCTATTTCAGAAGAACATGAATTATCAAATCAATCAAAGTATTGTCCATCGCTGGCTATCACTTTTTCCCATCTTTCGGGTAATTTTCGAATCCCGTTACGAAAAAACGTCTCGTCTTTCGAGGCGATCCAAGTTAGGAGCCAATTTTCGATTTCTCCGCACGAAGTGAACCGGTGGCCTGCCAAATCGTGCTGCATCTGTCGGAATAACCAGTAATCGGAAGGAGCGATGTCCGGCGAGTAGGGTGGCCGCGGTAGAATATCCCACTTCAACGTTCCCAGATAATTTTTCACTACTTTTGCGACATGAGACCGAGCGTTATCGTGTAAAAGAATAACTTTGTCATGTCTTTCCTTGTGTTCCGGACGTTTTTCTCGTAACGCACGACTCAAACGAATCAATTGTAGCCTATACCGATCACCCGTAATAGAATCACCAGGTTTTAGCAACTCATAGTATATAACACCCTTTTGGTCCCACCAGATACACAACATGATCTTTGAACCATGAATATTCCTCTTTGGTGTCGATGTTGAAGTCGATGGCAACGATTGACCAGGCATAGCATAGTATTTCCTTTTCTTGGGGTTATCGTAGAATATCCATTTCTCATCTCCTGTCACAATCCGATGTAAGAACCCCTTTCGTCGTTGTCTTTGAATCAGCTGCTCGCAAGTGAAAAATCGCCGTTCAATGTCTCTAGGCTGTAAGTCATAAGGCACCCAATTGCCTTGTTTTTGAATCATCCAAAATACCTAAAATTGTTGCGTAGAACATCTTGAACACGTCTAAAAGATAATCGCAAGACATGAAATGTTTATTGGGGTTGTTATGACGTTATTTGGAGGTCGATTTTTTAATTGAATCAACGGAAGAATATTACTAATTGAGAACGTGCGCCCATACAGCACAAGATTTCCCGCGAAGAGCTCCCGTTATGCTAATCGATATGTATTTATTATGAGTATTTTGAATTCAAAATGAGCTCTTGATAAACAACTTAATGTTCAGAAAGAACTCATATCGAGATTTTATAATGAATTCTGCGGAAATTCAGTATGTTCTGATTTTGAATTCATTGAATTCTTATTGAGGTCATTATTGGTCGCATGACGAGGACTATCCAAGAGGTCTTTGGGAAGTTTATCACTTCAAATTGAGCATTTGTTTTGACGTTTTTGAAACGTATTATGCGTGTTTATTGGATATGTGGTAAATTTCACTCGTCAAGTACTGAAGGGTGACCACTAAGTTTATTGGAGAACTGAACGTTTTTAGAAACAACTCCAGATATGAATTCCCCAGAATATTGTAAAATTTTCATCTGTTCATTCTATCATTCATTCTAGAAAGAAAACATAACGATTATAGTTGTTTACGCAAACTTGATATCGTAAACAATATTATTCCAATGTACACATGCAGTGTTATTGATATTTCGTACCAACTGCACGATCAAATGTTATGAAGCGATAGTAATCGGTACGTCAATTTTTTTGTGAGTCCGGGTGTAAAGAAATCCAACAATACATAAAACTGTACCTCATTATATACCATTCAATTGTTCCTCCTACATATACGAATTTTAATTATAGCAGAAAAGTGTATACATATAGTACGAAATTCCTCAAGCCTCCCGTTTGCAAAACACTTGCGGTTTGCGCAATTCTCTCCTATCGATTCCTTTTCTTCTTCCTCCTATTTACCGAATCGATGTGCATGTCATGTGCCAATGTATACCATTGTTTTCCCTCAAATACAAGCCTACAGGTGTTAAATCGTTCCAGCCGAAAGAATGGTAACGTTAATTTTATTATTATTTCAATGAAGTCGTTGATGCGCAAAAGGGGAGGGAACGCGTCGGATGATCTATATTGATCTTTCATCGTACATTTGATGACTGTATTTACACATCACGTGATTAATCACAAAAGTCTGTGTTTACTTTTTAACTATATATAGAACATTTTGAAAATCGTTCAAATAAGATTTATCAACATTATTGATCGAACATCACACTACATTGATCTAGGTGCCTCAGGTGCTATATTGGAAGCAACATTCCTTATGTAAAAATATGTCACTCGGTGGAGAAAGAAACGAGTACTTTACAATTATTTTTATCTATTCCAACATCATTCGATGGAATGGATGATGGCGGTAGGCGCGGAAATCAATAACATACATTTATAGTTTTTCCCTGCTAGGCAAGTTAGCAAAAGTATGAAGAAGCTACCACGAAATGAAAACATATGATCACGTGATGTATCGTTATCAAATTGTATTTGTCATCAAAGAACTAAAGATGTGTTGAGGAAATCATTTCTCGACCTGTCTGAGATGACAATTGTCATAAATTTCAATTCAACTAAGTACCATTTATGTGGAAGTTAAAAGATATCGTGGTGCAACAGATTATCAATACTTTGAATGTACATATCGTGTATGTATAGGCTTAGCGTTAGATATGATACTTTGAAATCTTTAGAAATAACGGAAAGTTTCTTTTATTTCAATCTTTTATCATTTTAATCTCAGTTCCCACACCGCACTGAAATTCAAAAACAATTCTTGAGAATTTATATCGAATTTTGTGAGTCACAATTTAGATTTTCATTCACTCTTTGGGATCTGATATGCTATCCCAGACAGCAAAACGCGTGACTGGAGCGTTTATGGAAGGTTTATTGAACGTAGGGGAGATTTTCTGAACATTCGAAAAACGTTGAGGACTTTTGTGTTCACCTAAACTTAAAAATTTTCACCGTAAAATTTCTTTCTAAAGAAGAATAAAGAGTGACATGCATCCTCTTCATTCATGAAAAACAACTTTGTTCAATCGAATTATTAAACAATTGGTATTAAAGATCACCGAATATTTGTGGCACTTGGAAGATATATTTCAGCATAAGGCTTGAGATCTAAAGGACATCTAAAAGTGTTGCATTTCAGACTTTTCGTAGATATATTCGAAGACACGGAATATTTATTGAAACTTGTTTGAAAACGCAATATAAGGACTTATTCCCTCAAATAAACTTCCGATAACATGAGCTTGAATTATGCGTAGAATGACAAAGCATTCCAAAGTACAATCGTATGTAGATACATATTCAATCAGTCATACATGAATCAAATGAACCATGCAATCCAAATGCATGGAAAAAGAAAAGAAGGGGGTCGATGAAATTAACTTTCCCAATACACCTTTTTTTTATTCATTCAATTAACCAAGTTCGATTTAAAAAAAACAACTGAGTGTGTATGAAATTTGTATTGAAAATACAAAATGTTTATTGGGTAAGAAAAAAAGAGTTCATTAACTTTAATAAAAACTTCATTGCATCAATAAAATCTCCAAGTCTTATTTGAAAAACGCTTATGGTGATCTCAGGACTATTTTTCTTGATCCAAGATTCAATATTCTAACGCCAAGATTATCAAATTTTACTTGAAGGGAGAGGATTTTTTTCTTATCAGAAGAAAAATTAAGATTGTCCATATGTTGAGAAAAAAATGTTCTCATAATAATGAAATTTTTGTTATGAAAAGAAAACTTTCCTGTGGGTGTATGTTGACGAATGATACATTACTTTCGGATTTATTATGACATTTTTTGTTTCAAACTGATAACATGAATGATCTTATTGAGAACTTCTTATGATTTCTTTTCGAATACTCTATGAATTCCCAAGAAAATTCAGGGGATCCCTCAGTGCTGTTCAAATTTACACTGCACGATTATTTTTCTACACAAAGAGTTCATGATAAAAATTATCTTTGGAATGAAAATTCTCATTCCAGGAATAATCCCAGCTAACACACGAAGAATTCTGTTTCGAAAACAAGAATAGAATTCTTCAAGAACTTTTTTCGAACTAATGAATTCATATAGAGCTCTGGAGGCGTTCAATGTTGGGGCATTGACCCGTTAATGTGCCAAACATTGAATACCTCCAGAGCTCTTTATAAATTCATTAGTTCGAAAAGAGTTCATGAAAAATTCTATTCTTGTTTTTGAAGAAAGAATTCTCCGTGTGTTATCAGGGTTACTGAAATTATATGTAATATTTTTGCTCAAGTTTTAGACTTTGTGTTTATTGGGTACGATAGTTACATTTACTAGAAGAATCATTAGAGCTTTCTTGTACATTTTCCTTTTGTATTTTAGTAGTTGCAACAATGATTTCCTTCAATGTACTATTCCAGTTACAGTCCGAAAGATTTCATTCCAAGATCTATTTGCCAACCCACACAGCACAACAGTTCCAGAAGAATTCATAAAGAATTCTTATTGAACTGATTGTGTTCTCCATGAATGCTTTAAGAATTCTTCTGAGACTGTGGTGCTGTGAGAGAAAGCAGTCTCCTTGAAGTCCCTATTATGGTTCAAAGATCTATGATTACAGTGCTTGGCAACATTTTTTCGGTTTAGAATTGCGGTTGTGTAGTATAAAACCGGCGATAAATATTGATTCATTTTCTATACATTCTTTCGGTGTAGTATTGCACAAGTCAACGAGAAGGTGTACAATTCAAGGCATGATTTAAGGGTCAGTTTTAACCAAAACATTAGTTCTACAACGAAACGATTATAGATCTAGAACATCAAAACGGCCAATATTAAGGCACGTTTCCAATATAGCTTGTATATTATATAAATTATATAAACTACGCAGAAAACAAAAGATTAGTTGAAATAACTATTCAATTTGTGAGCTCATTCGGACCCATTTTTAGGCACTCATCGGCATACGTAGTATACCCAGCACGGAGTGCCTACCCAATAAACGCACACACGTTATTTCAACGTTGAAAGAACGTTAGACTGTCAAACGGACGTCAGTCGTTGATTTCATAACGTTGATTTTTAGTTGAAACTTGACAGGGAAATAGACGAACAGGAATTATGTTCTGATGACGTGTAATTTAAACTAATATTCAAAAGTAACCATCCAACGACGTCCTCAAAAAACGTGTTTTGAACGGGTTTGAATCACGCGTTTAAAATGTGTTTGAACTTCAATTGAAGATAAATTCTGCTAAAAATATCGAACGAAACCGAACAATGGTTAGAATTTCAACAAAGAGCAAGATAGTAAATAGTGTGGCATACTTTCCAAATTTTGTCATACTCAGAAATACTATTGTTCTCGATATTGAATGAAGAGTTTTCAAAATAATTTGTTGGATTCAATTCACGTTTTAGAACCATCATTAGGACACGTCAATACTTAACGTCTTTTAAACGATGTTTAAACCGTTGATATGACGTTATTTTACGGTTGAAAAACACGTGCTCTGCCGCGACATTTTGACGTTGAATTAACGCAAGAATATTACTAATTCACAACGTGTGGTTATTGACTGTTTTTGACGTTTTTAAAACGTGCGTGTGTTTATTGGGTATTACACCTGCTATCGTACCCTTTGACCGTATCTTCTAAAATATTTGAGTAATCCAATTGGGAGTTGGATAGTTTTTCATTTCATTCAATACTGATTGATAATCCGTAGGTTGTCTGTCTGTCTGTCTGTCGCTCAGTCGCTCTGTCTGTCTGTGTTCGGGGTAACTCTGGACCGGGTGGACCAATTTGTTTGGAATTTATAGGGAACCTTCCTCGCACCCCTCCCGAAAGATCATTTGATTTTTATCAAAATCGGATAAGTCTTTCTATTTTTGTTCATTTTTCTCTCGAAAAATCGGTGATCTCGGAGAAAATTTTCTCCGCTGTATACATACTACTGTGATCGAAAAGTAATGTGAAATTGTCATTTAAAACTCCCGGGCGTTAAGAAGGCACCTAAATTTTTGTTATTAGGTTGGTAGGCGTGTCTATAACATTTGCCAAGCATCTGTTTGTCACAGGGTTCAATTATCCCCGAGTTACACCTTGTTTTTGTAAAACAACCAAAAGTGAATTTTTCGATTTGTACAATGGGTGATTTTGTTGAGCAATGAACTTGCATCAAATTCTGTTTGCGGAACGAATATTCTTGTGCGGAAGGCCTTTGGTGATCAAATTATGGCACGAAAAAATGTTCATAAGTGGTACAACGAATTCAAAGTGACCATCAACGTCTACCGACGAGGGCCACGTCCAAAAAATCGAGGATTTGGTGCTTGAAAATTGCCGCTTGACAATTACCCTGGTGGAAATTCGTCTAGTAATTCGCGAGTTGTAACACTTGCCCTCAGTAACTTTTCAGTTCAATCACCAACTTATAAGTGTTCTTATATATACAATGTATATAAATATTACATTATACATTATATATATTCATATTATGTATATCTAATAACATAAAATATTCAATAAATATACATGTGAGGTCTCTAGTTTTTCACGAGGGGAAGTGTTACAACTCGTGAATTACTAGACAAATTTCTGCCAGGGTAGAGACCTCGCTGATAGTGTTGGAATATCATTTGGCTCAGCCCAAACCATTTTGAAGGATGCTTTGTGTCTCAAACGCGTGAAGTTTCGATGGGTGCCACCGGCACCAGCTCACACTGCATTGGTTCTTCGCGACTTTTTTGCCAAAAACTCTATTCATATCGTTCCGCAACCACCGTATTCGCCTGATTTGGCTCCGTGCGACTTCTGGCTATTCAGCAAACTCAAAAGGCCAATGCGGGGACGCCGTTTTCACACGATTGAGGAGATAAAAACCAAATCGAAGAAGGTCTTGAAGGCTATCCCGAAAATGACTATTCCGACTGTTTCGAGGACTGGAAAAAGCGTTGGCAAAAGTGCGTTTTATCGGACGGGGATTACTTTGAAGGGGACGGAATTGATTTGGAAGAATGAATAAAGAATTTGAATTGAATGAAATGAAATAAGAATACAAAACCTGTTCAAATTTTCCAACCCGGGTTTTTTAATGATTCAATAATGATTCCTGTGTATTATCTAGGATCGGAATGATATCAAATAATTGATTATTGTGAGAGGAAACAGGATCTAACAACGTATAGAATATTTCGTTGATCGAGATCGAAATGAACTCAAAATACCCTAACAGCACAATGTAGATGTTTTTCGAACTTTCAGAAAACCTCCTCTACGTTCTTTAAACGTTCCATAAACGTCTCATCGGCACATTCTACTGTGAGGGTAACGACTTCTGTACTGATTTTGATTTCCAGATTATTTTGATGTTCCCATATTGATATGAAATTAACGTTCTTTTCAACCTTTCACTTCTGCCTGGGTGATATCCGAAAAAATCGAATTCCAGTTATTGTTCTCAATGCGTTGATTCGATTACACACTGTGAGAAGAATTATGTTTGAGAAACGTTCATTCGAATCCGACATGATAAAATATTCATTTCCAACACATAGTTCAATTCCCTCGAATGAGATTTGCCTTCCCAAGCAAACACCAAACTGTGAACACCACTCAGTGATCGCAAATTAACAGTGTTAACATTGAAACGTTCAATGAAGCTTTATATTAAACAGGGCATATTATAAGGGTCAGTTCTTACCAAAAAGTTAGTTCTAAAACAAATCGATCAGTTGTGAAACGTAAAAACGGTTAGTTCTCAAAAAAATTACCTAATTTTTGGTGGAATGTTTTCCTCTTTCCGTTTTTACTTTTTTTAAATTGAGTATCCAATATTGCCCTGTTACAGAATGAGCCTCTCGCCTCGTATCAAGGAGTATAATGACCCAGATTAAACATGAAGAATTTTTTTTCAAAAACAAGAATAGAATTAGAATTCTAAAAGATCTTCAAGAACTTTTTCCGAACTAATGAATTCATCAACAGCTCCGAACGAGTTCTTTGAGAATGCTGTGAAAGTATTGTTTGAGTACTCTCAAAGAACTCGTTAATGTCCCGAACATTGCCCTCCGGAGCTCTTTATGAATTCATTAGTTTGAGAAGAGTTCTTAAAGAATTCTATTTTTGTTTTTGAAAAAGAATTCTTCGTGTGTTATTAGGGTGATTTCAGTAGTGATATTCATACTGAAAAAAATAAGGCTTCATGCCAAAACGAAAATTAAGGAAGCATCAAGTAATTCAAGAAATACTTGTCACACAAATGTTTTCCCTTTCTTTTTTATTTTTAAGAAATCAAGTGTCCATCTTTTCGGTTAGTTCTGAAATTTCCTTAGAATATGCCCTGATATTAAACGCATATAAACTCAAGATTTTATAAAAATCATCGAGTAAACGTCACGAATAATAACAATATTGAATTTTCAAAAACGCGTGGTGATTCGGCACAGAAACATTCAGTCAAGTTTGATTTGCAAAAAATTAACATTTTTCTTATATTATTGTGAGAAATGGTTTTATTTCCAACGTTAATTCAAAAAATCATAAGTAAGGAGGAACTATATCATGTAAGATGAGTATAATCAATTGTGCATATAAAAACACCGATTATAAGAGAATTCACGTCATGTCGTAATCATCATCACAAAGTCACGTACAAGTTACTATAATCGAATGTCACTGAACGTCAGATTGCAAGACACATTCGGACACGTGCAGTTGTATTATACTATCCGCATATCGATTATCATCCAAGTGATTGTCATTTTGGTGAGATTTTTATTTAATTCATGCAAAAATTTGGAATTTGAAGAATCATTTCATAGAATAACACCATCCAAATGAAAATTTCAAAAATACGCTCAGAATTCGCTCCTGACACAAGCAATCCATAAAGCACGATAGTTCGTGACATATTCACGCAGCTATTATGCAGTTTTTCATTTATTCAATTATTCATGCAGCTTTTTAATTATTCTACTGCGCAACAAGGCAAAATCACGAACATAGAAAAAATTCGACAAACTATAATAAGCTTCTTCCGCCCTAATGTTCATTACAATAGACATTTGTATGAATTTTCGAATGCATGTAGTTCCCAGAATATTGAATTTAATAAATGCACAAATTATTGAATGAATCTTTCGTTAGTTATCGCACGTTGTTCACGTATCACTGGCAATCAATTTTGATAGGAACGATTGTTTTTCTTCGTAAAACAGTTATTTCGATGGGAACTTGATATATTTTTTATGAAAAGCGATTCGCTATCATGCATAAAATTTCAAATTTTTCCCGGTACAAATCATATCAGGCAATTCACTGGCCAGGGATACGCCTAGTCTGCCTCAATAGCGTCAGGTTAGGGGGCGAAGGAGAGCCTAGAATTATTTCTACTAGAAACGTTGGAATATAAAAGAATAATTTAAGTCTGAAAGGTTTAAACTAATACATCAGCGATAGTGATGTCAATCCAGGTCTAGGGTTGATTCTTTTAAGTAGAAAAACCATCTGGCTTGTATAAATTGCGACAGGTTATGGATAAAAATTCAATATATTTGTTGCTTAAAAAGCACTGACATAACTAATAACAAATTTCAGCAACCCTCACTCTCATTTTTGATAAATTTCATTCATGAAGAAGAATTCATGCCAAAGAACCGATGAACTTCCATCAGCAGCAGGAATAACTTCCCCTGAACTTGCATGTTTTATTTTTCACTTTGATCAAATCGAAAATGCAGTTGAACCTGAAACTAAATTTTCGTATGTATTTCAATACAGAAGCAAGATCTAATAATGCATTTCCACTCAATTTTCCATAGAATTCGAAAAGTGTTATTGATATTATCAGCGCAAAAAAAATCATGAACAAATATGAAGTGTACGCTTGTTGAATATTTTTCATTGATCAAAGACGTATATACAGCGAGGAATATATATCGTGGATAGTAACGAATGTTAAATGAATCATAGTACGCATATTCCTGAGAAATGGATTAATTACTATATCATAAAGACAAATATTATCTCGCAAAGAGATGGATTTAACCTTTTGATTATGCGGAAATTCTTCCGTATACCTGAGAACAATTATCAACATAGAAGCGAGAGAAGATGCAGTGCAATTCATATATATACACCTTTATCTGTCACAAAAGACTACAATTATCATTAAATGCCAAACTATGCACATAATGGTACCGATCTGTTAAAACTGCAACACGTATTCATGGTCGGTTGTAAATGACTGGCATGAATGTTTGAAGGCCAAAGATGATAACTATGCAATAATATATTATGTTTTGAGATATTTAATAAAAATCAATTTTGATATTATCCAAGAGAAAATTCCAAAATGTATTACAAATGCATTTCAAGTTCAATATTTTCTTATAATAACGTTTGAAATTGTTCCTAAGTATTTGGATAAGTTACCAGGGGCAACTAGCTTCATTGTGATTGTTTATGTTGTTTTTGTATATTAATGCGAGGGCTGTATTTTTTGCATTAACCGAATAACGACGATTCGTATATTCAGTATGAAACATATGAAATTTTATTAAATTAACACCTCCAATTGTTTTCGGGACATTGAGTTTTGTGCGATTATTCATCTCTCATTTGAAATTGACTCAGATCTGTGGCTAAAAAATATATTTCCATCATTTTTTCACCACATGAAATTAGAATTGTGATTCGGTAATTTTTTTTACATCTTTGTGAATAATATATTATTTTTCTTCACTTTCAGAAAGCGGTCACGTATCCAAGGAATTGAGTGCAGATTTTGAAAAAGCTATTACTTTTTGTGGTAAGTGAATTACAAAGTCTGACGAAAATCCATATCAAATAATTGTTTATTATTCTGAGATTGGAATGAGCGATGAGCGATCTTGAAAGAATCAGTTTCTTCGTATCTTTCTTTTGCCGTGGTGCATATCATTTGTGATAAAAAAAAACCCTCAAAATGCTCCGAAACGCATATAACGTATCTTTCGACAATCACCTACGATGCAAAACAATTATCATTTTTTGCGAGGAAACAAGTCACGTAGTGAAAAGAATTGAAAACGACTTTCGAATTTGTTTTGGATTTTATAAAATATCGATGGAAGTTTGATACAAATTTTATTTAAAAAACAAAAATCAATTCTGTCCAGATCGCTTCGCATTGATTGTAATTTGTGCATCCAAGGAAAGGTGTGTTTGATGGTATTGAATTTTTTATTGACATCTATTTTGATATTTCTTATAAAAAAAGATTCATTACACATTAATCGATAGAAAATGTTGTCGAATGTTGTACAACAATATACGAACTTATTATACGAAGCTGATGACATTGTGTACAGATTTCATGTTTTGGACCGTATGATTTTAATGAACAAAATATTTTTTAAAAAAAGCTTTTATTTAACAATAAAATAAAAAATATAGTTGAAAAAAATATCTCAAAAAATTGCGATAAAAATATACTAAAAGGGTAAAAATAACTTTGGGGTTTATAAAGGGCTTATCAATTTTGGGGATGAGATATATTTTAACCGAAACCAACCTTCAACGTATTTCTTCACCCCATTTTTGTACTCGTACGACTATAAATAAAAGCTTGGACGCTCATTACAGAGTGAACAGCGTAATGGAATTATCCTTTACATTCTAATTACGCTGTTCACTTTGTAATGAGCGTCCAAGCTATTATTTATAGTCGTACGAGTACAAAAATGGGGTGAAGGAATACGTTGAAGGTTGGTTTCGGTTAAAATATATCTCATCCCCAAAATTGATAAGCCCTTTATAAACCCCAAAGTTACATTTTTATCGCAATTTTTTGAGATATTTTTTTCAATTATATTTTGTATTTTATTGTTAAATAAAAGCTCTTTTTAAAAAATATTTTTTTATATATTTTTATTTTTCATTTTTCAGTAAATACATTTTGTATGGAAGTCAGACAGGGTTCTTCATGCAGGTTTTTTATTAAATTTCAATTTTTTCATTATATTTTCCCACTGAATTTACGATATTCACGATATCCACCTATAATTTCCGGTTTTTTCGCTCTTGATAAAATTCCCGTATATTCCCCGCTTCTCTCAAAATTTCCGTGTTCTAGACACCCTTCCACTGTTAAGGAGCTTTTAAGAGCTCTTTTTGGCTAATCAAGCCTTTTCATTCGATACCCATATCGTAAAAGTTTTGATTGGGGGGTGGGGGGCTGGGGGTGGGCTGGAGGGCATTGGGGTGGTTATTTGTGTATTGTCACCAGAACCAAACATGTGTGCAAAATTTGAGCCCGATCGCTCCAGTGGAAATGGGTGAAATATTGATTGCAAAATTCCAGGACATACATACAAGTGAAGTTAAATAAAAGCTTTTAAAATTATGTTTTCTTTAATTTATTCTCATTCATTCGAATTCCCTTAACTGCGATCTCCGAAGAAAAATGATACAAACACACCTCACGTGGAAAAAATTTTTGGAACTATCAGAGTGAGGTCGAAAATGGACCCTATATGATTTTACATGAAATTTCTATCAAGTTTCTGTAAATTTTTATAACATCTTGATTAAAATTGTCGGTTTTCGTCTCAGCCCTCAAAATTATACAAACATAATTTGCATATAATTATACATAAACTGTAATCAATTGTGTATAAACTATATATAATTTAGTAAATTCTCCCATTTAACGAATGGAATGTATTTATAGTTTTCCTGTATCCCGAGTGGGGAAATTCAGAATGTTAAATACAATTGATATACAATTCAATATATAAATTATTTGATAATCTAGTAAGAAGTACCGCCATGTATGGAGCGAATGTGTGGGGCCTTGAGATTCCTAGACAACATAGAAAAAATTCAATCTCAATCCTTTAAAAAAGTATTATGTCTTCCAAAAAATACCCCTAGTTACGCGATCAGGATAGAAACAGGCAGACGGCAACTATCGGTCCATATATTTCTGCAGACCCTCAATTGGTTAGAAAAAATCCTAAAAATTTCAGATACTCGGTACCCAAAAATCTGTTTTCTGAAACTAAGACATATCTCTGATGCTACTTTTCGAAATGTCAATAAAAATACTAAATATAACTGGGTACTCCAAGTCAAGAACTTCTTTATTACTGCGAACCCTGGTAAAAAAATCGGATGGGAACCCGACTCACACCCGGATGAAATTTCCGGGCGCGTATACGGTTTTTGCGGTGATTCTTCATCCGGTTTCATCCGGACCCTATCCGGATTTTAATACTGAATATTTTTCGAAACTCTACACGAAATTTGGATAGAATTCATTCGTCTCCTTGTTCGGGTTTCATTTGGGATTCCAAAAAATATCTTGTCCCAAAACCTGGATAGGATCCAGATGGAACCGGATAAAGGATCACCGCAAAACCCGTATACGCGTCTGGATACACCCGGATGGAATCCCGGAAATTTCATCCGGGTTTGAGTCGGATTATCATCCGGTTTCCTATCCGGTTTTTTTTTACCAGGGAACCGCCAAGATCTATGGGATTCTCTAACACTAGAATCTTCAACACGAAATAAACCTATACTTGCGGACACATATAAAGAGGTTCTGCTCTTGCAGAAGGATATGGACCGTGTTTCTCACTCTTCCTCCCTGCCTCTATTCCCTTCTTCAAATTTGGATAAAACATCTCAAGAATATATAGAAATTAGAATTAAACCCATGTATAAAAACCTCATAACCCAAATACGTCTCTTCAATCAGTTCGCTCCGAGAATAATTCTTGATTCGGATATACACACATTTCCCAACGACTCTTTTTGCCGACGATGCCAACCAAGAATCGATGACAGACTCTTCCATGTCCTAGCGGATTGTCCCCTACTGAAAGATGAGAAAGTTCGTTTATTCGCACTCCTCAATTTTGAACATACTGAAGAACTGTCATGGATAGATGTATTAAACAACCTAGACAAAAAACGAATTACTTTGATTTACGATTACTTTTACAACGCTTGTAGTTAGCTTATAATACTTACTTTATGTAATTACTTAATAGACAACAGTACTGTCACTCTTTTGTACAGATCTTTTGATCTCAAGACAAATAAACTACAATACAATTTAATATAGTTCATGTATAAGTTATATATAATTACATAAAAATTGTATAAAATTTATTTATTGAATATAGAAATTAATAAGCATACGAATTACACAGGCTTGCGTCATATAACTCTTAATTTCCCCTTTGAATAATAATGCTTTTCTCATAGACATTGAGGGATGTTAGATTAATATGCAACAGGTTTTTGATAGCCCATCGAGGTTCATTTTTATACAAAATATGAATACAAAATATTCGATTCCTATAGAATACCAATAGAAACTATATGATTTCTATGAAAAAAAACTAGATATAAGCATATCTAAACCAAGCATAATTTATGCTGGGAAATGGGCTTAGAAAAACTATATATGCTCAAATGACTTATTTAACAAAAGTGAGTCATTTGAGCAGATATAATTTTTGTAAGCCCATTTTTACACATATAAATTATACCTGGTTTATATATGGTCATATCTAGTTTTTTTTACATGGTACGTAATAGAATTTTTTGAATATTTGTTTCTGTAGATTAGCATCTAATACCGACCGAAATTACTACTGAATTTCGTCAGGGGAAAATCATCGCAGGTCTGTGTAATATGATAGAGGAATGAAATATAAGTTTCAGTTATTTAACCCATTAGAACCTAAGCTAAATCATGGTTATATACCATCCAATCAACCATTAGATTTGGGGCATGATGAGAAGAAAAAGACCCGTATATTTTCTTATGACAATTGCAATTGTTTCAACAAAATTGTTTCAAGCACCAGCTGGAAAATGATGTTATTTCGAAAAACGAAGACGGTCAATCGATACTACGGGAAAAACCTTGAAAGGAACCTATGGAACACTTTTGTCTCAGATTTCAATCAGTCGAAAATTGGCGGTGAAGAGGTAATTTTTTTTCACAGCAAGGCTGGTTTTCCGTAGTTGTGCAATTGTTTATATCGATTTTTTTCCTAACAGATTGAACTCTGAAATAAAAATGTCACACACATTTCTTGCATGGTTTCTCCCATAGAATCGATTGACCGCCTCCGCTTTTCGATATTACATCATTTTCCAACGATTTGTCCGAACAATTTTGTTGAAACAATTGCAATTGTCAACAGAAAAAATACGAGTCTTTTTTCTCGCCGTGCCCTAAATTCAATAGTTGGTTGGATGTTATATAGACATGATTTGGCTTGGGCTCTGATGGGTCAAAGTCGATCATCATATAAATTCACATACATTTGCGGATACCCAGCAATCCCTGACGATGCAACCCAAGCCAAATCTTTTCTAACACATTATTCGAAAAGGGAGCAATAAAATCAAAATTTCTCTCTAAAACAGATCTTTTTCAATGAACAAAGATGGTCTATTTAGTGCGATATTTTAATTTTATTGCTTCATTTCCGAATAATTTGTCAGAAAAGATTTTGGTTGTGTCCTTTTCTAACCAATGGTTCTGGTTGCATCTTCAGGAGTCACTGGTGTCACATGAAGTATAATTTGATTAATAGTGTCAAATGATTTCATTGCATTTCCCCAGTGGAAAAGTTTTAATTTGATTTTTATTTCAAGGTTATGGAAAATTTCATTATCGATTTGTGCTGCTATGTGGTCTAATGTTCTTTTGTTGCGGTGCACAGAACGCCATCAGTGCTTACATTTTACCATCTGCCGAATGCGATCTTCACCTGACGTCTGAACAAAAAGGATATCTGAATGTCGCTTTCTTAATCGGTAAGTGCGAACTAAATATCTACTGGTAACGTGTCTACAGATTAATACGTTTTACAAGTATGGATCAATTTGAGGCATCCCTATAGTTTTTCAATAAAAGTCTTGTGTTTTGCTTCATAAATCCATTGAAAGGAATTCTTCTATATTTCCTGAAATAGCAAAGGAGGATCTTTGCTAGAGGAGAATGCAACACAGTTGATTCATGGTTTTGTTATATTCAACGCGTCAGTATGTTAACATACGACTCATTACAGTTCAATATCTCATCGATCTGTTATGTTTAATGTGTTGACAAAAAAAGTGATTTACTGTGTCTTGAATTTTCTTCACTTTTGAAATTTCAAGAATACTCAAAATGGATTGCAGATTATCACTGTGATGTCCTTTTCTCAAACTTTCTCATAGAATATTGAAGGAAAATTGCTTTTATACCTGATTAAAAATACATTATCTTGACCTGATTCTGCATTAATCTTGGCAAGACCTGTAACATTTGACTATCGATGGAAGCATGTCAGGAAAATTTGATGTACATCAATATTTAATGAAAAACTTTGAACCGAAAACCTAGAAACAATAATATCCTAACAAACATTCAGCGAAAATCATGAGAATTCCAGGCCAAGTATCGGAAATTTGTTGCATTCAACTGGAAAATTACTAAATTGAAGTAACAAACATGACATTCCGAGTGGAAGAATTTTGAAAATCATATATAATTTATATGAAATTATATATAAATTGTGTATAAACTGTATCAAATTATTTATAAATGGTATATAATTTTGAAAAATTTTACAATCGGGATTTCATGTGAAATATGCAAAATTCCAGAACAACAGAAATCTTTTTGGATGCGGACAATGAAAATTCATTATGAACAAAAATTTTTCAATTCCAAGATATCGGAGAATTCTTAATTTTTCACCAGTACATTTCTACAGAAAACTATTGAAATCCTCATCCTCATTAGAGTGTTCTACAAAATTCTACACTGAGAAAAATTTATAGTAAATTTACTATGGAATTATAGGAATGGGGGAACATACTGACTTCTAATGAAATTTATTATGACATAACGATAGAAACCTGAAGAAATTTACAATGTTTTACAGTAAATTTCATTAAAAGTCAGTATGTTCCCCCATTTCTATAATTACATAGTAAATTTAACTATAATTTCTCTCAGTGAAAGAATAAGGAATTCAATATATTACTTTAAACAAGAATGTCGTATTATAAAATCATGAAGCAACACTAATTTCTTAAATCATCATTGAAGGAATGAGAGCATTGTCTTAAATACATATCTATGCTTGTTTATGTAATTACAGGTGGAGTAATAAGTTCATTATTTTGGGGTGTCATCGCTGATGCTTACGGAAGAAGATTCGTCCTCTTGATAACAATGTCCATTGACGGTGTCGTAACGTTGGTATCTAGTTTCTCTCAATCTTATCAAATGCTTCTAGTTTTTAGAGGTATCAGCGGATTCGCGTGAGTATCACTATTCTCTGTTGCATAAAGGGAACGCAACCCACATAACAATTCATGTCTTTTCGATAAGTATAAGATGCCTTGCGCAACACATTTAGATGTCTTTTAGATGTCTAAAACTCTCCTTTGGTCTACAAGATATCTAAAAGACCTCTAGAAGATGTCATCGAAGACCTGTTCCAGAGGTCCTTTAGATATCTTGTAAACCAAAGAAGAGTTTTAGAGATCTAAAAGACATCTAAATGTGTTGCGCAAGATATCTTAAACTTATCTAAAAGACATCGCGAGACATGAATTGTTATGTGGGAAACGTAAATATTCATTCACATTTCTCAATTAAATTGGATATTTGTGTTTTGTATGCAGAATGGGTGCTCCAGGTGCATTGGTGTACACATATCTTGGTGAATTTTTATCAGATAAATACAGGACGAAGAACATTTGTTACGTAGGACTTTTCTGGACTTTATCGTGGCTTGTACTGCCAGGTGATGAAAACCACAAATCATCTGCACAAGATCGTAATAAGTGCAGATTTTTGTTACTCATGGGATTGTTTTATAGGTTTGGCATGGATTATCATTCCGCTACCAATTTCCGTAGAATTTTACGGCATGCTGTATAATTCATGGAGATTATTCTTAGCGGTGATAGGAATACCCACTTTAATCGTTGTTTCCATAGCAACTACTTATCCGGAGAGTCCAAAATTTTTGCTTTCTCAGGGAAAAAATGAGGAAGCGTTGAACATTTTGAGAAGAATTTATTCTGCTAATACCGGTCGTGCGGAACACGAATATCCAGTGAGTTATTTGGAATTAGTTTAAAAGTTGCACCGTAAAATGGGGTTATTTTGACTTCCAAGAGTAATTTTGACAGCCCTTGAGCCGCTGTAACGCAGTGCCAAAGTACGGTTTCAACGAGTGCGGAACGAAGTCGCGTAATAGTGCATACGTTTAAATCGTACTTTGGTGCCCCGGTGTTGCTGAAGTTTGAATCGTTTATTGAAACTAATTGGCACTTGGATAACGAAAAACTCAGCTGTTGAAGACCCAAAGTCTTGCGTTACATGCTTTGAACGATGTTTTCATTTCCAAGGACTTCATTCGAGAGGCTCAACACCGATGATTATTCAAATTTTGTAAGTTTGAATTGTCATTCCGTTTCTATAAACAATTCGAACTTCAAGAACTTGGTGCGCCGTTAAAAGCGACCCAAGGGTTGTGAAAGTAACGCCGTTTTACGGTATTCAATATTGTAAAAAGAAAGTCTTAATCTGTTTGCATCTTAATTTCAGACAATGCTTTTTCCATTGTGTCGGCGATTGTTTTTTCGGCTTAATTTGTTTGCATCATTAAGACTTTCTTTTTACAGTGAATATTTGATGTACATGTTTACCTATACGATGACTTCTTGCAGGTGAAATTTTTACTGCTAGATAGTACATGTGTTATGGAAAATAGTGGTGAGAAGAAACCAGATAATAATGGAATGTTAACGGAACTATTGAAGAATATTTGGTTCCAAATTCAGTCAATCGCAACACCACCTTTGTTAAAATATGCTTTTTTATGCTGGACCATTTTCTTCGCCAACATGTTTGGGTATGATTCATGAATAAAGATCGTGGACATATTGGGTATGGGAATAAGTTTCCGCCCTTTTTCAAGCAACGTTGATTTTTATTCAAACAATGGATTATTACAATGTTATTCAAAGTATGCACCATTGGAAGCGACCAATTTTGCCCATCTTTCAGGCAGCATACAGATTCCTCGGAGAAAAAAATCAGGTTCTTTTGACTCGATCCATTCATTGAGGCATTTTTCGACACTTTCGTAAGAAGTAAACCGCTCTCCAGTAAGGGCTGATTGCATAGTTCGAAATAGATGATAATCCGAAGGCGCAATGTCTGGGGAATACGGCGGGTGGGGCAAGATTTCCCAATTCACTCCTTCCAAATATTTTTTAACAGGTTGAGCAACATGTGGCCTAGCATTATCATGCAGCAAGATAAGTTTGTCATGTGTACCGTCCCATTCCGGTCGTTTTTCTTTTAGAGCTCGATTCAAACGTATTAGCTGTAGTCTGTAGATCGCCAGTGATTGTTTCTGACGGTTTAAGAAGTTCATAATAAATTACACCTTTTTGATCCCACCAGATGCACAACATAATCTTTGAAACGTGGATATTTGTTCTCGGTGTCGATGGACCTGGTACACCTGGCAGCCCCCAACTTTTTCGACGCTTAGGATTATCGCAATAGATCCATTTTTCATCGCCAGGGACAATACGATGCAGAAAACTCTTTCTTTTCTGCCATTCAAGAAGCATCTCGCACGTTACCAAACGTCTCTCGATATCTCTCTCCTTTAGTCGATGCGGCACCCAATTACCTGCTTTTTGGACCATTCCCATCTTGCGCAAGCGTTTACCGACGGTCGACCTGTCAACACCCAACTCTTCGGACAACTCATCTAGGGTTCGACATGCATCTTCATTCAATAATTGTTCCAGTTCTACATCTTCGAATTTTTTCGGTGCCCCTCCGTGTTCTTTATCACTTACGTGAAAATCGCCACTTTGGAATCGTCGAAACCACTCTTTACAATTTGTATTAGACGGAGCGTGATCAGCGTAAATATTGCACAGTACACGATACGTTTCAGCGGCACTTTTCTTCGAAATAAAATAATGAAGCATAACTTCCCGCAAATGCTGTTTTGCCGGGACAAACGTTGTCATTTTTGACACCAGATAAAAAATGATGTTTACGCTTGTAACAAATGTCAACTACCGCAATCGACTGCTTACATATACACTTCCAAATCACAAGTATAGCACTTGAGTGAACTCAAAAATAGTATCAGCAGCAACACTTTTTCCAAGAGGGCGGAAACTTATTCCCATACCCAATAACTATACCTAAAAACTGGATTAAAATATTTTCCATATGTAACAGATATTACGGATTTGGATTATGGATGCCGGAATTGTTCAATCGTTTCGAAAATTTTCATCGAACTCATCCCAATCGATCCGTCACCGTATGTGAACTAATGCGGGAAAATGAGGCTTCGGTAAATCATACGGTCATTCAAACTGAACAATTGCCATCTTCTAATGTGACGCGTCAGGACTGTACGGGAAGTATGATAGAGGAACAAGTGTTTATCAATGCTCTGATAATTAATGCAGTTTGTTTAATCGCTAACTTCGCTTCTGGATATTTTGCGAATCGAGTTGGTCGGCGTACTATACCAGGTAATTAAATCCACCCAGAAAGAAATAACTCGTTCAAATACCTCATTTATCACACTCAGACGATTCCCGTAAGAAAGTTTTCCTGATTCATTTCCATAAACTTACAAAATTTATGTATTTCTTCCATGTTATGAGGAAAAAATCGGTAAAAACAAGGAAATTTTGCAAGGACGTGGAAAACTTTTCTGAGGGTCATTTTGATGTTGCACGGAACAAAAACACAGAATTCCAATGTGAATAGCCGGATTGGAAAATTTGAACGGTGTTTGTCCTTATATTTGATTTTATCCTCAATCACTTTCATTTATTGGAAGACAAATTCAGACTAGAATCATTTAAAAAATCGTGGTCAGGGTCACAATATTCATAAATCAGCACTAAATTGAATATAATGCCAAAAACCGTGTAAAATTTTCGACCCGGGTATACAATTGTGTCCAAAAAATAAGGTGAATTGGTTTCAGGAATTAGATATCTTTATTTATTCTTCCAAATCAATTTTGTCGCTTGTTTTTTCCAATTCTCAGTGCGATTCCGTATGATCACAGAAACACGAGTAGCACTGCAGCAATTAAATATATCGACTTGAATCTCTGCAAATATCAAGGATAGTAGTATATCAACCTACAAAAAAATAATATGATTTCATAATATCCGCGAATTTTAAATAAGTAATTCATTTTTTTCCTCAACACAGTAGTATCGGATAGAACATATTTCGTTCAATCACAATTAATCACTTTCGATCGATGTTTCCCTGTGATCCGATTATCAATTCCCACTAGACGAAATGTTGCAAAGCATGTTTCTGGGACATCCCATAGACTGCTCATGTCTCACTATTGTAAAGTTTCGAATGAAATGTTTCAAGAAAACATCTCAGGAACGTTCATGAAACATGAAAGGTTGCAATGGCAAGACATTAGCAGTCTCTGGGAAGTTTCAGAAACATTTCGCAACATTTTGTCCAGTGGATCACTGTATAGGATATTTTTACATCTAACCGAATCTTAACAGATTCGATTCCCAATCTATTTCACCAAAGATATGTTTAAGATATTCTTCGCAAAGATATCTCCAATTTATAACTCCAAGATGGCTTGAAGAAATCTCAATGAAACCTTACTGAAGATATCTTTTAGATGTATAAAAGATATTCTCAAGGCGTTTCAAATAAGATATCTTCAAGATGTATTTTGCAAGAAATATGAAAATATCTTGAACTGATTTAAATTTGTTACGTGAGACTTATTTCAGTCATTGAAAAGACATCTTCCTGACATCTTTCAGATATCCAGAAGATATCTTTTTGTTCTATTTATTTAGATCTTTTATGATCTTTTGCTTCCAATAGATCTAAATAAATTAAGTCAGTTGATTGAATTATATTTTTGAAGACTATTGGCATGCGAAATTATTTGGCATGTAGAATCCGGAACGTGTGACATGTGCGAAGCATGTTGTACGTCTGATACCTGTTGCTTCCAAGCACAATAATCGATTGTAATCTGATAGCGCAAAATGCCTCTAAGAGGTTCCAACAACGTTTCTTTCACAATTCAATTAATGTCACTCAATTAGAATCCAATGATATTTCAATTCAGTTGAGTTATATGCACCTTATACACCTGTAAAATTCTTATGATAGCTGTAGTGAATATTCACCTGTATTGAATTTCAAAAGTAATATCGAAAAATAAACTCTGGTTCAAGAAATCCATCGAATCTGACAAAATTAAATTTCATGAGATTTGACTAGAAGATCGAAATTGTCATTGAAAAAATTCAGAAAACTGATCAAATATCATTGCCATATGAAAAAATGAAATTCAACCAGACCTTTGTTAAATTTGATTAATATTTGGTGAAATCCAAATTTGGGGTCTTTGTTTACTGTAAACATTTTTTCCCTAGAAAATTCCAGTATTTCACTGGAAGTCATTAACCAGTACAATAAACTCAGAATTTCCGTATATTTGTAGCAATATTTAAGCACATTCACTATACTTTTGCTTCGAAAATTGAAATTTGCCATACAAAATTCGTGAAATGCTAGTAAATCTACGGGAACATGAATACACTGAAATTTTCCAGCACCAAAACGCAGTAAATTTTTAGTTTTTTTCAATGTGTAATCAGAAGTACGTGCTCACTGTTGGATTCTTGCTGAGGCTATCTTTTTGATTTTATTTATATTCACCTCACGACAAGTTTTCCTCATTATTCAATTCATCATTGCTTTTGAAGATCTAAGTTCCAAAGAATAATTGATCAATCAACCAATCAATCTATATTTTCGAAGTTTGAATGGTTTATGGGAACGAAATTTCAATTTCATAAAATCTGATGACTCATCGTTATTTATCTTCTTGAATTGAAACATCATTCGCAGAATGTATTGCATGATTTGGGGTCTGCAACAGCTGAATATTTCGTCATTCGATTACTAATTCGTTCCAATAAACGATTCAAACTTCAGGAACATAGATAGTTATGAGAAACAACGCGAAACTACGATTCTCATGAAAATTTAGGTGATCGATTTTTGCTAGAGGCATTGTAAATAATAAAAATTGTATATCTTTTTAGTGACTACAATGCTGATATCTGGCATATCTGGTGTCATCATGTACTTCGTGCGATCATCTGTACAGATGTTACTGGTAGCTTGTGTTTTCTCAATGATGATATCAACGGCAAATTTTGTCATCGGTGGAGTAGTTGTGGATATATTTCCCACTCATGTGGGCGCAGTAGCTATTTGTATGATGACTCTATGCGGGAGAATAGGAGCAATTGTTAGTAATTTAGCATTTGGATTACTTTTGGAAATCAGTTGTGAGATTCCAGTGTTTCTGATGGCTGGCGTCGTGCTGTGTAAGTAATAAAAACGTTTGAAAAAATGCTGAGAATGTTCCTGGAAGACCTAAATGTACAAACATCTTCGGTATCTCCGAATGATATTACCCTGGATGCAATTATCGATGAATTCGTGCAGAAGTTGATGGAAACTTGCAGAAATCGTATTATAAAGGATAAGAAAAAACGATACTGCTATCCGTATCTATCCCCCTGTATTGAGAAATTAAACTAGGATATTTGGAATCACAGGTTCTATATACATGCTGTATATGTCTTTGTGAAATCTCTCCAAAACTTTCTCATTTGCTTCTCCTGTAGATGATCACAAAATAACTTTAGATTGCTTGTGGAATTTTTGAACTACCCTGGGAAAAAATCAACATATATGACCCATATATAATCGATATACAAAAATGTGTGAAGTCATATATAATCCATATATGGAGAATATTTTATATGTGGCAAAATTTGCATACATATATGAAAAAATCTTGAATTTATGGTTCTCATATGGATTATATATGTATCATGTATAGATTATACATGGTTTATACATGCTTGATTTTTACCACTGGGTATGTACTAGATTTATACACACAGTTCACAGCGCCTGAAAGACCTCAATCAGAGAAGTTTTCCAAGAACGTTTCTTAGATTAGGAATCATAACTTTTGATTCTCAAGGGAATACAAAACTTTCAAGAATATTCAATGAACGTAGATTAGGTAAGTAAGGTATGCAAACGTTCGATGAACCTTCTCTGAACGCATATGAACTTAAAATTGATATAAAATTAACCTATGAACACTGTAAAAAATGTATCTAGCTTCTATAAATTCCTACAAAATTCCCATTTCTTCAGTTTCATTGATGCATATTTTATACGAAAGTATCCAGATGAACGTTATCTCCTTAGACCTCATAATATTTATCCCAGGAGAGATATTGCGAGTTATCCTAGTAGATATCCACAAGTTTGTAGCACCTACACTAACGGAAATAACCCACCTAATTTATTTACTTATGAAGAATGTTGTATCAATACATGAAGGACTGTTACGCTGCCTGGATATATTTGCAAGTTTGTAGTTTTTCACTGGCGCAGGCGTTGGAAACTTAGCAATTCTTGGAGAATTTCTACTAGGATATGTCCCAGATACACTGAAAGAAAGATACCTAGCTGCCGCCACTGGAATTTAGTTGTTTCAGCGACATTTTAGCTGGCGTCTAGTTGTCTGGAATATGAATAAAACAATTTATCCAATGGGAATGAAAAATCGATTTCTGACAAATAAAATTTATTTGGTTGGACGAAATTTTGATTTAGAGTGACTCAATTTCCTAGTTTTCTAATATTCAACCGAACCTTTCTTTCTCAATGAGCAGAGAGTTCGTGAAAAATTCTTCAACCACTTCATTTAAACTGTAGAATTCTCAAAGATTCCTTTAAGAGATCAACGAAATCTGTGCAACCCTGAGTATTTGTTTTGAACTTATGTATTACTTATCAAATCTGTTTGTATTGTCCTTCCAAACTCACTATATTCGTCAATGGATAATGTGAAATATTTTATTTTCCAGTTGGAGCACTACTCTGCTTTTTAATTCCGGTTAAAAAGAGTTGAAGGATTTGTCAAAGCCCTGTTTTCTTTATCGAGAACTACAGGAACGGACAAAGAAACAAAAATTCGATGCAGAATGCAACATTTTCAAAGCCTTCCGGAAGATTTATCAAGTATACGTGATAAGTCATGTGATAATTATGTGAAATTTATTCCTCAATCAAATTGATAATCTTCGTTGTAAATTTAACTCACGTAACATATGTAAAAGAGAATTTAGAATATCTTCCAACTCGTATCGAATATAAATTGTATTTACGTTATAGTAATATCCGAGCTAGGAAAATATCTCAATAATATCATAGTTTTGCCAAGGTGATGACACCCTAATTCCAGATAGCACAAGAGTTTTGAAAAAGTTCATAAAAAATCCAATGTATTCATAAACAACTGTTTCAGAACTCTTGTGCTATTCGGGATGAATGCATATACATTTTTGAAAATTGAGCGAACTTCCTCATGGTACGTTGACAGCATGTTATGTTACAAAGTATTCACACAGTAAAAAAAATTCCGTCATTGTGTAAAAAAGAAGTACGTATTAAAATTCAAGTGTTGAATATTTAACACTTTTGTGTGTTCATTTAACACACTAATCAAATGCTGTTCGATCGATTCATTTTCAACACATTAAAATGTTATTCGAGTTCAAATTAACACTTTATAAGTGTCACTCTGGAATCAACACACATTGAGTGTGAAGAAAAATGGTTAACATTCGCTTGTGTGTTGAATTTGACGAAAAATTTTTTACTGTGTAGAGCACTTTTTTCTGTCTGGGATAAATTCATGCGGGTCTGAAGACTGAATGATTAATTATTTATCCACAATATGTTATAAGAAACAGGAATAAAACTTTGGAAATAACTTTTCTCTTTGAAAAACAATTAAAAAGGCCTTGATTGCTATGAATGCTCAAGAGAATCAACTACCCATGCAGTATAAATTTTGCTTTGTCTAAAAGATTTCTTATCCCAGATAGAAAAATGTCTCAATAATGCCATCATAATGGTGATATGCACGCCAAGAAATGTTTGCATCATGGTACCAAGGTGTTTCCGCATAAAGCATTGTTGTTGGTAGCAAAACGAGGTGATGGTACCATAATGAACACACAATGTTTACATTTCACGCATCATTGCAATCTGAGCGAAGTTTATGATAGTATGTTTACAGCACATTATGTTATAAAATATTTAGGGCATAGTTTTCTATCTGGGTATGCGATAGTTTTCACTGTCTTCAAGATGTCTTCGTTTAAGAAATCTAAAATATGTCTTCAAATCTCTTTTGTACTCTATGTGAAGCTTTTTATTTGTCAAAATACTTTTTGATGATTGAATGAACAACTGAGAATTAATGAAATCACTGGAAAATCGAAAATGTAACATTTAAGTGCCCTTAATGAACATCTCAACTATGTATCCACATAGCACCATTCCTAATAAATGATTTTTATCTTGCGATATCTTTGAGACAAGGTTAAGACATTTTATATAACAACTTTAGATAGCTTTTAGATGTTTTCGATTCTCCTTACGTCTGAAAAATGTCTATGAGATCTCTAAAAGATATCTTCCAAGACATCTCCGGAGATATCTTCAAAGAAATCTTTCAGAGGTCTTTTAAGTATCATCTAGGCGTAAGAATTCAAAGAAAAACCTGAAAGTGTTGCATAGGACATCTAAAATATATCTGAAAAAGATATCCCAATACACGAAATGTTTATTGGGTTGATGCAAAAATATCTTGAAGCATCGCTACGACATTACCGAGGCATCACCAAGACATTCTATGCTATATGGGTACTTTCTTTTATTGTAATGATATGACACTCAATATTTGACCGATGTTTTGATATCATGTTTTGTATATTAAGAACCAAATTTTAGGAGAATGTTAGCAATTGTCTCATACCAAAAAGAGAATTATTTATATATATTTATATATATATTCTCTTTCCTATGAGAAGTAATGCAATGAATTCTGAAATTCATAAAAACAACTTGAATAAGAATATTGTGAGAAATGGAAGCATGTATTTATACATTCCTTTATTTCTTGATGAAATTTTATTTTTGAAATCAACATGGAAATTATACATATGCTCATATTTTTATAACTATATACGCATATGACTGAGATTAAAATCAACTGTCGAGTGATATTTCACTGTAACTCAATATTTGGTATATTGATTGTACAATAAAATCTACACTTTGTGAAAAATTAATCCTGAATACTATTTTCATTGAAAATCATTGCCTCTCGAATCCCTTTTGAATCGATGAATGAAATGCACGAGAGATTTTATTTGTGCTCTAATTGGTCGATGTGAGGAACAATAATGGCTGTTACAGACACAATCTACTCAGACCCATTTGCATTTTCGTTGACAGCCCAACAAACACACTGTCCGAAAAAATGTTGCGTAAGTCGTCTTTGAGATGTTTATAGTAGATATTTTTCAAAGTACTGTTTAAAAGATATTTAAAAAACGTCTTATGTAACATTTTCCATCAAGTTTTAGACGTGTGTTTTGGGGGAGACTCAAAGAGTATTCAGACATTTTTTATGATTTCATAAAGTCTTAGCAAGACATCTGAAAAATCTCTGAATTTCAGCTGGGAAGACTACAATATTTCGCAATAAATATTCCACTGATCCATTTGATTTGTTCTGGCATGAATTTTCACTTGCCCCAACATTCTCCCAGATATGCTTTGAAAAAATATTATTTTGAATGATTCTAAAAGATGCCTTTACGGAACACCTAAAGATATCGTAAAGATATCTTACGAAAGATATTTGTAATAATTCCAAGAGAAAACTTCAGAAAACTTTCAGAAATCTTTCATGATTTCACTTGCTGTGAACTGGACCATCACTGGATTTTCTATCTGCAGTCCACTACCCAACAAAGACAACGTCTAAAACTTGACGTAACATGTTGTATAACATGTCTATTAGATGATCTATTAGATATTTGAAATACGTCTTATGGGTTAGTATGTCTGAATATGGAATTTCTCTGCATCACCCCCCAAGTGTGTATTAACGGCGGGCCCCATCTACGCTCAGGGTGGGTGCCCATGCTACCCAACGTGGGACCAACCCTGGGATGATAACATCGTTCCCAGCTTGGCCGTATTGCTTTGCCCGAGAATTGGTAACACCACAGGCCCAGCATGAACCCAGACTAGGCAATCAATACTGCCCCTTCCTTTTTGTTTTGGAATTGGAAAATCCGTAGCATGTATATACCATGGGGTCCACCACGGGCCAGCATGGGCCCAAGACTGGGCCAGAGTGGGACCAAAATTCTTACACGCTGAGGATTGTACACACATGCTCGGGATATAAATTCACCCCAATCTTGGCCTAACGCTGGTCCAAATTGAGGCCAAGTTCAAATGTGTCCGCACTAGGATTCGTTATCTCCATTTTTTTTCAACTATAATTGTATGGGAAAGCACAACAGCGCCAAGATTGAGCCAACATGGGGCCCATCGTCATTCCCCAATACTGGGTTAAAGAGGATGGACCCAGCCTGGGGCTCATTGTCATTATAGGCAATACACGCTTGGGCCATATCAAATATGATGTTTTGAAAAAACTTTCTATGCATGAACAGGTAGGTCCCTACTGAAAATAGGAGCGTAAGAAGGGTATTAAGCGACGCGGGAGAGTAAATGAAACAGTATCTAGGCGCGAAAGAAGTGGGAATTGAAACATTTTATGCTTCATTTGTTTCAAAGCTCGCTTTTGACGAGCGGAAATTTTCACCAGGGGTAGCTCCATCAACACTTTGTGCCTTCACTGTAAAAAATTGCTTCCTAAATTTCATAGAAATGTATGTGAAGCAATTAACATATACATTTTGTATTGAATTTTCAAAACTTCTTTGGCTTTTCATATGAAATTTTATGATATCTCATACAGAATTATGATTTTTCATGAATTCATGATTGAACTTGATTCCAATTACAAGTTTCAGAATTTTCATATACATCTGATATCGGAAATTTCAGAATATTTTTTACAGTGTTGCGATATCTTTAAAGCACATTTTAGATAAGTTACAAACCAATTCTTGTTTGAAACTTGTCTTCAAGACAACTTTTGAACACAAGGCATATTAAAGATATCTTTTACACGAGTTTCAGACAAATTATTTTAAAATTTACCTAAAACTGTGGTGCGAAACATCTCACACCTGTCTAAAAGATATCGTAAGACGCCAAATGTTTACTGGAAGTTCTATTCATCTCAATGACGAATTTAATGGAATCCAAATCATTCCATAATGCACTCACGAAATCCCTTCGGAAAAAAAATGGATGTTTTCAATTTGATTCTGGTCATTCCTTGCATATTTAATGAACATCGCCTGTATTCTTTTAATAGTCAGCCTTGATCCCGCATTGACATATCGCAATCCACAACCGTAACCACTGATGGAAGAAAAAATAAGAGAGAAAATTTGTACGATAAATTTTATTAATTCCACATCCGTTTATAGAAGAAGTTTAAAACGTCAATTCGATAAAAATTCCTTCCTCTGCAACTTGTAAATGGAATATTGAAATTTCTATTGAAAGCAACCACGCTGCTTTGGGTTAATTCAAAGGCACTTGATAATTACGCTCGAAGAAACGAGTGCAGTTGAAGAAAAGGAATAATTCATTAAATAATAGTTCATTAAATACTTGGCGTTGAACAAAAGTTAAAAGTTCGTATGAAATGAAAATAGAAGTGAATTTATCATTCTATACAGTGAAAGAACTTGTGCAACACTGTGTACGAACGTTCATTATTCACGATAAAAATCTGTTTCTCGTGAATAGAGAAGTTATCATCGCAGTCGGATGTGGTTCTTATAAATCCGCATAAAAGTCATTCATACGGAGTATGTACGTTTGTGGGTACATGCATATATTATATACTACTTTGTATGAAACACGCAGCAGGTCAGGTTATTTATCGAGCGACCCGGTGACCTCTTCGCCAAGAATTGATTATTTCAGGTAGTCTACACCTGAAGGTGCTTATTTTCTTGAAAGCACTCGGAGTAGTGAATCGTACGCCATGGAGGGTCGTTCGGATAGTATCAAAGAACCGATTTACTATCCAACCTCTTCGGCTAAGTCTAGTATCAGCGGGGATCAACATCAATTACATCCACCATCTCGTCCATCCGAAACAGGAAGTACTCGTAGTTCCGGAGGTAGCAGTCAAAGCCTTGGTTTAGATGATCCGGATAACTCCAATGCTTCCTTACAAAAGATACCAAGGAAATTCATCACCAATTGGCGTCAGGCGTGTGATAGAACGAGGGACAGAACTAAAGATCTGTTGAAGAAGTGGAAAACTACATCGACGACTAATGTTCATGACAATCTTGATTCTATACATTCTATTAGCAGTGTTACCGGTGCGAGTTCTCCAATTACGACTGGTACGGATGGTGCTGTGATTTCTAGCAAAGAACCAGAACATCCGAATTGGAGTGTTCATGTTTGGAGTAAGTTTTCTTAGAATTCCGATGTTACTCGTTTTATTTAGAATATTTGGAATCTTTTCTACCTGGAGAGAATATCAAATTCAAAATTAATGTGGTGTGTGAAAATATTTTTGTCTGGCCGTACAGAAAACATCACGATTCCCGTATGGAAATATTTCGCTGAAAAATGTCTGAAAAACCATGAATAATCTTTCAAAAATATCGCATTTCCATTTTGTACAGACTTGTGTCAAAATTTCTCAGAATTTTTCGAGACTTTATCAGAGTGTTTTCATTTTGTTTGCACACAAAGAGAACCGAAACAGTACCCTGAAAAAATTCTGACCAAGGTCTGATGGATTATCAACATTTTTCTGACTGCTGAAATAAATTGAACAAATTTTCAAAAACTTTCCCACGTATGATATTTTGGTATAGCATATGAATCTATTTATAGGATTTCCAAATTTTTCAATTGAAAAAAGTCTGTGCAAAATGTCCCAAATCTATTAGATTTTTGAAAAAATTTCAGACATTCTTAGAGTTGGTCAGAGTTTTTCGGATTTTTGCATAGAAAATGCTATGCTTTTTGGGGGTTATTCATGGTTTTGTAGAAATTTTTCAGCGAAAGGTTTCCATCTGGGATTTTTACTGTATATTCCGAGATAATTAGTGGTTAGTTAATCATCACAGTAATTTTGAATGTAATATTCTTTCCGTGTCGAGCAAAGATTAATTGATGATGGTACTAGCAGAGTATTACACTGAGAGAAACGTGCTTAGTTGCAGCAACTAGAATTTGGTTGTCCCAGCTAAATTTTAGCTACACGTGAATGAGAGTTTAGTTGTCAGGAATACGAATAGAACAATTTATTCAAGCGGGATAAACATTGGGCTTCATTTGACTCGACTAAATTTTTACTTGAAATGACTAAACTCCCTAGCTGTCTAATATCCAGCTAACCTTTTTTCTCATTATAGCATTCCTGTTCTGAAAAAATACCACCTCTATTCTGTAAAAAATGATACATTCAGAGAAATTTATAATTGAATTTATTATGAAATTATACTGCCGTCCTAAGCCAAAAGGTAGTATCTCCATATTTTGAAGTTCCGAGATATTGAGCATTTTATCTAAATGGTTCTATGAAAAAAGTTCAAATGGTAAATAGTTCGAAGCCTGGGTTGAGGATAGAGGTTGGATATTGCTATTGTTTCCTACCAAGGTTTGAAACTATTTAGAATTCAAAGTTCTTACATAAATCCACACTGTAAAAAATGTGCGAAGTTTGCCTTCACACTGTTGTTGGATCTCGTCCCCTCATTGTTGGGGAATTGCTTTTCCATGAAAATATGAGGGCTTTTCCCCTCACTTTGAGGAATTATTTTTTTCTCTGGGTGTTAAATCCTCTACAAACGGAAGGAAAGTTCACCAAATTATGGTGAAAAATTCCCCATCTATGAGAAAACTGTGCTGCCACTATTTTTTGGGGTAAAATTCCACAATCATTTTTACAGTGCATCTAAACTTACACATGTTAAAGGATACGAACGTTGTTAGCCTTACTTGGGTTTTGAAAAATCATTTTCAAGGATTTCCTGCATTGAAATACACGCACAAAGCTTATTCGAATATAGTTATGTAGAAAGGAAAATTTCTGTTCTTTTGAGGGAACATTAGTGATGGCCGATCTTGAAAGAATTGATTCTTCTCTATAAAAATTGTATGAAATCTCTATGAAAAAGAATCCATCCTTTCAAGATTGGCCATCACTAGAGAACATACTGACTTCTAATAAAATTTACTGTAAAGCATTGTAAATTTGATCAGGTTTCTATTGTCGGGACCATGGTAAATTTCACTATATTATGGTGAATTTCATTGGAATTCAGTATGTTCCCCCATTCCTATAATTCCATAGTTGGTGTTTCGGACGAGACCGAGGCTGGTCTCGGTATTAATTTTTCGAGATCGAGACGATACCTGGCAAGCCGAGAATCTCGACGATACCGAAACGTATAGAATGCATTGTCGGAACCGAGAATGGCGAGAATCTCGACTCAAGACCGAGACGATACTGATTTTGTCGAGACAAAAACGTGAACGGGACGAGATTATAAATTCCGAGACCAAATTGAGACCGAGATCGAGACCCGGTCGGTCTCGGCGAGACGAGACAAGAACAAAACCCTATCCATAGTAAATTTAACTATAAATTCCTCTCAGTATACTATACGAAATTCTTTATATCAACTATTATGAAGTGATCAATTTTAAGGATGGTAATTACAAAAAGAATTCCAGACATTTATTTCTGATTTTCTTGAAACAATGAGAAAAATAGAATGTGATCATAGTACCATAGGCACTTAATATCCAAAAAGAATGTTGAAGTAATTGGAAAAATTTTCTTTATAATCTTATTTATGTCAATTCATTTTCGAATGTACTCTCTCACATGCTTAATTTTGCAACTGAGTTGGATCAATTATTAACACACTAACGCTGATAAAAATGAGGTGTATGTACTAAATTTAGACAAAATGTGTTGAAGAACTTATGCAGACTCCCTCTCAAAACACAATGTGTCTCTGAAACGTTCTCAAAACAACCTTCTCTACGTTTTTCAAACATTTTATAAACGTTGCAGAGGCTGGCGATGCAGATTCTCGGAAGAATCGGTTCTCTTTTACACATATCAAATTTTCATCGATATTCCATACAAATCTATAGGAACTAAGTACTTTTTCTATGAAAAAGAATCTATTCTGTTTAAGAATCGGCATCACTAGCAGGGGCTCATTACCCATGTAATGCTGTCTGGGTCTTTACCCATGTAACACAGAATATTCTGAGAATATTCTCACGACATCCGTGAAACGTACTTGATCGAATATTCTCACAAAGAGCGTAGAAGATTCGTAAATATTCTCAGAAGATTCTTAGAACATTTAAATGAGACTGTTTTGAATATTCTAGGAACGTTCGTACAATATGCGTACAAAGTTTGTAGGGAGTTTGATGAACAGTGCATGCGCGAGTATCGTGATCACATGAATTCATTAATGGCGGATAATGTTGTTGACAGGCTACAGACCCTTGGACAATATATTATTTTAATTCGTGTTTTGGGAATAATAAATCTATGAAAGGTGCATTTTAATATCGCAAATGTTCTCTGAGAGTGCCATGTGTGAAAAATAATCCTCAAAAGTGTAATGAAATATTGAGAAATACCGTATATATTATGATTGCCTGTTGCGATCGTAATTATCTCATCCATCTATATGAATTCATATGTTGTTAATCATTCATGATTACAGATGCCTAATGATAAAAAAAATTGATTGTGAAGTAGTTTTCGGTGACATGCAGAAGTTTATATTGACGGGAATTCTTATTTTCACAGCATTTTTTTCGAATATTCCCACAATATCCGTGGCATCATATTCTGAGAATATTTGGAACAGTCCCATTCAAACATTCTGAGAAAGTGCGTAGAATATATTCGCACGTAATGAGAATCTCCATAGAATATTCGAATATCCTCAACGTATATTCTCAGAACATTCTCAGAACGTGTGTGTGCTACCTGGGTATCAACTTTGATTATCATTATTCGTACACTGTCAGAAATATCTGCAAGTTTTTTTCAATCACGTACATGATTTCAGGTCCATACACATTTGCCAATCCAGTGATAGGCAATATTTGACAGTATTGATATTTTTTATAGAACTTTATAAAACATCGATCGAAATTTTATACCAATTGTATAAAAATTCTCGATGTCGTCAAGTATCACCGATCGCCGGATGTTTCAACACCGTTCTATCTGAACATTGATGTTGTGATTCTTGAAGAGTATCATGGTATTACGTTTTGATCACTTTTCTCTTCCTGTGCGACTCCTATAAAGAGTGATTTTTCATACACTCCAATTGTTTTGATATCTTCTTCAAGGACTTTACATACTAATTTTGCTGATTTTTTATGTACGTTTGGAGCAAAAAATTCACCAGTTGATTTTATTGTGTACCTTTTGCTGAGTTGACAAAGTTTTTACTGTTCATAGGAAACAATCCCATATGTATTCGACATTGATTGTTGTTAGCTTGATATAACTTCTCACATAAATGCAATTGGAGGATAATTTACATTGGAACCAATGTTATGTGTACATTACTACTGAAGTGGATGACAATGGTGTTGCTATAGTAACCTGTAACTTTGATAACAATGTAAATTCAACAGGACTGCGTAGTACATTTTACATGAAATCCATATTGTAATCGTATCCTCACTTCTTATGTATTTTTTATGTGGCCATTTTTTTTAAGTGACAGCCATCGGTTGCCACAGTGAGTTTTCAACTGTTAAACTATGAAAAAAATGTGAATGTTATACCTGAATTTTGGTCCTATTCTACATTAGGGACACGGAATGTTCTGAGGATGTTTGTAAGACATTGGAATACTCTAGGAATGTTCGGAGAATATTTTACGCACATAATGTTACTCGGGCATGTATTGGGAATTAATTTATAACAGAATCTGACAACCCATTGAGAATCAATTTTGAATGGGTTTGAATCGCTTTTCTACATTGGAATCAATGAGAATCAATTGGTTCAATGAGATTCTTCAAGCAGAGTACCCTAGTAGAAATCATTCTAGCCAGTCTCCGAGCCATTACGAGGCCTCACCAGGTACTTATGAGGGATTTGCAAGGCCTAATAAGGATCTGGAGAATAACTAGAGTGATTTCTACTAAGGGATGGTTAAGAATCAATTCTATTCAATAGCAATCACATGCCCAGATCACATGTGAGCTTGTTATGAGCTTGTTAGGCTTGTCATTTAAATGCTTTTTGCTTGTCATTCTCAATCTTGTCAGGGTAAAATTGCTCCAACTCTCGTGCGAAAATCCTGTAAGTTTGCACTCTTTTCTAGTAAAAATCACTCTAGTCAGTCTTCAGGCTATCACAAGGCCCCACCAAGTGAGGAACTTGCAAGACCTGATAATGGCCTAGAAAGTAACTTGATTTCTACTAGAGTTGTTGCATATCAACTATAGTTCCTATAGGAACCTTTTTGTCAATCTTGGCACAAGCTTGGTTGACAATCTCACAGCAAGATCAAATCCTGATAAAAAAGACTCATCAAATTCCACCAAATTTTGATAAATCTCAAACAATGTTCTAGCCAAATTTTACGGAATTTCATTTTGTCAAATTGTAGCGGTGCACGGGAAGAATAATTTAGTTGCAGCAGCTAAGTAGCTAGCACGGACACGGACAGCCATTAAATTAGCTCCTGCAGCTAAATTTTAGCTGTTACCGCAAATAAATTAACTACAGATGCAAATTTTTTTGCTGTAACGGCTAAAATTTAGCTACAGGAGCTAATTTAATGGCTGTCCGTGTCCATGCTAGCTACTTAGCTGCTGCAGCTAAATTATTTTTTCCGTGTGGGCGAATCTTTACAAAGCGAATCTTTTGTATAAGAAAATGTTTAATTTGTATCGAATTCTATAAAATTTTTATCAAAACTTGATAAGTATTTTATGCAAAAGATTCGCTTCGTCAAGATTCGCCCACCTCTGTCAAATTGTATGAAAAATTCTGATGTTTTTGAAAAATGTTTGGTCAACATTTAGTTTTGTTGTCCCAACCAGGGCTGTCATTTGAGAACTCATATATTTAGTACAAAAAACTTCAAATCTTTGAATATGAAACTTGAAATTCGGACATATGGTGAAATAACTTCATTATTGGAATTTTTCTGTTCTGGATTGGAAATTCTAGGTTTATGAAGCGCTCACAATATCTAGACGATGTCGAAAAGTCCACCCGGACGTCCCTCGGATGGAAAGTACAGACGGTCGGCAGCCCTACCCCTAATGTTACCCTTTCTTGAACAAAATCGATCCTTTTTTCATAGAAAAAGTACTCAGTGTTTATAGATTTGTATAAAATATCCGTGGATATTTGATATATCCTGTATCAATAGGCCTTCGCACGACCCGTATGGAAATATTTCGCTGAAAAATGTCTGCAAAACTATGAAAAATCTCTGAAAAAAAATGAAAAAACTCTGAGAAACTCTGACAAACTTTGAGAATCTCTGAATTTTTGATGAGAAATCTAATATTTTTGGGACATTCTTTACAGACTTTTTTCAGACTTTTTTCAGAGTTTCTCAGAGTTTTGTCATACTTTTTCAGAGAAATAGTAACGAAATTGCACTCTGAAAAAACTCTGACAAAACTCTAATAAATTGTTGACATTTTTCTGATTATTAAAAAATCCTGAAATTCAATAAATACATTCATATGCCGTATTCAAATATCATGTGTGAAAAAGTGTTTGAAAATTTTTTAATTTTTTTCTAAAAGTCAGAAAGATGTTAGCAATCCATCAGAGTTTTGTCAGAGTTTTTTCAGAGTGCAATTTCGTTACTATTTCTCTGAAAAAGAATGAGAAAACTCTGAGAAACTCTGAAAAAAGTCTGTAAAGAATGTCCCAAAAATATTAGATTTCTCATCAAAATTTCAGAGATTCTCAGAGTTTGTCAGAGTTTCTCAGAATTTTTTCATTTTTTTTCAGAGATTTTTCATAGTTTTACAGACATTTTTCAGCGAAATATTTCCATACGGGGAGCCTCGCGTCAAAGAAAGATGGAATAGTTACCAATGATTATTACAATCTCTTGGAATAATCAAGATGATCAAGATAACCAGAAAGTACAAATGGAATCCAAGGAATGGGGTGGAATCTTGATCATTCCAACAAAATTAGCAGAGATATATGTCGAAATATGCAACGAGACCTGCACCGAGATCGATACCGAGACTAGTTGCGAGACTGAGAGAATAGTATCTTCGTTACCCTCTGCAATGAAATCGGAATTTCATGTGATTTTGTTACACCTCATGTGGAAGCTTGATTCCGTTTGAAATTTCTATTTCTATGTCTTAAATTTTCAGAACAGTAAATATAGATCATTTTCCAATTTGAGACGAGAGTCTCGTGCGAAGCCTTATGTATAAGAAAGAATGAATTCTCTCAAGTATCAACATAACGACTTAACCCAAACTAACCAATGGGAATGTGATTAATTGTAAATAAGTTTTCGGGGTGAAACAGTTCAGGATTAACCATTTTGTAGCCCTTGTTTTTTGATCACAATTTGGAAATAAGCATTTTAAAAAAAACCTTTTTTTCAACCAGACTCGAGTGAAGAAATTCTTGAAATTATATACAATTTATATACAATTGAATATAATTTTATACAAATTATGTATAAATTATATATAATTGTGAAAATGTTTCCATTTGGGACTGTATTTTTCACTGTTTTTTTTGTATTGGATCATAAATTCTATGCAGTAAATGAATCGAACTTCAACCACATAATTATTCAGGAATTTTTAACATTCATTAGTGAGTTTTCGAAGACAACACGGAAAAAAAATTGGAAAAATTCATAACCCAATGCGACAACATAATCCATCAAGCCTTCAATAAATTGCATATAATGAAATTTTGTTTCGCGCCAATTTTGAGATTATGTGAATCTTAATATATTGACTTAATTCTTGATAATTCATATCCTGCCAATAGTTTCGAACTTTTGAAATGAAATCACTCCAAATATTCAATACAAAACATGCTTTGATACTTCTTTCCCTAGTAAAACTATAAATATAAATTTGTATAGGTTGAAGATAAGATGTTTAGTTTTCATATAACGTTTCGAGAACGTTCTGAAAACGTACCATAGCATTTGTCAACAATATCCTCAAAACGTGTTTTTCAGCACATTGAATGAATGTTCTCAAAATGAATATACTTTTGGGAACCAACATCTGTGGGACTATGGACATGTTTTTAAAACGTTTTGAGAACTTCGGTGCTGTTTCGGCATTAATGAATCATGAATCATATTTGCAACAAATATGTGTTCGTATCAAATGGATCAGTGGATGTGGAACGTTTGTTTTCTGCATTCAAACGCATTCTGAATGATAGAGGACGTAATTTCACTATGGAAAGCTCGGAGCAGTATATCGTAGTATAGTTTTATCAAAATAATGATAAAAATGAGTAAATTGGGCATTCTGTTTCATTTCTGATTTTTTATGAATAAAAACTCGTTACAATTTTCTGATATTGTGCTGCATATTTTTGACGTTTTACTGCATATTTTGCACTTGTTTTGTTGCATATAATCCGGTCTCTACTCATATGAAAACATCTACGATTTCAATTCACCTAGAGAAATTTGAATTGAACATATATAAAAATGGTGTTCTCATTACAGCTACATGGGTCAGTCGTTTTCCCAGCAACGACAGTCTTTCAGCCATCGATGAATTAAAAAGCGAGTCTTCCAAGTCCTTAGCTCCAATTCAACGTGACAAATTTTCTCATTTCTTCACATATTTATTCGACCATGACAAGGATGGTTATATCATTAGAAAAGACTTTTCTATTTTCACAGAGGTGAGTTTGAAAAAAATTCATGATGAAAATTATTCCACCAAGTTTATATTTTAAATTTTACAGCGTTTGAGAAGGTACGCGGATTGGTCGTGGAACGGTCCAGAATATTTGAGATTATTAGAAGTTGAAGAAGGTCTCGCTGATTTAATTATCCAGGACAAAGAAACGAACGACGTCGTTTATATGGGTGAAACTAAAATTGATTTGGACGTCTGGTTAACACGGTGGGCGGACATCGTTGCACCGCCGGGCGGAACAAGTTATTCCAGATTACCGTTGTGGGTTAGAGCTCTGCCGAGAATCTTTTTTCTCACTGTCAATACTTCCGGTAGCGGAAGAATCAGCAAGACTGAACTTGCCTCGTTTTATGCTTCCGTTGTCGGATTGGACTCCGAAAGGATCAACAAGTGTCTTGATATCGCTTATGATTCTATGACTTCGGTAAGTACAGGCGGAAAATTCATACTAACAGCTGTTCATTTATCTCATTACGATTGATATTTTTTACTTCATATTTTATTTCTCATTCAATGTACTTGTGATTGGTTTCTATGTTCTTTTTGAACATTAATTCCTTCACTTTCTTCAATTTTTGATTTTTTCCTACTTCTTTGCGTACTTAATCATATTTTCATACGCTCTTTTAGATTCATAAATTGATAAAAAAACGTTCAACTATGAGTGCAGAAAAAGCGCTGGCAAGGTCAATTCAGAGAATTTAAGAACTTTGGAAAGCATTATTTGGCGTGCACAAAACGTTTTTCCAAAAATGTGATTCCAATTGAGTTTGTAGAACGTTCCCAGACAACACAACGTGACAGTGAAACTTTTATCGAAGATTTATGAATGGTAGGGGAGGTTTTATCAACGTTTAGAGAACGTCCCAGAGACTTATTTTGCTGTGAGGGTTTACAAAGCGTGGGAATTGAATCGTGCTGGGACTTTTTATGAACACTGAGAAAAAAAATTGTTTTTTATCAAGCGTGCCGGAATTCCCCGTCATTTGGTACAAATATACACTTTTGGTTGAGTCAACCCCGCAGCGATATTGTAACTAAATAAGATGCGCGTTCCAATCAATCACTACGTCATTGATGGAAACACAAGAAATTCTGAACGTACCATTCCCAGCAGTTGTTTCACTCACACATTGGAGTGATTGAAATGCATGCAAGTGTAATTGGAAAGGATGAAAATTTAAGATAACATACATACTCATCCAATTGCTTCCAGCGAATCGGTTAATCGAACCAATATTCAATAAGTTTGATTGAAAATTGGCGGACTTGAAACAACCTCATCAATTTGATCGTTGTTAATGTGTCATAAAATCCATTTCAATGAGAAAAAAATCGATACAGATACATACAAGTGTTCGTTGAATACAGAATTATTTCTTAGTTATATGAAAAAACACACCCGAATTCATGTAGAATGATATTACCCACATAGACAAAAAGATATCTTTTCGAAATCTAAAAGATGTCTTACAAACTGTTCTGAAAGATATCTAAAAGAGTCTCAGAGATGTCTTATGCGACAGTTTTAGACATCCAAAACATGTCTTGAGTGAGACATCTTCTAGAACTCTGACTAGATATCTAGAAGATATCTTTTAGACTTCTTCAAGACGAGTTTTAGATATGATGCAAATTTTTCTTAGGACCTCATCCCTGATTGATAAAAACCCCATTTATTCCTATTAAACGTGCAGAATACGAATTTTAATGTGAATTTATTACATTCGATAGGAATGAATAGGTTTTATTAACCACGGTTGAAGCACACTTTCAGATGATCTGAAAATGTCTTGCGAATTATATATTCCATCCCTGTAACTTCCCCAAGACGCAGATCTTTTAGGTGAAATTTACGTTCATTATACGTACATCTATGTTCAAGGGATGTTCGGACCATCCAATGTCCGGATGTTCAATGCACCTCCACTGAATATTCTTTGCACCTTCGTGTTTTTTTGGAATTACAAACTATGACCGTAGAATTTTCTTGTACGCCTGTTCAAAATATCTCACTGAACCCACTGATTCCGATGCAGATTCTATTGGTTCCATAAAATTCTTTAAGCAGGAGTACTTGAACGAATTAAGTTTTCAATCCGTGCAACATGAATTGTGATCCAATTTGGTCAGTAGAAACAATGCACACTATGAGATTCGTTGATTTTGTTTTAAGTTTACTCGAAGAGTATAAAAACATTCTCTACAAGTTTATTATTTCGAATTGAAATTTTTTTTTTGAGAGAAGTTTCATTGATAGAAACAAGTCTTGGCAGAAAACCAGAAAAGACAAAGAAATTTTGTCCTTCGAAGGTATGTAAATATACTCAAACTTCTAAGTTTGTTTAGGATTCACAAAGTATTAATCCAAATTCAAGCAAATGTGCGTTTGGGATACGGTAATCAGTAGATAAGTTCAATACATGATGGAAGAAGCTGATTGCAACACTCCTGCTGAAAATACCAAGCAAAACCTGATAAAAACTTATGGATCCTATGAAAGATGCAAGACCCGCAAGGTTTCATAAGGTTTCATAATGAAAGTCGCCAATTATTTGATTTTATATCAAAATTGATATTTTTTTTAATTCAGGCCTATAATCATTATCGGTATATTATTATATTATTAATATTGTGATTTTGATTTTCAACATATCTAAAAGATGTATTTTATTAAATCTTTCAAGACATCTTTGAAATAAAATCTATTAGGCATCTTTAAGATAACTTCAAGAGACTTCTTAGAAATGTCTTCAGTGAGACATCTAAAAGAAGTCTATAAGTTGTCTTTCAGATGTCTTTAAGAATTGTATGTTTATTGGGTATATGATTCATTTCGATTGACAGATTCGAAAGTTATTAATCAGTTGTCGTAACTCAGTGGGTAAAGCGTCAGTCTACAAGACTGGAAGTTGAAAGTTCGATTCTCGTCAACGGTGGAGCGAAATTTTTATTTCAGAATTCCTTCATAAAACCAGCGAAAACAATTGATCAAGTAATCCATGCCTCACGGACGGAAGCAGCAGAACGACTCCCATCAACAAAATGGGTAAAGATAAAAGATGACGGATGGTGATAGATGAGGAGCCAACAACCCTTCCGACAAAAGCACTGAAATAAATTTCAAAAAAATTGTGTGAATTCAGTCGGAAAACCCGGCTGAGAAATATTTTTTTTTCTTCATTTGATCATTGTATTGAATTGCTCTACTGTATTCAGCGAATAACTTATGGAATTGAATGAATTCAACTACGATATTGATGTAAATAAGGCATGTAACATCCAATCAAATGATAAATGTTAGTATTTAAAAGTGTTCAAAAGTTTGTTCAAAACAAAGAATCAATTGAATCAAGTTCTTAAGAATTACAATTAAATCCTCAAGGTTTGACTCAATTTCTCGCGAAATTGAGATAACTAATTTGCCAAACCCGCAAGGAAGTTCAATCAACTCCTAGATTGATTTCGCCGTATCCAAATGCGCGGCGGACTTGAGGCAACTGAAACTCGATTGAATCAAACCATCCTTTTTCTCAGTAAATGCTTATCGCACTTTTTCCTGGGGAAAATCAGTTGGTACGGATCACGCTTGGTGAACGTTATTTTTCCACAAGGATACACACATGATAATTCCCAATCGTTTTTTAAGAGTCTCCAGAAAATATGTTTTGGAAGTCTTCATGTGCCTGTAAAAAAATTTCACCAGAAAATTCCAGTACATGTACTGGAAGCAATTAACCTGTACGCATGCACCGGAAAATGTTAGCACATTTGTACTGCAAAAATTCAGTACAAATGTTATGGAATTTCAGCATCAAAACTGGAAATTTTCTGAGCCTCAGTACTGGGATTTTGCACGGTCCTTGTGTTTCAAGATGATTGAGAAACTTGATTGTTCATTTGGATGGACAGAAAGTCATGTGTACCTAACGGGATTTGAGCCTACACTTTTCTAAGAGCTAACCGATGAGCTATAGCGCGATATGCTGGAAGGCCAGCTTGGGTTACTTCATATGCTTCATATCTAGAATACACAAGGAAATAAGTCTTCGAAAAACCTCATATATATCAATTTTATTTGCTACAACTACAATCATCATTCAAAATTTCAATCAGGAAATTTTTAGTATGAAGACTTGAAATTTTTCCTGCCAGAAATGACGAAGTCCAATAGAAGTGGAAAATTTCAGTGCAACAGTGATTTAATTCAAGCATAACTGGAAAATTCCATCACACGATCTGAAAATTACAGTTCAAAACCTGTATAATTCCAGTATACCAACGATTAGGTTTTTTTTTCTAAATTCGAAATTTTTTCCAAGTCCATTTTCAGGGGATACTTTTTTTTGGTGCACAAGAACTATAAAATTGTAGTACAAGCCAGTAAAATTTTCACGATCCCAAACTTGAAAATTCCAGTACAAGGACTGAATTTTCAGTTATGCTTGGTTGATTTTCAGTACCGTACCAACAAAATCTCTGTACATGTACTGGAATATTCATATTCCAGTACTAGCACTGGAAATTTCCAGTTTTTTTTTACAGTGTGAAATGTCTTGAACTTCCGTTAGAAATCTCCAGATATGTTTGAGTGCTTCATAAAATGAATTTTCCAGATGACTTCTTTAAACCCCAAGAGAACACAAACCTTCAGGAACGTTTGTGTTCTCTTGGGAAAAATATCCGAATAATTGCGTTAGTAAATTCGAAATAATATATATATCAGAACTTTTTAGATTTTCTTAAAAATATAAATTCACTTCTCACAGACCTAGACATCAATTTGCCAATTTTTGGAGTATAAATGCCGTTCTTTAATAGCTGTGATGTCATCAGAATTTTTACAAATGTTGTAGGATCTTGAAGATCACGGAATTTCATGGGAATTTACATAAAACTTGTAGTCTTTGACACATGCCGAAAAATATTTGGAAAACTGGAAATATTGGAAATTCTGCACGGTGTAAAAAATTTTGTCGAAGAATTATTACTGATTAATTTAACAATCACATTTTCACTGAGATTCTCCATCAAAATTGGACTCTTCGTCAAGAAATTTAGCTCCTAATCTTTTGTTATAAAATAAATCTCTGCTTCTCACGTACTCATCAATATCTATTCTCCGTTTCAGAACGGTGATCATTCGCTCGGATGGCCACAGTACCAATTAGTATTCGCTAATTTTTTATTTGGACGGGGACCTTTCGGTCCTGGAGAACATTTTCTAGGAATGACGGAGTCTTGTATAATGAGAGGAAACAGCATACCTTTCCCCATCGATTACACTGCGATGAATACCCCACGAGACAAATTAGAAGTCTACAGCCCTCATTGTAGAAGTAATAGACGAAGTGTTATAGTATAAACAATAATATTTAATTCCTCGATCTTGTATCCTGAGGATGTGAAAATCTTTTCTTTATTTTTACAACAAGAAAGATCATCGAATGGCATAAGGATTGAAATCGTGATACTTTGAACAAGAATTAAAAGATGATGAACCAACATTTACATCAGAATAAAGAAAAGAGTAAGACACAACGAATGTACAATAAATGAATTTATTGCCTTTATCAAAGGCATATAAATAGACATTATGATTATTCTAAATTAATAATTATGTGTTAAAATAAGTAGATACATTTTACACAAGAACAGTCCTATGAATTTGAATATAATATACATATCATTGTAAAAATATCTAAAACTACAATTAAGTGGAAAATAAAATACATAAATAAGAATTTTTTGTAACAAAAGAAAAGAAATCAGATTGAACAATCACTTTTTGATATAATTAAGAACGCGTACCGTACACGCTACGAAATCTATTTAGAAAAATATATATGTATACGTATATATAGATATATATTCTTTTGACTTACACCGTACATTGAAAACACTTCCTTATCCTTTAAATTCTACGATTATATTAATTGCATTGTTAAATTGTGACTTTTGTTCTTTGTGTAATGTTTGTTCTTTTCTGTTGATCGATATTCAAATGAGATTTCAGTGATTAGTCATGAATCTTCACCGAAATCTACCCATCTTTGTGGTACTTTTTAACAGTCACCACGAAAAACGAAAACCTGATTTCTGATTTGTGATTCCTATTGAAATAATCGGCCAATCGTAGGAACTTTGGTAATGGATATCATCTGAATACATTTATCTACACTGCATTGCTTATCCATCCATTTATGAACTAAGGAGGATAATATTCGTTTTGATAAATAATTGAAATAAATAATGCTTTGAATGAATTTGAGGAGAAAATTCCCTTCCATTCCCTCCGAGAATTTGAATTTTCAATGTATTTTTTATGAATCAATTCCCATTCATGGCCGTAATTGAAGTGAATCCTACGTGCCCTTCTGTATCAAAAACAGTATCTTCCCATGTAAAATCCCATATGAAAGGCTAATATATAATTATATGAAAATCATATGAAACTTCAAAATAGTTCCACAGAATTTATCTACAACTTTTATATATTTTATATATATTAAGTGTAAGTGGACTATATATAAATCCTGTAATATCATTCTTGGATTCAGAATTTTATATAATTTTCATATCAATTCTATACACGTCTTCTTCATTTGTACAGTTTCTATATTAATTATATACAAATTTCACGTGGGAAGATTTGTTTGCCTCATTCCTCCTGAGCATGACCCATATATGTTTGCAATATACTTCACATTTATGTATGAAAAACAAAACTCATCCACAAGAACAACAAGAACAACTTTACTCCTCTGTACGTGATTTTTCTAAGAGTTTTACAACTAATTGTTCATAGAGTACAGTTTTTCGCTCACCTAGTCTGGGATTGAAAATTTGGGATTGTTCGTTTCAAAAAGTAATACTATATGGAGTGATTTCTTATCAATATCAAATATGATACACTGTAAGAAAAATTCACATTTTATGAATTTTCGAAAGGAATTCTTTTACAGTGTGTACAATTTTGGTTATGAATTCGTTTTTAGTTATGCAAGAAGTAATTATAAATTAAAGTTCAATTTGGTATCACTTTTGTGGAGGTTAAGAAATGCATCCTAAATATTTCTGAATATCACTTAGACGAGAGAAAAATTGTTCTTGCATAACTAAGGCTATTTGTAATCTACATGCATACATCAGCGTGCACGGTGAATCGACGGAGATTCGATAAATGCACTCTAAATCAATGAATGGCAGCTATGAATATCGGTGGGTTTCACGGCCACTTCGATTTACATCGTTTTAGCCCATACAGCCAATACAAAAGTTTCTATTTCACATTCATTGGTTCCTTTCACAATTCTGAAGTATCCGTTTTCACCCCAGTCCTCGCCCCAAGAATTAGCCACCAGCTAGAACAATATCATTCAAAAATATTAGATACATAAAGATACATATATTCATTGCATTTGTTTCATCGGATATGGATTTTTCTTACCCAATATTTAAGAGGTATCCCACTATAAGTTTGTTCTTCACCCCATCCGACTATTCTCACAGAATGATATCCATATGGATAACGCTCAGCTATACGTGAATGTTTGTATACTCCAGATTTGTAGACGAAAAAATCTTGATATACCCTCATCGTAGCTGAAACAAATACTCAATATCTCAGTCTGTCGAAATAAAAAAGTCAATTCTAGAGACACAATAATTACCTTGTACAGGTCCTGAAGTTAAGATCTCTTGCATGATATCGGTCTCGTTGCCCAATCGATACGCTGGTCCAACCTTGTAAAGTTCTGTCCTTAAAGGATTCAAGGGATTTCTACAACCAGCTGATCTCAAATTGTTCCTCTTACGTAACTTGCAATGATGCATTTTACCACCCAACCATGGATAACAATCTTCATCCACCAATCTATACCAAAAAACACATATTTGTATTTGTTTGTATTGTCATATAAATTTTGAATGATTTAAGAAAACGAAATATTTACCCAAACTTTCTCATGTAGAGCCAAGCACGATCCAAATATCCTCCTTGACATCCTCTTTGACCTCTGTTGTTACACGAGAGGAGGTGCTGAGCGCTAAGATCGACCGCTTCCGCACCTTTGCTCATAATGGCGAATCTATCGGATGCCACAGCTGCCGTTGAAATCGCCCAAGAGGCACCGCACCATCCTTGATCCTCGATACCAGATATATCTCTTGGCCATCGAGATTTTGTGTTGAATTCATGCGGTAATTCGTCCGGATTGTAGATACGTCGAACGGCATTCATTTTGTAGACCTACGCGATGGGAAAAAATTAATTGTTATTCATTGTTGTCTATTAATTCTGATGTAGAGGCAAATTGTATCACGCTTTGATCATTTCTCTGTCGATCGATGTACGAGAAACTCCACGCGAATGACCAGAGTAATGATATCAAATGGAATAATGTAATTACTTATTCTCGGTATTAGCAATATCTTGTAATAACTCGTGCTCGAGGCACGTGTTTTGTAACTATATCAAATTATATCATAATACTTGCAAATTGAAATGAACCTGATAATCGATTCAATAATTCATAATCGCTGGATATTGAATAATTCATTAGAATCGAGTATGAAGAATAAACGAAGTGAGAAATTGTTGATTGTTTCACATACAGCACAAAAGTCCCCGCAAAGAGCTCTCGTTATGACAGTAAACATGCATTCATTATGAATAGTTTGAATTCAAAATGAACTCTTGATGAATAACCTCATCTTAAGAAAGAATTCATATCGCGAATTCATGAAGAACTATTCAGGCATTCAACATGTATGCATTTTGAATTCATTGAGTTCATATTGGATTCATTTTTACTGTCATAACGGGGACTGTTCAAGAAGTTCTTTCAGAAGTTTTTGTGGATTCAAAATGATCATTTGTGCTGTCTGGGTCGCGGAACAATTTTTGTGTTCGTTTTTATCATATCGTTCCAATAATTTGTGGACAAAATATCCCTTATGAAAAACCCCGATATCGGAATTTCATCGTTGAATCATCAGTTGTATTAATACTATCCGAAATCTAACGTGTTGTTTCATTATCGTACAAGTCCGATAAAAATACGGTATCTACGATATTTATCCAATGTAAACCCGATATAGATCTATCGGGAAATCATCAGGTTGCTGGTTCGGTTGTGTATCGGAAAATTCTCGTAGACATCGTATTTTTGTTGGACTTGTCTGATTTTGAAACAACACGATAGATTTCGGATAGTAATGATACAACTGATGATTGAACGATGAAATCCCGATATCGGGTTTTTTTCATAAGGAATTGTTTAATCACGTGGCATGAGCAGGACAAATGAATTTTCACATGAAAATCTTGCATTCTTTATTTATTTATTTATGAATTTTCTTCTTTGAACTCGCCTGGTGGAAGTATATTGATACATAAATTAGGGAAATTAACGTTGAAATTTTATACTGAACAACAAAGAACGCAAAACCAACGTTCATTAAACCGGAAATAAAGCTTTGGGGATTTGAAGGTTCATTGAATGTTCGTCAAATTTATCTAAAATCAATCCATTTGACTCGCGTTCTTATTGGTAAAATAAATGGCCCAAAGAAAATGGTAAAAAATTTGAAAAATTATCAAGTATCGGAAGTGATGCATTGGAATGTGAATTTTGAAATTCATTTTAATCGGAACAAAAATAGCAGAAAACATGCTCCTCAAAATATCCAACCAACCCCTGAAAAAATTGGATTTCTTCAACTACTCGAAATCAAAATTGTTTCTCTGGAGTGAATAATTATTTACCCTCCTTCAAACGAGTACATGTTTTTGATTTGAAAACAAGGCATGACAAAAGAAATTTTTTTTGGGTTGTTGTTAGTCTACTGTTGACCCAATTCATTTACAGTGGATCAAGATGAATTTGATACCAATTCGATATCCCATTAAGTTCTTAGAAGTAAATGAACGTATTTTACACGACTCATGCATGGTTCATTTTCAGTAACACGGCTAGAAGTGGACCTTTTTGAGTCTAAGACCCTGCCTTAGAAAAAGTTGAGATATTTTGGAATTCCATTAGAAATTTCATTCATTTTCATCAAAAGATGGATGATTTTCTTTTACTTACGGATTTCGATGGATTGAGTGTTCCCAAACGAAGAGTTACACCTTCGTCAAGTGTTCTTCCCCAGAAGTTAGTATTGTTGTCGGCACGCCAGCCCAATCTGTCACCATCCAGATTGATTTCTTCGATTAATTCAGGTTCGACGAGACATCTATTTTCCTCGCACAACATTTCTGCTCTCTCGCCTACAGACGAGCATTTGCTGTAATATGGAAAATGATGCAAATTTGATTCGTATAATCAAGATGTATCGATATGTCAAATTTTGTTGAACGCACACCTCAGTTCGTGAAGTAAAGTTTTGTAAAAACTCAAAAATTTGTGTCGATTGTCAAAGATTTTACCCTGGTTAAACGAAACCATTGATTCTCGCCGAATCTCATTGAATCTTGTACAATGTTCTGACCAAATCCCATTGAATTTGATTTCATCAGATTCTATGGATTTTTTAACCAGGGTAGTGGAATTCTCCGATCAAAAAAAACTTCCAAACTCTTCAAGCGAATTATTTTGCAATGTGAAAAAATACAAAAAGGGATCCAAATTTCAGAATGTTACCAAAAACCGTTTGAATACCACATAAGTATTCTACAAAAGTTTCACCAATGCTACAGTTCACTATCTAATGAAGTAATAAACTATGCTCTATGCTCTCCTATGCTCAGAGTTTTATGGTATTCGAATGACATAAACACAAGAAAGACATGCTTTCGAAATATTGTCAAATCAGCCATTCTAAAAAAATTGAAACCAGGCGAGTGAATTTCCAATTGTTTGGGGGCAAGGAATAAAAATCATGAACTCAAAGAGTAACCACTAAAACACATGAAAACATGGAAGACAAGTAGAATCCATCAGTATTTTATAGTTTTCACGAGCGATCAACTATCCTTCTAAAAGTCGTTTCATGAAAGCCCATTTTCCAATATTTCAGCTGGCCTAGTTTATGTCACCCAGATAACATGTAGGCTTGTCATAACCCTGTCACACTTGTCATTCGATTGTTTTTGGCTTGTTATTGACAACCTTGTCAGTGTAAAGTTGCTACAGCCCTGCTGCAAGGGTTTTGTAAGCTTGTACCCTTGTCGTGTGTCAACTAGGAGGCTTATATCAACCTTGTCACAAGCTTGCCTGACAACATTGCAGCAAGGTTAAATTGTTATCTGGGAAATGGCTACAGATAATTTTGGATTCAAGTTATATTTTAATAGTGTGTGGTATCAACTTTTTTCCCTCAGACTTGGTTTTTTCAAAGGTAAGCCTTGAATAGTTGTTCCATGTGTTTGAATAATCTCAATTTTCATGTCTTCTCCGTTACCGAAGAACAGTAAATGTCGTTGTAAGTGGCATGCAAATTTTTTCCGTATACAAAGCTAACTTGAATCAATCGCTGTTGTATAATTTTTTCGGATTTTACAATAAACGTGAATGTTGGTAACACACGCAGAGAAAGATTCCTGCTGAAAAAGCGATTCCGAAAAATCTGCTTTGCTAAATCAGCAAAACGGTTGCTGTTACAGCAAAAATTCTGCTATTTCAGCAAGATATTTGCTAATTTCGCTGAATATCTACAATCTCGGATTGCTGAATGGCAAGCGCTTGTTCAAAGAGCAAGATTTTTGCTGTGACAGCAAATTATTTGCTAATTCAGCAACAAGTTTTGCCATATCAGCAAAGCAAATCTTCGAGGTTTGCTGTTTCAGCAACTTTTTTTCTCCGAGTGCAGGGTAACGGAGAGGACAGAAAATCACACTGCATTATAACGCTTCATTAACATCTCAAAATCAAATTCAAAGTGCACACTGGAAAAAACGCCAAGTGGCGATTTTTACGTGTGTGATCTGGTACACGGATAAAGTGGAATCTATAGCAATCATCAGCGACGATTTGAATCATTCAAAGCATAGCGTTTGGACATTTCTAAAAAAAAATCCGTGCCTTCATAAAACAAAAATTTCCGCTTGTTTCACGTCTTCGAATTTTTTCTGACAATGCCGCGAGTCAATTTCGAATATGTGTTGTCTTCATGAGGATTTGGGTTTTTTGGATATTGAATGGAACACTTTTGCTGCTTCACATGGGAAGGGTGCAGTCGATGGTGTTGGTGCTGCCGTCAAAAACGTAATTTGGACGAAAGTGGAGGCCGAAAATCGTAACGTGCGCTCTGCTCGCGAATACTATCAAGCAGCTGTAAAATATTGCTACGAAACAAACATCTTTTTTGTTGAAAATTGTTGAAAGTTGTGGCAAATTCTTTTTTGGATTTGCGATTTGAGAAATGCTTGAAAATCGAGTGTGTCGATGGAGGTAGGAAAATTGGACTTGCGTCATTTCATTCGTTTCGCAAGATAGACAAACACTATATTTTTGCGTCTGAGACTTCGAATTCAAAGAAGTACAAAATTCAGGCTGTCGTTTTGGACTCAGATCGGTATAATGTCGGTAGTTCTGTAACTTTCAACAAGGGCAGTGAGGAATGTGAACGCATTGAAAAAACGGTATAGTTTGAAAATGCGCACACGATCTCAATCACGTCAGTGTCCAAAAAATACTGCGACAGCCCGCAAATAAAACAAGAGTCATGAATGAATTTCAGAAATATTCCTAATATTAAAACATTGTTATGAAGTTACTTAAATTGTATCAGTTATATAGATTATTTTAGAACCTATGAGGCAATTTTTTCTGGTCATTATTTTTTAACTTCGATATGTTAATTTTTGTATTATATTGTGCACTGTGTTATAATAAATATCTATGGTATGCACTTAAAAACGTTCATCGGTATCAGATTTATAAGATTTATTGACCCAATCTTTCAAAAACCATGAAAAAGTGAGAAACTGATCATACGTGTCCTCTCCGTTACTTTCCTTATATTTTTTCTCTCACCATGGAATCATTTTTGAACGGGGTCATGATGATTTTCCGTAAGTATCATAAGTGCACAAACTCTCAAAAAAACTTTAATCCCCTAGCTTGCTGGCTGACGTTGAATCGAGGACTTGAAATTCAGAATTAAGATTTATCAATTTGTGCGCGTCCTCTCCGTTACCCACTTTGTAGATATATAACTTGGTCAGACTGAATGATATTTTAACAAAATTTTCATGGTAATATCTCCATGTCGGACTCTCAAAAACCACCATGTATGAAAGGTCCAAACCATTTTTTTGTTTAGAATAAATATCATTAAGTGTATAAACTTGTCCTCTCCGTTACTTTAGAATGGCCGAAATGATGTGGATCTCAAAGGAAAATTTTCTACACCTTTCAACCGATTGGGATGAAATTCATGTGGGAACACTATCGGATCGCAACTAGAACGTGGTTTAAATTGAATTTCGTTGCAATCGGATAACAGGAACAAGGAAAAAATTACCATTTAGGATGACAATGCCTCGCTTCGAGTCTTTAAATGGGAATGTATATACTACAATGTATATTGTTAAATCATTCCCCTTTGGAGACTCGAAGCGAGGCGTTGTCATCCTAGATGGTAATTTTTTCCATTTTCTTCTTTCCGCGAAGCGAAGATATGCGCCGCCGTAAAATCACAATTTTTCAAACAATATTCCACAATATTTTCGAAACACATGATCCGATCGATACCAAAATCAATAGGTCTCGATTCCTTTTCAAGACGAACGTATGGGGGAAAAATTATTCCAATCGTTGCATTCTGAGGAGAGTTATCGTGCGCCACAGAATCGGATGTACACACACACAGACATTTTTGAAGTTTTGAAACGTTTGATAAAGGCGGAATACTCCCTTCTGCATATTGGATTCTTTACCCTATCACGATACTATCCTACAAGGAATACGAAAGTAAAAATGGGCGGTTATCTTGCGCCACCCTACTCACCATAAGTTGCAATTGATTTTTGTAGTTTCTCCATAATTCCAGTCTTTTCCTTGGAAGAAACAACCTGCAAAATATAATAAAAATCTTGATTATTCTCTTATATCAGCAACATTTAAAATATGGTTTGATGATTTTATTTTGATCTGATTTCAATAAGTTCATAGAAACCGCTTGAATAGTATGTCCTTATATCGGTGTCTCCTTGAAGTGTAAAACAATCTAGCACTTAGTCATGTAGCATAACTTTTACACATGTCGTGCTTGTGGCTGACATACACCATTGGTAGTGACCGTATCATACACGGATGGGAACATATAATTTTCTACAGAGTAGCATAAAGACATTTGGAATATTTACTGTAAAAAAATTCCTTCTTGAAAATTCATAGAATATGACTCATGTTTGCAGTCACTATTTGCGGAATTTTAAGAAACTTAACTGAAGTTTAGAAAACGCTCTGAATTTTCAGAAGGAACTTTTGTACGGTATATGTTCCGAATATTACAATACATTGATGTTTATGGGATATTTTCAAACATTAGGATCAGTGAAAACATTCCTATTCTATTTCAAAAACGACAGAACGACATCTCGACAGGACAGATTCTTCTTTGATGTAACGTTGATTCATTGTTGATTGTTTTTTATGAAATATCGATAGAACTTGATAAAAATTCTATAAAGAAGCATTGATTATATCAGGATTGTCCATCAATAACGCAATCGTCGAGTTTACGTGACGAAATGTTACTTTTACTAATTCTGATCTTGTTTGCCGAAATAATTACCATGTATCAAGTATTTTTGAACGGAGGAAAGAAAATTGTAAAAGTTCACAGCATAACGCAACAACGTCTCACTTAAAGGCTATACATTCATATTTTTATAACATATTTAATGATATCTTTCACCTGAAGCCGGAATTTATACGTTTTTTTTTTATAGAAACAATATTCAATTTCGAAAGCGAGTTGATCCTGTGCAGAGATTGATACTTTCTCTGAACACCCGAAAAATTCTTTTTCAAAAACAAGAATAGAATTCTTCAAGGACTCTTTTCGAACTCATGAATTCATAAAGAGCTCTGGAGAAGTTCAATGTTTGGGACATTAACGAGTTCTTTGAGAATGCTAAAAGTATTGTTTCAGTACTCTCAAAGAACTCGTTAATGTCCCAAACATTGAACTCCTCCACAGGTCTTTATGAATTCATGAGTTCGAAAAGAGTCCTTGAAGAATTCTATTCTTGTTTTTGAAAAATAATTCTCTCTGTGTTATCTGAGTTTTAACATTCCTATTTGCCTCATGAATTGTGTATTTTTTAATTTAAAATATAAATAATCCGTGTTATTTGAAAAAATATACTAAATTTATCGCGATCCGAAGTTTTGCCTATAATTTATATATAATTCAATGCAATGTATATATACATTTTTTTATAATTATATATAATTTTGACAATTCTTTCAGTCGAGTTCTCAAGAGAATTTGAATAATTCGTAATAACATACAACCACATACAAATATATAAATTTCGTACAAATTTGATAACAGTGCCACAAGAAAAATATGTATATATATATATATCTTTTCAAATTGATTATAATATCAGTAACACATCATCGTGATATCAATTTGAATGCAATTGTAAATCTTGCAGGAATCTAAACGCACTATCGAATGAAATAACAATTTTAATAAAATACCAGAAGATGTTTGATGTTCGAAAGATTACACTGGTCAGCAGCCATTTGATATCTTAAGATTTCGACACTGATTCGAGGTGAGTATGATGTGCTGAATACGAAAATAAAGTCAGATTTCTTGAATTAGTTTGCTTTTCTACAATCTTTTATACATAAAATGAATCAATTATATAGAAATTATATAAAAATTCAATGTATATCATTACAAAAATTGAACTGATTCAAGAAATCTGACGTCGTTTTCGTATTTAACGTGCTCAAATCACTCCGAATCACTTCTCGAACCTCAGAATACTGTCAAAACATTTCCCTCTGTTGTCCTGTGTTATGGAATGTTGAATTCCCAAGTGGAAAAAATCGATTATGCTTGCCGAGTAATGATGGTGATTTTTCAAATAATCGATTTTTCATAAAAATAAGGATAATATCAAATTTTTTATCGATATTTTCATTGAAACCGATAAAAACTTGATATTTTTTTCTGTAAACAATGATCGATTGTTCTCAAGGTTTGACAAGACTTATAATTATTGTATACTGCACCCTCCATTTCTCCAAATCCATAGCTGCTGTGATTCTAATATTGAATTTTATTAACCCTTTGGGTGTAGAGTGGGTCTGTGAGACCCAGACACAATTCATGGAAAATTAAGAAATGAGAATTTTAACGTATAGTAGAAGGTTCAGACTTGTCACATGAAGTTTGCCCGATTTTTAGAATTTCGTTTTGTGGTCATTTCAGGCCCCGGGTCTGTCAGACCCATACTGTTAGGAAAATTCTTGAATTTAATACGACAATCTCTATGAAATGTCATATTTCCGTATTGAATTTAATAATAGTTCTTGAATTTAATATTGATGATGAAATTTCAAAATTCCTTTCTGAAATGTAATAATTGTTCACTGAATTCCACAAATATTTTATCAAAATTGAGAAGAAAATTCTTAACATTAAGAATTATATTATTGAATCCAATATTTTATTATGGAATTTAATAAACTGGGTATATAAAAAACTTCATAAGATTGTTATGAAGTTCCAGGTAGATTTCTCTAACAGCGCATCCTACGCTCAATGATTTGAAAAATATCCCTACACCCAAAGGGTTGAAGGAGATTCAAACTTCAATTGATCTACAGAGGATAGGACATTTTTGGTTCATCCGATAGGATATAAACACATTATGCATATATTGATGGAATATTCCACCTGTCCTTGTGTTCTCCTGGGTAAAACTTGATGGACGTACATAATGTACAGTAATGAAATGGGCAGTCAACGATTTCTAATAAGGATTATTATGTATTCAATAATTTTCCTTATCTATTCTGTCAACTTTATGAAGTATCTTGAATCCTTCACTGTGAATTTATGCATGAAAAGGATCACGGTCGTGATACTTGCCATATATCTGTGGATACGAGTAATAAATACCGATTGAGAGTAACGACATGATAACTACTCCTTTTATGCATTATTGTTACTTCTGTGTTTTAATTAGATATTAGAAACATGCAAATTACAAAATCCTTACAAAACGAGCACAATTTATCTACAAACTCCATAAAATTATTGTAATTAAAAATAGTGATATCAATGTAAACAGCAATCAACATCAGAATTATTTTACAAGACAAAACGAAGGAGCATGCCTTCCAATAGATTGTGAAGTGATTTCATTGAATTTGTTTAAACGTACAACATGAGATTTCACGTGGAGCAAAACTGTCATCTCCCATCGTTGATCTTTTACCTATTAAATCATTCCACCTATATAGCTAACACTAGTCAACAGCCATTTTAGTGTCTGAGATTTGAAAACTGTTCCGGAGTACTTTTAGAACATTGAATACAAGAGAAACATCAGATTTGTTGGATCAGCTCGTTTTTGATAATTTGTTCATATATAATATTCATCGGCACAGGAGATACACAAATGAAAAGAGGGGTGAGACGAGGATGCTCACTATCACCATTGATTTTCAATTTATATATCGAAGAAGCGATGAACAAAGCGAAGGAGCAGGTGCAATTGAAATTACAGATTCAGGGAGAAAATGTAAGCACGTTGAGATTTGCGGATGACATAGCTATATTAGTTTGAACATATTCTCAACACTATGAAAACAATATTACTAGAAAACTATTGTATGAATATAAATAAGGACAAAACAAAATTCATGATTTGTACAACAGCAAAAACACCAAGAAGAACGAAAATCAGAATAGATGCAGAGACAATTCGGCAAGTGAAAGAATTTAAATATCTAGGAAGCATAATTACGGAAAACGGTAAAAGCGAAAGAGATATAAGAGCAAAAATAGCACAAGGAAAACAGGCTATTCACCAAAAGAAACAGTTACTATGTTCGAAGAATATTAGCTCAGCAGTGAGGAAGAAATTCTTGAAGAGTTACGTTATATGGTTGCGAAACTTGGACAATTGGAAAGATGGACCAACGAAGACTCGAAGCTTTTGAAATGTGGTGTTATAGAAGGATGCTTAGAATAAAGTGGATAGAGAATGTAAAAAATGAAGAAGTACTTGAAAAGGTAAATGAAAAAAGAAGTATTTTGAAACATGTCGTGAAAAGAAGAAGTAATCTGATAGAACACACATTGAGGCATGATAGCTTATTGAAAGCAATATTAGAAGGAAAAATAAATGGTCAACTATAAGAAGCAAATTATACAAGATAAGGGTTGTCGTAAATATGTAGAAATGAAGCGTTTAGCGGATAATTATATAGATCATATATTAAAATTATGTATAAAAGATAATAGAAAGTGAGCTAATCCAAGAAATCTGATATTCGAAGCACTCCGAATCAGTTATCAAACCTCCGGCACCAGGAAACAAAACTTCTATTGTTGACCTGTGTATTTTCTTTTCAGAAAAATCCACTGTAAAAAAATCACCCCAGCTCGAATTGATTTCTTCGTGAGCTCTCTCTGATCTGATGGGATGTATGGTTATTGTTCAGAATCAAGTATGCATTTTTGCGTAGCATTTTTGTTTAGTATACATACGTCTCAATTCTGCTGCCGGTTCTGATATATTATTATGAATTCCTCTGCAAAAACTCCAATAATCGGGACAACAGTCCGGATCCCTCGATCGATCGCAAAATTCGTCACAATAGCATCTGGTCGATAATATTGGCACGCTACAGTCATCTTGTCTGCCTGGACAACATTGTCCCACCGTGTATATTGACGCACAGTAGGGCCCTGGTGGTAAATCCTGATTACTATATGGAAAAGCGTTGATTACAGAGCATGAGAAAAGTATACAGGCTACGATAGTGATCTGCCAGTTGAGCCACATTCTGAAACATAAAAACGACGTACGTTGAATATTTTCTACGATTCTAATTCAACGAAGTATGTGAGAGATTGACATTAATGTACTCAATCTTAATATCTTTTGATCCCTCTTTTTTTCAAAGAGTGACCGCAAAAAAGAGTACTTTTCCACCCATTTTCTGGGACCGCGGGTTTCAGGTTAGAATGCATTCTAAAACATACTCTATGTTGATCATTTGCGAGAATATACACTTTCCTGGTGAGCATAACACTGGTTGAAGAGGCGAAGTAGTATCAAATTTTAATCAAGATTTTATAAAAATCAATAAACTTCGATAGGTTTTTTTATAGAAAAGAATTCATTTTGTCAAGAATCTATCGATTCCGTCGATTTCTTTATCTCCAAAATCAATGTTATGCTCACCGAGGAATGGTATTCTCTCGCAAATGATCGACATAAGGTATTTTTCAGAATCAAATTCAACCTGAAACTCGCGGTCCCAAAAAAACAAGCGGATTTTGCGGTCACTCTTTGTGGATTGATCTCGAAAAAGCATCAAACAAGACATAAAACTATTGATTCAAATTGTGCCTTTTAGTTTGATCAAGACTAATACCAGAATGATAAATGAGTTTCTCTGGTGAACTTCTTCTTTGGTAGAAGAATTTTTAAAATGATGTATAATTTATATAAAATCTAATATAGTTTGTATATAAACTATATTAAATTGATTATAAATTATATATAATTTTGACAATTTTTCCTCTCGGGGTGTTCTTTTCAATCCTGAATTTTATATAATTTTCACATAACAAGTTATCAAATGTTGCATCGACCTTTCTCATTTTTCGTACTTCGATGTTAAAAATGAATTGAATAACTAAAAAGATAATTAACCCTTCGCGTACACACACTTATTTTTCGACTGTCTCGTGTACACTGGGGGTAACCACGTATTCTTGAGACCGCTGTATTTTTGATATTATCAATTGTAGAATAATCTCATAATTCATGGGTGAACTTAAGTATCTCAAAAATGTACTCAAGTAATTGTGTAAATGTTAATATAATATCTTTGGTACCCAAAAATTTCATGGATGTTGTTGGTTTGAATAAGAAAAGGATCCTTTTTATAAAAGAACAATCGTAACTCTTCAATTTTGAATATTCCCATGTGGAAATGAAAACACGGGCCGCTACTGGCTCAGTACTGGTGCCAGAGTTGCCAGTACTGGCAATCCAACCTTATCAGTACAGGGACAGTTGAATCGAGGGTACTGTCAAGTAGTCAAAATGATAACATCATTCCACGTAAGGGCCAGTATGATATTTACAACTGTATCAGTACTGGTGTTATATATGAGCCTGCCATGGTGGACCTCTGGCATTCCAAAAAGCCTAGTTGTTTTTCCAGTACTGGGTATAGGATTATGCCCGTTCTAGCCCGGTTGTGTGCCATGTGAAATGGGAACATGGGTCAGTAGTGGCTCATTGCTGTTGTCAAAGTTGCCAATACTGGCAAATCTAAACTTACCAGTTCAGGGCCAGTTGAATCGATGATAATGGCAAGTAGTCAAAATGATAACATCATTTTACATAAGGGCCAGTAGAACATTTACAACAGCGTCGGTACCGATTTTTAATGTCAGCCAACTATGGCGAAACTCTGACATGACAACAGAACCAATTGTTCTGCCATACCTGGATGAGAAGTGGTAGAGAGTCAAAATAATACATCCTATGTAGGAGTTCAGATCCGACCCAATACTGGCACAGTGCTGGTAATTAGAGATCCCCGGAGTTATATTTCAAGTGAAAAAAAAATACATTGAATTTGAACTTTCAAAACTTTGTGAATCTATTTTTCTCATCTCCGTTATCTGAGAAAGACGCTTTGGAAGTGGTTTGATGAAAGTTCATTGAGCAAGGATTGAACCTGGTACCTGCGAGTAAGAAACAGAGTCTCTATCACATCAGCTGATCTCCGAGTTGACAATGGACCACTTGAATTCCCATTTATTGTACGAATTCCCTTGAAGTCACGCAATTTACCATAGACTCCATAGTGAAACAAGATTCTACCAATACTGGCTCATTTTTCTCTATCGAACGTATTGAATGATCATACCAACTCTGTTTTGATACTGGCGCGACTCCGGCTCACTACAAAAATCAAGTTGCCAAGATCGTGATTTTAATGTCAATCGATTACCGATTCCGTAGTCAACCAGAGTCCCACCAATACTGATGCCATGTCGTCTATCGAACATATTGGATCATAATACCAACTCTGGCTTAATGCTGGCGCTACTCCGGCTGACCACAACAGCCGAGTTGCCAGGATTATAATTTCAACATCAATCGACTATCGATTTTGTAGTCATCCAGAGTCAGATCATTACTGGCACATTGCCGTCTATTGTACATATGGAATGATAATACCGACTCTGGCTGAATACTGGCGCGGTACCGTTTCTCTACATCCTGGGTATTGTCCAGACAGTATTCATTCGATACTGACCCTATACCGTCTGTTCACGCGAGCCGATGCCGTCTGAAATCTTGCGAATGTTCGGCGACAGTTGAAAAACGGTAATGATTCTGAACAGGCACAGTTGTTTTTGCCGAATTTTGGCAAATACAACCTCGCCAGTACCGCGCCATTTGTCAACTCTGGCTATTTCCACATGGGTTATTAATTAGAAATTTCTATTCTGATTGTCGAAATATCAACAATGTTGGCTATCAGAATTCTTATTTCATCATATGCTTATCATATCTTTTGATTCACAAAAGACGCAGAGCATCGAATTTCAGCCATGGGTGGTTACCACCCAATGCGTATACGAAGAGTTGAGAATAGAGATAAATATGAATGGATCGATTGAATTTTTCAGAAGAATGTTCACACTCCTGAAACAATTACATGAATTTGTATCATTTGATTGTATAGAAAAATATGTGGCAAAATTAAAATAACTGAATTCAATACCATCCCCCACAATACATATGATCGAAAACAGAGAATTCTTAAAAGGAATTCCAAATAAACTATGGCTTACGAATTCTTTCAAACTTCCTGATGAACACATATAATTCGTGAAGAATTCTTCAGAAATGCTCCTTGAGAGGAACATGAAGGAATTTCATAAAGATGTTCAATGTTCATAGTACCCTCAAATGTCTGACATTTTCAATTCCTTCGATATTCGTTTTTGCATTATCTCGAGCTTTTTATGAATTCGCGTAGAGGTGAAATGTGAGTACAGTTTTTGTATAGCAGAATATCAATATTGAGGACAATAAAAAAACATCAGCAGCAGCTAAAATTTAGCACCAACTATTTTTATAAATTACTCCAGAAATTCACATTTGAAATAGATAATAATTAACCCATTAAGTCCCAAAATGACATTTTTGCGTTGTATTTTTCAACGGCTGTACTTTCTAAGAAAAAGGGTTATGAAAAATTCCAGACCAACCAGTTTCGATGGAGAATTGACTGATCTTTCAGAATCTGATATTAGTTTTTTCGAGAAATGCACCTGTCACAAGATATATAGGTTTTTTTTCTGAAAAAAACGCGAATTTTAAAACTTCTTTTTTTCTTTATCTCATGTTTTCACATTGGAATCGTGTCATAATTCTTCTTGTAACTACAGAAACCGCGTCAATTTACTTCAAACTTTAATTTATGCCTTGGACAATTGGAAAGACTCATATGGAAACAACCAAAATGGCGGCTTAAACGTGAAAAAAATGTCAAAAACTTCAAGAGTTTTTCATTCGAAAACGATGGACTTGAGGCCAAAATTTTACTGAACAAAAAGTTCTTAGAATTGATCAAAGAAGACGCTCAAATTTTTTCAGAATTTGTTGACAACTTTTTTGAATTTCCAAAATCGCAAAAATTTGAAAATTCAAAAAAAGCGTCAAAAAATCCTGAAAAAATTTGAGCGTGTTCTTTGATCAATTCTAAGAACTTTTTGTTCAGTAAAATTTTTTCCTAAAGTCCATCGTTTTCGAATGAAAAATTCTTGAAGTTTTTGACATTTTTTCCACGTTTAAGCCGCCATTTTGGTTGTTTCCACATGAGTTTTTCCAATTGTCCAAGGCATGAATTAAAGTTTGAAGTAAATTGACGCAGTTTCTGTAGTTACAAGGAGAATTCGCGTTTTTTCGGAAAAAAAACCTGTATATCTTGTGACAGGTGCATTTCTCGAAAAAACTAATATCAGATTCTGAAAGATCAGTCAATTCTCCATCGAAACTGGTTGGTCTGGAATTTTTCATAACCCTTTTTCTTAGAAAGTACAGCCGTTGAAAAATGCAACGAAAAAATGTCATTTTGGAACTTAATGGGTTAAATACATACCTGAGATTGGACTCTAAATATGAATTTGGTTTCTCTTATTGTTTGTTATTACTGGAAAACGATGGGTGACAAATTTTGTAAATTCGAAGGTTATTATTTTTAGAATTTTGTGATACTAGAAATCAGTAAAAGGCTGAAACTTAAATTGAGAGGCTAATCCTGATCGAGGATTTCATCATTATGCATTAAAAATTCCCGGTGAACGTACAATTCATGGAAAAAGTTGGCAAAGCCTTCGGACTGCTTCTTACGATGTTTGAATACTCTTCCACACAGCACCACAGTCCCAGAAGAAATTTTAAGGAATTCATGAAGAACACAATGAGATCAATAAAAATTCTTTCAGGGCTGTAGTGCTGTGTGGGCTCGATACTATCACCCAACACTGAAGATTTTTGTCCACCATTATTTCACTACAAAAATTGAATACAAAGTTGAAAAAATATTCCCAAATAGAACCTGAAAAAATCTACACTGCGAAAAAAATCATTATGGGATTTTCCCCAAAATAATGGTGGCAGCAAAGTTTCTCCACAGATAGGGAATTTTTTATCATAATTTGGGGGAGTTTTGCTTCATTTGTGGAGGATTTAACACCCAAAGAATAAAGTAATTCCTCAAAGTGGTGGAGAAATCTCTAATTTTTTTATAAAAAAAAAACAATCCCCCACCAGGAGGGGACGAAATCTATCAACAGTATAAAGAAAAGCTCCCCACATTTTTGACAGTGTACTGTCAAATCGTTTCCATGTAAGCAATTAGATCATTCCTGCACAACACACTTTTGTGTTTTAACATAGTTTTCCTTTCTAATTTACTTATAAATGAAATTCTATTATTATCATTGATTTTTAAAAACTCATTATGAATCATCTTGAACTCTTTCAAAACTGTTCTGCTGCTTAGAATAAGAATTCCGATTGTATTTTTGACTCATAGTATTTGAAAACTCTTGAAGAATTCTACAATGACTTCCAAAAGTATTACGTTCGATTGGAAAATGAATCATAACAGAGTTATGTTCTTCGTACATCTACGCGAGCTCTGTAAGTATTCTGTAAGTATTCTGTAAGTATTCTTCCAATGACTTCGGATGTTCTTGAAAAATTCTTTCCAAAGATCCGTGATTCTTTTCAAATTCTTATAGAATTTCTTGTGTTGTCTGGCCAATGACTGCGAACATGAGAAATCCGAGCCTGTCGTTTGTTATGTCCACGACAAAGATTTTATCACTCTTTATTGGCGAGCGTTGAGCATTGGAGTTCAATCAATAACTTATGTAAACTATTACATTAAGAAACAATACGAAGAATTTGATACTTCGTGATCGTGATAATCCATATGCGTTGGAGGTTTTCAAGGCTTCTTGTAATGAAATATATATATCGTTGAAGTTTGAATCGTTTATCGCAGTCGAATTCGAATTCATCGAATCAAAAACGAAAAAGTCGAATTCAAAATTGATGAATGTTCAATCGATCAATTCTTTCAGATGAAATATGAATATTACACATATTATTAGACAAATTATGTGTTAAAAAACATCAAGACTTCATTTTTTTTGTTTTTTACCACAAATTCGTTTGATAAAACAGATCAAACTTTCAATAACATTGGAATATTTCATTCATTTCACATTTCGTGCCCAGTGGGCGGACGTAGTAAGAATAGTCGGTACTTTGGTCCACCCAGGTTGAAAAATTCGGACGATATTTGTCCTGATATTTCATTTTTAATCTGATTTCTTCAACAGTTTAATCTGAATTTCTCCTCAATCAATGTTATTCGTTGGAGGAGAAATCCAGATCAAAATCTTCAAGAAGTCCTGTGCTTGTCCTCAATATTCATACATCAGGACAAAATTGGTTTAGAAATCGAATATAAAGACAAAAACCGTTCAAATTTGTGCCACTGGGCATCTCTATCAGTGATCCGTTTTGTTAAAGTCAACGATTGGTTCTCTGAACTACAGAATTCTGGACTCCACGAAGGTGACTTGGAATATTAAACTACACAAATAAATATACAATCGTGATTTCACTGCATAAATCGAACCTGCAGAATGATTGAACTACACAGTCCTCAACTATTCTATTTTGAACTGCACAAAATTTTTTGATGTATCAATGGACTGTTTTACATTTCTATGTGCAAACGGGCTGGTTCCAGATTCTTCCTAATACATAGTTCAGATTCCGCGTAGTGAAATAATCGCCTTAAATTCGTACGTGTAGTTCAAATTCTGTGCAATTCGTATTTGATCAACATGAAGTTCCACCAAAGTCCTCAACTGAATATTCCCATTGGGTGTTTTTGGCTTCTAAAGCTCAGCAGAACTATGCTAGGTATTCTAATACCCCAACGTAACAACATTCGGACCATTTTCCTACAAAATTGGCATCTGAATATCCCGAATTCAGGAAAATCTCGTAAAGTCCTTATAAAATATTGAATCAGCCTAATAATAATGTTGCATCGGAACTACCTATTTCAGCGGTTTCTTACAATCCTACAATCAGAACTATGTTGAATTCGCTATCACTTGTACCACGTTCATGAAATTTGTGGCATGAATGTTGTTCCGTTTTGCAATTCGAATACATATAAAACGACACTTCAACGAGCATTTACCAATTTCGTCACAGTCGTTTGAGTTTCGAGAAACCGACTGTATAGTTCTACTCGATGAATTGTGATGCATCAGCGCATGTAAATACACATATTGCGGCGTCTTACATCAATTCGTATTATCACAAATACACAGATGAATTTGATAACTGGCGTAAGTTGGTAAACTGCATACGAATACATCAAACTAGAATTTCTTTGAAGTTGTTCCAAGTAGACAAGACGACTTGTCTGGCGAAACATCGCTAACTTGGCAGCTATGTTGTTATTTTATGCCAGCCTAGTTTTTCAAGTGAATGAATGAGTTGATGTGTTGTGTGTTGTTACTCTAAATAATAACGAATGCACCTGGTGAGAATAGAAACCACAAAGATTAATCATTGAACTTTGAAAAGCTCCACATGCTGCAAAGCTCAATTACTAGATATTATTACAAGTACGTTTATTTACCATCATAACAAATATCTCACAAAAGTTCGACAGAAATCGAACGTAATCATATATCCGATCTACCGAGTCATTGAAGAAGAAGAAGGGTGAAACATTGAATGTATAACTGTTTTCGTTTGTGCAATTCTTTCTCTTCTCCAGCCACATAATGTTATCATAACTTCTACCGACAATAGAACAATGGATCGTCTTGCGGTATAAGTTTTTCCTGTCGTTCGCTCACAATGATGCAGAAGAAAAAAACAATTAATGCAAAATATCCTGAAGATCTTGTACAATTGGGTCGATCGTTTGACCTTCTCTAATATTGGATCTCTCGAGTATCCATAATATTGTGCATATACGGTCCTCTCTTTTGCATTCAACTCTTCGCCTTGGAATGAAACAATAAAATTCAATTAGTTCCCCCGACATGTGCAATCAACTTGCATGTGTTTACAAAAAACACAAAAATCAGCCAAACTGTGTTGTACTGTTGAGTATTGCATTGTGGAACGGAGATGCAAGTCGTAAAAGTTCACATACTTCGTATATATTCGGTCATTTATCTGGTTTACTCAATGAGGGATATGATACAAGGGGTTGATGAATTCATTCGAATTAATACAATTTGTAGAATATAGACTACTACGTATCATGAATGAACATAAGAATACGAACGAATCCTTCCTCGTCACTTGGAATGACTTTCGCATAAATTAATTGAAAGAATGTTATTTCAAAACAGTTGGAATACATTGTGCCTGACTCATCCGCAAAACGATTTTCCCTTCCATATGAACAAAAGAAATACACGTAATTCAGATCTGATGTCATTTTTGGATACCATCCAAAATGCCACTCCTCTACGCGATGTGACAAGATCTTTTGATTCAAATAAGGTCGTTCGCGTTTCACCTTATAATTTATCGTCACGTGGATCATGTTTACCGCGAAAACGCATCTCTTAGCTCTTTCAAAAAAAAATCCACACAGCAGTGTATTTAACATCGCATCTCGCTCATCAGCATAAACATATCGTGTAAGAAGAGCTTCAGATTGCAACGAAACTGTATTCTTTTTCTGAGAATCATTATGGATATAGGGAATAGAATTTGCGACTTCGGAGAACGATTTTCGTCTTGGTTTGTCTCCCGTGACTGGTATTATTGAATTATTCCATGATACCAAAGATATCATTGTATCAATATTAACATCGTACGCGATAACGTGGTAACAAGCGTTTCCATTGCAATAAATTCCATTGTTATATTTTTTTTCCATCATTATTAAAGGGTTCCACAAACTTTTCTTAAATCAGCGAACAATTTAGTTGTATCAATAATTGTGGTGAAGAAATAATAAAAGATTATATAAAGTGTACAATAATCACATATGTTTATGGAATACTCGATTGCTCTCAAAACTGAAGGTATTCACAAGCATCTTTAACCGTTCGGTATCATTAGTTTGTAGGAATCAATCAACGTCTCATTCATCCTATTATGGATATTTACGGTCAAAGATAAGGTATTATCTAGTCCCAGTACTTTGTCGGTATAGTCGTATCTTACGATCCGATCTTCCTTAGAACTGGTTAGTACAGGCAAAATGATGAACACTGAACATCTACTTCATGGGTTCTAATGTATTTATATACGTATGAAGGTATCTCCGCAAATGGAACCCATTATTTAAGTCAATACGAAACCGCGGTGGTTTAAAAAGCTGCTTTCAAAGTTTCATAACACCACGTATTCTCTTGAAGTTTTAATATCAAGTTTATTTAGGGTCAATATATTGGGACATATTGAGAGATTATGACATTGAAAAAAATGTCATCAGTTGAGCGATCTTTCGATCATACGATCCTCTCTCGAATGTCAAAAACAATAGCACTTGGTATATCTCAACTTGAATTACCGACTTCAAAGCGATACAAACTGGTTGAACGATTTAGATGTCCACGCTTCATACAGGAATCGCACAGAATTCTCTTTTTCTTCTTCTTCTACTTCTTGTTCTTCTTTTTGCCTTGACCTTGGTAACCTTAGTGAAACAAGACTCTGGAGTTAAGCCAGTTTTCTGAATGAGATTGAACTATACCACTGTCAGTCAAAACGATTATCTCAGTCACTGTGTCAAGTCTATTCATAATTAGGGCAAAAACCTAAACTTACAATTTGCCGGCCGTACAAAATTCTATATTTCATTGTAAATGCTCAAATATCAAGGTTTCAAGATTGAAAAGAAAATTTCAAAACACATCTGCTTAACATAACTATTTAAAAATTTACTTGACATCGATTGTATAAAATCATATAGAAATATATATTTTTTCTAAACAATCTTATACAATTTTAACACAATTCATAAAATTTGTTAGTAACCGCATAGAACTATTTCCTCCTCAAGAGGAGATTTTATCAAAATTCATCTGAGATCTGATCAGTTCCGCTAATTTCTGTATCCAATTACTTGTTTGTAGTATGAGATAATTGTATATATTTGCAAATGTACAGGTATAGTTGGATTTTATGAGTTCCAATCGGAAAATCCCAGCAGGAATATCGATTGAGATGCATGGAAGCAAAGTTTATTATTATATAATCAATATCATCATACGTATTGAATCTTGATATTCCGCATACTTTATTCAATAACCGAGAGACATCAATTTATCACGCTGCGTTGACAGTGGGCGGGTGGAATCACATCGCGACTGTGGCATTGATTTTACTGTTAATGAAACTAAATCGGTCAAGATCGCTTTCGCATATACGTCTACTAGTCATTGATGTACCACCGATTAGTAGTCATTTAAATATGCGTATATGATAAGTGAAAGTCATGATTTGTAATGGACATAAACAAACCATTACGTTGCACTCAATTTACGCTGGGTTTCAGTTTATCGGTACCTCAACAAAGATATCGGAATTCCAAAGACAAGAATTCCTATCACATAATCTGATTTATTTTCTATTCGCAAGTTGTTTTCTCCTGTGTTACAGTAAATAATCAAAATAATTTGCATGCGAGGGCAGATTTTTGAGAACTGTGGAGAAATTTCTTCCAAAAATTCAGAAAATATGACTGTAATTTTTTACAATTACTTTCTTCTTCAGATAAATTTTACTGAATTCTAAGAGACTTCGACTGCATTTTTGGAACGTATTCTGAGAATTCAGTCAAGTTCCTTAAAACTTAGCGAAATGTTTCTGAGAATTCAGAAAATTAGTTACATTTTCTGAATTTTCAAAAGGAATTTCTTTCTAGTGAGGTTCCCAGACAGATCCTGAAGGATAACATTAATCCTCAGTGAAAACTCGATTGAATCCCGACTGGTCCCGGGTGGGAATCTGAGTTCGCGTGCGACATCTCCATTAAAGTAGCTCCTGCAGCTAAATTTTAGCTGTTACAGCGAATAAATTAGCTACAAAAGTGAATCTTTTTGCTGTCATAACTGAAATTCAGCTACAGGAGCTAATTCAATGACTGTACGTGTCCGTGCTAGCCGCTTAGCTGCCACAGATAAATTATTTCTTCCGTGTTCCATGCACAATTATTGTATGAGAAATTACATCGATCAATCTGTAGTTTCACATAGAGAGCAGGGATTTTGCTGTTTCAGCGAATGTTATTATATGAACAGCAAGCAAGTTTGCTAAAATGATTCATTATTCGATTCGTTGTTTTAACAAATCAAGACTATCGAAACACTGGAGATTACAACGAACCAGTTCGTGACCACAGTGTATTGGCATCGTTAGGTTATTCAATTCATTTAGCGAAATCTTTTTTCTGCGTGCAGCTCCATCTGAATCTAATCGAATTCAATTGGAAATTCTCAAATTGTTTTCAACTAGAATATTGTAAAAACAAGCTTTTTTTTAACGAAAGAACTGTCGATTCAGCCTGATGACAATTTCCAGTTCGGTATATGCGGTAAGTAAGTTTTGCAACAAATTGATTGATATAACATATGTACATCACATAAAAATAAAAACAATATAAAAATAGCGTGTTTGTAAGTGTTTTTACTTGGGCAATGAATTTGATTTTTTGCTGTTTCAAAGGCACTCTCAATTAAGATAAATGAATTATTAATCTTCACCAAAGCGATACCGAAGGCAGACCACTATTAGCATATAACGATGAGTCGTCTTGCCAAGTATTATCGCAGAATTACTACCGATACACGTTGCATCGATTAATCGCGTTCGCGTGTCGTGACGTCAGGTACAGAATTACTCAATGAATCGTTCACAGCTGTCAACGGGAAGCTATGCAACCTTTATCGAGTACCTATCACCAGCGACTCACTTCATTTTTTGATACGCGTTTGTTCTTTTCCCTTTCACGCGTACCAAGAATTTGATCGAGATAGGGAGTAGCGTATGAGTAACAAACGCAGATTGTTCACAACGGGAATTCAAAGGAAGAATTTGGTCATTCGTTACGTCATCGTTAGGGATGAAACGGTGCTCCAAATATATGTATTTTATCAAGATCTAAATTGAATGTTGCTCTTCTGCACTAAATCTTCCCATATTTATGAACTATTAGTAACTATTAGCAGATGTCTAATCACCGACAAATCAAATTTGACGTCAAACAAACTCCCTTGGGAAATGTTCCAAAAAATGTTGGCTTATTTATTACAATATAACACTTTTGTCTCATTATTTTGTACGCTTAAACTTATAATTCGATGCAGGAGAGACATATCCTACATAGTTGCCAAAATGTCAATTAACAAGTGACTCGAAAAGTCAAAGAAAATGGATTTCATTAGTCTTCGATATTAGCGTATGTCCTTTGTATTTCTACTCTTTTCTGGGATCGAATCTGAATATTCTATAAATTCAGGGGAGAATGGTTGACAGATTTTTGTCGCTGGAGAGAAAGTTTAGAATGAAAATCTATATGAAGTACTGTATGATGTCTTCTAAATAGGAGATTTTAGCAACCTTGAAAATAATTGATTTCTTTGAGCGTTGACTTAAAAACACCAGGTGACAAAAATTTCATCTGAATTCCGCTGAAAAACTTTCAGAAACTCTAAAAAAAGCTCTGAAAGTATCTGAAAAACTACAAACACCTCTACAATTTTTTAATATCCTGAAAGCAGAACTAGCAGAAGAATAGTTTGAAAATTCTGTATCGATCTTTCTTTAGCTCTCATGTGACTATTACAAATGATGATTTAATGCAGTATGAAATGTAATTTCAAGGGAAGTGTAAACAACGTTTCAGTTTTGAATTTTGATTAAACTCGTTGTGTCAACGATAAAAATACATTGAATGGAACTTTAAATGGACGAGACTGTTTTGGAACTCGGAAGAATTGATTTCTTGTGACGATAAAAGGGTATGCGATTATGTCATCTGAAGTTTTCACCTTCTCAACAGAATATTCGAACGAATGATGTAATTTGAAAAATTTTGATGCGAAATAACCATTACCGATCCTCATCAATCAAAAAAAAAAATATATATACGTGAAATAGATTGATCGTACTTTATTACACTTGTATAATTTTTGATCATTAAGGTATATTTATCATTGGAAATATAGGTTTCAAAAATGATTACTTCATCTTGAAAATATCAGTATAATAGCTTACGTGAAGGTATCCATTACATTAACGCAGCGAATATTATATGTTTACACTCTTGATGGATACATATATGTATATAAAACACCTGTAATATTTCTATTCGTTTGTTGTTTCTGACGGAATGCGAAGTAAATTCAATATAGCATGAATTTTTTGTATTTTTACTCCATTAAGGAAATGATGAGCCTCACGTATTTCTGCAATGTATTCAGAGGCGCAACAACAGGGGATTCAAGGGTGCCAGGACACCCACTCAATTATAATGGGCACACTCCCTCAATTGTGATACCCGAATGAATAAATGTTCACAATAATATTCAATTAAATTAAGAAGAAATATTCTGATAGGACACACATTAAGGCATGATAGTTTATTGGAAACAATATTGGAAGGGAAAATGAATGGTAAAACTTGCAAAGGTAGACCTAATTATACAAGATAAGGGTTTAGTGGATAATAGACAGGGTTAGAGGATTCCATCAAACCAGTCATAAGACTGACTACTTCATGATGATGATGATGATAATATAAATTATAGAAAGCTGATTGCGCCCCTGAATGGATTGTAGAAGCTTCATTTGGGAAGAAATGAACAATTCTTTAATCTTCTACACCGAAAATTCCCTAGCAGGTATACTCCAGATATTAGAGAGGCATGTAACGCTGAACTAGAAAAAATTAGACGTCTCGCAAGTGCCTAACAAGGACTTGGCAAATCCTCTAGTTTTGCTCTGATTCAGCGTTACGTGCCTCACCAGTACCTAAGGCATTTAGGGTTGATAATTGAAGGGCTGATGTTGAGTAGAAAAAGTTTGTAACGATCTAAGCAGGGAGGGGTTTTCGTGATTATGTCATGAAATCATTAAAAACAACCTCAGCTAATTTGCATTCGAATTTTCCTAAGATACATCTTTTCAAAGATTAACATGTACAAATTTCATTAGGGCATATTTTATCACTCTATAAAAATTTTATAAACAGCTAGAATCTAAGTATGCTAAACTGTGAAAAATGTGGGGAATTTTTCTTCACACTTTTGGTGGATGTCGTCCCCTCATTGTGGGGGAATTATTTTTCCATAAAAATTGAGGAATTACTTTGTTTTTAGGGTGTTGAATCCTCCACAAATGAAGAAACTCCCCCAAATTATGGTGGAGAATTCCCTATCTGTGGAGGAACTTTGCTGCCACCACTTTTTGGGGGGAAATTCCACAATTATTTTTTAAAGTGTAGCTCAAAACTTCGGATCGCGGATAAACAACATTCTCAAATTCGCATGAGGATTCAGATTTCCATTCGGGATCATTCGCGTTACCACCTATACAAAAAATGGTGGCAGCGAAGTTCCTTCATAGATGGAGAATTTTTCCCCATAATTTGGTGAACTTTTTCTTCTTTGTGGGGGATTCAATACCCAGAGAACACAATAATTCCTCAAAGTGGTGGAAAAATCCCTCATTTTTTATGGAAAAACAATTCCCCCACGATGAGGGGACGAAATCTACCAACGGTGTGGAAAAAAACTCCCCACATTTTTTACAGTGTAGCAGAAACCTGAATGGTCCGGTCTAGGGGAGGAACTCGAGCACGAAAAAAAATAATTAAACTGTAGCAGCTTAGAGGCTAGCGAGAACACGGACAGCCATTGAATTAGCTACTGCAGCGAATACAATGAGAAAGAAAATTTCCTGAAACTGCAGATGTCAAAAATCTGCTTTGCTGACCTGCCAAATCCTTTCGCTGGGATAGCAAAAAGTTTTTTATCACAGCAAAAATCTTGCTGTTTTAGCAAAGCAGATTTTTTTAAAATCACTATTTCAGCAAGAATTTTCCTCTGCATGTAGATTAATTAAAAATGCAATTTTTTTGCCGTCATAACTGAAATTCAACTTTGGGAGTCAATTTTATGGCTGTCCGTATCCGTGCTAGCCACTTGGCTGCTGCAGATACATTATTTTTTCCGTGAATGGTGCTGGCCGAAAACCCGAATGGTCGTGGGTGGGAATACATTTAGCAATTTATGTCTTGAAAATATCTCAAGACAAATTAAAGATGTCTTCCTTCCTGAAAATGCCAGGCAGAACAAGACAAAAAATAGTTCTGAGGCTTCGAACGGTCTTTGTCCCAGGAGATCCGGTCAAAAACTTACGAAATTTCTACCTGGTTTTATCCGGAATCACCAAATTGGAATCCTATCAAAACTTGACCAAAAATTTTCTATCAGTTTTTGACAGTATATTCCATGTTTAGTGATTCCGGACGAAAGCAGGTAGAATTTTGTCAGTTTTTGACCAGATTTCCTGTGAGAAAAACCATTCAAAGCCTGACAAGTATTTTTTGTCCGGATCTGCCTGGCATTTTCAGCAGGGTTATGCGACACTAAAAGATCTCTTTCAGCTGTCTCAAACAGTTTTTATTTCTGATAGATTTCTGAAAGACGTCTAAAAGTTTTAGATCTTCTAGGAAATATCTTTTAGGCATCTTTTAGGAGTAAGAATTGTTTGAGACATCTAAAAGATATCTTTCAGACATGGTATCCGTATGCGAATTTAGGAATTCCGTCAATGCAGGAATTTTCACTTGAAAGCTGCTCAGAGAAAAATTTCTAGATTTTGCTTAAAGAATCCTGGTCTTCGACCAGTTGAACATGTTTTTTAAGACACCTCTGTTGAAACTGCCCGTCAAAACCAGTTAGAAATTCTCAGTTTAATAGTATCAGAGAATGTAGAATAATTGAAAACAAGAAAAATGAAGACTTTTCCTACCTATGGAGTGTTTCCTATTCGAATCAGTACCCAAGCAACACAGGAGGTTCAAAATGCTAAGAACGTGTTTGGAAAATCCTACGAACACGCTTAGAACTTCCAAATAAGACTGTTTTGAATAATTATGTGCTATGCGCCTCCATAGAATATTTTGACAAATTTATCCAAATTAGTCTCATTTGCACATTCTTTTCACATTCGGTGTATCATCATAGAATATCTGAGAAGTTCTTGTGTTGCTTGGGTATTCTGTATAATTTTGTATACAGCAATGAATTCGAAGTTGACCGTACTAAAAAAGGGCAATGTTTTTTTGATTAAAGAAAAAAATATTTCAATTTCTGTCAATATTTGATAAAATTTGATAAATTTCCTGGTGGAAACCTAAATTCAGGGACACAGAATCCCATGTAACACAGAATATTCTGAGAATATTCTCACAACATCCGTAAAACGTACTGTATCGAATATTCTTACGAAGAGCGTGGGAGCTTCATAAATATTCATAGAAGATTCTTAGAACATTTGAATGGGACTGTTTCGAATATTCTAGGAACGTTCCCACACAGCACCACAGTCCCAAAAGAATTCATAAAGAATTCTTATCGAACTGATTGTGTTCTTGATGAATTCTTCAAGAATTCTTCTAGGACTGTGGTGCTGTGAGGGTTCGTACAAAGTTTGTAGGGAGATTGATGAGCAGTGCATGCGCAAGCATCTTAATGACATGAATTCAGTTATGGCGGACAATGGTGTTGACAGGCTACAGACCCTTGGATAATATATTATTTGAATTTGTATTTGGGGAATGAGAAATTTACAAATGTGCATTTTAATATCCCGAATGTTTTGAGAGTGTCATGCGTGAAAAATAATCATCCAAAGTGTAGTAAAATATTAAGAAATATCGTATATATTATGATCGCTTGTTGCGATCATAAGTATCTCACCCATCCATGTGAATCCATAATATTGCTAAGAATCCATGATTACAGATGTTCAATCAGTGAAAAAATTGATTTTGAATTAGTTTTCGATTACATGCAGAAGTTATGTTGGGAGCAATTTCTATTTTAACAGCATTTTTTTTATAATATTCCTACAATATTAGTGGCATAATATTCTGAGAATATTTGAAACAGTCTCATTCAAACATTCTAAGAATGTGCGTAGAATATATTCGCACGTAATAAGAATCTCCATACAATATTCGAATATCCTTAAGGTATATTCTTAGAATATTCTCAGAACGTGCTTGTGCTACCTGAGATTGGGACGAATGGAGCGTGGACATGTTTCAATTTCTTCGGAAATTGCGGTCAGATGGCTTTTTGATTGTGCTTCTACGCGGAGAGAAATTCAAAGTTAAATTCACTATGGTACTTTGTAACCGAGGAACAGACTGAACTTACAATCAAATTTACTATAACGAGACAATAGAAGGCTGATCGAATTCACAATGTTTTACCGTAAATTCCATTAGAAATTCAGTCTGTTCCTCGGCCGCAATATTCCCACAGTAAATTCAACCACAAATTTTTCTAGGTGTAGGCCGCTCTATTCACTGTAAAGAATACTTCCAAAAAAGTTTGGAAGGTTTTTATCAAACATTTTTTAGTAAATTCAAGAACAATTTTGATGGAAATTGAAATAATTTTTATCACTTGACAAACATTCTTTGCGATGTCACGAAAATTATTTGGAAATTCGAAGGAAATTTGTGAATTTCCATATAATCTGGAAATTCACAAATCCATAAGTTTTCTACCATACTTTTCTTCTTAGAAATTGACAAATATTTTTTACATTTTTTGAACTTTCTATGCTTCATTCTAATCGGAATCTTGAATATGCTTTTTTTTCAATTAAAAAGCATCGATATTTTCAAACATCGTTCACCTCTAAACCGAACCAAACGAATCAAGGAATAAATGTCTCGTTGAATCATAAAAAGTGTACTCAAAACTCCGCGTGTAATAGGCTAAATAGCGTGTCATAAGGAAATTAAATAATAATAGCAGAATTAAACAATTATCCGATATGAAATTTACTTAATCAATTTTAATCCATTACTTATTTTTCGTCAAGCATTACGTTATTATACATCATATCCGTTTCTTTGGTACATTATGGAACTGCATTCACGTGCTGGAAGGCGAAAGAAATACGACTCATTCATAATATATTGTGTGATTCACGTAAAAAGAGATTACGTCAAAGTTATGTGAAACTGACACATCATCGACTTGAGGATAACTAATCTGACATAAATAGTATAGAGATAAGTATACAGGTATGGAATTTGAATTATCCTAGTGAAGACAAATCAGTCATTGAATAAATTTAATCACTTGATTATTGTACAAGAACGATTGTGTTCTTAGATTGGATAATGTTGTATGCGAGAGAGTATCGGATTAAGAGTAATCGTAGTGATGATTAATATTGGAACAACATACTTGACATATCGTGGAATACGTTTCCTTCTTTTGATTTATCACTGAACATGAAAATAAATACAGCCTACAATTTAATAATTACTATAATGAGAAAAAATCATTCGTAACGTGGTTTTATGTATTTACTTTGCGATAACAATATTTTTCCAAAGTACTTTTATGTGATTATTTTCAAACGTATGCAACATCCTCGAATTTTTTGCTCTACACTGTAAGGAATAATCGGAATTTTCCTATCTACATCAACCGGAAAATTCCATTCACTGATTGGGAAATCAATTTCCAGCACATTTATATGAAATTTCCCATAAATTTTATGGGATTTTTCCCAACATTTCATAGTAAAATTCCGGACAAATATGGACATTCCAGTATGTAAGTTCTACATGGGTTATAGTCGAGTCAATCGAGCACATGGACTTGTGAATGACCGAAAAAAGAGTACAACGCATGCATAACGCTGACGGACGAATGTTGGTCGTGCGCAGCCCAAACCACCGGACATTGACTGAAATACATCGTCTGACGGTCCAATGAGATTTGGGATGACTTTGGTGATTTTCAGGTCGATTACCATAAATAACCGGATATCTCGCATGCAAAGATTCTCCTTTCGATTAAACCAACCGAAATTAGACCACATAAATTCGCGGGTCATTTTGGATAAATTTAATTTGAAAAATCACCAAAATTTGACCAGGACTATCACTTTGTATGCGACGGTTTATTCAAGGTTGGCTTGTTGAAAATGACTGGAATATGACCCAATCGAATTCTCCATCCAATGGTGCGTTTCCAGTCATTTCGATGAAACGAACGGAAATCCGACCACATAAATTCACGGATCATTTTTGCCACGTTTAGGCTGAAAAGTTACCGCAATATGACCAGTAACAGCGTTCCCTGTGCAATGCAATGGTCTATTTCTGGTTGATTCATGGGAAATGATCAAAATATAACCTAATGAAATCCATGCTCATATTTCGCAATTCAAAAGAAAATGGGTCATTCTTTGTCCGGTTTTCAGTCGAAAAAATTCACAAACTGACGTCATATTCCGGTCATTTTTCGGTCTACTTGAATCCGCTAGGGTACTTCTATTGATCAAAATGTATGGTGAAATGAAAATATTAATTATGTAGGAATATTTATTGTATTATACATCGAATACAAAATTTCAATTGTATTCATAAAATTTAATTTTCTTGTTCTCCAACCCATCCATCCATGATTCTTTTCAGTGGGTTTTGGATTGGGTTTTGTCGGGTTTTTGCAAATGGATTTTATCTGGAAAAACCCAGTGGGTAAAACCGGGTCGGGTTTCTTCGGGCCAACCCTTTACATAAATATATAGGAATTTTCCCATAGAAATTTTTTACAGTGTAAGAAAAACAATTACCGAAGAAAAGGATATTTTATCACGAAAAAAATTGCTGTGATAGCGAAATTTAATTTTGCTAGGGCATCAAATTTTCTGCTCTGACAGAAATCTGTTTGCTACCATAGCAATTTTATTAGCTACCACATTGGTTCCTTACACTGTAAAAAATTTGTATGGGTATATAAGTGAATATTGAAAAATTGGCTGTTTTAGTTGATCATTTTGCTTTCTCAGCATTCCAGTTAGCTGTGGTAGAAAAATTTTGTAACTAGATTAGAAAAAAGATTTCCTACTCTATACATGATATCTCAATTTGCCGCGTCGGGAACATTTTTAAACAAAAATTCGTTCCAAGAACATTATATTCTATAAACATATTGCTCAAGCATTCCCCAACGTTCTCACTCTTCAAGCCGAAAGCCACTAATGTTGAATGACAATGCACTTAGCCGTAATTTCATAAATTGAATTGATATTCAGACATCTCTGCAATTTAATTCCTTTTTGATTTGTGACCTTTTCCTGAACTTTCTCTTCAATGCATTTATCTACCGCATATGCATACACAGGAAGAGAGTTTGAATTCTCGACTGAACTAGTTGAGAAATTCATCTCGACTCTTATTAGAAGAATAAACATTCCTCTCGTTCCGATAGAGAGAATGAAACATTATTTTATGATTTGATAAGAAACAGATATGAGTTTATTCTTTCCATGCGAACTTGCGAAAAAAAGTATTATTCCTCGAGAAGGTAGATGATTCTTCCTCTCCTTGAAGGAAATATTATCAATAATTTTGATAATTGATGAGATAATATTTGAAAAAGTTTAGAACCATGTTTAGAAAATCATAATCAAGAATCCAGCATGCATGTAATACTTCTATAAATATACGCACGCACGTATGCGTTGAGTATAAATACATATCGAATGCATGCATGTATGTATTACCTGTCAGCATTCCGAGTTAAATTTTGGAAAAATAAACAAAGCGAACGAATCTCTGTTCAGCATTGCGTTTGAGATTATTTTTATGGCCCCCAGTATATATACATGAAAGAAAAAGAATATGAGAAGAAGCTGAAAGATGACTACAGAATATCAAGAGAGTACAGTATGTAATCTGATATTCCTGTTATCAATGGAACCCAAATTGTGAGGAGAAGGTGTTTGATATACAAAAAATAATTCATAATCAGCTTTGCGATATTAAAACAGGCATGCAATCATTGAATGCCTAATACATTGTTGAACAGTGTACATTAACAGCTTTGTTGAAGTTTGAATCGTTTATTAAAACAAAGTCTGAACGTGAACACGAAGTTGCTTTATGAACACTTTTGTTGCAAAGTTTGTATTTCCAGATGGAATTTATATTTAGAAACGATATTGAATAATTATAAGCAATTATACCCTTGAATATGCGAGTGTTCGATTGTTAGTTGATTTCAATAAATAATTCGAGCTTCCAAACTATAATGTTTTTGCAAAATTCAGTGAAAATCTCTTCAGACTATTTGAAGTGAATTATAGATTGAAGAATCACAAAAATTAAAACTTTTACCTTTTACAAAAATACAACAATTATTTGTCCAAAAGTCTTGTACTTGATTGGATTTCTGCCACGAGCCATCCCTGGTTAAAAGAATCCATTACTTCTGACAAATGAAATTCAATGAGATTTGGCCAGATTCAGTGAGATTTGGCGAGAAACGACTGTTCTTTCTGACCAAATTTCATTGACATTTGCTGGATGAGATTCGGCCAGAACATTGTCCAAGTTCAACTGTAATTTAGTGAGATTTGGCGAGAATCAATGGTTTTTTTAAACCAGGGATGAGATGTTTGAGAAAATTTTTGAATAAATCTCTCAATACGTCACAGTAACCACACACAGAAAAAAAAGCCAAGAGTTCAGGTGTGGCAGTCAAAGCTTGATTATCTTTCTCAGAGATTATGCACTCGTAGATAAGCTGAGTACGAATTATACGGTGATAGAAAGTAAAAAGGAAAAATACGGTATCGTGTAAATATTAAAATCCAATAAGCCATGTGGAAAAATTGTCCAAATTATATATAAATTATATACAATTCTGAAAAATGTTTCACATTGGAAGAATCAGATTTGATTGCGAATAATAAATACGGAACACTGTTGCAACCCATGCGTATAGGAACACGATGTTGAATGATAATCTCATATTAAAATCCATGGTAAAGCCTTTCTTACTCTCGGTTTCTTGCTTACGGCGATAATCACTTGCGGTACATCACCATTGATGTAGTTTTTTCCATACGCCAAGCATCACGTTCCGTCGTGTGCCACGACTTCGCCAATTTATCCGCTCTGTCAACAGTCGAGAAATGTCGAGCGATAAACATCGGGCGTAAAACGATAACTTGAAATACACGTTGCTTCTCTTTGCGATGTTCCACATACGTTGCTTTAATTATAATCGTAATACGTATACGTATCTGGTTGATTTAGTTGAAAGTTATAAGATCATTTTTAAACATCCAATTTATTGGATCTTTCGATTATGAAAATAATAACGCCGCGCGGAGAAAGTGCTGGTTGGGAAATTCGGTAACTTTTCAACGGACTTGAAAATTTTCCTTGTTATTTTTCGTTAACTTGAAACAATAAACTTTAGAAAATTAATTTTAACTAAGACAACTCGACTTTTCAATTTGATGCCATTTTTGGTAACTGCAAATGATGAGTTTTTTCAGTTTTGTACCTAGCATTATTACCCTTCATTCGCACGATTCTAACGATTTTTCCCCTGTATTTTCCTGTAAACATGATTTACAGAGAACACTCGATCTTCTTATGGGAAATGCCATTCTCCTTCAGACCCCGAAGATAACATGAAGCTTCAGCGAATGTTCGGATTAGATCTGTATAGATCGGGCCAAAGGTTCACGAAAGCTCACTTTTAGATTCACAAACATTTGACAGAAGTTCTGGGAACGTTGAAATGTCCACCTCGAAATACTTTCAGGAATAACAATTTTCTGTCCGGTTCTGCCTGATATTTTGAGCAGGGTACTGGGGTTTTAATGGACCAATTATAGTCCTGTAATGTCATTAAAGAGCGCTTATGTGCTATTTACGTTGCATAAGATATCTTTCAGAAATATTTCAAAAGAATTCCTGAAAATTGTTATCTGGGATCACATGAGTTTCTTTTTGCAATTCTCTTGTAGATATACGCTCTCAAATTTTCTATTTCCACTATTTTTAAGTAGTTGTTACTCGTAATGTATAAGTCTCATCGTGATTCACACCACTTTGGAGTTGTTAGAAAATTAATATTTTTTCACGACTTAGATACTCTTATGTATGATTTTATTAACTGTACAAGGGCCAGCCGTGAACCTTATAACGATTGAAATTTTAATGAGAGGCGCCAGTAGTAAAGATAGACTTGTATGTGACGATGGAAAGCAATAAACCTGTCTCGGTTAATAGTATGTGATCGTTCGGTTTGAATTTACAACGGTTTCAAACATTACATACTCATACACGTGTATAGGGTAAGTACTTGAACATCTTCTACATCTTGCAATACGCGTCTATTCGTTTTAATAGAGCTGTACGTCATCTATTTTGTTACAAGTTCTCCCACATCACAGCAACAAGCTAACTTTTCTTGAACTTGTATTCACAAGTCATACAATTATCATTCCAACAGAATAATTACAGCAATGACAATGACATTTTTGCTTTTGTTCATTTTGTTTTCTCTGTCGTGAAAAACATCCCACAACAGTTTTCTTTTCATATTTTAATATTTTGACACGAAGAAGAATAATTCTCTCCATAACAGTGAGATCCATAAATCTTCTGCTGAGACAACAAATAATTTAATTAACTACAACAGCTAATAAAATTCCAATTCGCCATCGCAATCGATCGCTGATCACAATGTAATCATTATGGCTTCGACTTAACGAATTAAAAAAAATTATAACTGTGACAAAACCTAAAGATCGGTCTTTCCAGTTGTGGGAACGATTCGTCGTTTTTCAATCACATCATGATTCGAGTTATAATCATTATTACAACACTCTACCAGCACTTCTATGCGATACAGCTGTTGCTTTCTTCAAAGTGCAAGTTCCTCGTGACTGGTCTAGTTTCATGCAATTACGATAATATCTCGATGCGAGATTTTTTCTCTTCTCTCCAGATGTACCGTGTATGGTTCACAGCGCCCAAGAACGGTATTGCCAGAAAAAACAGAGAAATACACATCACTCGGGGGCGTGTTGTGTTGCAATTCTCCTCGATTTCCAACGCACAATGTGCCTTAGATTTAAAAAGCGCCAAGCTCCGTGTCAAAATTCGCAAGAGAGACGTGGAAGGTTTTCCGTGAAAATGAATTTACGCGCGATGTATGTATGATATACCGATACCCTGGTTTAATAACTTATTCCATGTTACATCATCGTCGTTAATGGCCAACACATGACCCATATCGTATCCGACACTTCAGAGTATACGATTGTCAGTAGACTGACGTCAGGAAAATAAATCGTTCTTCCAGAACAACGTTTTGTTATTTTATACATCTGAAAACTTAAATGATAAGTTGAATATTTCTTCATATTTTCATGTCATTCATTGCTCGTGGAGAAAAAAAACACTAAAACTTTGTTTTTATTAATAAAATAAATCTGGGTTACAAAATTTTTATGAAAATAGGATGATTTCATTCTATTGAATCTCAGAATCGATCTCTTCTCATTTGAATGGAATTTCCCCTTGTTTGAAGGATTATGTCATCCTTTCGAAGTGACAAAGGTATCCTAAGGCCACAAGGTTTGGCACTGTAGCATCCTCTTGAAACCAGATTTTTTAACTGTACGAATCAGGATGAATTCTCCCTCCGATAAAATAAAGTTTCACTTGATATTTTCAAAATTGTGCTAGCATAATTTACAGAAGTAAAATACCGAAGGACTATGATTCTCCAAACATTGCTGAAAGGAACAAAAACAAGCTGAACAGAAAAATTAGGAAATTATTCAAATCATTTTTTCTAGTCGACTACGTGTGCATTGTGTACAAACTACACATGAAATCGATTATTCACCAAACAAATCCCCGATGAATATTCAAAGAACGCATGAATATTTCTCTCACGAGAGATGCCATTCGTTCGACTTGTATTTCATATTAATTCCACTGTATAGTGTTCCGAATTATGTAATGAGGCAAACTCAACGATTGTACACATGTTAGTTTATAAGACGGATTAGAATAACATCAAATTGAAAGATGGTTGCAGTTTAATACGTTATGCGGGCAATTTGTTTCTCGGACGTAGGTTTGAAATTCTATACACCAATTAGAGATGGTACTTTGTACTTCTTACATGCTACAAACTCAACTGGGATCATTAAAATATTGCCACAATAGCCAATAGTAAGCGGGAGCCATCACAAAAGGCGTACAATTTTCGCGGGGCATGTTACTTTTCGATCGTTTTTTTTTTGTACCATCCATACACAATACCAGCCTCGTTTTACAAACCTGTCCGATCTTCAAAGGTGTGTTGTATGAAAAACAACCTTTAACTTGGATCCTTTGAGACTGATGTGATTAATCTTCCTCCCGAACCATTTCAAAAAAGAAAGAATTATCGATGTGTATGGGGATGGAGGTATCATTCTATGTCAAATCAAGAACAAATGCAAACTGATCTCGTTGAGAATTTTCGAAAGTTTGATTCTGTTGATTAAAAAAGACATTTGATATTCACACAGGTCAACAACAAGAATTTTTATCTCTGGTACCCGAGGTTTGGTAATTGATTCGGAGTGCTCTTGGTGCGTTCAATGCGAAACGAATATCAGATTTCTTGGATTAACTCACTTTCTGTTATCTTTTATACAAAATTTCCATATACTATAATCTATATAATTGATGAATTTTATATATACAAGATTATAAAAAACGAGCTGATCCAACAAATCTGATGTTATTTTCGTATTCAATGCCCTAAACATCAGGCACCAAAATGGTTGCTGACCAGTGCAATCATATAAAAACATGTATAAGTACATTTCAGATGAATCATGGAAACTTTTTTTTTCCGAATGCTATTTTGAAACGAGGGAGAAAAGTGGAACGCACAAAGAACGAATAAACAAAAAAAGCCCAGACATGTTTTGTCGTATTCTTTTCCACAATTTTATTATATCTGATATAACTTAAATACCAAGATTATCGCGATGATGTCATCTTTCGTAAGAATCAGTTCTCACGGCAAATCGTTCGATTTGGTTTCATTATCTGATAAAAATGTTCGTATCATCGTCATCGGTAAATGAAGAAACTTTGATCTATTTTTACATTGATCACAGATTCATCCGTTGAAAGAATTTCGATAGATAAATCAGAAGTCACAGGATATAAAAAGGAAAGAAACAGAAACGTAAGATAATTTTTATCGCTGGTAATTGAAAGAGTATATTTTGATAATCAAGGAATGCGTGGAATTCACGAGGGTAGCGTCATTTGATTATTATAATTTCCGGAAAACAATTGATTCGCCGGTATATAAATACACACATTCGTTATGCATGTATTTTTGTAATGTTTATGTACGCATTTTTTGTAATCATGGTCATCGCGTTTTGACGTTAATCCGACGATAAGGAAGTTGATACTTTTCACGTCAAATACTATTCGAATATAAAGTGACACTAATGATCCTCGTGATATGATAATTAATACATTTTTATTACAATTAATGACACGTAGGATCATTCAGATGGAGGAAGAGAAAAAATATTTATGCCTGTTAAATAAAAAATGTTGCAAGTGATGTCATGCATTTTGACGTACTTTGCACGACGATTATCAATGAATATGGAGACAATGCGGTTTTTTGTTCTATGTAATTACGGTGTATGTACGAATATATATTGTGTGATTGTTTCATTCGATTCTGTTTATAATTCGATAAGCTTTAGGAAGATAAAATTCGATGCTCTGAATGAATGTATACCGAAGAAAAAATTATAGAGACCTCTTATGTAAAAATTTAGCGATTCCGTCAATGCCGAAGATGGGTAATAACTTGGGCCAAGCATGGAGAGTCGCTGAGCGTAGAGAATTTACCGAGGCAATCTTGATTGACAAAAAAGATATTATCGTATCTTCCCTGGTAGAAAGCATGTTGGGCAGTTCCCTGGCCCATATCAGAGCCAGGGATATGTCTAGTCTGCCTCGATAGCGCCAGGTAAGGAGCGAAGGAGGGCTTAAAATGATTTCTACTAGGGTGTCTTGGTAACGCAAAGATATATTGTGTTAGAACAGCATTGGAGCTGGTTTGTGCCTACATTGATTCAGACTTGAAACAACATTGGTTTTATAGCAAAAGTTTTGTATCCGCACGGAAGAAAACCATTTGCTGACGCAGCAAATCGAGATATTATATATAGAATAGCAAATCTTTTGCTAGCGTAGATGAAAATTCGCTATTCCAGCTAACTGGATTGCGGAGACAGGAAAATTTTGAGTATTATACTATATACAGGATAGCAAATAACTTTTGCTGCCACAGTCAAAAAATCGTTGTCGCAGCTGACGGGTTGCTGTAATAGCAGATAGATGATTGCTGTCACAGTAAAAAATTGACTGCAAGATCAAGCTTGCGCCAGATGCCTAAACTGAGGTTCATTGATTGCTGGAACGATTTTGTCATGTCAATCATTTGCCATCACTCATTGTCAGAAACTCTTCGTCACTGATAAATTTTTATACGGACTTTTAGTGGAGAATTTCAGTTCTTCCCTGGTAAAAAAAATCTCTCTGAATCTCTCTATATTTTGGGACATTTTTCAGAGAGATCCAGAGGAATTTTAGAGAAATTCAGAGAAATTTGGAGACCTGTCACATAGCAATACATCCTGAATCTCTCAAACTTCCTTTGAATCTCTCTTAATTTTTCTATGGAAATCTATGAATTCTTCAGGATCTTTCTAAATCTTTCTGAATTCTCCAGAATTTCATTTATTAACAATTCAAAGCTCATGCTGAATTCATATAATACAGTCTGAGTTCCTCTGAATCTCTCTGAATTCCTCTGAATCTCGTTGAATGTGTCAGAATTTCATATATCCAGATTTCAAAGCTTACTCTAAATTTGCCTGTATCTTTCTGAATTCTCCTGAATTTTTATAAATTTCCATGAATCTCTCTGAATTTCTTTGAATCTCTCCGGATTTCAAATATTGAGAATTCAAAGCTGACTCTGAATTTGTCTGAATCCTTCTGTAAAGTTCTATACTTAATTTTTGCCAAGTTTCGGGTTTCTGATTTTCCCTGGAACTCCCTGAATACCTCCGAATTCTTGAACCAAAAGTTTCACTTCATTTATTTCTCTCAATCCCTCTGAATCTCTCTGAATTTCCCTGAATCCTTCCTCAAAAAGTTCTGTGGTCAATTTTTCCTAATGTCCGGGTCTCTGAATTTTTCTGAAACTCCCTGAATGCCTCTGCAATCTTGAACCGAAAATTCTCCTCAATTTATTTCTTCCTGAATTTCTCTGAATTTCTCTGAATTTCTTTGAATCCCTCCGTGAAGTTCTATGCTAAATTTTTCCTAATTTCCGTTCCTCTGAGTTTCTCTAAAACTCCCTGAATGCCTCTAAAATCTCACACAAAAAAAATTTTCTCAATGTATCTCACTCTGAATTTCTCTGAATCCTTCTGAAAAGTTCAACGCACAATTTTTCCTAATTTACCCGTTCCTGAATCCTTCTGAATTTCCCTGAATCACGGTGAATTGCTCTGAATTTCTCTGAATCTCCCCAAATCTCTCCGGGTCTCTCTGAATTTCTCTGAAACGTGAAATTTTCAGAGAGATTCAGAGAGATTCTCAAAAATTGAGAGAGAAATTCATCATTTACGCGAAAATTTCTATTCCTGTCCCAAATCTAATATTATTGTGGGACGTCGGACCGCATTCTTCCCACACATTTGTCTGAATGTAAACCAAAAAAGATCCGGATCATGTTCAAAAGGATAAATAAGCTTGCGTCTTCTCGCGAGTTTTTTTCATCGTCAGAATATAAAAAATAACAATCAATCACAAATATTTTATGTCGAACAGTAGAATAATTTATCGCGAACAAGGTAGAATTCAGGGGATAATTTATCAATTCATTTTTCGAATTTTATTGGAGCGAATGAATTATTTTTCTTACTTGAGATAACAAAAACCTTTACCTATCTGCGCATATATTTTTCTTACATCATCTCTTATATATATATATATATGTATCAAAATATGATTAATCGCCCAAATTGCAGATCTTGGAATTTTTATTACTTTTTGATATAATTTTTGATCTTCCAGTGATATATTTCCCACAAAAAACAAAGGTCACGATTTTTTATCACGCCGTCTACGCAACGTCTTAATTATATTTTCATCAAAATCATCAATAAATTTTCTATGAATATTCATTAAATTTTATACCGGATGATTCGAAAATTACACCCTGTCGAAATCACGCGAATGTTATGCACTGTTAGGTAAAAATGACAATGATTCTTCTAACAGCCAAGTGTTATTATTATCAAAATTTTCCTCAAGATCAAAATACTACGAATATTTTTGATTCCATGGTCAGATTTGATCGAACGGTGTTATATGCATACTTTAAGTGAGTCAGCTGTCGTACGTTAACGTTCCTGGGTTAATAAACCACAAGAAAGTAAGCAAACTGATTTTTTATGAGCTATTGTAGCTCGAATTCTCAAGGTATTGGATTAGTCGAGATTTTTTTCCAACGCACAGTTTAATGCATTCCACCTATTCCTATTCTCGTATGTATTGTAATATTCTGATTAGGTTCCATGATATGACCGATTCGATGATTACACACAGAAAAAAAGTATTTATTTGGATCCATGAAATTGTGATTTAAATAGGTACACATAAATATTTGTTGAACAAAAATTAATATTTTTCTGATACAAACAAATTTGTTATTCGAATGATGAATCAAATAAGAAATTCTTTCAAATGAACAAAATATTTATTTATGTCAAGGGAATATCTATTTGGATCCATTCGATCAACTATTTCTCAGATTCAAAGAAACATTTTAATTGATTCTACTGGATTAGATGAAAAAGTTTTTCTGTTACTGAATCGAATATCGAAATGTTCTGAAGTTTTGATAAAATTAAAATCGGAAAAATCCTCGCAGACCCATGGAATGTCATACGAATAAGGTCATCGGCATACCAAACGTCTTATGCATGTTCTGTGAATATCTATGAGATACACTACGAACATTGTACTGTTCAATAATGTCTTCATTGCACGAGAAAAGAGAGCACGCTCTGTTGTAATTTCATGGAGAATCCGTTGTTGATTAGAACTTTATTTGAACTCCAGGAGAGATTTATATTGAATTTGACTTGATGAAACTTCAGTGTAATTATTTCAAATTGGTGATAGAGTTTCTTGAGCAATATCCAATCTATTTCCATGAATAAAATATCTAATTTCCATCAATCGAAAATTGATGTTCTATTCAGAACAGGAAACAAACATTCTTCTGAGAATCCTCACAGTTATTTTGAATATACAGGTTACATTAAATTACGCTATATACCATTTTAATACAGCGAGGAAATCATTCTTTTATCAATTATTTGTTTGAATTTTTTGTGGAAATTTATAAAAAAATGTGATTACTTAAATTACGAGTGAGAATACGTATTACTCGATTAAATGAAATTCACTTCTTATTGTGCAGGCCTATTTGTCATCGGTGATAAATAGATTGAACTGTGTCATAAATATTCTGATGAATCATACATTTTTGCACAGTTGCTGAGTATTGCCGAATGATGCAAATATTTATCGCATACCAAGACCTTCCTATTACACTCTGTATTGATTAATAATTGCATACATTCCCAGTTGTGAGTCATTGATAATTTATGAACTGATACTCGCTTATTGATGCGAATGATGCCTTTCGGAAATACAGTTTCCCGATATCAAACAATAATTGAATCAAATATGCGAATGTATTTTAAATTCAGTTAGCGAATTTCATGTTTAAAACTTATCCGATAGTTGATTCCATATCACCCATGATGGATACTTGTATTGTTTCTATTTATCACATGACAAATTTTTAATTTTCTCCGCATTCCTTCTTTGGTCTCTCAATTTAGGATTTGGAATGATTTCTCGAAGGTATTTTTCCCAGAAATTGGATTATTGATGCTCTACAACAGTTGGCAACAAAAATATCAAGAAATGCATGATTTCGTTGCTTTTAAACATATATGCGAACTTTTGGAGAATTATTCAGCAAGACATCGTAAAAATTCTTCTTGGTATTTTTGCTAGAGAGAAAAAAAGACTGCCTACCACAAAATTCCCGATTAAGTAACGTAATAAACTATGGGTTCCGAATAGTACTGCGCATAAAGAGTAGGGTCCACAAGGTCAATTCTCTACTCCAGAGAGTATAGCCAAAAATAAGAATAACATCGTGATGCAACTTGGAATGCAGACATATTCTTCATTAGAGCATTCCCAAGGACGTATTACAAGTTTATGATACTTCGAGATTTTGCTCATCATTAGTTATTTGCGAGATTTTAGTCCGAAATACAAAATTCCACGCACAATATCTATACATTGCACATACTCTATCTTGAAGATAACAAAATTGTACGTTGTCGATGTGTTCTTTTGATCAAACTAATGAAAATTTTCTATGCAACTCGTGTTTCTTTTTGAAAAATCATGTAAAACATTCAAGTATCCCGGGTAACAAAATTTTCAGAATTATATATAATTTATATATAATGTTTCGAAAATTGTTACAATATTTTATTCGCATCCCTATATGAAGAGAATATTATTTTATGAAATATGTTGCAATCATAATTGAGTATAATGGGTCGACAGTCATAAGAATACACTGAAAACGCAGTTTGTTCCAGGCGAACAAAATTTTGGTTGAAATGAACGCAAAGGAACTTTTTGTTTGGCTGAAATAAAATTGATTTGGGGTGAACAAAATTTGGTTTACAATAATTAAGGCTTTCATACAGACAAATAAATTTTGTTTATCGTAAATAAATTTTATTTCAGCCAACCAAAAAGTTTCTTTGCGTTCATTTCAACTAAAAATTTTGTTTCGCCGAAACAAACGTTATCTCAGTGTATTCCCCAACTTGATCTTCAATTCGCAAAATTCATATACAAACGATATAAAAATTATATAAAATTCTTTGTTGGAAAGAACGTTATTGAACTTATATACAATTAATAAACGAATTTGATAAAATGATTCTTAGGACAGAAACACATTTACATGATGACCTATAAATTTTCCCGTCAAATGCAACTGTTGTATAATTATACAAAAATCTGCATGGAGACATTTTTTCGACTCACCTTATTTCACTTCAAGTAATAAGAGTTTTCATATCCCGAATCAAACAATCTTCAAAATTATATTGATAACGAAGAATTATATATGCCCTATATATGGTTTTTGGAGTTAGTATATGTTTTGTTGAAGTTTATATATGGAAACACCGAGAAGAAAGGGTTGTAAAGTATATGTTGCTGAAGTTTGAATTATTTATTAAAACGAATTGGTGATCGAATAACGAAATACTCAGCTGTTGAAGACCCAAAGTTTTGCGTTTCATGCTTTGAACGATGTTTTCAATTCCAAAGGGTTCATTCGAGAGGCTCGACACCGATGATTATTCAAATCTTGTGGATTTGAATTTTTGTTTCGTTTCTATAAACGATTCAAACTTGAATGAGGAGCATTAACATGTACATCTCGTTGAGTCAATATTTGGGCGATTCAAAAAATAGTTCGACCTACCCACAATTTTAGTTGATTTTGCAGCGGAGAATGTGAGATGTACATCAGCTGTGGTATACTCCATATCAGCTGTAGGATATCTCAAGTTCTGTACAGTTGTTGTAAAGTTAATTAAAATTGTGGTTGCTGAAACTATGTTTTGAATCATCCATGTATTTATTCAATGAGGTTTAAATCTTACAAGTTTTTTTCTCAGTGTATATATAGTCATACTTATACGGCGCTATACATAAACTCGAGTGGAAAAATTTTCAGAATCATATACAATTATATATTATATATTATCTATATACATATAATTACACTGGTCACCATCCACTTTTATATTTGAGTTTTGGACACCGATTCGAAGTGATTATGATGTACTGAATACGAAAATAAAGTCAGATTCCTCGAATGAGATTGTTTTTATCAGGGACTGTAACGTTATTCACTTTCGTTACTCATTATATATGAAATATATATAATAATATATATATTGTACACAAATTATATACCTATCATATATTTTTTATATATAATAAGTAACAAAAATGAATAATGTTACAGTCCCTGGTTTTTTGTAATGATTTATGAAGCTGAAGCTAGCAGACGTGAACTAGCAGACCCCGTTTATAAACAGGGGTAATATAAGTCTCAATTTTTATTAAATACACATTCTCAAAGATTATCTGATTTAAAAATCTCATTGATGCCGGTTTCATCATTCTACGACAATTCTACAACCAGCTAGAGTCTCAGTCTGCTGGTTCAAATCTCCTAGCTTCAGTTTCATTAATGATTTATATACACGGAAAAAATAATTTAGCTGCAGCAGCGAAGTGGCTAGCACGGACACGGACGGCCATTAAATTAGCTCCTGCAGCTAAATTTTAGCTGTTACAGCAAATAAACCAGCTACAAAGGCAAATTTTTTTTCTTTCATAACTAAAATTTAACTGCAGGAGCTAATTTAATAGCTGTCCGTGTCCGTGCTAGCCACTTCGCTGCTCCAGTTAAATTATTTCTTCCTTGTATAAGATTTATCAACTGTGTAGATTTTATTCAAAAATTATGTATAAAAAATCACGAAAATTGAGCTAATTCGAAAAATCCAACATTGTTTTCCTATTCAGCACATCAAAACCATCCTGAATCAGTTCCCAAACCTTAGGATACAGAAAGAAACTTTTCTATTGTTGTCCTGTGGTATTGGAGTTTATGTAAATGTTGTTGTGCAAATTCATATGCATAGAAACATATATAATTATATACGGAGTGTGAAATAGTTCGCGGATCGAATTTCACAGATGGATTCTGCAATCGCAATGCGATAATTTTCGGTTTGGAGAATTCTTTTGAGTGCTGAGTTCTTTAGATATAAGCGTGTTCAGATTATTGTTCAAATCCAAATCATTCGAACGCACCATGTGCTACATACTTGAGTTCGGCACCATTCTTTAACTTACACAGCGGTGGACCTCTGGAAGAAAAATTGAACTACTCTATCATTGTTTGTGCCGGAGCTTTTGCGATTTGAAAATTCTGAGCTGTCAGTCAATCAGAATTCAGCAACTTCAAATTATTATAGCTCCAAAATGAACAATGATAGAATAGTTCAATTTTTTCCAACGATCCGCCGTTTTCCAACTTACAGAATTATGTCAAGATCAATTAAGTAGGACACGATGCTTTTGAATGATTTGGATTTGAGAAAAAAATGTGAAAATGCTTGTATCTCAAAACCTATGCTCCCAAAAAAGGTTTTGTAAACGTTTTACCTCAAATCTCATGTACAACCCCCGATGTAAATTCCAATAATACTTGTATAAAATTTAATAAGTTTATATAGGACATATATCATTTTTGCGTTAGGATTTACATCAGTAATTTCATAATGTGTTAGTTGGCACTGTCAATAATACGGCTCTTCGAGAATACCAAACAGTGTTTTACCACGCATTCATGTGACAACAGGAGAACTACATGTAATTAGTGATTACATTGTACTACAGTGCAGTCTTGTCTTCACTCAGACACTCGAGGTTTAGGAGGAAATGGAATGAAATGGGTTATTTTTTAACCAATTGAAAAGTTTCAGACCCGAGTCGAAAAGTTTGAACGGTTTTTGGCCTCATATTTCGTTTTTAGACTGATTTTGTCCTGATCGTTGAACAGTACTTTTTCAACAATCAGGACAACATCAGTCTAAAAACAAAATATGAGGACAAAAACCGTTCAAATTTTTCGACCAGGGGAGTTTCCTAGTGAAATGCAGGGAAATTTTGTTCACCAAGGACCTCACTGCAATTCACTCCCACGGTATTGAAAACACCCACGATAAGCCTGCAGTAATCATACACAGCGAGAAAATTTTGTGTCACAGAAGGTCCACTCGGAGTTTGTGTTGAAAAGAACATATCAAATTCTGAAATTCACAGATTTTCAGTGTAAATTTAACATCTTTGTGTCGATTTGATACATTTTTCGTGTTAATATTCAACATAATTTGCGAGTGGACCTCCTGGGACATACATTTGTGTTGAAAATACACAAAATTTTTCACTGTGCAGAGGGTCGCATAATGGGGCCGCCAGCTTCCACATTATGGAATCTTTGTTTTATGCAGGGAATACAAAAACTTCACAAGTATGATCACAATACGGATTTCGAAGCTTATTCAAAGACATTCGTAGATAGAAACAGACTTATCAATTTTCATTCGGTAGTCAAACTACGAATAGTTTTATGAGAAAAACCTGACATCATTTGAAAGATAAATGAATTTCCATCAACTCAATTCTCATGTCACCTTTTGAAATCACTATAAACTCTTTGTCAACTTTTATACTCAATTTGTGGACGGTATTTCAATGATGAACAATGTGTAGACTTGAGAAAAATTTCTTACGAAAGAATGCTGTAGTAGGAAGTTTCATGAATCCAAAGAGCATCTTGGAAATCCCGCAACATCGTCAGATATTTCCAAAGTATTGTGAACAATCAAGGAAATTCTGGAATATTCCTAGAATATTCTAACATATATATATATATATTCTAGCATATGAGGTATGTGGGATTCATTTGAGACATCTTTGGAATATCTTATGCCGTGTAGTTACCTTAGTTCAAAAACCCTATTGAATCCCATTGATCAATGAGATTTAATACAAATTTTGCAATGGTAAATAATTCATGAGTGTTCAAACTCGTTGAAACCCATTGGAACCGATTAAATTCATTAAATTCGATGGAAATTCAACAGGTTTGGATGGTCATTTACCGTGGCAAAGGTTGTATTAAATTTTAATAATCAGCAGGATCGCGATATCCATAATGGATGATAGACAGTGAGGTATCCTTGATAATATAATAATATTTAAATCTTACCACGAGTTTGGTGGTAATCTGTGTAATTTGGTGGATGTTCTGTATTATAAATTCATTACACAATATTCGTACTTGAGAAAACGAGAAAGGGTGTCTATATTTTGACATTTATGGAATTCTGATCATGGAACTATTTCGATCATTGATTTTCAATACTCGAATTCCATCTGCAGTTCAATATTTATAGCTATATATATAATTTATATATACATTTTATTGAATTCTATAAAAATGATATATTATTTTGAAAACTTTTCCACATGAACTGTTATAAACTTCAATAATTTTATGAGGGTAGTTAATATATAATTGATAGATTTTGTATACAGAATCACACGATGGGTGGGATTTAATGCAATTGAATATAATCAGAGTTGTATATGTTTCCAATAATCTATGAATACTGAATGATAACTCAAATTACCATACATCAACAAATTTTTTGAATGAAGAAACCACCGAGTATTGCTTCTAATATGTTATTTCGTTGAGAGACAATTAAATTTTCATCATACCTATCAAAATTATGTACATAAGTAACTTACTCGATAAATTTAGATGAGTTGATTCTCCGGTAAAGTATTTCAACAATTCACAAACGCTATCTCCCAATAATAAGCATATATATATTTTTCTTCCCCAACAAAAATGAAAAAAATGTCCCAGTACAGTTCACAGATCGTCGAGCTTGACGCGTGCCGCGGTCACTTGACTTATTCGAAAAAAAAAAACAAATGTCAACAGCAGGAACCAAAGATCGGAGCAAAGATCCAACCGAGTAACGATGATTAGAGTTTATGACAGTTCGCGAGATAATGCAGAAAGAAAGCGGTGTTGGCGGCTCGAAAGCGCGAGCCTAACTGAATCACACAGCGTAGAATGAGAGGTAAACTCAAGACAACCAATCTAAACAAAGTCCTCGGGATTCGTGATGTTGTATCACAGTAGAATTCGGTCACTCGATTCTTCGTTAGGTTTGATCCAACAGCTGATTGTGAATCAAGAAAATGTGATAAAAGAGGGGAGAAGTTATACAACTGACATTGCCTAATTGGATAAATGAATAGTTTGTGTATACAAATATGTTTTTTCTTTTTCATCGATCGCCCATGTGTCGGGAAACATGGATGCTGCTGTTGATTTGTCTCAGTTCCTGTATACCGAGTAAGGTATACGCTTTTTGATCGACGTTTATTATTATTAAACTGGGGCTTTCGGTCCGAGGACCTTCTCCCTCGAAGTGTCGCGCACTTGGAAAACATGGAGCGATGATGTGTTTGCATGTCGTGTGCCCGAAACCGACCCGAAACCATAACATCAAGAATCTTATGGAGAAATCACTCCCCCGCATGAGATTTCATGGTAAAAAAAAATGTTGACTGGAAATTGAAAAAGAAGTTTTTTTTTTAAGCAAGGCTGTCTGAAAATTCAGCACGGAGAAGAAGGAATTCGCTGTGGCAGCGAAATCTACTTTTGCTGGGTCCCTTTTGCCAGAGCAGCAAATTTTTTGCTGTGACAGCAAACTATTTGCTGTTTCAGCAATCTTGTTAGCTGTGAAAGCGAATTTTTAGCTGTGGCGGCAAAAAATGTTTGCTATCCCAGAAAAATTTGTTTGCTATTCTGTATATAATACTGAAAATTTGCTGGCGGAGCAAACATTTTTTGCTGCCACAGCTAAAAAATTGCTGTCGTAGCTAACACGATTGCTGTTATAGCAAATTTTTAGCTAGGTCAGCAAAAAATTTTTCTATTCTATATATAATACCTCGATTTGCTGCGTCAGCAAATTTTTTTTCTCCGTGAGTAAAAAATTGTCGCAAAGATGACAGAATTTCCCTTTTCCTGGATGTTCGTAAAATTCATAAGCAATAATATTGTAAAGAATGTCAATGTCAAATTCGAAAACATGATGAAATTCTTTAGAAGGAATTCTCAATTAAATCTCGTTGGCGAGCATCCAGAATCCTATTCTTTTTACGTGTGCCAATCAAACATTCAAATCACAGAATTATTCCCAACAATGTATGATTCGAACTCAAAATGCGCATTCATCAATCATTTCCAATTCTCATCAAACGAGATAATTGTACGATCTGAATCTTAAGTGGAAGATGTGAACTCGATAATCATCTTATTTTTATTTTCTACGTTAAATGCGATCTACAGATATTTATCTTATCAAAGTCGTTTAACTATGCAACGCGCAACAACGCGGAATGGAATCTATCATCAAGCGTGCAATTCAATTCGTACAGTATTCATTTTTTTACTAAATTTCTTGCACAACCCGTCAAAAGTATTTCTCCACCTCTCAAGGAAACGCGAAATCTTTGAAGTTTCATATCTCGGCCGGAAATTGGCATGGAAACAAAAATAAACAACCGTGTTCAAGGGTGAAGTGAAGTGTACTTTTTGAAGAAATGTTAGCCTTAGTCACCTGACTGGAGCTTGTTATTACCTGCATTACAGAGAAATTAGAGTATTTGATAGAGCATAGAAATGGCCTCAAAATGCTTTTTTGTTTCCTTTCCTTCGATCATTCTTTCCAAAGTGATGTCATCTTTTATGCAAGAACTTCTGGGAGGAGTGAGTCCTCAAACAAGGTGCTGTAACTCTGGAAATATCGTTCCAATCAAATTAATTTTAGAAACTCAATTTAAGGGGTTATATCCCCCTTATTCTATAAAAAGCTTTTTTCAATAATTGTTTTGAGCATTCTTTTATGATAACCATGAACAACCGATACACCAATCGATTGACACATCTCTTCGGGAATAAGAAAACCTTTTCTTATTGAAAATTTTTTGCAAAATGGCGGCTGTGGGAGCGTTTTGCTGGAAACTATGGTTTGAAATCGGCAAGCAGCAAAACTCGAAGAGTTTCCATCCGATTGACTTAAAAATTGAACTGTAACCGATCATAATTTTAAGAATTTTTTTCACAAACTGGCGAGACCTTGAACAAAACATTCTAATTTTCGAAAAAAAATCGACTTTGATTGTTCATAAAAAAAATCCTGTTGAACAATCGTAGAAATCGTGTATACTCTACTAGATAATCACACGATGAAGCTACAGTTCAATTTCCAAGTCGATCGGATGAAAACTCTTCGAGTTCTGCTGCTTGCCGATTTCAATCCATAGTTTTCAGTAAAACGCTCCTACAGCCGCTGTTTTGCAAAAAATTTTCAATAACAAGAATTTTTTTTATTCCTGAAGAGCTGCTCAACCGATTGGTGTATTGTTTGTTCATGACTATCGTAAAGGAATGCTCGAAAAAAATTATTGAAAAAAGCTATTTTTGCACTCAGAAAACGTTGAGATGCAACTTTTTTCTCGGTAACAGCTTTTGACTGGAACGGGACTTCCAGAGTTACCCCAGATAACACACGAAGAATTATTTTTCAAAAACAAGAATAGAATTCTTCAAGAACTCTTTTCGGACCAATGAATTCGTGAAGAGCTCTGGAGGAGTTCAATGTTTGGGAGATTAACGAGTTCTACGAGAAAGGTTCAAAGTATTGTTTTAGTACTCTCAAAAAACTCGTTGATGTCGCAAATATTGAACTCCTCCAGAGCTCTTTATGAATTCATTAGTTCGAAAAGAGTTCTTGAAGAATTCTATTTTTGTTTTTTTAAAAAGGATTCTTCTTGTGTTATCAGGGGCAGCACTTCTTTTGGAATCTTACTTCTCCCACAAGGAATGGCATCACCGTAAAAAGAACGATTGAAGGGAAGAAACAAATGAGCATTTTAAAACTACATCTATGCTGTATCGAGTGTATACTCTCACGCAAGACTCAGAAAATTTAATTCAGTTGCAGCAGCGAAGTGGCTAACTCTGACACGGACAGCCATTGAATCAGCTTCTGGAGCTAAATTTTAGTTATGAGAGCAAAAAATTTGCCCCAACAGCTAATTTATTCGCTGTAGCATCTGAAATTCAGCTGCAGGAGTTAATTTAATGACTGTCCGTGTGCGTGCTAGCCACTTCGCTGTTGCAGCTAAATTATTTTTTCCATGTAATTACCTAAGGACAAAAACCGCCACGAAACGAACAAAGACAACGATTTTTTCTCGTTTTGTGACATATTCAGGAAGTACACAATACTTCCTTCAACAGTGCTTTCCAAAATATTGCCACTAAATGTGAAAAAAATGCTTTTTTTGCTATACTTATTTATCCATACAACTGATATTTGGAGATCTCGATTTTTGGGATCTGAACGAGAATCTGATTCCGGGAAAGGATCACTTTTTGATTCGTCTTGGGAATTAACATTTTCTTTAGAAAATTCTGGGTTAGACGACATTGGAAACTCTATCTTTTTTTCATTACACTGAGAAAAAGGGTCCAATTGAATATTAGACAGCCAGGAAATTTAGTCGCTCTAAATGAAGATTTATTTGGATCAAATCAATTTTTTTGTCACATCTAAATTTTGTATTAGCTGGGACAACTAGATTTCAGCGTGGGAGGCCTAATTTTGATGAATTATTCCAACTCTTCCCTAAAATCATTACTACTGGTGTTTCAATGAGCTGCTGTTGGCCCTCTAATGCATGCGAAAAGCCATCTCCAGCCTTTTGAAACGCCTACAGTCGTGTTTGCTGTATTATGAATGTGTCTCAAAATAATGGAGAATGAATGAAAACCCTCGTGGAAATATATCTACGCCAAATTACGCCAAAAAGTACGAATAATTAGGCGGAATAAGGCTTACTTCTGGCAGAAGTACGCCAGACTACGACACGGGGCTGGAAGGGCGTAATTTTGAAGTAGTCAGGAGTATAAACGACAAAAGATGATCATGTGTTTGAGTACAAGTATATGAAGAATATAAGAATATCCAAGAATACGATGACACCAATCTCATTGAGGGACGGACTTATGCGTAGAATTTAGTAGAAAGCTCGGATTTTCACAACTTCTCATGAATTTTTACAACCGTGTAGGAACTTTGAAAACTTTTCACCACGGAAACGTGAACGTGAAGCAAATTAATTGACTGAGATTTTCCGTTCGTCCCGTTGCTGAGACATAGTATTACATAGATTTTTTTAGAACTTTCTTTTGATAATTTCCATTTTATACGCATTTCCAAGAATTTTTACGACACAGTTCGAACTTGGAGAACTTTTCACGACGAGACGCAAACATGAAAAAAAACTGCGTGGAAACTACGAATTTCTACAAAAAACTAAGATCATTATCACTCTCAGTTTTAGTTTGTCCCTCTGCACTGACATACTTTTCCGTAGATTCTCTTAGAAAATTCCATTTTCTACGCATTTCCAAGAATTTTTACGACTCAGTGGGGATTTTGATAACTTTTCACGATGGAACGCGAATACGCAACCTACAAATTTCTACGAAGAACTAAGATCATTATTGCTCTCAGTTTCGTTTGTCGAAAAAATCATCAAATCAATAAAATCGATAAATTTATCTATTTAAAGTACTTGTACTTGAAAAGGCGTAGTTTTTCGTAATTTTGTATTTTTTACTTTTGGCGTAGATTGTTGTAAAAGGTAGTAATTTTCATCCATTCTTAAAATTCTAACTTGAAAAGGCATAAATTGTGATTATGTACTATTGCTTCGGGCGTTTATTTACGTAATGAGTGGTAGTTCTGAATAATTTGAAGTATTCGAGCGTGGAAAGTTGTATAACTAAGTAAGTTTTCTAACTAATATCGAAGCACCGTAATTTACTACGCCAATCTACAGATGTGTTCGAAACGGCGGACTTGGGAGTAGTTTGGAGCGTAATTTGTCGTAGGTTTTGGCGTAGAATGGTGTAGTTCTTGGCATACTTTGGCGTAGATATATTCCCACGAGGGAAGTGATAAGCTGATGATTAGGCGTGTCTTTGACGCGAGAATGGGTCTGAACGCTGCCTAAACTGTCTCTTTTGCGCCAGATTAAGAACTGAAATATTTTCTACCAGAGTACCAATGAGACGTAGTAAAAAAATACAGTAACAAAACGTTACTCATGTGGAGATTGAAACCGACCCAATACTGGGCCAGATCATCTGAGTCAGAGGTATTACTGCCCTCAAGGAAATTCACGCCATTTTGAACAAACCCCTTCATTTTTCCTCCAACAAATTGGAGCAAAATTGAGGTGTTTTCGTCAGGATGAAGTAAATTTCCCTAAGAGTGGCTTCATATGTGTACATGAAGTTGTTTATAAAAATTTCTCACTGTACATTTTTATCAATCGCATTTTGACATTCTCTGCGTCAAGACAAAATCTACAGTCAAACTTATATTCTCTTATCACGAATAATGCATGCTCGAGAAGTGAGAATTTCTTTTGTTCCAAGACGGATTTTGCAGAAAGAATAAACCTCGTTTATTTTTTGTTCCGTCTGTTCTTTCGCTAGATGAAAACGAAATCGAAAAAATTCCACGACGATGAAGTATCACAAACGACTATAAAAAATGAATTGTTTGCTCGTGCGTTTCTTGTAAATACTAAAAAACAATAAATCAGTATGTAAATTTTTCTCGGAATGCACAAAAATGAATATTTTAATGATTGTTGAGTCGGCTATAAAGATCATGTATACTTAGCAGAGATACTAGTATTTATTTAATCACTGGCGAAATTTCGAAATAGCAAGAATATTAGTGGTATCAATTCGCAAGGTTGTTTTGAATCAGAAGCGGAACAAGAGAAAAACGTTTCATGAAAAAATATATATGTATATAGCTAGTAATGCAATGAATATTTTTAAAAACAGAAATGATTCTTTTCGTTTTGTGTAACTCTAAATAATGAAGGAAAATGATACACTGAGAGAACGTTTGTTCCGGCGAAACAAAATTTTGGTTGAAATGAACGCAAAGAAACTTTTTGGTTGGCTGAAATAAAATTTATTCAGGATAAACAAAATTTATTTGTCTGTACGAAAGCCTTAATTATTGTGAACCAAATTTCGTTCACCCCAGATAAATTTTATTTCAGCCAACCAAAAAGTTTCTTCGCGTTCATTTCAACTAAAATTTTGTTTGGCTGAAACAAACTGTGTTTCTAGTGTATTGACATTTTTTAATTAACATGGCAACTGTGTTGATTATTTTTTAGAAAAAAATAGGTGGAAAAGTTTTCTGTGACTTTTCTAGATCTTTTCCGTCTTTATTTAAGATCAAAACGAGACCCAGATCATATTAATTTGTAGAAATTTGTAGAAAATTTGAGAGACATTTTCTGATGTCTAAAAAATATTTCGCAATTTCGGAAAATGTCTTGCAAAAAGCAAAATGTGTCTCCAGTACTTCTGCTATGTTTGATGAACTAGATTCGAGTAGTACCATGTGCTATCTCTGCCCTGATAAAAAAATCCCATTCACTCCGATTGAACGTGCAATAATTAAGGGTTTGCGGGAAACACTTTTATCAGGTCGGGACGGGTCGGAAAATTACAGTTTCTTTCGGGTCGGGTTCTCGATTCCATTCGAGGTTCCCGAAACTTCGGGTTCTTGATTTCAATCGGGATACCCGAAATATTCAAATTCTCGATTTCAATTATATTTCTTAAATGTAGATTTAAATAGTTTGGGTTTTCGATTTCAGTTGAATTATTCAAGATATTGAATTAAATTATTCGGGTTTTTTATTTCATCCGATTTGCTGGAAATATTTCGAGTTTTCTCCGTGCTAAAAAGTGAGATACGAGTATGTCTAAACTAAGGCTCATCTATGTGTAGTGATGAGCTTATAGAAACTATTTATGTGAAAATGACTCATTTATGGATCTTGGAAAAATCCGTAAATTTTGGATTTTTGGAGTGGGTCTTGAGAAAGGAAAATTGTTAAAACAAAGTAAGTAATGATAAATTTCAAAAAGTAATGCATTATCATGGTATTCAATAAATTAGTCGAGTAAACCCCGATCTAAAATATTTCAAGAATGTTTGGTGATTCACGAATCTGTTCAGTATTCTAAAACAAAACTTGGCTTTCACATTTCTGAAGCACGGTTTTATAAACTCAAAATAATTCCGGCTCTATAAACGTATGGAGATATGGAAACAATATGGAGTATTTTTATTCGATAGAGTTGAATCGATCATTTGAATATAAGATTATTCGAATAATCAATTACTCAAATTTTACTGTATACCCGGAAAATACCGGAAAACCCGAATACTTTCGAGAGCTTGAGACATTTCGGAAAACCCGAATCAAATCGGGTTCCCGGAAATTCGGGAAATTCAAAAAATCCCGACCCGTCCTGATTCCCGATTATCAGTTATTATCAGTTCTTCATCTTCAACTTACGGAATCTGAAATTCATTGGTGTATTTCTAAAAGAATATACAACTTGATCAAATGATTTCCTTGAATTTCATCTACGGTTGGTTAGCACCAAAAAATCTAGGATTTTAGATTGTAAAGTAGGATGGTAAACTTGCGAGTTGCGTAAGTATCCACGTATGGAATTACCAGTCACCAAACCGATATTACAAACAAATTTTGGTAAATCCATCGAAATTTCTTGGGAAATATTTAATCACAAGGGGTAAAAATTCCACAAAGTTTGGGAAATCATCACATTTCCTGATAGTATCGCCAAAAAATTGGTATATTCGCCACATATTCTGTTATAATCACCAAAATCCTGATAATTTGTCCAAGTTTTTCTTCGGGTTCATTGCTGCCTGAATTACCGAAGAATTTTTCAGTAAATTTCTCGATTTCTCAATTGTACGGAGAAGTAGGAATATCAAAAGATACTTTATTATATGGAGATTCAGCATTGGTATGATCCGAGTCAAATTACTCACATGAAAAAACTTCTGAAAGTACCATAATACCTTCGACTTTTATGAAGAAATATGGTATCTTTCTCAGAAAAATTCAAGCCAATACGGTACTTTTAAGGAGTTTTGACCCGGGACACATCAAAAATGAATCTCCATCAAATGTGGAATTGATCCATCGAGTGATCGGTTTCCAAAAGATCAATTTCCGATCAACCAAATGGAAACTGCCCATCGCTAACCTCATCACAAACTGGTTCCCATTTCAACTGTATAACTTTCCGATTGCGAAAAAAAATATTCTCCCGGCATTTTCACCTAACCAACTCAACATAGAATATCATTTTTTAATCCCAATACCAGTCATCGACATGCATTGAATTCCATAAAATTCTGAGACGGTTGAAAACTAGTAGATAATTATAGTATGTCACTCAATGTAAATCAATGTTTCAATGTAAATCTAATTAATATTGAATAGTTGTAGAAGTTGTATGGAACACGTTAGTGTGTTTCCTCATGCGTATACAAAAACAACATAAAAAACATTATGATAAAATATGATAAGTATTCATAAATTATTTTCCACCGCTTGACAATGTATGTATACAACATTTTTCTAACTTCATAAAGAATAAGTATATTCGAGGACACTTTATATATCAAATTGTTACACAACGGCTAAAATCTTTTAAAAAGTTCATCTATCATACAATATTGTTTTCAAGGATATTTCTTTGTCCATTCATTAACACTTCATAAATCGGCAACAGAAACTTCCAGTTGATTTTCATGTATCAATGTTCAATGTCTTGATATGTCTTGATCAATTACCATTACTTACAAGTTTTAAAACCGCTCATCTTGCGTTGGAGCTATGAAAACAAACCAACGTTCTTCTCGAGAACTCGAGTGATAGATAAGTGCCTCTCGAACTCATAAAACAAGCTTAGTTGGTTTATTTGCAAAATCCACAATTTCTAGCGAATAATCGATTCGTGGGATTTCAAGGAATAGGTTGGGGAGAATTCATTTATCAATAATCTGTAATTCTATTTTTTCAATTATGTGTCTCTTTGTATTCTGCTTTGATGACTCTACAATGATTCTGTATCCCATGATTGTTGTTATGTAAGATAATAAGTGTGTCCGTTAATTGAGTTTTAATGGGTGATTGATGAGAAGTGCCTTATGAAGAAAAATCAACTTTGTTACCAGTTGTTTGTACGGAAGCAAAAAAATGTTTAAGATACGATATCTTCACTCTATTTAGATCACACCTTATGTTATCCTAATTTTGTAAGATAAGAACATTTCGAGCAATACCAGGAGGAATTATATTGCGCACAATATCCTACGGACATGCTCAGAAAATGATTATTCAAAACCAAGTGGGAAGAACCCATTTGTTCCGATTAAACGTGCAGAATTCCGATTTCAATATAATCGTTATTAATCGGTTTGATTAATTCAAGAATAGGTTCCATTGATCTGGGACAAATGAACCACTTGGGATGCATCCAAACAAAATACATAAAAAATATTCATAAAGATGTGCTGAAGATTTGAAAAAAAAGTGGAACAAAAACCTACACAAAACAAAAAACAATAGTAATTTCTTTCCGTTTTGGGGAGGATTTTATTCCGGTTTCTTTCTGAATCTTCTAGGTATTTTCAATAGGAATCCAAACGGATGTGAACTTTGAATTCTCATCTGTTGAAAAAATTTATCCAATCTCAATTCAATAGTCTTATGTCAAATGAAACGTTTGAAAACTCACATTTCAATTTCACATAGGGGAATTCCAGACAGCCCTAGTCCCTCGGATGTTTACGGGATATTTAAAAAGCGTAGAAGAACGTTATGAAAACTTCTTGGAGACTCATTTACGACGAAAAAAACGAAATTGGAAGAAATTCATACGATGACACATCAGTTCTTTATTCTCAACATTTCAAATTCATTTTTTGTCATTTGTAAATTATCTCAGACAGCACACAAGTTCCTTTTGAGTTCACAGAGAATTTGGAGTAAAGAATACCTACGGAATTCATTCCCAAGAATTCATGGAGTATTCTAAATTAACACATAGAGTATCAAAAGAATTCTTCAAGAGTTCTTGATGAATACATGTGGGGGTTCTGGAAATACACATAGAAAATGCATGAAGTATTCGTAAAGACTACCCGTCATGACAGTGAATATGAATCTTTTTAGAAGTTCAAAATGTAGCCCTATTTTGCCGAAAAGAATTTATAACGAATACCATGAAGTTCGATCAACAATTGTTCAGAATTCAATCAGAGTCTTCCTGAATTTGTAAACGTCTTTGAATAAAAGTAATGTCCAAGATACAATCAGTAGTATATTTTCTCTCATAAATTGATTGAATAGGTGCATCTACGAGATTTTGAGAGTGCTTAATAAAGTGAAGTGAATTATGCAATGTGATAATTAGTGAGTGATTGATTTTGGTGCAAGAAATATATAATATGTGAAAATAAATGACATATCATGTAATTTTAAGGTTAAAGTTTCGTATACAACAAAGTGATGTAATTCTAAAGAAGAGAAGTGTGTGAAAATTCATGAATTGTTCGTGGATAATGAAGTAAATTATTTATTAATTCAAAATATGTGAATATTGACTTGAAAATGCATTCATACAAACGATCTTTCGTGTATGGAAGAATCAATCGATTGTATCGAGTGTGGAAAATTATATATATTGTAGAAAGCGACGAAAAAACACTTTGATCTCTATCTTTTTCGATAGAAAATTTGTAAAAGACTCGATATTCAATTACAAAGGTTTATTGAATTATGAGAAAGTTCAGAACGCCTGTTTTGTGGTGTCATTTATTTATACTTAATGAATTCAGATGTAAATGCATTATGAATTCTTTTGGGCAGATTACGTGTTCTTTCTGAACTTCTATATGTTTTCATTTCTACTGACATAACGGGCATACTTTTGGAATTATTTCTGGATTCAAATGAATAATTGTGCGTATTCTCAAAGAATTCTCTCAAAAAGCGTGGGATTCAAATGGTATTCTCTACCCAGATAGGAAAGCATGCTCTGAATATTCTGTGACATAACGTGCCGTAAACGTACTTTATATATAATGTAAACATTATGTCTGCATTATGGTGCCATCACCTCGTTTTGCCACCAATAACAATGCTTTATGCGGAAACACCTTGGTACCATGATGCGAACATTTCTTGGCGTCCATGTCACCATTATGATGGCATTATTGAGATATTTTTCTATCTGGGTAAGAATTGTTTGAGAACTAGTTGTGCTGTCTGGGTACGATATGTGCTGTTGAATTCTGATCAACATTCATTTTGTGCAATCCTAACTGATATCCCTGATAACACACGAAGAATTCTTTTTCAGAAACAAGAATAGAACACTGAGAAAAATGTGTTTCGTAGAACTAGCAATAAGAGCATTGCTGACATTTTATTGTTGAATATACAATAATTCTTGTTCTTATAGCAATATATAGTTGTCTTATTAACAATAAAATTGTCAATTCAGCAATTTTATTGCTGGTTGATATGTGACAATTCAGCATTGTCATATGTCAACCTACAATAAAAATCGTAAAAATATGACCGTTAACATTGCTGAATTAACAATTCTATTGTTAACAAGACAACATGTATTGCTATAAGAACAAAAATTATTGTATTTCCAACAATAAAATGCCAACAATTCTGTGATTGCTAGTTCTACGAAACACATTTTTCTCAGTGAATCATCCAACAACTTTTCTCGAACTAATGAATTCATAAAGAGCTCTGAAGGAAATCAATGTTTGGAACATCAACGAGTTCTTTGAGGGTACTAAAACGATACTTTCAGCATTCTCAAAGAACTTGTTAATGTCTCAAACACTGAGCTCCTCCAGAGCCTCCTCCTCCTTCTTTATGAATTCATTAATACGAAAAGAGTTCTTGAAGAATTCTATCCTTGTTTTTGAAACAGAATTCTTCGCGTGTTATCTGAGATGTAAAACATTCTTACATTGAATTGAATTATCTGAATAAAAAAGATTTATACATAATCTATATATAATCCATACATAATTTATATAAAAATCATATATAATCCATACAGGAGGCATATATGAATCGGGGAAAAACATTCCGAGTTTATGTATAGATTATAGATGATTTATTTTTACTAGGGACAATCGTATGGATTTTCGAGTTCAGCATATATTTATGCTATGAACGAATGATGTATTTAAATCGATCAACATCTCAAATGATTCGAATGCAACTAAAATTATGCGAATATAACAAACTGATGCACAAATTGACGACTTTTATCTTTCTGTTCTTCGTTTGAATCACAGAGTGAAAGCCTGTACAGTAAATACAAAGTGAATACCGTTGCTCGTGTCACGATAACCTCTCCCTTCACACAGCACAAGCCTGTTTAAAATGAATTTCCGCTATTAAAGTCCAAAAAGAATTCTTTGTGATCTAGTGTACGATACGAACTCCAAATGAATAGACGTTTCATGTCTAAGATTTCTTAATGAGTTTCTAAGTATGGAATTTTTTTTTTCATAATTACAATGATTATGTAAAAAACTATTGCATAAACAGTTCGTATGACTATGAAAATTGATTAAAAAACGGAATTGTTGCCTGAAACAAATTGTGAGGTTCAATCTCTCCTGAAGAGGAATCGAAGACTGATTCAAATTGTATCTCGCTTTCATGTACGCTCTTTAAAAATCGATATCTCGAAGCGGCTCGTTGGTCTAGGGGTATGATTCTCGCTTAGGGTGCGAGAGGTCCCGGGTTCAAATCCCGGACGAGCCCGTGGTTTTTTTTGGAACAATCAATTTTTAACATCTCATAATCATACCATAATAAAATACGTGAATAAAGACTCGAAAGGATTCGAGTTTTCATTTTTACATTTGATCTTTTTCAATTAATCTCATAATTTGCGTATCACGATTGATATCGAATCATGAAAAGTGCTTTCTCTTTCTGTTCGATATACGTACCGTGGACATAATACATGGTCGGAAATGAGGAAGTGTTGTTACATGAGTTACATATTGGATTCTCAAATTGATTTTTCAGTAAAAAAGAAGACTTCAATTCGTACAGCGATGGAACTTTGTATTAGAATATACGGAAGTTCTTAGGAAAATGAATTTCATCGATGAAATGAGAGGTCCGAGTAACGGAAAGGGAAAGAGAGAAGGAAAGTAAGAAAAGAGAGGTATCGTACAGTCGATCCTGCGCATAAATAAAACGCGCAGCATCGTGGACGGCAACGATCGTTGAAATATGTTAATACACGTGTACGTACGTACACGTGCTGTCCGCACGTTATTTGAATGTTTTGATATTAATCATCGAGGTGATAGCAGATAATTTCATTTCAATATTATACTCAAAAATCAATCCCGAAGAGAACATGAAGCTTCAGCGAACGTTCAGATCAGATATGCATAGATCGGGCCGAAGGTTCATTAGAGCTAACTTTTAGATTCACAAACGTTTGACAAAGGTTCTACGGACGTTGAAATGTCCGCCTCGAAATACGTTCAGAAAACATAGATGGAACGTTCGCTGAAGGTTCATCGAAGGTTTGACGAAGCTTCACAAAAATATCTATACTTATATTAATTTTGATCAATTTATATGAAAAATAAATGAATTACCCGAAGGGAACATGAAGCTCCGACGAACGTTCAGAATAGATCATGATAGATCAGACTGAAGCTCCGTTGGAGCTCAAGTTTAGATTCGGAAACGTTCGACGAAGGTCCGATGAACGTTGAAATGTCCGCTTGAAAATAGCTTAAATGAAGGTTCATAGAACGTTTATTAAAGATTCTACGAAGATTCATTCAACCTTCGGTTTTTTATGTTTCAGACGGAATTACAATTATAGTTAGAAATGCCTCAATCTTTCATTTTTTCGTGGAAAAATATACTTTGAAAAAAACTTTGATCGAAAAATTGCAACTCGAACGAACCTTTAGCAAACGTTCGATGAACGTTTTATGAACGTTCATTCAAACTATTTTCAAGTGGACATTTCAACGTTCATCGGACCTTCGTCGAACGTTTACGAATCTAAACTTGAGCTCCAACGGAGCTTCAGTCTGATCTATCATGATCTATTCTGAACATTTGTCGGAGCTTCATGTTCCCTTCGGGTAATGAACATAAATTATTATAAATTAATCTAAGTATAGATATTTTTGTGAAGCTTCGTCAAATCTTCGATGAACCTTCAGCGAACGTTCCATCTATGTTTCCTGAACGTATTTCGAGGCGGACATTTCAACGTCCGTAGAACCTTTGTCAAACGTTTCCGAATCCAAAAGTTAGCTTTCATGAACCTTCGATCCGATCTATACAGATCTAATCTGAACGTTTGCTGAAGCTTCATGTTCTCTTCGGGATCAAAACGTTTCATATATGCATACCTCCGAGGGATCTGAAACTCAAACATTCCAGTTCGTAACGCATGTAGAATGGAAAGCACGAGATTCAAAATTCACGGTCATTTTAGTTCACTTGTATGTACACTGTACAACATTCTCAAACAAATGTGCTAATGGTTATCAAATTTGTCAGGGCTATGTTACTGTACTGCCCAATGATCATTATGAGGACGAGGACTTGGAGACAACTGGAGGAGCTCTTAAAGAGATCTTAATGTCATCCAATGCGTCGATTTAGGAGATCTTACAGAGCTCTTGTTTAAGACCACTTTATGTTATCTTTATGTTATAAATGTTCTCTTTAAGATAACATAAAGTGATCTAAAACAAGACCTCCACAGGATCTCCTAAGCCGACGCATTGGATGACATAAAGATCTCTTTGAGAGCTCCTCCAGTTGTCTCCAAGTCCTCGTCCTCATAATGTTCATTGGGTACCCAGTGAACATTTTTCCCCTCAACATTTCAAACATTCATTATGTTCTCTAAATGATATCAGAAAGTTCTCTAATGCGTCGATTTCGGAAAGCTTTTAGATGACTTTTTGATATTATTCAGAGAACATAATGAATGTTTGAAATGTTGAGGGGAAAAATGTTCACTGGGTAATTTTACAATTTTATCATAAATTTGTCATTCTCCGTTTAGCGAGGTTGCAATCTTTCTCATAATTTCCCAAGCAACACAGGAGGTTGAAAATGCTAAGAACGTGTTCGGAAAATCCTACGAACACGCTTAGAACTTCCAAATGAGACTGTTTCGAATAATTATGTGCTATGCACCTCCACAGAATATCTGGACGAATTTATCCAAAATAGTCTCATTTGCACATGCTTTTCACATTCACTGTATCATCACAGCATATTTGCGAAGTTCTTGTGTTACTTGGGTTGTCATCAGTTTTCAATTTTGACTTTCTCAGACTCGATAATAATCGGAACCATTCTGAGAACAGCAAATTTATCAGCACTGTTAAAATTAATAATATCCATCAAATTGCGTTTCTGACAACAAATTTATAATTCGACGCGTAAAATTGCAGTGCTGCGAATATGAAGAATGATGAAAACTATGATAATTTTCATATGATGATCACCATTCCGAATATCATTTTTGAAGTCTGCTCGTAATGGATTTATATAGCTTCTAACATTTTTACGTTCCAAAACGTAAAATTGATGTTCCAAAACTGGGTCTCATTATTATCGCTCCTGGAACTAACAATTTCACGCAGGATTTTTTACAGTAATATGATATTTGATACGATTGATTGATCAACACAAATTTACTACAATATTATATTCTGTACTGACATTTTAGGAACATATTTATAACACGTTATATTTATAAGACACGTCAGTCTTTTCCACGGTTTCGTAAACAAAAAGTACGTTCCATGAAATCAAGTTTTGAATAAATTGAAACGAAAATGACTTCATTCTTACTTAAATCCATTTCAAACTTCGACTGGCAAACGCTTCATTTTTACCAGGTTTATAAAACACAATTCCCAACAGTACTTGGAGGTTTTTGAAACGTCTTAACCTTCCCTAGCGAAAGGGAAGCGTGTTATGAAAAGTATCGGAAGCGTAAAAATGTTTAAGATGACTTTTCTATTACATCTGTTATCCTCCCTATTTATTCTTCAATTGCACTCCCATAAATAAAGGTCGATGTTAATGAAATTCGCATTTTTTCTGATTCCTTTTATGTACTTCAAGGGTGCTTCCAAATCCCAACAAACATGACGTCTAAAATTCAACGAAATGTATTGCATGAGATGTCTTTCAGATATCTAATAGATTTCTTCCAGACAATCCTCCAGAAGATATCTATTAGACATCTACAAGACGTCTTATGTAACATTTCTCGTCAACCCAACAAACATTTCGGGTCTTGAAATATCTTGTAGATATCCTCTAGATATTCTCTTCTCTTAGACACCTAAAGACATCTAAAATTGTTGCATAAGACGTCTTGAACTTGGCTCAAAAATATCGCAAGACCCGGAATTTTTGTTGGGAAGTTTCAGACGTTGAGTTTATTGGTGGACCAAGACCCTTTGATCCGAAGCGTCGTTGGCCTAAATTCTAAAATCCCGAATGAGGTTTTATTCATGATTACGTCTCTGAGACCTCCTATCACACGTTTTCCTTTCCAGGGAGAATGTTTCCAAGGGTGAAGTTGACTTCATAATTCAAAAACGCGCTTTTATTGATTGAATCCAGGGCCGTTCCGAGCGCTTTCCTCTACTACACTGTGGAAAGAATTTTCTTTAAGGTAGTTCTCTTGCAATATTCAGGATCGAATTGAAAAATTATTGTCGGGTAGAGGACAAATTTCATTTCGTCAGATTCTGTGGATTTTTTTAATCAGGGAATATAAGCAAACAACTTTGTAAAAACCACACGAAATTTCTCGTGGTTTTGTCTTAGAAAGCTTTTATTTTCAATCCGTTCATGACTGATGAAGGCTCATTTTTATTTCTTGTAAAATTTGAAAAACCTCCACCATGGAGATGTTTCATGTATGCAATTTTCACAATGATTACTCCGTATTGGTTTATAATTCGTGAAATACATTCCCGCAATATCAAATGATACAACATCAAAAATCTCCATGATAAAGGTCTTTCAAATCTCACAAGGAATAAAATGAGCCCTCATCAGACATGAACGGATTGAAAATAAAAATTTTTTAAGAAAAAAATCATGAAAAATTAGGGAGGGTTGTTAAAAAGTTGTTTATTTATATTTCGAGTTGTTCCTTTTTTTGTCATAAATACGGGTATAAGCTCCGATGAATATCATTATCGAATCCCTTCCACCTTGGTCCTCTATTTGGGTAGGAATTTCTGAAATTTGGTGCTGAATATTGCAAGAGAACTACCTCAAACTCTTTGTACAAGAATACCAACTTTTGTAGAAATATCCCAGTGAACAATATGTTATCATCCGGCGCTCTTAAAGATCTCCTAAATGTGTGTAAGAGTTCAGATGGACCTTTCTGAAGGTTAACATAAAGATATCAAAATGTTATCAGATGCGTCGATTTCTGAGGAAAATACGAGATTTCCAGAATGTTATCCAAACGAACTCTTCAAGAGGATTTTTTTCTGAAATCTCAGAAAAATGATACCATCCAGATATCAATATGATAACATTTACAGAGCTCTTTCAAAAGACCTCTTAAAGAACTCTTCCTCTCATAAGTGTCCACTCCCCAACAGCACATTGTGTCTCTGGGACGTTTTCTGAACGTTCAGAAAACTTCTCCTACGTTCTATAAACCTTCCATAAACGTTCCAGTGGCACGTTGTGCTGTCTGGGCTGGGATATCTACGCTTAATCATGCCAAACAGTACGGCGAAATTATCCAAAGAAGTACAGCGAAACTACCCAGGTGAAAATTGACGATTGGCACTAGGATGGCGCAACACTGACAAAGATTGGCCGAGCCTCGGTGGTTAGCAAGGTGCAAGCTTGAAATGATAACACCGTTACAGGCTGCATTGATGTATTCTGCCAATTACGGACCAACATTGGTACGATTATGGCAGTCAAATCAGTTACCTTACAAATCAATTACAACAATTATAATTCAAATTCTGATGTCCGCGAGTCCATGGGTCTGCACAGCTGAAATCTATCTTTCGATGAAGGACCTGTGATGAAGACAACAATTTTCAAATCAGAAGGTTATATGATGCTTATATATCAACCACATAGTTTGTTGAGCGCTTGCGAGGAACTGAGCGTTGGACACAATACCGAAGGGTGGCGCTTTGACATTGGACGCGGGAATTTTTGTATGGAAACGTATAATCGAGGATCATGGCTAGCCTGAGCCAAGCTTTGACCAGGCTTGGCACTACAGTGGGTACTCATTTCTTCTGAACGTTGTCAATGTTTGAATTATTATTCAGCCGTTCTATGAAATTGTTCGTATGAAGTTAATTTCTTTTGTCCAAACGATATTGGGACAACGATGAACCATGATTGGCCCAACTTGAGCCAATGATAGATTAATCAATGGAAATTATGATTCCCAACATTGATGCAACATTGTGCCACTTTTCAGTCAACGTTGGCTCGATATAGATTTCCAAGCCTTGGATGTCAGCATTGCGCCTATCTATTCTTCATCGTCAGTATTGGCGCTAGCAAGAAATTTTTACGTGGGTATGCCTAAAACTATGCCTAAGCACACGGTTTCGAACACTTCTGTAGCAGGGCGTGAAGTACTGCGCTCATTCATGTTAAACACTGTAAAAAAAAACTGGAAATTTACTGTGCAACTGGACTGGAAATTTCCAGTGCTAGTACTGGAATATGGATATTCCAGTACATGTACAGAGATTTTGTTGTTACGTTACTGAAAATTTACCAAGCATAACTGAAAATTCAGTCATTGTACTGGAATTTTCAAGTTTGAGATGATGTACTGAAATTTTGCCATGATTTCGCGAAAATTTTACCGGCTCGTACTACAATTTTATAGTTCTTGTGCACCAAAAAAAAATATTCCCTCAAAAAGGACTTGAGAAAAAATTTGGAATTTAGAAACAAAAACCTAATCGTTGGTATACTGGAATTATACAGGTTTTTAACTGCAATTCTCAGGTTTTGTGATGGAATTTTCCAGTTACTATGCAATTGAATTATACAGGTTTTGAACTGCAATTTTCAGGTCGTGTGATGGAATTTTCCAGTTGCTATGCAACGGAATTTAATCACTGTTGCACTGAAATTTTCCACTTCTATTGGACTTCGTCATTTCTGGCAGGAAAAATTTCAAGTCTTTATATTAAAAATTTCCTGATTGAGATTTTGAATAATAATTGTAATTGTAGCCAATGAAATTGATATATGAGGTTTTTCCAAGACTTATCCTCTTGTGTTCTAGATATGAAGCATATGTAGTAACCCAAGCTGGCCTTCCAACATGTCGCGCTATAGCTCATCGGTTAGGTCTTAGGTTTCAGTTGGTAGGCAGGTAGAAAAGTGTGGGTTCAAATCCTGTTAGGTAGACATGAGTTTCTGTCCATCCAAATGAACGATCAAAAGTTTCTCAATCATCTTGGAACACAAGGACCCTGCAAAATCACTTTGCGTGAGCAATTTTTTTTCAATTTTCATGGATATTTTCAGCATTAATTTTCCAGTACATGTCCTGGAAAAGTCCAGCTCGTGTACTGAAAAATTCCAGTACCGAGGCTCAGAAAATTTCCAGTTTTGATGCGGGAATTCCATAACGTTTGCACTGAATTTTTGCAGTACAAATGTGCTGAAATTTTCCGGTACATGTACAGGTTAATGACTTCCAGTACATGTACTGGAATTTTCCGGTGAAATTTTTTTACAGTGAACGAAACCTACGTATTTTCACGCCGAATCAAATATACTTGCGCCAAATAAAGTTAAAAGGTGCAGTATAATCCCTTCTAAACTACCCCCAAGTACGCAGTGTAAGATATTTCCCTTAGAACATATACTACTGGAGTGAGCATTGCCTGTTCAAAAGAAATCCCTGGTGAAAATGGAAGCGGAAAGGAAGAGTGAACGAAGCTTATGTTGGAGAGTAACCGAAACGTTAATGAAAATTATACGAAGTTTGAATGGGAGGGATACAAAGAGTATGTGAAGAGGGAATTGAAACAAAAGTAGCGTATAAAATTCATGAAACTTCAATTAAAAAAACGCACACCATAGCGAGAATCGAACTGATGACTTTCACCATGGTAGAAGAGGGTTTTATCCACTGAGCCATGAATTGTCGTTGGGATAAACTACTTGGAGATATTATTTGAAGTCAGAATAGGTATGATTCGCATACGCTTAATGTAACTTACTATCACTTTACATGAAGCGCGTGTGAAACGGGATCGAGAGATTATGAAGCGTATATGGAAAGTATGATTTCATCATTTTACAGCAAGCGGGCATTACACGCTTCACGCAGAAGGAATTGAAACATTTTTCGCTTCTTATGCGCTTCCTTTGCGCTTCGTGTATACGCCTCATTTTCACCAGGGATAAGTGTGGTCAAATTAAGAGGGAGAGAGAGAGAGAGGGAGAGAGATCCGACTTTTAGGCAATTGTCTCTCTTCTTATCCAATGGAATTCAAAGAGAGACAGCACTGCCTGAAAGTCAGAACTCTCATATTCTATCTTTACACTGTAAAAAGTCTGACTGAATGTAGCTGCATCTTACTCGAAAACTTGACTGAAATCCAGCCCTTTCCACATAGGCGTGCCCAGGGTAGAATTTTTCGGAATTATATACAATTTATAAATAAACTATATTGAACTATACTCGGATTATATATAATTTTGAAAATTTCCCACTTAGGGGTCAGTTACACCGAAAAAAATGTTTTGTTGAAGGAACAAAACTTTTGTTGTTTCAACAAAAGAATTCTGTTGAAATGTGATCAACCAAACCTTTGTTGCACACCTTTGGTTTCTAGGTAAATACATTTTGCTTGGGAAACCAAATCATATCGTCTGCAAACTGAAAATATTTTGTCCTGATGAGAAAATCATGGGTCAGATTGAAAAAAACAAATCACCACCAGCAGACTTGAACACAGGTCTTTGGGACTGGAGGCGGAGGCTCTATCACTCGAGCCACTGCCGATCAGTTGGATAAAGGGACCTTCTTCGCATATATCAAGTTGTGTTCATGTTTCAAACTTGAACTTCAAATACTAAGCCGTGTTAGGATTGAAGGGAGGATGATTTTCATCAAGAATATCTATGGTACACGTACACATGACTTTCATTGAAAAGTAGCTCCGGGCTCTTGCGACATCTCCTTCTAAGATCCAATTAACAATGCATCTCAGTGCACGATTTTATATGATTGTAATAAATCAAAGTATTCTTCCACGCAGGAATGTATTATTTTATTAACGACACAAAACTTTTCATGTGAATTTACGTTTCAGGACTGCAAAAGAATATTTTCACTACAAAGATGAAGTCATTATGAAGTGACAAAATTATTTTGTTAGTGGGAGAAAACCGCGTAAGTTTTGTGAAAACAACCGAATAATATGTTTCTTATGATGTTCAGGGGATGTGGGTAACCAAGGAGGGTACTTGATCTTAACCAAAAAATTGAAATCAGTATAGTTCGAGGTACAAAATGATTTATCCTTTTGGTTCCCTTGACCAAATTATATAGTACGGTCATGAGGGTAACTTTTGTTACCATTACCAAAACTTTTTTTTCAGTGTATTTTTTTTTTGTTGAATTGACATTTTCTACGCGATATTGTTTTTGATGGATAATATTCGAGTGGAAAGAAATAGACATTAGATATTAGAATATTTGACATCCAAAATTAGACATGAGAATCTGAATTGTGGGTGCCAGTGCACCCACGGCACCCACGGTAGGCACTCCTATGCCTTTCCATTGTGTCAGCATTTGTTCTCGGTGCTTACTTTCAGTTAAAACAAGGCTAGTTTTAGCTGCATCTTAAAATAAACTAATGTTCAAGATGGAAGTAAGTTTTACTTTTTACTGTGTAATTCAAACTTATCACACTTCTCCGTAGCCTGTGCTCGCTCCAGTAGTATATACTCTAAGACATTGCTTCAGAAGAGGGTAGGAATTTATGGTTAGTCCATTCACTAAAAATTACGTATTTTTGAGCCATATTCAATGTAGAGCACATATGGGGGTGAGATGACGCACTTTCCCGCTCCTCTACGGCATAAAATAATACATCAAACCTCGTTCACGCAAGAAAAATATGAAAATTCAATTACAATCTTAAAATTTTTCCTTGAGTAATTGAGGTTTGATGTATTATTTCGTGCTGTAGTGGAGCAGGAAAGTGCGTCATCTTGTCCTGATTTACTCTATTCACTCCAAGTTATGCCAAAAAATGCAGCAGAACCCGAGTGAAAAAATTTTGTAGAGTTCTTGTCAGGATTTGGTTTTACATATCCATTCTCACTCAAACATGTTTTATGTTAGATGAAGGTCATAGAGTTTGTGTAGAACCAAATATTGACAAGAATTCTACTGAATTCTTTCACCTGAGGATGCTTGAAGATACAGTGCAACGTCGCGATAACACAGCTCTCCTTTCTCATTCAAACGGTTCCTGTTATGCGTTGAAGAGAGAGGGAGAGCACTTTTATCGCATCCTAATAGAAATTTTGGATGGGAAAATACCAGGACCTGACGAGGCATGCCTGATTTCTTGTCAGGTCCTCATCAGGTTTCGTTACGGTTTTCCCTATTTCGCTTAATTTTATGGAAATCTCATCCGAACCCTATTGTACCTCTGCGTTACAACCCTATTTGAATCCTATTACACGGAGAAAAAAGATCTGCTAAAAAGTACCATACTTTCTATAGTGTTCGAGCATCATCCCAAACAACACATCCATCGACTTCCACGTCGCATCCCCGTGGACTCCACGTGGATAGAACGTGGATGAACGGAAATTCCACGCGGAGGCAACGTAGAGGCAACGTAGAAATGTCCGGTGCTGTACGGGATTCTTGTACGCATCAAATTATTTACGTGAAGATACCTACAAAAGTACTATACTTCTCCAAGAAAGTCCGAGCAAGTATGATACTTTTAGAGGTATTTTCATGCGATTATTGTGATTGAGGCAAGAGTGATGCTCGAACGCTAGAAAATATGGTAGTTTTTAGCAGATCGTTTTCTCCGTGTAGGGAAATCAGATGAGTCCCTTGTAAGAGCCTAATAAGATTTTCCTTATTCACGGTTTCTTATTGAAAATAGGGAACGCCTGATCAAATTCCAACGTATCATTTAATGTCAGAATAGATATGATTCGCACACGCTTGATATAATCTACTATAAAGCTACATGAAACGTGTACAAAACAGGATCGGACGTATTGTGATTTCATTGAAGTAATTTCATAATTTTACAGGAAGAGGGAATTGAAACATTTTTCGCATCGTGCACGCTTCTTCCGCGCTTTGCGTATATGCTTCATTTTCACCAAGGTACCTCTAGCGGGTGAAAAATCATCGAGATGTCTGGGACCTCGTTTGGACCAGGGATTCTAGAATGACTGCTTATATGATGATCATATGTTATTTTTCGGTTGGTAGAAAATAGATTGTTTATGGTTTCTTTCGCATTTTAACCGAAAACAACACTAAGGGAACGCAGATCCTCTGAGTAAAATTTAGATTCATTGTACGTAAAACCACGTTCATGGAATGTCCTGCGGACCATCAGATGTGCGTTCAATATGCCTCTATTGAACATGTTTTGTACCTTCGTATTTTCTCTTGGGGAATGGTGGTAACGTGGTTGGTTTTAGACTGTTTCATATCAAAGAATTATTCAAAAGTAACCGCGTTCCTTTGGTTAGTAACTTTCGAAAGAAAAGTTTAATTTTTGTTGTTTTCCGATCAAAAAGAATCCCAAACCATTGCAACCATAAACTCGAGAATTTACCAGGATAAAACTGAGATATTATATGAATCCTTCAGGAACGTTCACTGAACGTTCGCGAACGTCCAGGAACGTTTAATGAACGTTCCTGAAGGTTTGTGTTCTCTTGGGGAGATAAAATACTTGGTTTTCATATAACGTCTCGAAAACGTTCTGAAAACGTACCATACCATGTGTAAACAATGTCCCCAAAACGTGCTCCCCAACACATTGAATGAATGTTCCTAAGACGTTTGGAAAATGTGCTTTCGGAAACCAACATCTGTGGGACTTTGGACACGTTTTTAAAACGTTTTGAGAACTTTCCCTAACAGCACATTCACCGACTTCCACGTCGCATCCCCGTGGACTCCACGTGGATAAATGGTGGACGTGGATAGAACGTGGATGAACGGAGATTCCACGCGGAGGCAACGTAGAGGCAACGTAGAAATGTCCGGTGCTGTACGGGTTTGGTGCTGTTTGGGATATACTTCGAAATTCTGTTGCTGCTTGGGTTCGATGAATGTGCATAGCGCCTATGAAACGGTCTCTTGGATTGTACATCGAACATATTTCGAATATTCTAAGAACGTTCATAGTATATTCTGGTGCTACTTGGGTGTCTATGATATTTTTTTCATAGGGAAGTTCTTTCATTACTTGGGGACCCCTGGTGGAAATATTTCTCCGAATTTCTTATTTTTGAAAGTTTTGGAGGAATTCGGAGAAAAAGTTATGAAAAATATTCGCAAATCTCCGTTTTTTGACGAAATGTTCATATTTCCTCCCGTACAGCACAACCACCGATCCTCCACCTGAGACTTCGGTGGACTAGAGGTGGAGGATTGGTGGAGAAATGGGAGCCGTGGAAATAAGGGAGAAATAAGGGAGAGTCTCCGTTGAGGCAACGGAGAGGCGACGGAGAAATGTCCGCCCCCTGTATTTTCAGTAAAACTTGAATTCGTGAATTCATACATTCAGATTTGGTTACGTAAATGCACCAATAAGAATTATATCGAAAATACAGGGGGCGGACATTTCTCCGTCGCCTCTCCGTTGCCTCAACGGAGACTCTCCCTTATTTCTCCCTTATTTCCACGGCTCCCATTTCTCCACCAATCCTCCACCTCTGGTCCACCGAAGTCCTAGGTGGAGGATCGGTGGTTGTGCTGTACGGGCTCCTAAAGTGTCCGAATTTCTCCGCTAATCAGAAAAAGGGAATCGAGAAGTTTGGAATGTTTCGAATGCAACATATTCGAAAGAATTTGTGATTTTTTGTCAAAAGTTGAACACTTCCTCACTAAATTTTGAGAATAAATCATACCGATTTCCTTCGAATTTCTCCGAATTTCATCCATATATGTGTTCGATATATTAGGGAATGTTCGGAGAGAATCCGGGAAATTTTCAGAAATTGAATGCAACTATTTCCACATCTTCTGAGAAGCAATTTAGAGAAAGTCATATAAATTACTTGAATTGTTCAATCGTTCCGAGTATTCCGATTTTCTCCGAATTCCTCCGAAAACATGTAACAAATAGAGGGTTTAGTGGATTTCTAGGCATGATTTTTTGTCAGACTGAGGGAAAATTCGGAGGAAATCGGATATATGTTTGAAGATTTATTGACATGTATTTTTCAAGAAAATTCAGAGGAATTTGGATCATTCACCAACATTTGAACGCGTGATGGATTATTCCGATTGTTTTCGAATGGCTACGAAAGCAGGTGGAAAGGACCTGCCTCTCCGAAGTTCTCCGAATTTCATCTATATTCAAATTTCCATACATCAGGGAATTTTTGGAGAAAATCGGGGGGATTGTCGAAGGTTAAGTAGAACAGTTCCCATCCTCCCTCAGAAGTAGTTAGGAGAAATTCGGAAAAATATTCTGAGTATGGAATGAATTATGTTAAGAATATGAATAATTCGAACGATACTATAATCATTTCAGAAAGAATTCGGAGAAGATCTGAACTTTTGATTCAGAAAAATCATTTGAGGCGGAGTATTTCGGGGAAATTCGTGAATTCAATATGAAATTTAGAGAAGATCTGGATAAATCGGAGGAAATTTCGGAGTGAGTCGGAAAAGATTGGAGAAATATTTCGATCACGAAATAAATTACGTTGGACAAATGAATAATTCGGAGAAAAATGTGATCTTTCGAGGAGAAATTCGGGAAAAATCTGAATCTTCCAATTCGGAGAAGTGCTATGAGCGAAGTGTTTCGGAGAAACGTCTCAATTTGGTATAAAATTCGGAGAAATTCCCGAACAAAATCGGAAAAAAACGGAGAAACATTTCCACCAGGGACGTCACTGGTCCTTGGAAACACCTGCAGTCGTGTTTGCTGAATTAAGTCTGTTTTTATCTGTTTCGATACGGTTTCCGTCCCCCTCTTGTCCAAATCTAACCGACATTTTTTCCAGAAAAGTTCAGAAAGAGTTCTTGAGACTTCATATTGGATTCTTCATGTCCCAATTGAGTTCTTCATGAACTCGATCTCTGACATGATGTAATGTATGGAATTATTATAATAATTATATATATATATACAAATAAACAATAATGCACTCGATCGTATTAATTTTCTTAACTCAAAACTTCAACAAGTTCGGCAATGAACGTTCTTTTTTTTTCTTTTCCTGCAAACATGGTTTACATAAGATGTGTCTCAATGTCATGAGTCATGATATTATTTTGGAGAAGAATACATATTATACATTCGGTATGCCCTGACAAAATACATAATGTGCACTCGTTGCAACAGCTTATGAACATCAGTTCGAAGATACACGAGACGAGTCTCTTATAAATAGATCGCCAAATACATTTTTCTGGGAAAATCATTTGATCGCGTCCTGAAAAAAAATAGGTCAGATATATTTATATTGATGAACTTTTGGAAAACGCTCAATTGAATATCACTTGTGCAATATAATAATTCACTTAGGAGTAGTTTTATAAAATTTAAAAAGTTTTACTTTCTTCGAAGTGGTAGAAACAACAAAGTATGTACAAGTCTATAACCATCGTTTGAATTTATCGATTAGCAAGCCGCATCTATGATGCGGAGTTATGAAAAATTCTTAAGTCCTGCCCATCAACGAGGCGCCGTGGCTTAGTTGGTTAAAGCGCCTGTCTAGTAAACAGGAGATCGAGGGTTCGAATCCCTCCGGGGCCTTTCACGATGGTTGAAACATCGTGGGATGATTTTTTTTGTGTATTGTACGAAATTTTTCCTACATCGAGTGTAAAAATGTGGAAATAATGAATCGAGTATCTCAAATTTGTTTCATTTTGTACATAAAACTGTTCGACTGTATCAGAATTTCATTTTTTTCAAATAGGAATTAATAAAACTCCAAAACGGATGGGGACGTTCAAATTAAGATATTCAAGTATCAGGGGAAAGAACGCGCATGAATTTTATGAATCAGAGATATGTGTATCTCAGTTCCAATTTTAGAAACAAATCATATTCCCGTCATCGTACAAACTATTCTGTGAATCTGATCATAACGCGCTCTCAACAATCTGTCCATCAATTTCGACGAGATTTACAATATTCATGGAATTCAAGTAAGAATGCAGCTAGACAGATGCCGCATTGCTGCATAGTAAGGAAGTAATGCAGACCTATAGATAAACAAAAATCCTCATTTCTATTTTCAATCTGACCTAGACCATCGGTATAAAAGAAGAAATTTATTTCTGAATGCAAACATTACTTCGAATCTATTTAGTAAACAAGATATCAAATTTTTCATATCAAAATATTCTTTTACATTTATAAAAAAAAATATATTGTTCAAAATTCAAATTTCATCCACGTTTTTTTTTCCGATTGGGAGTTATTTTAGATTTAGCCTAGACCGTCACTGTACATTAAATAGCAATCCATTTCCTGCTACTTGAAAGTTCGATCAAGGAATGATTTAACAACTTTACGAGCACATATTTCGGAATGTAATTTGCGTACAACCGTTGTAAAGGTATTTACGAGTTTACGATTCACTTGAAATATCAGTTGAGTTTTGTATGATTCATTTCTCAGGTTCCCCCTTTTTCGACAACTTTTATATAGTTTTTATTTCAATTAATGAAAAATAGAAATAACAGATTTTCACCTCAGAACAGTTGGAATTCACAAGCTTTCATGGGTTTGAACACGAGTATTCTTTGACATCACAAATATTATTCTTTCCAGGATGTTAAAATAATCGTCAGTCAGTCAATTTAGTCTCGATAATAAGAGCTTTGATGTATTTTTGGACTGAGTTGAATAATAGTCAACGGAAGCAATAAAAGCAGTACGATTGATTCATCTGTACTTTAATAAAATCGAATTTATTCCATGACATTATGGAATTCGTGGATATGATCTTCAGATGAGAACTCAAGTGAATTGTTATTGTCTTAGAGAAATTCGGGTAATAAAATGTAATTTATTCGTTATACAACTGCAGATATTTGGGTATTATGCTTGATACACGGGTACAGAATAAATAATAAAGTTATCAAATTGTTATAACTATTCATTCTAGGCAAGATAGTGGTTTTGAGTAAACTTCAATTTGTGTGATCAATATCTACATATTGAACCATGGCAACCGAACTTCTGTTACGAACTAGACGCAGTTGTATCGTACAAAGGATGATGAACATGTTTATTATTTGTTATCATCAATTTTTCTCATAAGCACAGTATCAAATAATACTCTTCATTAGAAAAAAAAAAAAAATGGGAAATACAGAGAGCAACGTAGCAAGTAGTGTCAAAAAACAGACTGACACCTCATCTATTTTACTCTATAAATTAGTCGATTTGAAGGGTGAGTTATTAAACATTTCTATAAATGTACAACGTTCATATATAAATAATAAATAGTGAATTTACAAAAAGCAAAAAAAATATAAAAATTGTATAAATTTTATCTTTGTTCTTTGATTCATTGAGTTATTCTAATAGTGTTTGATTTATATATTTAGTATCAATTAGTTATCGTTACCCAACTAGCATGTACATACTTCGTATATACTTGTATATAACGGAATGAATTCCTACCGAGAATTATTAACACTATTATACAAACTTAAAATTTTTCCTGTGATAATAATGGATCAGAAGGGTTCGTAAACAAATATTTCCATGTAACTATAGGGTAGAAAATCTTAATACTACAATTATTCCATGAAGTGTTACGTCAGATGTGTCATCATTTTTTCATCAATCGGAACTGCGGGATCTTCCATATTTTCCCCGTTATCCATCAACGGATCTGATCCACCATATTGTAAACTATACTTCCCTATTTCCGCTTCGAATAGAATATTATTTATTTGGTGTTGTGCTATCAACCTAGCACGTACATCAGTAACGTTCTTCAATCTAATCGCAACGTGTTCCGCGAAAACTGTGAATTCATCTCGTGGTTCCTAAAACAAAGCACACGATCGATTAATATCACATTGGTGGGATCAAATGTTATTTGAATATTTTAGAATGTTGAAACAGAATTTAAAAGTATTACTATATAACGTATACTTATTGATGTTTACATAATATTGTAACGGAATACAATACCCCCTGAAAAGTGTTCTGATCTTTTCCATGGTATAATAATTCATTTTCTCAAAGCCCTGCTAAAAATTTTCCACAGAAAACGACAGACTTTTTCGTAACTTGGAATGAAACTTTATCGTAAACATCCTATAGAGATCATGAGTTATTTTGAAAAAAATATGCATTCCTTTTTAAAGATCTTCAAAGTTTTCTATAAACCATTGACGATAAAATCACATAGAACACGATACCTTTTATCGTTCCATTACGATAGAAAAACGAGAATTCCCGATTCAAAAGTCATATTCTATCGTTTTCTGTGGAAAATTTCTGAGTAGAGTAAACTTTTTTAGAATATTGTTACAATGATAGTTCCATCATCCAGATACAATTCCCTAATAACATTTTGCGCGGAAGTGCAAGCGATTTACATGAAAATGGAACTATCGAATCACTGGCAAAGGCGGGTCCATGAGAGTCGTTTTCTGTGGACAGAACTGCAAGCCATCACGCTCGGACGCAATCGTGATTGCTATTCAAGTGCAGTTGGCGAGTCATAGTATATTCCACTAACGCAACACTCATAAACAATATAGCCGAAATTTTGCTTCGTCTAAAAGATTTCTACTGAATATCCAAAAAACTGTTCTGTGCAACAATTTTCACTCTTTTCAAGATACTTCCATTTGAAGAATTGGAATCCTTAGTAGAAATGATTTATATGTGGTTCATATATAAACCGTATTTAATTCACCCTAGTAAAGAAGGATTATATATTCCCTATACACAATTATTGGATTTTATATAAGTATTATTGGAATTCATATGTAGTCATACTAGTAGAGGACAGGAGTTTTTTTGACCGAATTTTCTGTATTCGAGAATAACTAGTATTTCCTAGGAATTTGTAGTTACTTCTATTGAATCTGGCAATGAACAAATTTCTGGCGAAATGACGGCGATATTTCAACAGTATCGATATTTTTATACAATTTGTATAAAATTTCGATCTATATTTTATAAAATTCTATATAAACTCACAAAATTTTCTATAGAAATATCGATAATGTCGAAACATCGCCTATCCTTATTTACTAGGGTACACGGGATGTATATAACCATATATATGGCCTATATATGAATTATATAGGGATCATATATGATTTTTTGAAACAAAGCCATCTTGCGGAAACTGAAAATTGTTACACAATAAGACATCTTTTAGACATCCAGTAGGAATCTTGTAGACGAAACAAAGTTTGTTTTGTATCGATTGCAGTTTTGAATCGCAAACACTTTGCACAGAGAGAATGTGATGGATTGGAGAAACTATGAAACGCTATTGGAAGATTAAAATAAATTACGATGACTTACATTTTGAGATTTCCACATTGAAGGAAGATTGCATTGCTAAAACAAGATTGATAAAAACCGGTTTAAAGGGATATCAAACGCCATTGAATGGAATAGAAATATTTTCAATTCAAGAAGAATAAAATAATTGATTGAAATAATATCGTTTCTGTACACTCACTTGTCTTTCCATATTTGGAATCTCTCTATTAGCCCGAGGTGCTTGACTCCTCATAAGAAATGTTAAAGCTTCATAAGCAAACCACTTAGGTTTGATAAAGGCAGCATTATTTGGTCCAGCTTTGATTTTCTTCTTCACATAAGTTTTGTGAACAGCCATGAAATGAGTTTTCAGACTTTTAAGTTTGCGTTCCACCGTCATCACGTCGGATCCAACCTGGAAGTTATAAGGAAAGAAACTAATTTTACATATATCTTTGATAGGAAAGAAAAAACATAGATGATATATCATAATTTCAGAGGATTTAATTTGTTATACCATGAATTTTATAAACACTCCCGATCGAATTCATTCGCATGATACGGTTTCCACCCATTTTAATTGATTTCGCTCAATTCTTTGAATGCGGAATACTAAAATGTTGGCCATACGCCAACAAATTTGTACATTTTGATTTTAATATCCATAAAACTGACCCTCAGCGTTTGATTTGATTTACAGTTTTAAAATAAATAACTATGTTCTTCTGTGCATAAAACAGATTACCCTTGTTAAAAATATCACGTCATAAGATTTTGGAGTGACGTTATAGTTTTTTTTGTTCAAGACAAAGTTTTCCTTGATTCAAGAGGGTTTTCTTCTTCCGATATGTGATAGAATGCCGGGGCTTTATTACACAATCGAATTTTAATCCCATCATTGAAGTCTTATACGACGAGTTAGGGATCGTTGGGTAGCAAATGAAGTTAGAACATTCTCTGCCACTACTGATGAACTTCAAGATACATTAAACGGTACTCCAGATCGATAAAAGAAATGTCAAATCTGATGTTGGTTCATTATATGACAAGGAGTCGGAGTTTTCTGGAATCTGGGAGTTAATTAATGCAACTTGCCTATATCTAATTTTAATAATCGAACTTCTGTGTTACAACAACAATGTATACAGATCATTAAGCGGATATCAGCCATGTTTACAATAATTGAGTAATCATTTTCTATGAAATAATACACGGAATGTGCAGGAACGCAGAAATATTTTCATCAAATTGAATAATTTTCTTTTTCTGCGGACAAGTATTCATGTTATAATAAAATAGAAACCAAGCTTACAGAATTGCTCGTTCCTTTGTCTTATTTCTTCCTCTCTTTCTAAAATTGCGTTCAATGGTTTTATGATAATGAGCTCAGAGCTTGGCAGAGCAATTCAATGTGTATTATACGAAAGGAATTTGGAATTTTTCAAAATTTTTGAAGAACTTTTCAGATACATTACGTTTTTATTCCAAGGTATTCATAGTTTTTCAGATAGGTTCAGGGGTTTTCATGGACATTTAAATATTTTCATATGCCCAATAGATGATGTAACTATTCAAGAATATGATAGTAAAAATCGTTTTATACCCAAAACAAAATTTTGTCAGTACGATGAAGTCACCTAATAAACGTAGTAATGACTTTTTAGGACGCTGAAACCTATATTCACGATGTGTGTGTGTGTTGAAATATGATAATACAGGGCACTCGTAATTATTTTACCCACAAAAATGTTACTATAGTGTAGATAAAACCATTAAAACTACCCGGCTTACAGTACGTTAGAGGTTTACCCTGCAATTAATACAACACGTCGTGACGAATTATTTTCTCAATATTTATGAGATATACTAGCATTGTAAATTCCATGAAGTCAATCATAAGTGACAGAAAAGTTGTTCATTGTGGAAAAAGAAGACGAGTCGTCGTTGATGAACGCTGCAAGAGAGGCGCGCTGGGCCTCTAAATCGATGAAAAAAATAGAAAATGAGATTGATATCAATTTGGGAGGCGATTTTTATAATGCTGGCATCGCAAACTGATTATGAAGGGTTTTTTTATATCAATTCCCGATTTCAAAACATAGGGATTAGAATTTTACACTTTAAACGCAATCATCTCAAAACTATGTTTCCCAAATTGGCTTCCAAGATAACTCGCTCAATTTTTGTTCGATTAAGTTCCAATTTCGACTTCAGCTTCTCCATTAGATTTTACAAGGAATGTCTCACAGGTTTTGCCAAGTATTGAAAAGTATGGAAATTATTGACAACAAACTGTCATTTTTCTATCAAAAAACCGACTTGTTCTTTTCAAAAATCAATATTTTTGAAATTCCGTACGTCATGTTTTAGATAATTTCATCTGATTGAAAGGAAAATTTTTCTTTTCGTTGCAAGATTAAAAGTCTTCGAGATATCTTGCAAGCCCTGGAGGTACTTTTTGAAAACACATATTTTTGATGGCAGCCATGTTTCGCTATTTCGAAAAATTGTTTCTATCATAAAATAAATGTTTGTAGTTGGATACATGTGTAAACATGAGGTAAGAAAGCTTTGTTTCATTAATAATAAATTTCTATCGTTTGAAAAAAAATACCAAAAACCAGCCTGTGTCAAGACGTTTGCACTAGCATGGGAGACCCCTGTTGTATAAAAATTCCTTGATTCGCTAAGAGCTAGTACTTTTTAGGAAAATTACTGAAAAGTACTAGTTTTTGACTAATCAAGAAATTTAGAGCTAACAGGCCTTTGGGACAACAGGGGTCTGTTTAACCACTAGTATAAGGCCTTAACAAGATAATTTTCAGATATTTGTGTTGTTTGATTAATTTTTAGTTTTCATCCACAGACTTCTATACAGGGGCTGTAACGTTATTCACTTTCGTTACTCATTATATATAAAATATATATATTGTACACAAATTCTATATAATACTTGTACCACTCCGTTACCGATGAGGTATGTCACCACCACGTAAACTTTAGCAGAAAAATCGGCGGAGGAAAGGCGGCTCGATATGATCAACGCATAAGTGTTCACATGAAAACAGACACTGAACTTTTCCACGTTGCATTCACGTCACTTTTCCATCAAGCTCCTCCATCGATGCACATCATCCGGGAATTTTCCTGCTAAAGTCTACATTGGAGATGATGTACTCTATCAATGGTGGAGATGTACTCAGGACCGTTTTTTTCCATTCCTTGAAACCTTTGGCACATTCCCCCACTGAGGCCCCTGAGATTGAAAAATTTCAAAATAATATCTGATTTATATATATAATATTCGAAATTTTCCTATATACAGCAAAAGGAAAATTTCAATTGTCTGATGGGAAATCAGCATGGTTCGTACAGCTATTGAAAAACGAAAATCAAGGGCTTTTCAAGGGTATTTTAAGAATTTTCAAGGGCTAAAAAATTTGTGTACGAAGTGTTGATAAAACTCACATATTCATACGTATATATATATATATATATATATATATATATATCCAATGTTAATATAAAGTACAAATTCCCAATATTTCTAATAGTAATTATCACATTTCATTTTAAAGTATAAAATTGAATTTATAATAATTTAAACATAGTATAAATTGAGTACATTCCATGAGGAATTCAACTGGAATGACAATTTTTACAGTGAAACGAAATATACAATCTCAATTTTCTAAAATGACTTTGGTTTTTTCAATATCAAATAATTCTTCTCTTTAAAGAAGTAAAATTTTTTTTGAGAGAGCAATTAAATTATTTTCACATGACACAGTCTTATGTTTTAATGTAGTTTTTTCTTCATAATTTGAATATAAATAAAATTTCATTTTATTAATTTAATCGATTTTTCAAAATTTATTATGCTTAGGATAAGAATTCCGATCGTATTTTTGAAGCTCTTCTCATAGTGTTAGGAAACTCTTGAAGAATTCTGTGATGACTTCCAAAAGTATTATATTCGATCGGAAAAATAATTCTCAAAGAGTCATATTCTTCAAACATTTGCGAGCTCTCTAAGTACTCTGCGAGTATTCATTCGATTACTTTCGATATCCTTGAAGAATTCTTTTCGAGGATCCGTAATTCTTTTCGAATTCTTATGGAACTTCTCGTGTTGTCTGATTAGAACAACTTGAAATTTAATATACGGCTTCATCATTGATCCCCGAAGACAACTGGTAACTGGAATTTGTCAAAATATTCCATCATTCAATGAATATCGATTAATAAACAAATCTCTGGGTGGAAAAACCAATAGAAACCAATAGGCTAAATCCAATCGGAATGAATGATATCCTATCGGTTTCTATGCGGTTATATTGTCACTGCATTCAAGGGTTTTGGTTGAATTTAAAACCGATAATTACCAAATATTTCAATAAAAAAATGTTTATTGGATATTTTTAACTATCAAAATAATTGATGAGTGACTGAATTAATGTTCGAAAATAAAAATATTTATAATACTTATATGTATTTTCTCAGTATTTATCATGATGTCATTTTAAGTTTTTCGTGAAATTTTTTTCAATTTTCATACTACAAAATCAGGGGGTTTTCAAGGGTTCTCAAGGGCTGTACGAACCATGATCAATTTCCGATATATGTATATAAAATTCCAAAGTCCGTGGAATTTTACCACAGATAAAAGTGTTTCTTTGGATTTAAGACATTGTTATTGGGATACGTAAATTTCCAGACAAGTATTAATTACTTCACATGAACGTATAGAATTTTTTTACAGTTTATAGCAGTTTGTCAATTACAAAGTGAAAATATTCCGTACAAAAAAACCACCTATCCTCCACTTTGGGTTTCAGTGGATCAAAGAGGGATAGCAGGGGGAGGAATGAAAGCCGTGGACATGAAATGGACAGAAAGTCGATGATGAGGCAACGGAGATATGACGGAGGGATGTTCAGATCGTCGAAAACCCATACTGTAAGAAATTCTCATGGGGAAATTCATGCGCAGGTATACACAGTCATTAATGTACACATTATAGGGAAAATCCTAAGAATTTACCTAAAATTTTCTATCGGTTTATGGATAAAATCTTAAAAATATCCATAGACGTGTGCAGGGCACAATGTGAAAAAGACGGTCTTGAAATTTTCAAATCTATACATTTGTCACCATACTTTTTCTCTTGGAAATCCACCAATATTTTTTACAGTGCAGTCAAATTTTGAATCCCCGAGTGGAGGTTCTTTTCAAATTATATATAATTTATGAATATAATTATATACAAGTTATGTATAAACTATATCGAATTGAACAGAAATTAGATATGATTTTGGAAATTCCACCCCGTGGGTGCCGATCACCTGTTTTTATTTATGGAGTCAGTATTTTCTATGCAGTATTGTTTTTTGATGGCTAACATTGCAATGGAGAGAAATAGATATTGGATTCTGCGCTCATAAAAATTTCTGCATGAAGCTTCCATCACATGTGATGGACGCAATGTTCATTAACGTGATTGAAGAATTTCTTGGAATTTAAATTACACATGAATAATGACGCCGCGAGACGACAAGAGACGAGAATAGCCAACCAAATCTCAACATGTACATCCATCAGTATGAGTTTTGTTGAGAATACAAGGGACGGACATTTCTCCATCGCCCCTCCGTTGCCTCAACAGACACTCTCCCTTATTTCCCCGAAGCGCAGTGGGAAATTCTGGTGTATTTATTGACAAAAATCAACCTACAACCCAATTTTCATCCGATGCTGATGAACTTGTTTTTAAAAAACTCAGAAAGAATTCCACTTCAACATATCACTATGGCATTTTTGTTTGGAGCAATCCGATATTTATACAATTTAACAACAATTCGATAAATTTTCAATAAAAAAACATCGATACTGCAAAATATCGCTTTTTAGTAATGAAAATTCTCGAATTCTCAAACAGTTAGGAGCTATATAAAGTTGTCCCGGTTTTCTTGAGTCTTTTTTGCTATCCAACAACCAACTTTGATTTTGAGAAAATTATTTCTATTCACAAAAATTTTTTATCTTTGGGTGGATTATTTAATTTCTATCAGATTTCTATAGCATTTTTGTGCTTCTTCATCACAAGTATTAGTACTTTCATGCGAAGAAATATGTAAAACAGGAAAAACGTTTCTTTTTAGACAGATAATGATTCACTCGTTCACCAAATCTTCTTTTTCAATTTTGATTCGAATTCTCCTCTAATTCAGTTCAATATTACGGAAATGCCGCAGTGATACATTCAAGGGGAACCCTCTCTGAGTATTCTGAAATGAAATTCATCAGCATCGGATGAAAATTGAGTTGTAGGCTGATTTTTGTCCATGAATGCACAAAAATTTCCCACTGTGCCAAGTCTCAATTGGAAGATCGGTAATTGTGCCATATAAATACTGTGTTCATAAAAACTTTACAAACTGGAATCATTTATTTAAAAAAAAATTGAATAACGAATCTTGCAAAAGTAATTCGAAATTCAAATTCACCGACCTAAAACAAAAAACCCAGGTTAAAAAATTGAGTGAATACAATATTTCCTACGGACCCTGATATTCAGCTGGTTAATGCCGCAAAATTGTGATGAAATTTCCGTTGGGCGCTCATAAATAAATTGCTGTACCAATTTTGCAAATCAATAATCTAATAGATCTGAAACATTTCGGATCGAAGGGAGGGGGGGGGGCAAAAGGGGGAATGTGCCCCGAGCGCCGAGGAAAAGGCGCGCTCTCGCTACAGTTCGCAAAATCAGACATTCACATTCTGATGAATTGAAACTGTATTTATTGCGCAAATGAGGGATTAATATTTGATGACAAGATATGGTTGCATTCTACTTCCAATTATTGTAAGTAACAATTCATCTAGCGAGGGTTCCTCCAGATTATTTTAATTCAAATAAATTAAATTACTCGAGTGGGAAAATTTTCAGAATTATATATAATTTAATATAGTTCTCGTATAACTTATACAGAATTAAATATAAATTATATATAATTTTATGAATTTTCTCAATCTAGGGGGCACCGTGATTTAGTTGTGCCCCTGTTAACAAATTTCCTAGATCCGGCTCTGACATCAGCGAATAACTTTGTCGTTGGGAATGTTTTGTAGCTGATACTTCCCCCACCACTTTTTTAATGCAAAGCGTGAGAAACGTGATTTTTACTTCAAATTGAGAATTTATCAACTTGTTATTTATTCTCACAAACTTTTGTGACATTGTCGTCTTCGGGACAGTCTTACGAAATCAAAATCTGTAAAAGTTATCTTGATACGTCGAAAAATAACCAATTCAGAGCTACTTCAATATAAAAACAGAGCGAAAAAATTTGCAGTTCCAATTTTTCTACCCAAGAACTATTGATGATGTAAAGAAGTCGTTATGAGAAACTTGGATTGATTTTTCAAGACCTATCACCCACTATTACTCAATTTTCGAGATTTCAACTTTTGATTTTGACGTGTGACGTCACACCCTGATAAAAATGGACGTTAGAAACAGACAGAACCTCTTTCTGAATCTAACGGCCATTTTTATCAGGACAATAATTATCTTGAACAATAATTTTCTGTTTTTTCGAACGTTAGTTCCCTTATTGCATCCTTACCCGTCTGCATCAGGGCCTCCAATTTTTTTATGAGATACCAATTATTTTTGTATTATTATGTTGTATCTACATGAAAAGTGTGTGAAAATTTCCGTGATAAAAAAACTTCCAAGCCCGCCAAGTTACACCGCTTCGCGCATCCCTATGATTTTTACGCCCGGTCGGATGGGGTACGTGATTCCGCAAAAACCAGTCGTCCGACACAAAAATAAAGAATATGCCCACTATCTTTATTGTATTGGCTATTGTGTGACAGCATTTTATTATTTTTTTTTCATTTTTGGTGACAAGAAAGAAATTCCTGAAATTGAGTGTGATTTTTGAGTCCCAATTACATGTTGTTATTATTAATAATAATTTAACGAAACACATTGAACGAAAGATAATAGTCCTTACAATCAGTTGATCAAATTTCGAGTGGATTCGTTAAATGTTGCCAAAGTTCAGAGCGGGATCTGAGGGGGCATGTGCTCCTGGTGCTGAGGAAAGGAGGGGCTTTCGCTACAGTTTACAAAATCAGATCATGTAGATTCACATTTGTTTGCATTCATATTCTGATGAACTAAAACCTGATTTATTGCACAAATGATGGTGGGGAATCTGATGACAAAACATGGTTGCATTTTATCTTTGAACAAGGGCTCTTCCATCTCGTTTTGACAATTGATTAGAGGAACCGAGTGGGAAAGTTTTCAGAATTATATATAATTTGTATCTAATTTAATATACCTCATGTATAACTTATATAGAATTATGTATAAATTATATATAATTTTGTAAATTTTCACACTCTGGGGGGCGCCGTCATTAAGTAGTTGTGTACCCGTTGAAAAATTTCCTAGATCCGGCTTTGCCGAAGTTTAAATCGTTTATTGCTCAAATTATTGGAAACGTGTAAGTTTTGGTGAACTGGTGACGAGAAATCAATTCATTTCCGAGAATTTCAAGGGAGGTCACGACCTCCATGACCCCCCTTTCCCTTCTTGGAACTCGCCCAGCTGAAGTGAAGTTGAATTTTCACGTCAGGGCAATTTATACGGATCAGACGAATTCCTAAGAGACTTCTGGAGAAAATTTTTCATTTAATTTCTACGAAAATAAATATAAAAATGTAAAGAAACAAAGAGATTGAATATAACAATAACATAATATCCGGCTGTCAGCAATGTGCTATAAACCATGTGGAAAATACAGGACATTTCGGGTATCGAGTTGATTTTCTAGAGTTCTATTGCTTTATAATTTTCCATTCCTCATTCGAATCAAATCCGAGGAATAGTTTTAAAAAATATGTAATGTTTGATTACGTTCGCTCCCCTTTTGCTACACGAGAAACAAGTTCTGTCAGCCAAAATTAACTAATGAGTTGAGTAAACTATTATGATGATGTTTACCAGAGATTTTTGTTAAGGTAATCCAATGATACCGCAATAGTATATTTTTTGAAGGTTTTAGTTTCAAAAGTTCTCATAAAGTTCTTTTTTATATTCAAAATCACATTTGAAAATGAACAATTCACCCTTAAGAAATTGAAATCTCACGCTTCACCTCGGAATATTCAGCCTCGAATTTTGGAAGTAAATAATTTTATCGAAATTACCGGTAATAAAACTTTATTGCGAGAGCATGAATGAAATTTTCATGATTGGTTCAATGAAAATAAATTTCCAACACTTGATACCGCGATTCAACAGAGCTCCCGATATCCAATTCAAGACACATCCCCGAGTGCGATAAAGTGCACTTGTATGAGGCAATTATGGGAATATTGCCAAACAGACTACACACATTGGAAAGTTCGATATTCAAAAGCTTATTCCTCTCCGAATAAAAGAAAAAATATATCTTCTCTTGTTCATCTTGTAATCTCGGTAGAAAATCTCCAAAAAAAAAATCGTCAAAGTCTGTACCAACGTATTTTTATAAGATCCTTTGAAACTGTAATTGTGAGAAAAGTTTTTAATCGCCGTGCAATGTCTTGCGCAATAAGTCGTTGCAACGACAGCGGTAGCAGCGCGTTGTGAATGAAAAAAGAAATCTGACGATACGATTGTTCCCCAACGACCAAGTTATGGCGCCTATGTAAACACACAAGCATCATTCACCAACATGAAAATACGTGTAGAACGTTCAATATCGAAGACACTCGATTTAATACGAATGTAATGTATCCAAGACTCACCTCGTTTGCTATTTCCTTCCATGCTTCGATTCTTCTATTCCTATTCGTATATTCTTGAGCGGCATGATCCCAAAGTAATCTTTTTGAACGATAAGAGGCAATAAGTTTCAATATTGCCTCTTGCGTCCACTGTGACATGATTCACACTTGCCTTGTTACCGAAAACGAAAATGCATACAACGATGCGAGATTGCACAGACCAACGAGCATGCGTCAGGAGTCGATGCTTGCGCCAGAGGTTGCCTCGATGAGAAATGCAATGATCGCGTAAGGCTGGTGCAAGATGGCGCCGTCCGCGTTCGAGTGGCGGGAATACATGAATTTTGAGCAGCCATGGTCCTAGTACGCGAAAATTATTCCCGCTTCTTTTTTTTTTTGTTTTTAGAAAACTTTGAGTTGTTCCAGAAAAATTCATGATGCAACAAAAAATCGAGTATTGCAAATCGGTCCTTGTTCGGATAAAAAAGAAACGATCAAAATTGTATCCGTGTCTGTTTTATTATATTTCTTTGTCACAGCATTTCCGGACAAATACGGATAATAATGGGCGATATTCGACGGTATTGATATTATTTTCTATACAAAAATAACACGATATTGTTGAATATCGCTCATCACTAAATGCGAATAGAAGCCAATTAAACCTGTCATTTTCATAGTGCAATCAAGAGCACGAAATATACAAACAAGTTTGGAAATTCTTTTAATAAATTCTCAATTTTGATAACTAGGAATCGATAGGAATTTTATAAATTTTCAATTTTACAAGTTTGTCAGGAAATTTAGCAGTTAATAAGCTGTTTACCACAGGTTTCTCTTTGTCACTCTGGAATATTTTTTTACAATAACCCTAATAGCACTGGGAGGTTTTTAAAACGTTCCAAGAACGTTGGGACGTGTTCAAAACATTCTCAGAACGTTTTCAAAACGTCCAGGCACCTTGGTGCTATTAGGGAAACGTGTAAGCACGTGTCGATTGAAGATTCTATTCAAATGGGATAGGGTAGGAAATGCTGGCGAGAAGAACCGATTGATTCTGACCACTTCTATCGATTATGTTGATGGCCGAATCTTGATTGATTACTACGAAATTCCGATTGAAATTCAATACATTTGATTTTTAAAAAAATTGATTCTGTCGAGATTATCCATCACTTATTCTGCCCACTTCTTATTAATCGATGAACCAATCGAATTCAATTATAATATTTTACGAGCTAATGCCTACAAACCATGATTACTGGTATTTCAATGGGCTGCCTGCTGATGGCCCTGCAATTTCGCTAAAGAACCGTGCCTGGCTCTTTGAAATGCCTGCAGTTGTATTTGCTGGGATAGCTAGAACGTCGATTCTTATTCCTGAATCGGAGATGTATAGCGTATGACTAATACTATCGAGTAAGATTCGATAAACGGCCCATCGATATGTTTTATAGAAAATTTATCGCAATTCTATTGAATTTGATAAAATTTCGATCGAAACCCGATATAAATTTTATTAAAAAAATATCAATGCTGTTAAATATCACATACGAATCGGGCAGGTGACTGTTGGTTTGAATGGAAGTCATTCAGAGTATCAATCCAATAAACACTAAGACAAAAATAAAAACTCGAAACGTATTCGAGAAAAAGAATGGAAAAATGTAAATGCACCTAAAGTACACGTATGCTGTGTTGGTGTAATTGAAGATCTTTCAGCTATCAATTATCGACCGTGAGTCATTTTAAATGTGGATGAATCGAGTGAAGTGCTAATGCCCGCTGCTTAGTCCGTCGATGTTCACAAGTGCTACAACTTGGCGATCTAAATACTTGCAGCTATGACGTAATGAATCCATTGGACGCCAAAGATTTAATTTTAATACATCATATCGAATCGTACCATCCATTCGAATGTCATTCTATTAACGTGTTGCTTCAATCACTCTTTCGTAGTTTTCGTATTTCAAAATCTGTAACTTTACTGTTCTGTATGCAAGGATACATTTTGGATAGAATAAACAGTAAAATGTAAGAGAAAGAAAGGTTTTTAATTTTTTGATAGAAATTGCGTATCTACACTGAGAGAAATAATGATTAATACCAAGAATTTAAATTCATGAATACTGCCGAGAATACAAATTCTTAATTATAGCTAATATGTTATTGGCCCAAAAGAAATTTCCTTGAATCGAGAAATATTTCCTTGATTTAAGAAAATTTCTTTTGGGCCAATAACATATTAACTGTAATCAAGAATTTTTATTCTTGGCAGTATTCATGAATTAAAATTCTTGATATTAATCATCATTTCTCTCAGTGTAGTATTTTATACGAGTCGTATGAATCTTGAATCGTCGGAACATATTTTCCATGCGATTCAAGAGATTGATACTATGATATTCTAAACAATGCACTGAAAAAAAGGCTGGTAGCAGCCCTACAAACAGTGATTACTGGCGTTTCAATGAGCCAATGATGATCCTACAATGCCAGTGAAGAACTGTTACTGGCCCTTTAGAATGCCTACAGTCGTGTTTGCTGGGAGTTATCAAATATATTCTTAAATATGACCAATCAAATATTCGATAACGTTAATCAAATATGCAATGATATTCATAAAATAATTGATGACAATTATCAATTATATTATATATGTTCATAATTATTAAATATTTTATGAATATTATTGATATTTGATCAATTTTATCAAATATTTAATTGGTCATAATTGAGAATATATTTGACTGTAACCAATCCAATCCTTTCTTTCAGTGTGTGTGTTGATATGAAATCATCCGTGGAAGCATTCGGTACAACATATTTTATGTAATTTTATTACAAAAAAAATTCAGAAGTATTTCAAAATTCATAACAATTCACTGAGAAGAACGCATGGGAAATGTGTAGGATTAATTACTATAATAATGGCAGTTTTGGGTGACATAAGAATTTATGTGCACTTCTCCTTCAACTCATGGCGAGCCGTACCTTCTCTTGGCGAAAATCACTTTGCATTTAGCGCGTACTGCTATAAGTTCAGAGAAAATTACTATAAATCGAAGAAGAAATGAGAATAAGGGTAAAAATGGGAATATTATGATTAAAATTGCGGAATATATCTGATGTTTATTTTATTCTTATTTTATTTCTGTAAGTCAAATTTTCCTAACATATCGGGTGCCAGAAATTTATCTCATCCAAAAAGACAAATGTAATCTATGAAATTAATCTAGAGGACAAATATTTCAGTTAAGCGGTTCACATAATTTATATCTCAAAATAAATTATCAGACATATCAGACATATCTTTTAATCTAATCGTTCTGTCTGTTTTTAAAGAATGATACGAGTTGCCAGCGCTAGTACCCCCTCAAATTGTTTATGCTATGTATTTAGATATCCACAACTTATGTGTCAGATTCCTCGAGTTATGGTTACTTATATGGAAAAAATATGGAAGTTTATGAGGCTTTACAATCAAAAATATTTAATTGAATATTGTTTCCGTGTATTGTTATATAGCCTAATTTAAATTTCATGTTTTGCGATATATTTTATTCAATTCAAGATGTCTTGCGCAGCACGTAGATATTTTCCGAGTGTATAAAACTCTTCTTACACTGAAAAAAAAGTCTACTGCTCAGTAGCGTATCTGCGCTTAGGCCAACCTAGGCCATGGCCTAGGGGCGGCATCACGATATAATTTATATATACTAATATAAAACTTAGATATAAACTACATCGAATTATTCATAAGTTATGTATAACTCCGACAATTTCCCCCCTCTGGGAACGGTACTATATATCTGGCCTAGGGGCGGAGAATTTCCAGATGCAGCTCTGCTAGTGCTTACGAAGACGCGGTATAGTTGAGACAAGTATTGGAAAGAAACAATAAACGGTAGCCCTGTGACAACTGTAATATAGTTGGTAGAACGATCTGGTATCCGCCCTACAACAATACGGATCGTTTCTATATCCACACGGCTTTTTTCATAAAATATCCCGTATGAAAGAACCACCTTCACATAGAAGTTAGGTGGAAAATTGGTGGATGAAGTAGATCGGTGGAGGAACGGTTACTCGAAGAAAATGCGACGTGGTGGCAACGGAGAAATGTTCGCATGATAATCGACGTCGGAAAAGCCGGTTGAAAAGATGTCTAATAGATATCTAAAAGTGTTGCATAAAACATCTTGAACGTATCTAAAAGATGTCGCAAGACGTTGAGCTTTTATTGGAATTTTAAGTTACTAAAATGTCTTTCCTTATTTGAATGTGTTAGTTGCTTTTGAATAAGAATTCGGCATTGAAAATATTAATGTCATTACAACGTTCTTCTAGGAGGAGGTTTATTTGTGGATATGATGAAAAGAGCTACGCAAAACAAACAATATGCCGAATTAGATCACGCTATAAGAACAAAAGTGGAACCATTCTTATACAATAAAGGGAAAGGAAAATGGATACCTATCGAAAAATTGGTTCTTCTCCGAAACAAAGAACGTCCAAGACATAAAATGGTATGAGATAATGGCATTGACATATCGTTCATTAAATTTTATTGAATATGAGAATTGCTTATCATGATATTGTTCTGTAGTTACCGCCATTAAAAGCTATGGAAAATCCCGCAGATTATGATATCGACAAAGATATGGGGGATGGAGATGTTGATGAAAGTAAAATAGGTAGAGTATATATTGTTTTCAAAGATCTTTAAAAGACCTCAAATTCCGTATTAGGGGGAGATAATGCACTTTCTCCAATCTACAAATTCAAATGAGTGAAATCTTACTATTTCTGCACCCTGTAAAAAATTTCTATAGGAAACTTTACGTAAATGTTCGAAAGTAATTAACACATATACGCGTTAAGAATTTTCCGTATTTGACTGGAAATTTACTGGAAAATGATAGTAAAAATCCCATGAAGTTTGGAATTTTTAGTTAAATTTATGGGAAATTTCATATACATTTAGCGGAAATTGATTTCCTATCGCATGATAGGAATTTCCCGGTTGCTGCGTATAGTAAAATTCGAATTACTTTTCACAGTGCAGGTAAAAGTCGACCACTGAGTGAAATCAGTGAGATATCCGGGAATAATCGCCATTATTAGGCCTTGCAAGTCCCTCACAAGTGCCTGGTGAATCCTTGTGATGATCCGGAGACTGACTAGAATGATTTCTACTACTCTCTAAAATCTTTGGAGTGAGATTTCACTCTTTAGCCAGCCAGAAGTGAGCCTGTCGAATTTTCAAGTGAAATTTCCACTCTTTTAGAGTGATATTCTAAGGTTTGAGGTCAGAAACTCACAACCACTTCGACGCTAGAGTGAATTTTTCACTCTCAAAGAGTGAGAGGTCACTCGAAACGAGTGAAAATTCCACTCGAAGCGGACAGGCTCACTTCTGACACTTAGTGGAGTGAAACGTGCGATTTTTCACTCTTTCAGATTTAGAGAGTAGAGTACCCAGATAGCACAGAGTTCGTGAAGAATTCTTCAAGAACATCATTTGAACTCTAGAGTTCTAAAGAAGTTCTTCAAAAATTCATCGACGAACTCTTTGCTATGTGGGTATGCAGTTGAAAGGGTCCCTGATTGATTGAATCAGCGAGATTTTACTGCAAAAACAGGTAATATTCACTGATTGTGCAGTGTATATGCACTGATTCGCTGTGGTCGACTTTCAACTGCAATCAGTGAAATTTCACTGTTTCGAATTTAGAGAGTACAATGCCGTGTATGAAAGTGCTTTATCTACCCCTGCTGATAGAGCTCGCACAGTCCTGTTAAAAAATGCGGTCAGATCCATACAAAAATAGTTGACAGGTTTCGAGTGGTTTTTGTCTCTGGAAATCCAGTTAGAAACTGACAAACTTTATATCCGATTTTGTCCGGAATTGCCAAATCCGAGCGTCCTGTCAGAAACTGACAGCAAATTTTAGGGTTGTTCTGTTTGGAATTCACAACTGGGTATAAACAGTTAGAAACTAACAATGTTTTCCTGCAACACTGTAAAAAATGGCTTCCTAAATTTTATATAAATGTATTATGAAATGTATGTGATACCTCCCCGTGGATGATTGCGGGTCTTCCAGGGGGATATTCATGATACCTGTCCTTGATATCCTTTTTATCCATCCCTGGTAGTATCTGCTTCCTTTACGTGGTGGGGAGGATAAGTATCACAGAGTTGGATCTTTTTTTTTGAGTGGAATAAACTACTCAAGAGAAAGAATACAAACTGAGAGAAACGAAATCATCCTAATGCCAGAAACATCGGCAAAATCAAACGGAAGGAAAGCAAGGGGAAACTACCTTCCTTGACATGTTTCAATACTTCCCGAGGAAATGAAACCTTTTTCCTAACCTGGAATATTATGTAACAAAAACAAACAAACAAATTAATAAATACATGATGGCGCTCTCTCGGGTAAAATATTCCGGAGGTAAACTAGTCTCCCGTTCGGATCTCCGGGTGGAGGCTGCTCGAGGAAGCTTCATCAGCAAGGAACGAAAACCGAAGAATAGGATAGGGAAAAGAAACAACATTCTTCGAGTCGGAGCGTGGAATGTTAGATCACTGAGGCAAGCGGGAAAATTAGAAAATTTGAAATTAGAAATGAATAGGTTGAATATAGACGTAATGGGGATTAGCGAAATGAGATGGCCACAAGAGGGCGATTTCTGGAGTGGGGATTATAGAATAATTCATACAGGATCAAAGAACGGTCAAGCAGGTGTAGGAATTGTAATGCATAAAAGAGTAGGAAATAGAATAGAAAATTATTTGCAACATAATGAACGTGTGATGATGGTTAGAATCAGAACAAAACCGGTAGACACAGTCATAGTCCAAGTATACATGCCCACATCTGCATATTCGGAGGAAGATATTGAAAAAACGTACGAAGAAATAGAAGAAGTGATAGAATATGTAAAGGAGAAGAGAATTTGATAGTGATGGGGGATTGGAATGCGGTAGTAGGACAAGGAAAAGAGGACAACATTATAGGAGATTTCGCGTTAGGGAGGAGGAACGATAGAGGACAACGTTTAGTCGAATTTTGTGAAAATCATAAGATGGTTATCACAAACACTTTATTCGAAAATCATCCAAGAAGAATCTACACTTGGAAAATGCCAGGAGATACAGCAAGATACCAAAATGATTACATATTAGTGAAACAAAGATTTAGAAACTAAGTGAAAAACTGTAAAACTTATCCCGGTGCAGATATAGATAGTGATCATAATATGTTGATGATGAAATGTTCTCTGAAATTCAAATCTCTGAAGAAGAAAAGGAAAATGCAGAAAAGATGGAATTTGAAGAACCTCAAGCAAAAACAAACACATGAGGCATTCGAGAAAATGTTGGATGAAAAATTGGGAGATCAAAAAGAGAAAGACTTGGGAATAGAGAGGAGATGGACAAAGATGAAGGGGAATATAAGAGAATGTGCGGATAAGATTTTGAAGAATGATGGAGTAGAAGCTAAAAACCCATGGATAACGGGAGAAATTTTAGAATTGATGAATGAAAGAAGAAAATACAAGAATAATGATAGCCAAGAAGGCCAGCAACGATACAAATCATTGAGAAATAAAATAATAAGAGAATCAAGGAAAGCAAAAGAACAGTGGTTAGAAGAGAAATGTCAGAAAATAGAAATAAAATTGCATTTAGGAAAAATAGATGAAGCATATAGGATTATTAAAAGATTTTTCGGACAAATGAAATCTAGAAGCAATAAGATTAGAAACTCTCTAGGACGACAATTGATAAAAACGGAAGAGAAAATAGAACAGTGGATCAATCATTTGGAAGACTTGTATAGAGGAAACGATGATATAGCACTATTAGAGAAGGAGGAGGATGTAGATGAGGAAGAATTGGGAGATTCGATATTGAGATCAGAATTCGACAAGGCTTTGAAAGAATTGAAAAATAATAAAGCGCCAGGCATAGATGGCATAAGTGCGGACCTTATAAAAGCCTCCAGTGAAGGAACTCGCGACGCACTGTTTGAATTGATTAGAGATATGTACGAAAAAGGAGAAGTACCGGAAGATTTCCAAAAGAATAAAATTGTCGCTATCCCGAAAAAACAAGGGGCAGACAAATGCGAGAACTACAGAACGATCAGTTTAACTTCACATGCTTCGAAAATACTGACCAAAATTATATACAGGAGGATGGAAAATAAAATAGAGAGTAGATTGGCAGAGGATCAGTTTGGTTTTAGAAAAATAGGAAACGCGAGAAGCAATCTTAGCACTCAGGGCAGTAATAGAGAAAAGGATAGCGCTGAAGAAATCTGTGTACATAGGTTTTGTAGATATACAAAAGGCTTTCGATAATGTGGACTGGGAGAAGATGTTTGCGATCCTGAAGAAGGTGGGAATAAATTATAAAGATAGAAGAATAATATACGAATTATATAAGAATCAAAGTGCAATAATAGACATAGAGGGTCAGGAAGGGAAGCACAAATAAGAAGAGGGGTGAGACAAGGATGCTCATTATCGCCACTGATGTTCAATTTATATATAGAAGAAGCAATGAACGAAGTGAAGGAGGAAATTCAATCGAAATTACAGATTCAGGGAGAAAATATAAGTATGTTGAGATTCGCGGATGACATAGCTATATTGGCCACGAGTAGTACTGAGTTAGAAAATATTCTCAACACCATGAGAACAATATTATTGGAAAACTATTGTATGAATATAAATAAAGACAAAACAAAATTCATGATGTGTACAGCAGCGAAAACAGCTAGAAGAACGAGAATCAAAATAGATACCGAGGCAATTGAACAGGTGAAAGAATTCAAATATCTAGGAAGCATAATTACAGAGAACGGCAAAAGCGAAAGAGATATAAGAGCAAGAATAGCACAAGGGAAACAGGCTTTTTATCAAAAGAGACAGTTATTATGCTCAAAAAATATAAGCTTGGAAGTAAGGAAGAAATTCTTGAAAAGTTACGTTTGGAGCACAGCATTATATGGTTGCGAAACTTGGACAATGGGGAAAACTGATCAACGAAGACTTGAAGCTTTTGAAATGTGGTGTTATAGGAGGATGCTCAGAATAAAATGGATAGACAAAGTCAAAAATGAAGAAGTACTCGAGCAGATAAATGAAGAAAGAAATCTTTTGAAACACATCGTGAAAAGGAGAAGCAATCTTATAGGACACACATTACGGCATGAGAGTTTATTGAAAACAATATTGGAAGGGAAAATGAATGGTAAAACTGGTAAAGGTAGACCTAGAGCAAGTTATATGAAACAAATCGTACAAGACAAGGGATGTAGTAGATATGTAGAAATTAAACGTTTGGCGGATAATAGACAGGGGTGGAGGGTTTCATCAAACCAGTCGTAAGACTGATTACTTCATGATGATGATGATGTATGTGAAGCGATTAACATATAAATTTAGTATTAATTTGAAAAATTTTTCTGGCTTTTCACATGACACTTTATAATATCTCATACAGAATTATGATTTTTCATGCACTTTCATATGAATTTTAATACTTTTTTCAGTAAATTTCATCAATTCATGATTAAACTTGCTTTCAGTTATAAGTTTCAGAATTTTGATATTCATCAGATACAGGGAATTTCAGACTATTTTTTACAGTGTCAGTTTTGACAAGATGCTCGGATTTGGCAGTTCCGGACAAAATCAGGTAGAAAGTTTGTCAGTTTCTGACCGGATTTTCAGAAACACAAACCGTTCAAACTATCTTTTGAGCGGATCTGATAGTTATTTTTAACAAGCAGCACATCCACCATTGTTTACGTTGCATCCCCGTGGAAGCAAGGTGGATGAAAGATAGATATGGATGCAAGGTGGAGAAATGGAGAAGCCACTTAGAGGTGACGGAGAAATGTCTAACAATTAGTGTTCGTGCTGTATGGGAGCACGCCAGATTAAAAAGAGTTATGATTAATGAAGAAACGAGGCTTGAAGAATTCAATATGAACCCAAAAGAATTTTTTTTTTAAACTTCTGTGCTGTGTGGGTATAAATTGATAATTCAGTTATGTTATAGGAGATGCTCATGTATCATATTGATTTTGTGGAAAAGTACACTGGAAAATTTCCGCCGCAAATTTAAAAATATTTGTATTAATTTCATATGTATTAATTTTAATACATAAGTTTGAAAGTACTCGACAAAACATATTTTTGTGTTGGATTTCCCATACTGTTATTGAAATTGAAACACCGTATTAATTTAAAATGATTTTCATAGCAAATTTGATTTGAATTCTCATGAAAACACAAATATATATGTTGATTGTTTCCAAATCTCGTGTATTAAATTCACAAACTTTCCCAACAGTGTAAACATTCAAACTTCCGATTAGAATGTTTTTTCGGGAAATGTCTGAATTCATAATGTATCATGGAATGAAGAAGATAAAACACAATGATGATGTCCTGGTAAATATATCAATCACAATTTTCACTTCCTTTTCAGATAAAAGTAAACACAGATTGGTTTGTTGGAATTTGAGTGAAAGAGGAGCAGTTGGAGAAACTATATTACATCTGTGTATGCTGAATGCAACGTCTATTCATGCGGATTTAGCAAAACGACTTTTACGTTTTTATCCGAATCTTATTAATGATATCTACATTAGTGATGAATATTATGGTAACATTGTTTGGATTTTCATACATGAGTATCAATAAGGAATCTTAAATTTTCAAATCGGTATGGAGAACCATACATTACTTCCATGTTCCTCATATATACATGAGAAATGAATTCTAAAACTTGTGAGTATTCAGATATTGTCAAATTATATGGATTGTGACCACTTCCAACTCCACATATAACCGTCCCTGGTAAAAGAAATCTCTCTGAATCTCTCTGAAAATTTCACGTTTCAGAGAGATCCAGAAAGAATCAGAGAAATTCAGAGCGATTCAGCGTGGTTCAGAGGATTTCAGAGACTAGTGGATTGAAGGAACTTGTGCTTTGAATTTTTCAGGATTCAGAAAAATTCAGAGGAACTCAGAGAGATGCAGGGAAATTCAGAGAGGAACGATTTCAGTAAAATTCTTGGTCTTGCATTTCAGAGGCATTCAAGGAATGTCAGACACTTTCAGAGATAAATGAATTCAGAAAATTGTGCGTAGAACTTCTCAGAAATATTCAGAGAAATTTAGAAAGATTTAGAGTAATTCAGAGAGATTCACAGAAATTCAGAGAAATTCAGAGAGGAATTAATTCAGCTAAATTTTTGGTTCAGGATTCCAGAGGTATTCAGGGAGTGTCAGAGACTCACAGAGACTGGTGAATTAGGGAAAATATGTGCGTAGAGCTTTTCAGGGATATTCAGAAGAATTCGGAAAGGTTCAGCGTAATTCAGAGAAATTCAGAGAGAAATTAATTCAGCTAAATTTTTGGTTCAGGATTTCAGAGGCTTTCTGCAAGTTTCAGAGACTTCCAGAGGAAGGTAAATTAAGAAAAATTGTGCGTGGAATTTTTCAGAAATATTCGAAGGAATTTGGAAAGATTCAGAGTAATCCAGAGAGATTCAAAGAAATTCAGAGGAATTCAGAGGAAGCTTTGAAATCTGAATACATTAAATTCCCGGAGATTTAGAGAAATTCAGAGGAAGCTTTAAAATCTGAATACATTAGATTCCGGGAGATTTAGAGAAATTTGAAGATATTCAGGTAAATTCAGAGGGAGCTTTGAAATTTAAATATATAAAATTCTGAGGAATTCAGTGATATGCGGAGAGATTCAGAGAAAGTTGAAGAATTCAGAACGTATCACTATCGGAAAAGTCTCTAATTTCCTCTGGAATTACTCTGGAATTACTCTGAATCTCTCTGAAATTTGTCCCAAAATATAGAGAGATTCAGAGAAATTCAGAGAGATTTTTTTTACCAGGGGTGGTAAAAATTTCATAACAATTCATTGATGGGAACGGAAGATATCCATATAAGAACGGTACGTACTAAATTTTCAAAATTTGTTTCAAAACTGCGCGCTTATCTTCTTTTCCCTCAATTTCGATTTGCCTGCAATTTACATGGTACAACTAACACCTATTGAATCGAATATACTCAAAATTCTTTGGCATTCGAATGATGCGAATATAAGGAATGGATACTTTCAAAACATTGTTAAAGATTCCGAATTGCAAAAAAATGATGATGAAACTCATACCATGGCCCAATAATGGTTCTATCATGATTTTAGGTAAGTTTCAGCAGAATTCAAACGATACAGACACAGGGAAAGCATGCTTTGAAAATATCAAGCAATGCAATTTGCTTGATAATGAGTGGAACACTCTTGTTCCACATATCTCAATCAATTGGGATGAAACTCGTAAGGGACCACAATGAGACAATAACTAAACTATGGTATAAATGTCATTGCAATCGGATGACAAAAAGCGAAGTCATAAACAATCGCAAAATCACAATTCCTGAGAACGTGGTTCCTTTCCCCCTCCCGTTCTTCTGTATGGATCACGTTGAAACTTATATGGGACCACTACCCCGCTTAAAGAATCTCATTGAACCGATTGATGCTCATTAATAATTCCGATGCAGAAAACCGATTCAAACTCATTAAAAATTAATTCTCAGTGGAAGAATGAGAGTTGAATGAGATTCTGTGGGCAGGGTACCGACACTGAATGAGACTGTAATAGAAATCTCATAACGATCGAATGACAGAAACGAAATCTACCCCCGTGATAACGGTTTTTACGAAATTTTCACATTTTGTTTCGAAGCTCAGTGTCTCCCACATTGAGAGAAAGAAACATTACTGTGCAGCGTCTAAACAGCGATGATTCATATCTAAAAGAAATTTCAAATTAGCCATCACTAGGTGCTCGCCAGACATCAACTATTCATGTCCAACACATTACTGAGTACGTTATGGACGCAAATAGTTGATGTCTGGCGAGCAACTCGTGATGGCTAATTTGAAATTTCTATTGGACATGAATCATCGCTGCCTGGATGCTGCACAATAATGTTTCTTTTTCTCATTGCATTTTCTTCCTCCACTTCCAATTTGGTTGAAATTTATAAAGCAAGGCGGGGTAATATGCCAGTGTAGGTGAAATGCCACTTGGGTGATATTTTCCGAAATTACTGCAGATGGCAGTCATAGCGTAGTCATATGTTCTCCTGAATCAGTTAGTCTACTGATTCAGAAGAACATATGGCTGCCATCTGCGGTAATTTGGGGAAATATCACCCAAGTGGCATTTTACCCACACTGGCATATTAATCCGCCTCACCCTACAGGACAACTAACGCCTCGTGGATCGAATATGCTCGAAATTCCATGGTATGATACGGACATAAGGAAATCACACTTTCAAAATATTGTCAAATAATGCTGATTGCAAAAAAAATTTTCCACAATTTTCAAGCGATCCGGATGAAACTTACACGAGACCACTCACCGAAAAAAATAATTCATTTGACCAAGTGAACTGAAGTTAATTGTGAAAATTAGTTCCGAGTAATAAAAGAATAGAAGCCGGTAATAAAAGCTGTAGTAAAGGCAACTTCAAATTAGTAACGGCAACTAAAATCAGATAAATTAAATTTGAATTTAGTTGAGCCAACGCCCGTTTTAGTTATCCAAATATCAACAACTGTATCTAGTTGCTGGAACTAATTTGGAGTAAGGGTAACTTATTTTTTGTGTGCTATCGGAAGGTAACTGGAACGTGGCTTAAGTTTCATAGCAATCGGATAATAGGAAGCGAAAATATGCGCGGTCGTTAAATCACAATCTTTCAAACAATATTTCGCAATATTTCCGAAACGCGTCATCCGATCCATCTGAAAATCAATAGGCCTCGAGTCCTCGATAAGACGAACGAATTGCAAAAACATTCGTTTGAATCGGTGCATCCCTCGAGGAGTTATCGTGAACCAAAAAAAGGACACGCATGCACACACAGACATCTCTGAGGATCGCGTTTTTCCGACGTTCTGAAGCGTTTGGCCAAGGCGAAATACCCTCTTCTGCATAATGGATTTTTTACTGTATCACAATACTTCCGTTTCCTTATATATAAGAAACATGGAAGTAAATTTGCAAATAATTTTCAAATAAACTGTAGTGAGACGTTTCTGTAATGTTCCAAATACTGCACGGAGAAAAACAAAGGAGTACATCTTATTCCATACAATTATTCTCCAGTGGAATAACTTCTACTCCGAAAATAGTAAACCATATATCGAGTGGGTGCTGAAGTAAGAGCTACCACATATGTATTTTTACACAGGTGAAAATGTACTGCATATCGCAATAGTCAACGAGGATCCAGCAATGGTGAAATTTCTCCTCGATAGTGGTGCAGATGTGCATGAAAGATGTTTTGGAAATTTCATGTGTCCGGAAGATCAAAAGGCTTCGAGAACAGATAGCTTGGATCACGAATGGGTCTGTGTGGCCCCAGAAACAAATTACAGCGGGTAACTAGAAATCTTTTCATCATTTCCTTTCATTTCTCTAAAGAATTGAATAATCACACCATACTCTGTCACATCGCAATTTTAGGTCGTCTTTTTAGGACACTCTGAACAGATTTTGAAGGAAATTCTTTGCAAGATCTTTTCACAGGGATAGATAAACATCCCGAGTAGAAATCACTCTAGAGATCCTGTAGACTCTTACGAGGCCTTCTCAAAGTCTACAGAAAGACAAGAGTGATTCTTGCTAAATATATTTGAAACAGCAATCGAAATCTTCTTCCTTGAAATAGGCTGATAACATTTTCATTCCGTAATCTTTGTATTTTATCTTGTTTTACTCTGAATCAGTTTGAATGAAGTACAAATGGGTGACACAACTTCACGCTACGAATGGGTGCCCAAATCATCCAACTATCGATGACTGAAAAAAATGAACCTGAACGCATTCGGCTGCTGAAGTTCAGCTTATTTGAATATTCTTTCTGTTTTGTGGACAAATTTTCAAAATTATATAAAATTTATATATAACTCGATATCGTTTACATATAATTGATATATAATTCAATACAAATTAAATATAATTTAAAAAATTTTTCTACTCGAGCATCACAATTCTCAACTTCATCCACATCATGCATGTACAATGTCATTCTGATTCATCATATTCAAAAATACTGTAGAAAGCTCTCATTCACATTGAGCCCGTAAAAACAAACATTTGTCAATTAATTATTCCATTGTTGTCTGTGACGCTATCGCCACATCGCGACATTGAAAATTATGACAACTCACGGCAAACGTAATGCAATAAAAATCTCATGGATTTGTCGAGAGGATTGTTTGAATGAAAAATAGCTTTTGCCTTGCCATTTACAGATTTCAATCCAAAGTTATGTAATATCTTTGGGCCGACTGCTCAAATGAAAAAAAAGAGAAAACATTTATAAATTATTTCACTCTCGTTTTTGATGAGCTAAACGATTCTAACTTGCGTTAATCACATTATATCTCATCCATCAAAAATTTCCAACGAACCTCATTGATCTTGTATACGTATAAACCGTATGCAAACAACACGTGGATACTCGATTCGTTCAGTTTAATTTGTCTCGACCATAGCCTTGAAATAAATTGAGACTCAAGTCGAGGACTTGCATAATAATTCCAATTTGAAAGTAAACAAAGAAGAAATGGAACAGGAACATTGTATTATGATTGATTTTTTCAATTACAGATACGTTTATTGGGGAGAATATCCATTGAGCTTTGCAGCTTGTTTAGGTCAAGAGGAATGTTACAGACTCATGCTTGCCAGAGGTGCTGATCCTGATAAACAAGATACCAATGGAAATACGGTGCTACATATGCTCGTCATCTACGAGAAATTGGTTGGTTTCTGTTGGATCTGTTGAACGTTTGAATTTATGAATACATCCCTGTTTAAAATTCTTGCAACAATTTCAGCAGAAATTGATATAGGATTCACATCAGGACCTGATCAATAATTCTTATATCAATTCCTGTTTGGAAAGTGTTCCCGTCGAAGAATGTGCAATGCAATTTTAGACGAATTTTAGGGATATTGATAATCAAAATACAAATCTCATTTGCAAGGCTACCTTTGATATGGCGTATGAAGTAGGCGCTTCGTTATCCGTCAGGAACACACAACATCTAACGCCTCTAACTTTGGCAGCTAAACTTGCTCGGATAGAAATGTTTTCTCATATTTTAAACATCGAAAGAGAAATTTACTGGCAAATCGGAAGCATCACGTGCGCGGCGTATCCTTTATCACAAGTTGATACCATTGACGTTCACACTGGAAAAATAAGCAACAATTCGGCTCTGAACTTGGTAGTTTTTGGCGTGAGTTTAACCGTTATTCATTATCATTTGATTCAATCATTCCAAGAAAATATTCAATCATCGTGAGTATTATATAATATTCGTGTTTTAGGATAAGGATGAACATTTGGAGTTGATGGACGGCACATTAGTTGATCTTTTGAACGCTAAATGGAATACTTTTGTAAAATCTCGGTAAATTTAGGCTTGAGATACCTGTAAAATATTTCTGATAAGAGTTCGATGCTTATGTTACAGGTTTTATCGACAATTCTTCCTCTTTTGCTTTTATTTCATACTATCCCTTATCAGTTTTACTCTTCGTCCTGGTCCTTCTACGTCTCAAAGTACTCTAAGCAATATACACACGAAGAATTCGTCCGAGATATTTACATCTACAACCACAGACAATCAAATTGTAAAAAGTATCGAAAATTTGAATTTATCGGAACTGATTAGCAAAAATGTCGCAACTGCTTTGATTTCTAATTTAACATTATTCTTCAATACGACTACGAATTCTTTGGATAAAATAACTGAACAAATGACCGTCAACATTTCTGTGATGTTAAAAGAACGTCTGTTATCGTCTATCAATGAAAATTATATGAGGGAGGAAGATTCTTCGAACACTTTTGATAAATCTTTTTTCGAGATGTCATACATGAATGAAAATTCATCATTATTAAGTTATTTGGAAATATACAATTCAAGCATGAATGGAACGAATTCGACAAACACGACTGTTAATGAATCCGGAAATGACGAAGAAGATGATTGGTGAGCTGCTTACTTTCATTTTCTTAGACCCTCTCTGCTTCTAATGCTCACGAAGATGCAACATTGGTTACATAAGTTTGTTGATCGCTTGATATTCACGTTACAAACATTTTTCAAGTTGAAAAAATTACAGATGAGTACCTACCGATTGTAACAAAAATACATAGGAAATGTTTCATAAAATCCCATCAAAAGTGTTCAAAGTTCTGATAAAATACGATTCAATCAGATTTAATGGAACATTTTCAAAACTATCAGATCTAATGCTCTTTTGAATTAAAATATCCATGAGGATTTCTATTCTCGTTAAATTAGATATTTATACTTACACAAAGATGGAAAAATCCCAAATTCATTTTGAAATGAACCAAAAATAATGAGAAAAAAACAGGTGGGAGGATCTTACAGAAGAATGCAGACTAATGCAATTGACTACCCCAACGGGAAGAATTCGCTTAATCGCGGAAGTGATGATGGAGTTTGGGGCAATTCTTTACATTGTCGCGGCATTGAGGGAAGCTAGATTTCTAGGCCTTAATATGTTTATCGAAAATCTTGTGAGTTGGAATTTCTTCTTTAATCACATTTGAATTCATTAGAGAATCACATTATTTTGATGTTATATAACAATAATTTCAGATGACAGCACCATCTCGGGTTATGTTTCTGTTCTCGTGTTGCATATTGTTATCATTCCCATTTCTGAGATTAGCATGCGCCGACGAAATTGAAGACATGTTGGCCATAGTTGTTATGTTAACGACTGCTCCATACTTCCTGTTCTTTTGCAGAGGTTTTAAAACAGTCGGGCCATTCGTTGTAATGATATACAGAATGATTATGGGAGATCTTCTAAGATTCGTTTCGATTTATATGGTTTTCGTTATGGGATTTTCCCAAGGTAATATTCAAGAGAAATCCTTTTTCCCGGACTCTCCGACGGGTCGCGTGAATTCCGAGTATTGCGTTCAATTGTCTCACAGTTTGAATTGTTAATTGAAACGAACTTCCCTGGTGAAAGGGAAGCGTGTATTAGAAAGTGTCAGAAACGTAGTTGGAAAGTATCTGGAACGTGGATTTAAGCGTATACCGAGCGTCAAGTGGGACATTAAGAGTAGGTCGAACGTATATTTGAAGTGTGCGAAGCGTATGGGAAGAAACATCAATTTCATAAAAACCGGGCTTTACACACGGAAGCGTAATTGGAGAATGGATAGGAAGCATGTAAAAAGTATTAGAAAAGTTATCTGAAACATTCTTACGCTTCCGTTACTCTTTATGACACGCTTCCCTTTCACTAGAGTTGTGACTACATACAAAAATGCTGCTAAAACACCCGTGCTTGCAGTGATCTTGAGTTATGTTTTACCTGCATTTTTTATTGAAAAAAATTGAATTCTAAACATTCCCAGTGAGCACAGTGACGTAAATGTTACATAAAAACTACATAACGTCAAGTTACTGGTTACATGATTTGGGAGTCACATGTGAGTCACACGTGACTCACAGTTTCCTACTCATTTACATAACTATGTGGAGAACAATGTTACATTACAGTTACGTACATACAAAGTAGAATTTTTACGAAACTATAGTACATAGCTGCAATGACGATCTCACTTCAATGTTACATTGAAACAAAAATGTTTATTACATAAAAATTAAATTTCTCTCATGATCACATCTCAGTGAACACTGAACGTAAGATTGACATAGCTTTTACATACCTAGGTGAAGCAAAGCAGCGCTTTGAAGCGCATTGAAAGCGCGTGAATCATACAGTGATAGTTGAATCAATGTTACTTTCGGTGTTCGCTAAGTATGTACCTGGGAAAAAATACTCTTTTAATTTCACCCTGTTATTCTGGTACCTCAGATACGTAACTAATGCATAACATCAACGTTCAAAGTCCTGGTTTCTTCAGGTCACTTACATATGTAACTAAGACGTAACATAGAAATAACAAATTGTTGCGTAATATGAGTGTAAAATATTATATAGCGCGTGTCAGAAAACACTCCGCCTCTTTCAAGGGTAGATTCCTGAGACAAAACTGAACAACTTGTCAATTTAACATTTTTCGATTCGAAGCTTAGTTTTTGAGTTATGAAAAAAAAATGAGTAGGCAATTCAGGTGGCAAGTACATCGGCTACTTCAGTAATTGAGGAGTATACTTAAGTAGCATCCACTTGATTGGTTGAAATCAACTCTGAAACCAAGCTTCGGATCAAAAAATGTTGAATAGGAAAAGTGTTTATTTTTGTTTCAGGAATCTACCCTTTCAAAAGGGCGGAGTGTTTTCTGGAACACTCTGTATAATTATTACATCACATATACGTAACAGAATTCTGTCACTTGTGATTTCTGTGTTATTTAATATTTACGTATGGTATTCACTGGATTATTATTCATCAAAAACTAGATTTTGCCACATTCTATTAATTAATAAAGTTAATTTTATTGAAAATCTACTCATTCTTTAGTAAGAATCTATCCAAAAAATTTGAAAAAATCTTAAAAATAGTTATATAATACATTACATCCTTGCAACCCCTGATTGCTGGCATTTCACGCGTTCTTGATGGATCTGCAATGTTGGTAAAGATCTGTTAACGCCTCTTTGAACGCCTGCAGTTATGTTTACTGAGATTCAATGGCATCTAGAAAAGAGATTTGAAAAAAGCGTTCTCGTTTCAGCTTATTACATTATATTTTTATCGTTCGACAACCCAAATACACCGGAAGGTGTAGACGATTCTGTATCAAATCCAATGCCCTCTCCCATGGAAAGCGTCATGGCTATGTTTCTCATGAGTATGACGAATTTTGGAGATTATTATGGTGCATTCGAAAGAACAGATCACGAGATGGAAGCTAAGGTAATTAATTTTCATTATTTCCATGGATTTATTTGTACGTAGATTAATGAAACGGATTAATTCCTCTACAGATGTTATTTGTTATATATATGGCTATTGTTGCTATTCTACTGGTGAACATGTTAATCGCTATGATGGGTAACACTTACCAAAAGATCGCAGAAACGAGAAATGAATGGCAAAGACAAGTAAGTGATAGATAACTTTAAATGAAAAATTTTTGTGGAATACAGTTTCTTTTTTTTAGTGGGCTAGAATAGTCCTGGTAGTTGAAAGAGGAGTAAGTCCAGCTGAAAGACTAAAAAAATTGATGGATTATTCTCAACCGATGTCCGATGGACGCAGAGCGTTAGTTTTACGATTAAATCAAACGGTATGTTATTTTTATTCGATTTAGTTCATCCTATGCAATTATATATGTTTGGTAGTTTGATTATTTTCTTTTCATTTTAGGAAGAAGATAAAGAAGAAATGAAAGAAATTTTAGAGATGAAAAGAACTCATGAAAGATTATACAAAAAAAGGAAGAATATGTTATCCAAAGAAAAAATGGCAAGCGAAACTGTTAATATCATATCTTGAAGATATGCGCATTTTGTTTGTGAACAAAAACGATTTACGTATTGCATAATGAATTTGTCTATATTAAAATCATCTTAAAATCTAAAAAAAATTATGTATCTGCATTTTGAATAACAGAGAAACGTGAATTTTCGTGCTATAGTTTTGGGATTATTTTATGGACAGAAGAAAAATATTACTTTGGTTATATTTCGAAAAAAGTATGAATGATGTGTGAAGACGTTAGAAAAAATTTGTGCGTTTCCATTTGTCTTTTTTTTTAATACATATAACACACTGTTCCTAGTTGGTAAAAGAGCATTGAACCCATAATAATTTGCACAATCAAATCAAGAATAGACATTTTCATTAGGTTTATTTTTGTCATTGGCAAGAAACCAGTGAGCCATGCTACATAAATGAAGTCTCATAGTCTCTTTTTGAAATTTTCATTCATTTAGCGTATTCAAGGGAATAATATTACTAGAAAATAACAATTATATCAAACAAAAATTATTTTCTATAGATAATTCGCATGTTCATAATTTTGAGGTATGTAATCCTTAACATCCCAATAATTCTTTTGCATGTTTTCTGAATCTTAAAAAATTTCCCCTTCACATTTTGCGAACATTCCATTGGGACGTTTCAGTACGTTTCATTAACAGAGATAAATGAAATTCCCTCATACCACACAAGGTGTCAATAATATTGTCAGAATATCACAATGCCTCACTCGGAACATTCTGGGTAAAATATTTTTATGAGATTCCATGGATATTGCGGATAGAATATTCCATTATGAGTATTCTGAAAATCTTTCAATTGGAATATTGCACACAAAATATTTCGCGATGGTCTGAGGATGTTGAGTTCGTTGCAAATGAAATATAATAAGAACATTTCAATAGCAATATTATATGTAACATCGAAACATTTTATCGTCCTCAATCGAGACTTGATGAAATTTAACCATGGGGAGTGAAAAAATACGGAAATACATTATTTAATGTACAAAATTAAGGAAAATCAAATACAAAAAAAGTGTAAAGTAATCAAATCTACCCCAGGGGAGTGCAACTTCATTGGAAATACAGTTGCTATGAATTTAGTTTACCAGTGAAGCAGATTTCAACACCGAGAAAAATGAGTGGTTAAAACCACAACACATTTTGGTTGATATGTGAACAACAAAAAGCTTTTGTTCCTTCAACCAAATTTTTGTGCTTTCAACAAAATTATTTTGCTTCTAAATGTGTTGACGAAAATATTTTGTGTCTAATACTAAATGTTTTGTTGCAACAACAAAAATTTGGTTGGCATAACTAGAGTTTTTGATTGTTCACATTTCAACAAAACTTTTTTTTCGGTGAAGTTATTGCGACCACAAATGTTTCAACCAGATCGTTTCTTTGTCAGTGTAATATTTTGGCAATATCACTGAGATATGCGGTGCTGCACGGAAAGACCGGTTCTATTAATATTTAGAAAAATGACTGTCAATTCCGGGAAAAAGAGGATCGCTGAAAAATATTCGTAGTGAGTCTACTGAAAATTCGTAGTCGATGTATTAACAATTGATAGTTTTCCTGTGAAAAATACCAATGAAACTATCAACTGTTAATATTTTAACTGCGAATTTTTAGTAGAGTCACTACGAATATTTTTCAGCGATCCTCCTTTTTCCCTAAATTGACAGTCATTTTTCTAAATATTAATAGACCCGGTCTTTCCGTGTGCGTGGGATATAACATAAAGATTAATACATACCTCTGTAACACAAATATTGCGGAAAATTCTACTCGTCATTGCACCCTCACAGCCCTACAGTCCAAGAAGAATTTTTAAAGAATTCATAAACAACAAAATCAGTGCGATAAGAATTCTTTATGAATTCTTCTGGGATTGTGGTGCTGTATGGGCAATTTTGAAATAAATTATATCGAGCTCAATTACAGCAGAAAAAGACAAATTTATTCTCTCACCCAAGTAGAAAGAAAAGTCTGTTGAAATCCATTCATTAATGGAATTGTTTATAAACTTTATAACGGTATATGACAATTTAAACCTATTGAATTCACATCGAATGTAATACATTTAACCGGCTCTAATCGATGTCAACGGGTTCGAACAAATGTGGATGGTTATTCACCATTGCAAGATTTGCATTAAATCTCATCAAACAATCAGATTCGTCAGATTCTTTAAATTGAGATAGTGACATAAGAACTTTGGGGGTGTTTCACGGACATCCATAGAACATTTCAATACATTCTAAGCTAAATTCTAAAAATATTCATAAATCTCATAGGGAAACAATAAATTTTCAAAAATGCCCTTTCAGCACTTCTCTGCAGTATTATTTTCATTATCATCTCATAATACAAAATTCATTCCTCAACCAACACAAACCATCATCATACAAATATTATATCTTGACATTTTTCGAACTTTGATATTGATATTTTCTCTCATCTGACTTCAGTTGATATATTAATTCACACACTGAAAAAAATACTCCGGTTAATATATGGACAGCAAGAATTACTGCTATTTTAACCGGAATTTTAGTTAAATGAATCAAGTCTCCGGCAAATTTAACAAGGGCTCCGGTAAATTTAACAAGAATTCCAGTAAAAGTCACAGGGATTCCTTGCTGTCCATATAGTAACCGGAATTCTCGTAAAATTAACAGTTCATTTTTTTCCGTGCATGTATCGAATGGTTGTTATATTTATATACAAACATTTTATCGTATTATTACTATCTGTAGAGTTTGAAAGTCCCAATAACGTGTTATCAAAATATACAAGCAGAATAAATAAAACGGTTGTTATATTTTCATACGAAATCCAATGAAATTCCTCTCATCATCATGAAAATAAAGTGAACCTAAGACTAAGAGAGAAAAATTTTTCGATATTTCGATGATATTTTTGTTGCTTCCTCACCGTAAATAATCTAATTATACAAAATAGAATCCGACTGATCGATTTTCATAAGGAAAAAAAACACGCGATATTGAATTTCTTATTACAGTGTCTATCGGATTTGATCGTGTAGTCAGTGCTTACACCAAGAAAAACTAATTGTAAAATTTATATCTGGTGTAGTAAATATTTGGAGGATTTCAAAAAATAGTTCGAGCTACCACAATTTCAGTTGATTTCATCGCGGGGAATGTAAGATTTATATCAGCTATGATATATCTCGCCTTCGTCTTTGTAAAATCAACCTCAATTGTGGTAGCTCGAACTATTTTTGAAATCGTCCAAATATTGACTCCGCGAGATGTCAATTTTATAACTCCTTTTTCCTCCATGTACTCGTCATAAATCATTGATTTGCATCGACCGAAATCAAGGCAAAGTAGGGAAAAATATGCACCCAAAGAAAGTTAATCTCAAAATAAGAGTATCCCTTTCATTTTGATGCAACTTCACCTCTAATATATGGTATCAGAAGTATTCCTCTCTGTTTGAGAGGATTAATCTTTGTGATGAAAGAATTGTAATTTGTTCGATTTTCATTTGTTCAAACTACTCTCAATCGTAGAGACATACAGGAATTTCCTGGAATGAAAAATGAATAGAATTTGAGAGGAACGTTTTTTTAAAAGTGCACCTCCAAATTTTGCCAAGTGCTGGAGCAAACTCATGAAAAAATTTCAAAAATTTGTCATCGTGGGATATATACCAATCGTGTCAGAATCTTCTGAAATGAAAAATGAATACCGCTCGAGCGGGACGTTTTTTAAAAATTACACTCCCAAAAACACTGTTGGATAAATACAGCGTATGGTTTTTCACCCGCTGTAAGGAAAAATAACAAATGATCTCGACTGGATGCCAATTCGATATCATTTCGATATTGGATCTCAAACTACCTTTAAAATTCTTCCCCGATTAAAATATTCTCAAACTGTGTTTATGAAGGAGTTTCTATCATACATAATATGCTTTAGAAAAATATCGAAAAGAAGTCGAAAAATACAGAGTGTCGATCTTGAATTAGCCAACCAAATTTTGTTGATGTAATCTTGATCAGCTAGATATCAATTTGATATCGAATTGATATTAGCCTTCTGCCTGGGAAGATACGAATGAAAATTCCTCATTGTTATCGTACCGGCATTGCGAGATATTGAAAGGCAAAGATCCCACAAACCGGTTTTTGTGAATATTCTGCTTCCTACGACTGATGGTCAATGAAGATCCTTACAAGCAACAAATGAAATAACTGTGGCAGCTCCTCATTTTTGTAGCCCCCTCTTTTCACTGCTATAGTTGAAATAATTACAGCTATAGCTGTTTCTGAGCTACACAGAGAAAACTTTATATTAAAGATTATTAGATACAGTATCGTACTCGTGGGATATACTCGATTATGACGATAGGAGTTATAACTTTGTATTCTCCCACTGAGCATTTCCGTTAGAACCTTGCATTAACATTGCAGCGATATTGATGCGATCTTGAAATTACTTGTCTTTCAATTTACAAATGCAATATTACAAAAGTAACTTGCAAAAATATCGTTAAAATATCACCTGACAACGTAACATTGCTGCAATTTACTTGTAATTGGATGTTGTAATATTTCTGTTGTAATTCTCATAACAGGTACTTTCAAGATCGCATTAACATCGATGCAATGTTGATGCAAGGTTCTAACGGAAATGCTCAGTGGGTTCTTATTACTCCGCATATTGAATTCAAGAAGAGTTGTAATCTGTCACATACTCATGGTTTTTTCCACCACAATAAAGTATATCCCACGACTACGATATAAATATATTAATTTTTACTACAAAATTTTCTCAGTGAACTACAGTAGAAAATCGTAGCTGTGACTGCACAGGTTTTTTGGCTGATATTTGGATAGCCAAATAATTTAGCTCTGAAATTTTCGCTGCGGTAGCTAGATGTTTTGCTGTTATTGCTAAGTAAGTAGCCATGACAGTTAAAAATAGCCCCTGTAGCTAATTTTCAGCTATCCAAATAATAGGTAATTCTTTTTTTCCGTGCATAAAAATTATAGATCATCAAATTCTCTACGAAGTAGATTCCATTCATTTTTATATTCCAGTCAGCTGTTTTCGTGATATAGCACGTTTAAAGTTGGTATTAAATAAATATGCATTTATTTCCGCACTACCTTAGAGATACATGGAAAAAAATGTTTCATAAAATTTACTGACGCGTTCAATAAAATAAAACGGTCCCATGTGTGTATAGCCCAATGGCCCAATGGCCCAATGATGGACCAAGCTTGGCACAAGACCTGCCGAGACTTGACTTGAACAATTTACCGAACTTGGGCCATACGACATGGGCCATTGGGAATACGTGAGAATTTTGTGTCCATGTAGACTACTACACTGTTAAAAATGTTTTCAATTTTCATTCATTTTTCAAGTACACTTGTACACAAATTTCCAATTCTTGTCGATTGAATTAGGATTTCAATCACATCCCACATAACAATTCATGTCTTGCGATGTCTCTTCGATGAATTTAAGATGTCTTGCGCAACACATTTAGATGTCTTTTAGATGTCTAAATGTGTTGCGCAAGACATCTTAAATTTATCGAACAGACATCGCAAGACATGAATTGTTATGTGGGACGTAATTGGATTTTTAATTTTTGCTGTATTATGTTATCCATAATAGTACAGTTTATCAACTGAATTTTCATACAAATGTAATCGAAATTGCAAGAACTTTTTCAATCACGTGAGTGAAAATCGCTCCCATCACATATGATTGAAGCTTCATGCGGAAATTTCTAACAGTGTATGAGCACTATAAGCCACCGAACTGTTTTTATACTCCTCGGTTACCATAGTAATAAACGGTTTACTATCTATATTCAATTGATTCAATGCAGATAACACACAGTACGGACAGTAAATTTCATTATTACTTGCACCTCTTTTTTGAAAACCCGCTGTATATCATTGTTTGAACCTTCCCAAGATAATTCATTACAATTGATTTGTCCGATAAAAACAAATTATATCAAACCCCTTCGATGACCGAACAGAAAGATCCAGGCAGTCTATTGAAAACACCGATAGACTGCGATATTTTGGAGGATGAATTGATGAAAGCAATAAAACATGATGAATTATATCAGCTTCGAAATAATGCGAAAATCAGAGCAGTCGAACAAGGAGTACCCTCGTACGAAGATTTTAGACAAATGGTAAGATGATTATAAATATCTAAATTTATTCAAAACGTTTGTCGATGCATCTAAAGATTTTTAACGATCATTTCAAATGTTATATTCTTGTTTATTATAATCCGAATAGTACGCACCTCATTTAATTCCGTATTATAAGAATTCACTGCATTAGAATATCGAATGGAAGGGAGATTATTGAATGAAACATAGTGAATTTGAAAAAATCTCTGGGAAAGGAAAACAACAACAAGTCTACCCGGAGCCTCGGGGTCCAATGAGCAACAGTGCAGATAATCGTACATTAATGCGTGTAGAATTATAAGATAGATTTTTTATTTTTCCATTTATTCTTCTTATTTTTCTTTCGTTTACATTGATTTGATGAAAAATCCAATAATGAAATAATTTTGTTTTAACCATTACAAAAGCATGTTTTTTTTCAAAACGATTCTTTTTATAATATTGTTTATTATATTTCAAGGTGAATGCCGCGCATTTGAAACCCATACAAAGGAAAGATCGAGAACCTGCCCCTACGATATTGAATCCTCTCACAAAATCTAGAAATTCTATTTTTGGAAAGAAACTTCAGAGAAATTCTTCGGATACTGTGAAGGGTACCAATTACGATCCAAATTTAATCCCTAAATCGACCCTTGAATTCGAAAAAACATGGAAGCAATTAACAAATGATGGAGAAAAATTCATGTATTTGTGGACACATAGGTAAATCATTCGATTCATCTTTGAAGGCAAGAAACCGTAGTAACCAATTCGAAGAGTCAAAAAACACCGTACGAAAAAAAACGAATTCACTGTTGCAGTTATTGACCTTTTTCAATGCTAAAGCTACAATAATTGTAGCTATAGCTAATTATCCCTGGTGAAAATGAAGCATATATACAAAGCGCGAAGGAAGCGCATATGAAGCGGAAAATGTTTCAATTCCCTCTTCCTGAAGCGTGTGATGCCCGCTTGTTGTAAAGTGATGAAATCATACGTTCCATACACGCTTCATAAGCTTTCGATCACGTTTCACACACACTTCATGTGAAGTAATAGTAAGTTACATTAAGCGTGTGCGAGTCATACCTATTCTGACTTCAAACAATATCTTCGAGCGGTTGATCCCAACGACGATACATGGCTCAGTGGATAAAACCCTCGTCTGCCATGGTGAAAGTCCTGTCAAGGGGTACAATTTTTTTGTTTAGGTTTCATGATTGTTATACGTTTCCTTTGCTTCAATTCCCTCTTCACATACTTTCTGTATCCCTCTCATTCAAGCTTCGTATACTTTTCATTAACGTTGCCCGTATGGAAATATTTCGCTGAAAAATGTCTGCAAAACTATGATAAATCTCTGAAAAAAAATGAAAAAACTCTGAGAAACTCTGACAAACTCTGAGAATCTCTGAAATTTTGGTGAGAAATCTAATATTTTTGGGACATTCTTTACAGACTTTTTTCAGACTTTTTTCAGAGTTTCTCAGAGTTTTTTCATACTTTTTCAGAGAAATAGTAACGAAATTGCACTCTGAAAAAACTCTGAAAAAACTCTAATAAAGTGTTGACATTTTTCTGATTATTGAAAAATCCTGAAATTCAATAAACACATTCATATGCCGTATTCAAATATCATGTGTGAAAAAATGTTTGAAAATTTTTTAATTTTTTCTAAAAGTCAGAAAAATGTTAGCAATCCATCAGAGTTTTGTCAGAGTTCTTTCAGAGTGCAATTTCGTTACTATTTCTCTGACAAAGAATGAAAAAACTCTGAGAAACTCTGAAAAAAGTCTGAAAAAAGTCTGTAAAGAATGTCCCAAAAATATTAGATTTCTCATCAAAATTTCAGAGATTCTCAGAGTTTGTCAGAGTTTCTCAGAATTTTTTCATTTTTTTTTCAGAGATTTTTCATAGTTTTACAGACATTTTTCAGCGAAATATTTCCATACGGGTGCGGTTACCCTCCAACATACCCTTCGTTTACTCTTCCTTCCCGCTTCCATTTTCGCCAGGGATTGGCTGCCACAGAAATTCACAAGAATTCGTAGCCCTATTGAAAATGTCTGACAGAACTGGACAATATTTTGAGCCGGATCTGTCAGGTGTCTGACACTCCGTGAATTTTCGAACTGTTGCACAAACCAAGCAATGTCAGATATAACCTGACAGATCTCGCTCAAAATATTGTCCGGTTCTATCTGACATTGCTTGGTTTGTGCAACAGTTCGAAAATTCACGGAGTGTCAGACTGACAGCAAATTATCTATCCGCTTCCGTTAAATATCTGAAATAGGGAGGTAGAGTATCGTAAGCCCTGAGTTTCACAAGCCCTAAAAATCATACACCCGAATTTCAGAAACCCGAAAGGCTATATGCCCGAATGTCCGTGAGCTCAAAGTTGTATAACCCCGAACAAACAATTATGAATTTGAGTATAAATCAATTATTAGATACTTTTATATGATTTGAAGCATCGATAAAGCATCGGCAGAAGCATATTTCGCTTTTGAATTTTATTAAAGTATCTAATAATTGATTTATACTGAAATTCATAATTTTTTATTCGGGCTTATGCAACTTCGGGGTCAAGGATATTCGGGCATACAGCCTTTCGGGTTTCTGAAATTCGGGCTTATGATGTTCAGGGCTTATGACTTACAATACTGTACCAAATAGGGAGCTGTGAAAGCACAATTTTAGTGGTTGATATTTGAATAACGAAACTATTCAGCTATGCTAGCTGCATTTCTTTTTGGCTGTTACAGCTGAGAGAATAGCTGTGATATTCCCTGGTGACAATATTTCACTGTAGAACACTAAAATTTTCAGAAATTTTCAACGGAGAGCTTTTCAGAGGATTTCAGAAATTTCCATAATTTCTCAGAGAGTTTCAGTGATTTTCAGAAAAATTCAGAGTTCTTCAGAAATATTCATAAATATTCAAAGAAAATTTTAGTAGAAAAACGTGCCCGATAAGGGATTTTTCGGCACTTTTAAGAGTTTGGAAAAATTTTCACAAATTTTCAGATTCTTAGAATTTTGCAGTGAAATTCAGAGAAATTTCCAAAGGTTCAAATATTAGTGAATTTCCATACAGCAAAAATTTTGCGTTGTCCAAAAAATTTCTCATGCAAAAGTTTTCACTGTCTTTAAGATGCCTTCGTTTAAAAAATCTAAAAGATGTATTTAGATCTCTTTTAGATGTCTTTTAGATTTCTTAAACGAAAACATCTTAAAGGCAATGAAAACTGTTGCATAAGATATCTTTAAGACAAAGCTAAATTTTTGTTGTATGGGTTATTTCTCTCCGTGCGCGTAGAAACACATGGGAAAAAGTTAAACTCTACCCCAAGAGAACCCAAAATTTGTGTAAGTCCAAGGATCGTCCAAATACGTCTCTCAGAGCTTTAAATGTCCGACAGATATTTGAAACTCCGAGGAACGTTCTGTTGGAGTAAGTTGTCTTCTATGCAATTTTTGATTCTTTCAATCGGTCCCTCTCACTAGGAGTTCCATATAATTCATATATTAAAATGAATAAAATCTTTCAGAACAGGCTGAGCAAATGTATTTTCGAAAATTGATAATTTGTTTTATTTCAGAAATTTGTTGGGAGAAAAAATATTTCACCCGGAAATTCCAACGTCACTTCTGAATGGATTAATTGAAAGCTGTCTAAAAAATGTGGATGTTTTAGAAGATGTGAAACCGATTACCGATATTTTAACCATTTTAAGTATGTGTAACAGATTCAAATTAAGTGTTAATTTTATGAGTAATGAAGAAAGAGATGTGTGTATGTTGCTGTTTCAGCAATTAGTCATCAAAGATCCATCATGCCAAGATGTCGTTGAGTTTTTAAAAAATAAATATACCTTGTAAAATAAGTATATTTTAAATATACTTATTTATTATAATTTGATTTTGAACCGTCATTTATTTGTTTTGATTCGGAAACATTTTTTTTTTTTGTTAATTGATCCCAATGGTAGAATTCTTGGAATGATTTCGAAACATTCGAACTATTTTTTCGATATCTGTTGCTAAGGTAACAATTGATAGATAGAATGGATATTTTGGATACGCGTCTCTTGAAGAAAAACAAAACTCCACGCATCAATAACATGGACATTTTTTCTTGCAAGCTTTTGAACTTGGTTCCGCGTCTGCGCATTATTATATTAGGTACCATGTGATCCGTAACTGCACAATATGGCGGTGAATAGAGCGTGTTATCATTTACAAGTACCCGCGAAGGTTTTAAGGTTAAATGTATATATAGAAGAATGCATTTATTTCACATGATTGAATACTACTCCTCTCGATGATTAGTATTATTGGATTGTATTTTGATAGGTAGTAATGGAACCGACATTTCTATCCTCTCAACACTATGCGTAGGTACACGGGAACGTCTATGTACATGTGTGCGTATTTCACTAATAAACACGGTCATATAATCACGAATTGAAAGAGAATTTATCTCACGAACCTGATAATGATTGATATTCGGAAAATTGAAGATAAGCTCGAAATTTATGCCACCTAGTATTAAAAAATAAACTTGAGGTTATAAAATAACGTCATTTTTGTGTTATATTTCTAAACTAAATCACATGATATGTTTCACCGTGCAACGTCCAATAAAGAAGAAAAATATAAAGGGAAGAAAAACAAGGAAAGAGGAAACGGACTTTAGTTTGGTTACCGCCAATGATGTAACGATAAAAATATAAACAATGTTTGAGTGGAGTGCTTCCTCCGAAGTGTTCGGTTATTTATTTATTTTGAGGTTTCGAAAATGAGTGGTTATGTACTTTCATCGTGAGAACAAAAGATTTTGTGATAATCGACGAGATGAGACTGGAAGAACTGCCATTACGACTGAGCTCGGATGAGCGGGATTTTGAAATGGACGAAGAGACTGATTATCTTCTACAACCTTCCGGAGATAGTATAAGATTACTAACTTCCAGACGACGACGAATGCACGACTGTTCGAAATTCTTGAAAAGTTGCCTCTGTGGGTGAGTTCTTTTTTATAGCATATATTTGAATAATTTTAGTTGATTTGTTGTTTTTTGTTGTAATTGTACAATGGCACTCGTGGAAAATGTATTGCACGTATCTGTTATCCGAATATTAGTTTCATTCAACCCAATTCCCTCAATCTTAATGAGCTGTTTGAAATTTGAAAACAATTAGGGAATTCGATTCAACCAATCGATGGATTCGAATTTTTGCTGCATGTAACGAATAATTTCTTCTTGAATTCATGGAAAAGACTATTGCTGAAGGTTGAATCATTTACCGAAACGAATTTGAAATGTGATTTGAAATTGATAAGAGTGTTAAAAAATCACTTTTCTGACATGAAATGTAATAATTCAACATATCGTAAAAATCAAAGATACCCGCGTTTCAGATTTTTCTGTAAGTGCAAATTCGTTTCAATGAATGATTCAATCTTCAACAACATGCAGAACAATTTATCTGATAAACTGGAGATTTTTGAAAAATTCGGTCAAGTGTTCAAAATTTCTTGGAAATGATTACCATTTGCCAATAAAATGATTTGAAAAATTTCATCATCTGTTTAAAGTTTGAAGAAATCCAAAATCGTATACAACTTCAGAAATTTTCACAAAAATTCATGAGTTCTGAACAAAAATGTTGAGAACTTTGTTTAAAAACTGATGCAACAAGTAAAGTAAATTGAAGAAGGTTCAGAAACATTTGAGGTATCACATATGGTTTATTACCTATTAAAAAAACGTTCATCTACTCAATGATTGAATTCAATTCAACGCAATTTGGCGGGAACATTTCATAGTCCTATTCAATTGGATTTCACCAGATCCAATAGGTTCCCCTATTGCAAAGGTTTATTGAATCTTACTGGATCTGATCGTCAAACGCTCAAACTGAATTCAATCCAATTTGTTTCCAAGTTTAATAGGCAGAAATGTGCAAAATAGCTGTTGTAATGCATTTGAAATAGAAAATATAAAATGCCTAATTATCTCCCATTTCAAATGCAAAATGTCAAATAGTTTTGGAAGACATATGGATGCAAAATGGTTTCATTTGAAATAGAATTTTCGGTTTTCATGGAGAATTAATTAGTTTGATTAATTAATTGCAATAAAATAAGTATACTATAGTTAATTGAAGAATGAATCAAAATAATTTCATTTGTTTTTTAATTAAAATTTGTTTGATTTTAATGGGACTAATTTTTCAAATAATTCGTCACTCATTTTTCTCCTGTGAGGTCTCATAATCATACCTCCGAATGAAAACAGGCGTTCCTCTGGCGCAGAGCTAGGTAGACAAGTATTGAATCTTAAGAATATTTTTTTGATTGTGGGGTAAGCATGTAGCATTTCATTATTATTACAGTTCTAATCACACTCACAAAAAGGATTTCTTGAAATGAGGAAATTTTTCTTGTCGCTGGGACAAAAGTTTTGTGATAAAACTCGTTGTTTTTCTTGAGCCTAGAAAATTTCACTTGAATTATTTGAAATGGAACCATTTCAAATAATGCACATCTCTGTTAATAGGATTGTTCAATCAGAGTTCCTCTCAATTGCATATATTCCTTCTATCACAGCCAATTATATGATCTTACAGTGCAAATAAATGTTCTTCCAAACGTAAATTTGAAAATAAGATGTATCAAATTTGGAGGATAATATCAGTCTGAATTAAACATGTGACTGAAAAAAAAACTAAAACTTGTACTCCGCGTGAGTAGGAAAACGGCCATTCTACTGAATTTTTTAATTTTTTCGATACACATAGCGAAATCGACTGATCTCACTGATAATTTCCCTTTACAAAGGTACAGGCCAATTCTTACCGGCTTGATAATAGAATTTTTCATTCAAATATAAAAAAATTTGTATACCTTATTAGAAAAATAAAAAGAACTAGCGGCACTGCAGCTGCTGGGTAAAACATCCATTTTTTACGCTAAACATACCTTCACAGATCATAATTCGGCATCTGGAAAAGAAATCCGAAATTTTTCTTGAAAATATGTCCTGATTCCTAATGAACTGCATAGATTTTTTTTATAAATAAAACATTGCCATCTTCCGATTGAATTTTTTGGAAAAGGAAATTATTACCTCAAATCGAGTCAAATTTTGTTCCAAATCAATTTGAATAATTGAAAAATCCTTCGTAGTTCACTGGGTATTGGGCCATATTCTCAGAAAAATTTTAGATTTTTATTGCAGATGCAGAATTTTGATCTGTGGAAGTACGTCCAGCATAAAAAACAGATTTTTCTCAAACAGCCACACTACCACCTTTTTTTTACGTTCCAAAAACTGCTCTTCAATGTGGAGAAATCAAAAGATAATAAATTTGCACACGTACTTTACAGCGTTTCGAGAAAATAACTCTTGATTGAATGAACACCAAATGATATTCTCCCTAAAGTGGGGAAATCCATTTAGAACAGCTAAACCTATGCTTCCTTTATAGATTATTTTTATACATAAGAAATAAACCTAGGGATTTCCAAATTTCCAAAGTTTTAAATATACACTCAGAGGGAAAAAGTTGCTACAAGAGGAAACCTTGAAAATTTACTTTGCTGATATGGCAAAACTTGTTGATGAATTGGCAAAAAATTTGCTATTACAGCAAAAATTTTGCTCTTTTAACAAGCGTTTACCATCCAGCAATCCGGATTCGTAGATATACAGAGGGCTAGAAAATGTTGCTGAATTAGCAAATATCTTGCTAAAATATTTTTGATGTAACAGTAACCGTTTTGCTAATTTAGCAAAGCAGATTTTTCGGAATCGCTTTTTCAGCAAGAATTTTTCTCTGTGTGTAAATTCAATGCACAAAAATACATTTTTTAATTTTTTTTCCATTCAAAATGGTGGGTCAAGAGAGCGCCGCCTCACAATCTACTGCTGGCTTTTTCCATGCCGTAATTTTCATTCAAAACAGTTCCACCAAAACTTATGATAAGGGCAGTACACCAGTGAATGAACGATCAAGCATTCCTCACTGTAAACTACTACTTTTTTCGAACAAGATTTATAAAATCACTCATTTTTGTGCTATATATGAACTGAGGAAGGGTTCAGCATCACAAATTTCCATGAACACTCATGTAAAAAATGTTTAAAAAAAAACTTTCCCTTGACAATCTTAACTTAAGAAAGACCCCTTCATGGAATAAATCTGTCATTTGAGAAAATTGAATTTCTGTTAGGGTCAAATTAGGACAAAAATTCATTGCAATTCAGAAAACTAAGTTCCCACGTGGCGGGGGGCAGCAAGGGTATTCAGAGAAAAGTCACGGTAAACCCAAATGAAGGAGGGGGGCTCAAAAAGTCGTAAAAATAGAGCTACGTAGTTTGTGGACGGCCCCCAAGTGATAGAGGGGAAAAAATACGATCCTGGTAATTGAAAGGTGCTTGTGCAACCGCAGGCACCTCCGGGGCCATGCACAGGGATGGAAATCTACGTGTCATGAACAGTTTTCTACAGTAATATATACACAGAAAAAAAACATTCTTGTATCAAGACAATATTGTTTTCGTTATATATGAAACACGGATTGTCTCAGTTCAATGCAATTTGCTTTGAATCAAGAATTTTGTTCTTTCCTGTGTTTGATTCAAAGCAAATTGCATTGAACTGAGACAATCCGTGTTTCATATATAACGAAAACAACATTGTCTTGATACAAGAATGTTTTTTTTTCTGTGTATGTAAAATACACGGGTAGAATACGTAAATTACGGCAAATTACATGATTTGCAAGGAATATTACAGTATTTTACCTGTAATCTACATGTAAAGTACCATGTAGATTACAAGGGGTAACTTATTTGCCCATTTCTGGCCACGCCTAACACACATATGTATACTTTTATCATATCGAAACAATACATCCTTCCTCAAAAGGATACATGAACATCTTCTATGCAGTCTTGAAACATTTTCCAGTTTTCCGCCAAAAAAAGTTACACAACCACGCACATCGGGTCCGAAGGACCCGAGCTGAATTTCAAATACATGCTACTCGAAAACTAAGTGGTGGATCCCGGATTTCCAAAAAGCATTCAAAGCAGGAAGGTTCGAAGTTGCTTACATTCCAATACCAGCCCTTGGCTGCGCATTGCAACAAAATGAGAAGTGAAAGAAAAAATTGCTCGGGTCCAAAGGACCCAGGTGCGTGGTTGAGGGTTAGTTACACTGAGAACGTGCAAATAACGTCTCAAGATGTTCTAAGGACGTCACATGTATATCCCAGGTACATGCAAAACTGAGGCCTATTTTGAGGCGAAAGATAAATCGTTCTACAAAAGTGGTATTGAAATGTTAGAGCGGCGCTGGAATAATCGCGTTGTTCTTGATAGGGATTGCGTTGATGAATAAAGCTAATTTTGAACCAAGAAAACCGTGTTTTCTTTGTTAAGCCCGGGACGTTTCAGCCCATGTGTTACGACTAATCTCACACTGAAAAAAAAATTTATTCCAGTCAAATGAATATTTATTTATCCTGTACCAAAGAAATATTTATTAGAATTAACAAAATATCCTTTAGAACCAAAATAATTTATTTGAATTGAATAGATGGTTTTAATCGTTTATTTGATTCCAATAAATTATTTTGGTTCCAAAGAATATTTTGTTAATTCTAATAAATATTTCTTTGGTACAGGACAAATAAATATTTATTTGACTGGAATGAATTTTTTTTTCAGTGCAGATATCTCTATTCTTTTATATGTATATAAAACAAAAAACATCTATATCTAATCAATATGAAAAGGATTGAGATTTGTAAGAATAGATATATTTACGATTAGTCATATTTGGGAATAAACTTATTTAAGAATAGAAATATTCAGGAATAGAGTTATTTGAGAATAGAGAAATGAAGAATAGAGCTCTTGTTCCGCCAATCAAACCATTATTAAATCCAAACGAAGAAGTTGTATTTCTTGAAAAAAAATTTAGATCAGAAAATTTACCAATTTTTCTAAATCATCGGTATCATCGAGTTTCCTCATACTTTAGATTGATTGGTTTTTTATCAGATAGTATCCTTTTTCCGATAACTGATATCTTCGAATGAATTGACCAATGATTATGAAAATTGATATAGAACACTTTATTCCTGATATTAATTCTTCAACCTTTATTTCTATAAACAGGTATGAGTCTTCGCTATTAGGGTTGGGCTATATTTACGTCATCGATACTTCTGTATAGAATATGTATCAAGTTCCAATCGATATTTTATAAAAATTCATATAAACCGTTGTATATTCTTTGTATACGCTGTGAAAAATTTGGTAAATTATTACGAACGAAAATTGCCTATGCTTAACATGAGATATTTACAATAAAAATTGTAAATCCGTTGGTTTCAGAGTTGTACTATTACCACAAAATTCTTCAAGATTGTGATTTTATCACTGCCTGTGATTTAGTGATGCCGATTTTTTTTTAATAGAAAAAGTATTTGATTTTTATAGATTTGTATAAAATATCGATAAAAATTTGATACATTCTGTATAAAAAAGAATCGATTCTTCCAAGAATTGGCATCACTACTGTGATTTGATCATGCTCAGCGTAGGTAACTTTATTAACTATGTTGAGCGTACCAGTTTTACAACTCTATGTGAAATTTCTGTACTGAGCATAGAATAGATACAATTTGTGAATGCTATGTACAAATTTTGTACAAGTTTTACCAACATTGTACAATTTCACCCTCTCGAAAGTGTAATTCCACTATGCTTAGCGTAGTTATATTACAAAAATTTCTTCTGTAATGATGCAATTAGAGTTTGTAAAGTTCATTTGATCTTTTACAGTGTAGAAATTTATTTTTTCAATATATGAGTTCCCTATAGAAGACAAAACATTGAAAACAGCTGGAAAATAAAAATGTTCTGTAGAATTTCATTCTGAGATTCGTTGTAAAAATAATCCTAGTTGATATCACGGTAGACATTTTGGTTATATAATTTGTACATACTACCTTGACTTGGTTGAAATTGAATAAAAAATGGGTGAAAACAAAAAATAGACTATAACAATTGATTAAAAAATTTTCAAAATCATCTATAATTTTCATATAATCCAATGTAGTTCATACATACATATTTTCTATATAATTATATACGAATTACATATAATTCTGAACATTTTTTAATTTTTCACAATTAAATATTTGCCAGAGGTGTGATTGTTTGGTCAAATGTAATCATAACACTGGTCAGAAAAGCTATTCTGTTGCCTGAGGTTTGGGAACTGATTCTGAGTAATTTTGTAGTACTAAATACGAAAACATCAGATTTGTTGCATCAGCTCGATTTTTATTATTTTTCATATATTATATATAATATCTATCAATTGTGAAAATTATACATATATAAAAATTGTGTATAAAAGATACACCAAAACTACTCCAAGGGGTAACACCACAGTAACCTCTCCAAAAATAACGCTTTTTCAGATTTTTTTCGAAAATTAGAAAGTTCCTATTCAAATTGAACTACATGAAGGTGTTCCGCTACTATTAAAGGACAAAATAATTTTTTTGTGGAATTTTATTGTGAAAAATGGCGGCTTGACAGGTGAATGACTGGAGCACTGTGAAAATTCATGGTCGTGCGGTGGGATGAATAACTCAGTCCAGAATTGACGTAGAACACAGAACCAGAAATAATTATTTTATGTAATCCAAAAGCTAGTGAAATACGTATCCGTTTTGAAAAATGTGCATTTTCCACGAAATGGCATCGGTTTGAAGAAAAAAGTAGAATTTTCATCCTAAATTCCGTTGCTCAATGTTGAATAAAAAACGCAAATATGAATATTTCGAAAAACCCGTACGTATTTCACTAGATAATCATATCATGAATACAATAAAAAAAACCCCGAGGTGATTGATTGGAAATTGGCGGAGCTAGAGCTCCCACCGACTTTCGACATACTGTTTTGAAATAAACGCGTTTCAAGTTTTTGTAACAGTTGAGTCGTGCGTGTTTAGTCGGACCTATGTTTGTAGTTTACGGTAAATCATTTTCGGGTCCTCAAAGAGTACTTTAAGCCAAAAACAAATTTTTTGATTTTTTTAAAATTCCACTGTGGTGTTACCCCTTAAATTAATCCCCAGATCTCGGGGTATGAAAAAAACATTTTGCTGTTGTTGCCCCGTGTAATTTTCGCGCCAAAAACCAACTCGTTTCATAAATTCTTTCCGTGAAATAGCTTTGTATTCCACGAGTATTTCACGGCAATGTCTTTTGATTCAAGACCTCAAAACACGTCTCCTAGGATACATGTTTCTCAAAAATAGATCCCCTATAAATTTGAATCAATTTGGTGCATTTGGTCTGGAGATATCCATAGTATCATTTACTTTATATACTATCGAGCATGGTGTTTTTAACAGATATACTTTTCTTTTTGTATGGAAGCAATTGTAATTTCAAGCAGGAATTGTAATGGTATCCATCAGGATGAAATAACAAACACAACTGGATTGGACGTGACTGTAACAATGAGTAAACATTGAGGTTATTGAAAAAGTATATCTCAGTTTTAATAACACGCCAAACTTTCGTATTCGACAAACGTCCACAAAGTGTCGAAATGATTCTTACACGGTCTTTTAATCTGAACTGATAAATTCAAGATAATAATTCATAAAAATCACAAGATTCATCATTTCCTAACCTCAAAAAAATTCAAACGAATAGCAGAATGCATAACGTACAAAATAAACCCGCATTATTTACACCCACATCCATGTGTATGCACATCCATGTGCATACACATCGCGTTACTATGTGCAACTATGTGACTACTACACCACCACTTTTTCGTAACGTTCATGCATTGGAAAGAGAAAAAATACCTCAGCCACTCATTGGTCAGACTTGGATCAATCCGTTTCAGGTAGTGCAGCGTGAAATATCGTGTGTTCGTAGCTTCGTCGATGTGATTGTGTTTTGTGCAGTGAGCGCGAATTGTTGATATTAGTTGCTCTTTTCCGGAATTGATTGAAAATACTTGTTCTCGCCAGCTGATTAAAGTTAATCAAAATAATCATACTCGATAAATGTTGCGTTTTCAATTGATAAACGCAACGCATGTAGTTCGAATACAGTGTGTGTACGTGAATTCTTTTACTCATGTAAAATATGGGATATAAATCCTTCATTGAAGGATCGCAAAGGTTTGTTTCATTTTTGTTTTACGTGTTTTTTTTTATTTTATGCTTTCTACAAAACACATATATTTTATGTTTTTGTTTTATTTCAAAAATACATTTATGTTGATAAACAAATTTTGTAAATACAACAACGTCGTGCAATAATAATAATTTTAGAAAAGCAGAGCGTATCTATTTTTAGTTATGTTACAATTTATCTCTGCTAAAACTTTGTATTCTTTCTCGGTGAATCATATTTTCAGTCATGGATCAGATAACAAGAATTTTCTTATCAATATTTCACACGGTTAAGTCACATATAATTCATTCAATCGATTTTTTACAGTCCTTGACGTGAAAAACCTTTAACAATGATCCTTATCTTGCGTTAGTAGATATATCTAGGGTTATATCAATTCGATACACTATACCATATTTCTATGTTTATGATAAAAAATTTATCTGCATTTTTATTGATGAATTTTAAATTCCAAATATATACATATACATATATATAAAAACAAATTCAAAATCAATTACGTCCAATGTTATGTATTTTTCAATTCGATCAATTAACCTATAAAGTCGTGAAACGAGAATTTTCCTCTTGTTGTTGTTAATTTTCTTTTCTGTTATAAAAAAGAAAAACAAAAATTTGTACATAAAAATACGCTTTGTTTTCCTCTGTTTACAAAATTTTCTTCACAATGTGACGTCATCGTGCAATGGAAACTAGTTCCCTTTCTCTTTTGGACCAATCGCAATGCTTTTTCAATGGGAGCTTTGACCGCATTGGTTCGTTTTATGATAAATCAATGAAATTCATGAATTATTATACATATACATATATGTGTATATATCTATACATCTGTGCGTGTGTGAGTGTGTCTGTGTGTCAGGTTGCACAAAAAACATCTGATAAAAGGAATTTGTTGTGTTGTATCCTCCTTAAATCATTCCTAACGAACGGGTAACAATTTTATAGAAAACAACTTTGTCTCGTCGTTTCGAGTAAATATGGTGTTGTGATCTGTCTTTCCTATCATCTACGACGATAGAAAATAAATTTCACCGCCATCGAGGCACAACTCTGTAACCAATCATTTAGTCCGTGATGCGTTGAGTGCTGTGCTACGATAAAAGAAAGCAAAGAAACACTTATAATATTAACAATCATTTATCTCTTATAAACTAATATAAGATCCAATAAACAATACAGTACGTAAACGTTATGTTTTAAAGAAGAAAATGCAAATGGAGACGCAAAGCAACATAGTAAGACTATCTAAAGAAGATATCCCACTAATATCTAAACCGCGAAATGACAGCACTATCACAAGGTAACGTATCCCTTTAGGAAAAATTAATGTATCATTTTCATTGTCACATTCACTGTCTGTCATTATCGTGCCATTAGTTTCTGTTGTAATGTATTTGTATTTTGACACTTTTTTGATATATCAATTGTTTGCATGTATGTAAGCGTACTCGTTTGAATTGCTATTATGTATCATTGAATTTTATGCTCGTCGATGGTTGTGTGTCATGGGTGAGTTGATTCTATCTGCTATCCTTTCTTCTCCTCTTTCTTTATATATTTATTTATTTGTAATATTACAGTGAAACATATTTTCAAGTCAGCCATTTGTAAGGTAATGGTTTCGCCTCAAATCATTTGTCGAGGAACAAAAATACTCTGTTTTGAAAATCAACTAAAATGTTTATATTTTTTTTGGCTTCAACGCGGTCATCATCGCATCCTTCTACTAAACACATCCATTGTATCATTGATCTTGATCAATCTGTTTATCCGGAAAAAGGTCACCCGCCGAAATAGTTAATACAGGAATGATGTCGCATGAAAATCCTCCTGGGTTGCGAGAAAATATGATGAATAGATCAAGGTATGGCAAAGACTATAATTCATAAAGCAAGAACAATAAGAATATTACTATTAGATTTATAAATCAGGTTCGTCTTACAAGTGGCTTACTGAAATATAATGTATACGTAAATAGGAGCAACAACTTGACACGCCAGTCATCGATGAACGTATAGCAATGTAAAGGAATGTACGAGTAGTAGCAAAATGTATCTTAGATGTTGTTCAGTGATATTTTGTTTTTAAAAACCTTTTGCATCGAACTAATGAAGTTTTCACTTTCCAGATGCTGTACCTGGCTGTGGCGAAGATGCTGCAGAGAGCAAGAATTAAGGGCAAGAGTCATTCACATTGGACAGCCTATGCATGAAAAATTTCCCACCAATGTCATAAGAAATCAAAAGTACAATGTAGTCACGTTATTACCGATGGTAAATAATTTCCCTTTTATTATTCATCCTTACCAATATTTATATTTATATTCATTGAAAATTTCTTGAATTTTTTTTCCTCAGGTATTGTTCCATCAATTCAAATTTTTCTTGAATCTTTATTTCCTGATAATGGCTCTGTCACAATTCATACCGGATGTAAGAATAGGATGGTTATACACATACTGGGGACCATTAGGTTTTGTTTTACTCGTAACCGTGTGTCGGGAAGCAGTCGATGATTATAGAAGATATAAAAGAGATAAAGAAGTAAACGGCCAAAAGTATTATAGATTAGTCAGAGGTTTGGATACACCGGAATTAATACCCAGTTCGAAGTTACGTGTAGGTGATTTGGTAAGTATTCAACGTGAATAATGCAACACTTTGTCATTTTAATATCTTAGCTTTTGATGTAGTCTAATTTTCGTATTGAAAATGGTAAATTTTTCAAAGATTCTGTTACTGTAGGTTACATAAATTGCAACTACATAGAATGTGCAAAAGTCGAAAATGTTATAAGGGAAGTGATTAATGTTTGTGCTGTCTCAATTCTGAAGAGAGAAACATATTCAAAAACGCTTAAGGAACGTTTTTCAAACACCTGGACGTTGAATGAACGTTCATAAAGTGTTCTTGAATATATTTTCTGAATAAAATTTGTACTCCCTTGGTATGTAAATTCCAAGTTTGGAATTAAAGTTGAAAAATTAGTCTTGATTAATTTTTTTTTTCGCTTCTGAAGGATGAATCATCACTAAAACTTCAGGTTTCAAAACTTGTTATGGGTTCAGAAAAGTATCCTCGAGTGGGGTGAGAGAAATAAAAAGATACCTCCATAAAAAAGGAGAAATTGTTGAATTACTTGATATTGAAAAAAGAAAAACCGTTAAAATCGCTAAACTATAAGATATAATAGTCGAAGACTCTATCAGTTGTCTTACAAATATCAATAAAATGCAAACCATACATCTCTCAGAAAGTTGAAAGCTAAGCGTTTCTCTAAGCCTCAAAGCTATGAAAATATAAATTGAATTTCAGCAGATTTTTTTTTTATAAAGTCACGAAAAAAACCCACCTCAATACGAAAATTTAGCTCTTTAATTCTAATTTCAATTATTGAAAACGATTGGTTTAAAGCATTTTTATTGAAAATCACGAACGCAAATGAATCGTGGGTTATCTTTGAGATATTCGAGTTGAGTTGGAGATTACTTCTTGAATTAACAAGTAAACAAAACCAGTGTGTGTAAATAATTACTATTTTCGTTTTTTCATTAAACAGGTGATCGTGGAAAAGGGTCAAAGGGTACCCGCAGACTTGGTCTTATTACGTACAACGGAAAAATCAGGAGCATGCTTTGTAAGAACCGATCAACTAGATGGAGAAACAGATTGGAAACTACGATTGGCGGTACCAGCTACCCAAAAATTAGAGCACAATTCTCAATTATTCGATATCAAAGCGAGTTTGTACGTGGAAAAACCTCAGAGAGACATACATAGTTTTATCGGTACATTCACGAGGGTATGTATTCAATAGTTCTTATAATTTTATGTAAACATTTTTCATTGACTTCATTCATTTACGTTTCGAGTCTTTGAAATTCATGAATCTGTCATCCTCGATAAAATATACAATAATAAAAATGATGTATACAGTACGACGGATATAGCAGCGAAGAAAGTTTGGGAGTCGATAACACTTTATGGGCGAATACAGCTGTAGCGTCGGGATCGGCTCTTGGTATCGTCGTTTATACCGGTCAAGAAACAAGATCATTAATGAATCATTCAGCTCCTAGATCTAAAGTTGGATTATTGGATCAAGAAATAAATCAATTAACTAAGGTACGATATTATTCATTTATATGTATACACTCTTTTACTAACAAAACAATGTGCTAATATGTAACTAAATTCAAATAAACAGGTATTATTCGGTGCTGTTCTTGGATTGGCATTGGTAATGATGAGTTTGAAAGGTTTCAATGGGCCGTGGTATTACTACATGTTCCGTTTCGTTTTACTATTCTCGTACATAATTCCTCTTAGTTTGAGAGTGAATTTAGATATGGGAAAATCATTTTACGCCTGGTGCATACAAAGAGATAAAGAAATAGCTGGAACAGTTGTAAGAACTACAACGATATCGGAAGAACTGGGCCGTATCTCGTATTTGTTGAGCGACAAAACAGGAACTCTCACTCAAAATAAAATGATATTCAAAAAATTACACTTGGGTACCGCATCTTATGGACAAGAAACGTTCGATGATATAATATCCGTGTTGAATACTTATTACGCTCCACACTCGGAAAGTTCACCAGCGAAATTATTGACGATATCCCACGGTGTTAAAGTTAGAAGATCAGAGAATACTAGAATCTACGATGCTGTGCACGCTTTGGCGTTATGTCACAATGTAACCCCAGTTTACGACGATGTCAGTAAATCCGCCAATCTTGATTCTGTCAGCATCGAGACCGGGGAGACTGGAGATAATGGATCTATACAAAGGTATGATTTATGTTTCTATCCCAGGGTTCAGACAGTCCTGGAATTCCGGGAAACTCAGGGAAATAAAAATTTGACTCATAACACCAGGAATTCTCAGGAAAATTACTAAAATTCCATGAAAACAAAAATGTCTTCGTCAGTTCTATTTTTCATTTTCTACAACATATTTTCCGAATTTGTAATAGTCAAAATCCCTTTGCACTTGTCGCACTTTGAGCATTGAGAGGAATTGAGAATTGGGTTTCAGACTTCTGACGTTTTAAATTGTTAAATGGAAATGGAAATGAATTAGAAATTGGAATATCATCTCATCCAATTGATAATAAGTTTGTGGATGTAAAATCAAATCCCCTTGCCATCATGATTTTTGTATAATCCTTGAAAATGGCTAAAGTCTGCCTGAAACGTGGACACGAGTCAACTTCGACCAATGCTCTATAATCTTGGTTTTTCAAATTGATTATCTATTCCACTTGGTGGTAGTAGAACATGAGGTATTTACATGTAAATCTTATCCGTTTTGAACTGCTGAATTTGGGAAATCAATTAATATGAATTCTTATATAAGTTTCTTTTTATGAAATAATTGTTTAGCGAATATCTGTATTTCACAATTTATATAACTTGTTAACTCTTTAGTAATGGCCCATTAATGCATTATTATAGAAGTATAATTCATTTTATTCTATTGTATCCCAGTAGAAATAAAATTAATAACGCTTTTACGATGAAAACTCCCAGAGAATGACAGCACCTAGAGATGCTTCAGGCAAACTAATCATATTAAACCCTCTCAATAGTGTCAAATGGTGTCTTTCTCACTCTATCAAAGACAGACAGTTGAAAGAGAGAGAAGTCCTGCGGCGCTATAGAGAGGGGTTTACTTCAATTGCAAATATGTTATCGAATAAACCCAGTACAAAACATTCTAAGGGTGTCTTTGACACAAGATTGAGACTTAGTACTGCGTAGAATGCCTGGCCTGTGCCTTGTTTGCGCTAAAGTAGGAACTAGAATATTTTCCACCAGTACTCTTTCATATAAAATAACACTTCACTTGACATGTCATTCAGACATCAAGTTATTTTATATTTGATTTTTCATTCTTCCACTGAAAAAATATTCGATTGATTCAATCATAAGAGATTGAATACAGTGAAATTAGAATTTTACTCAGGAAAATTACAGGAAAGCCTCAGGGAAATTGACGAAACAGAGCTTGTCTGAATCCTGTTATCCCTAAATTTCTTTTAGAATCATCAATTTATTCAAACTTTTGTATTTACAGTCAAACGGAAGCCGATCAACATTATTATTTACCCGAACAAAAACGTAATTATCAAGCTTCGAGTCCAGACGAGGTTGCTTTAGTGAAATGGACCGAAGAAATGGGATTGGCATTGATCAAACGTGATTTGAATTCCATGCAATTGAAAGCCCCAAATGGAAGTATACTAGACTACACTATTCTTCAAATATTCCCATTCACGTCGGAAACTAAGAGAATGGGAATCATAGTGAAAGAGGAATCTAGTTCTGAAATCGTGTTTTACTTGAAAGGAGCCGACGTCGTTATGTCAGGTATCGTGCAATACAACGATTGGTTGGAAGAGGAGTGTGGGAATATGGCGAGGGAAGGTTTAAGAACGTTGGTTGTCGCAAAAAAGAACCTAACTGAAGAACAGTATCTTGATTTCGAAGCTAGGTATGATTATTCACTATTATTATTTATGTTCACATTTTTCAATTTTATAAACATTATTTTTACACATCAGGTATAATTCCGCAAAAATGTGTGTGAGCGACAGAGCTTCGAAAGTTGCCGCCGTTGTAGAGAGCCTGGAAAGAGAAATGGAATTACTTTGCGTAACTGGTGTTGAGGACAGATTACAAGACAGAGTCAGACCTACTTTAGAATTGTTAAGGAATGCTGGAATCAAGGTAAGTGTATATATACTCTTGTTTTTTTTCAAGCAATTCAAATCAATTTATTTTCATTGTTATTTATTTCAGATATGGATGTTGACGGGGGACAAATTAGAAACCGCAACTTGTATAGCAAAATCATCGCGCTTAGTTTCACGTACGCAGGGTCTGCATATATTCAAATCAGTTTCAACACGAACAGACGCTCATTTGGAACTCAATGTTTTTCGTAAAAAGCAAGATTGTGCCTTAGTTATAAGCGGGGATTCTTTAGAAGTGTGTTTACAATATTACGAACATGAGTTCTTCGAATTGGCCTGCAGTTCTCCCGCCGTTGTATGTTGTCGATGTTCTCCCACTCAAAAGGCTGAAGTGGTTAGTCTCATTCAGAGGCACACTGGAAAAAGAACTGCTGCTATAGGGGATGGAGGAAACGATGTATCCATGATACAAACAGCTGATGCAGGTTGGTCTCACTGTCTCGTGAATTTATCTATGAGAATGTGCAAGATTATTTTACATTGATTTGTAATTTTTCAGGTATTGGTTTGGAAGGTTTCGAAGGTAGACAAGCTTCTCTGGCAGCCGATTTTTCAATACCACAGTTCAGCCACCTTGCCAATTTATTATTAGTTCATGGAAGGAGAAGTTATAAACGTTCAGCGGCTCTCAGTCAATTCGTTATACACCGTGGTCTTATTATATCAACTATGCAAGCAGTGTTTTCAGTTGTGTTTTATCTCTCTTCGGTTTCTCTCTATCAAGGTTTCTTAATGGTTGGATATGGTACTTTGTATACCATGTTCCCAGTGTTTTCTTTAGTACTGGATAAAGATGTGTCAGGAAAAATAGCACTCACCTATCCTGAATTATACAAAGAACTCAGTAAAGGACGTTCTTTGTCGTATAAAACGTTTTTTATGTGGGTTTTGATTAGCATATATCAAGGTAAAAGAAGCAGTCTTTGTGTATAAAAAAGTGTGAATACTTGACTTCTTTTTGTTTTTTATTGCTCGAATAATGAAATTGATTTTCTTTCAGGGGGGGTCATCATGTACGGAGCACTCATAATGTTCGAAGATGAATTCATTCACATAGTAGCTATCAGTTTTTCAGCATTGGTATTAACAGAATTAATAATGGTGGCATTGACCATCAGAACGTGGCATCATCTAATGTTACTGGCTGAAATATTTTCTTTAGCGCTTTACGTACTTTCTTTGATCATCTTGAAGGATTATTTTGGTAAGTCTCGATTTACTTGATTTACACCTATAGCGAAAAATTGAAATTTTTAATCTTCTCGTGTTATCCACAGATGCTGAATTTATTCAAACGGCAGACTTCATATGGAAAGTTTTATTAATCACGTTGATTTCTTGTATGCCTTTATATATTTTAAAATTTTTAAGAAAGAAATTATCACCTCCTAGTTATACAAAGTTATCATAAAAGAAATGCAACAAAACAATTTTTTCATTTGTACATTACAGAAATCTCAATCTTAAAAAGAATCAAATTTTTATATACTACTTTCTTATTATTATTTAAACCATATACACGAATGCCAAGGTATATATATATATATCTATACATATTGCGTTGTATACTTTGAACGAGGTGTTTTTTAACGAGCATTTATAATTTCCCTTTTTTAATTCTTGAATCAACAGAAATTGAAACACCACTGAAGTTGTGAAGTTTTTTATTTATTATTAATAATTTTTGAATAAAAGATTCAGTATTTTTTTTATCGTTATTGATACAACAATTGATATGATAATGAATTTTTTTTCTCTCATTTATACTAGTCTTGTAACTGACATTAATATACGTTAATATTATTAACGAGAGTATTATATTTTCTCACGAAAAAGAAGAACAGTGTATACAATTTTTGTTTACAGCTATTTACAGCTTTCAAAGTATAACGTATACGTACATTTATTACAGACAAATCGGCAAGCACATAAATTATTGATTCTTTTTGGTTTCAAGTGTATATTCGAAAGGGAGATATAAATTTTGCAGATGTTGAAAGTGAACTGTGATTTTGTGAAATTAATTACAAGTGAATTATGAAAAGGAAAACATTTTTTTCTTTTCTTCTTTGAAAAAAAAAGAACAAACAAGGGAAAAATGTTTTACATACAATGCTCTTCATTAATGTCGATTTTCATAAACCGTGGTTTTTGGCATTTCATTTTCAATTTCATCGAGAAAAAGATTGAATGTAATACCAAGAACGATGATATTTATTTACGCTAATGTTCGTATGCGAGACATTAATGAAAAGTACTGTAAATAAGGACGTTTGTTATATACACGTGTAGAAAGTGACTGTATAATTATTGTTAATCATAATGTTGATGACTATAGATATAATCGTTTACTCCAATACATTTATAATTAATCTATGCGTCAATAAAATAATATATTCCTTTTTTTGATATTTTATTATTATTATTAATATCTTACATCAACTTTTAATCTAAGTTCTATTGTTTTTCCTATATTATAGTGAATGGCGTTGACTTCTCTTCTAGTTAAATTACGTTCCATGTGTCTGTAAACAATGCTATAACAATGCGATGTGCGATTCGTTTTAGGATGAATGAATTCATCTTTGAATAAAATTTGTTCTACCATCTCTCCAGCTATTTCTCTCACGATATCGTAGAAATCATTGGAACAATATTTACTGTCCTCTGGTAACCAAAAACTTATATCCATTGAACAATGTGGATATACACTGATTGGCTGCAAAATACAAATGATTAAAGTTTAATATTTTGAATTTTTTTCATTTGGTCATTCATAATAAAATAATATGGTTAAATACTTTGTATTTTATTTGTTGATCGATATCATCGACTTTGAATTGATTTAAAAATCCTATGTCTTCACTCCAAAATAATCTGATGTCGGGGATATCGTATAAACACATAGCCAGACGTTCTAAACCAAGACCGAACGCCCATCCTATACGATCCTTAGCTCCAGATTTTTCAATGATTTCTTGACGCATGATCCCACAACCCAATATTTCTATCCATTTGTCGTTATAAAATATCTCTAATTCCCAAGAAGGGTGAGTGAATGGAAAATATTCATCATTCCAACGATATTGTATATCTATGTGAAATAACATGGAAATTAAGTTTTATTGAAGGAAATCGTAATTCAGTGGAGGTTCAAGGAATAAAGATATTTACTAATATAGATTATATCGTACCTCTTCCAAATATGTTTTGAGTCATGAGTATTAAAGTGCTTTTCAACTCATGCTCCATCATTTTAACGGCTTCCAAAGTATGACAAGCTTGCTTGTTTTCATTCTCCGATCCATTATGTTCAAATAACTCTAAATCTCTTACATCATTTACATTCTGAAACACTTCATCCTTCATACACAATCTGACAGCGTCGGCCTGATGAAAAACAGGATAATGGGAAGAATCTATTTCGTCGCGTCTATATACATCTCCGATAACAAGAAAATTATCTAATCCCATTGATATTAATTCGGCTTGATGAGCAGTCGTGTGAGCTCTCAACATTGTATTTTGATTGATGTAATAACAATCAGATTTGTTTCGACTTGGATGATCATTAGGGACCAGTAGAGAATCAAAATTTTGCTCTGTCGTGACTATAGGATTTATATTCTCGTATATACTAAACATTGGATTTCCGACTCTGTTCAAGAACTGTTTATAAAAGTGATTAACTATTCTTTGGCGTATCAAGGATAAAGGATGATATGGCTTTGTATGTAAATTCTTTCCCAATTTAGACGCGATAGTTGGAGTAATATTAGTCCAATTGTCTGTTTGATATTTTTGTCCCAACAGTTCAATCTCTTTGGGATTTTGTTTAATATTTGGAGCTGTTGACAATAATCTGCATATTATCGTTGTTGTTTTTTGATAATTGTGTAAGGTTGTATAATAACAGCATACTTTAGCCCTGTAAATCATCAATTTGTTGATTATTTTTCAATTTGAAGATGGAAAAATGTGAAGTCATAACCTCTGATTTTGATTTCTTTAGGTTAGGAACAAGAGTTTGTTATTACAATACACGGTTCATCGACGTACTATCGGCAATGTTTAACAAAATACTTACATTTTGATGGTGATAGGTAGAATTATTGTTGTGCATGTATTTTATTAATTCTTAATATACATCGAATAAAATATATACTTTGTAATGTATTTTCAGTTTCGATTTACAGTCACAGCCATTCTGAGTGATCCTGAGAGGCTAAGGAAAAATTATAGGTTACGATATATATGTGATCTATTTCATGATGGCTTGTAATCGTACTGCGGTATTGAATTTATATCGTAATTTAATACGAGAAAGTAAGAAATGGCACGCTTATAATTTTAGGTAAGAGATATATTGTTTTTATTTATAAACATTTCAGTTATATTTCAATATACAATATTTATGCATTCATACACATATACACAGAGTATCCCCTTGTTACAAAAATTGATTAAATCTTGCGAAATCTAATTGAATCATGTACGTGTTCTAGTTGAAGCTTATTTAACATTTTTCAGTCAGATTCGGTGAGATTCAATAGGCTATTTCAATCTTGATGAATCTTATTGAAATTTGAACAATGTTCTTATCATATCCCATTCAATTGGATTTGACTGGATTTCATAGTTTTTGAGAACAGGGTTTCACAATTTGATCGTTCATCATGAGAATTGGTTTCAAGTGAATGTAGAAACAGAATTGAGGAAGGAGTATATGAATTTCATATGGTACAATGTCTCTCGGTCCATTGAAGCATCAGAATTTATTCCCCTACATATGCATGGAATGTTTTCTATATTACGAGACACGCTGTACAGTCATTGTAAGAGCACAAAAGCATTTGGAATATTCAGACATATTTCTGTATCATTCCATTTCAAATTCATGTATATTTTCTGTGAGCATCAGGATTTTATGTCAACGTAAATACCCAAGAAATAGGCAAAATACTTTAACGCCATCAAGATAGACAGTAGAGTATTCTAAATTTATGAATTCAAGTATTCAAGTGATGTTCAAATATTTCAATACATGAAATTAATGTTGAAATCCCTGAATTTCATTTTTGAAACTTTGGTTATCAATAATATGTATTGATACATGTTTTTCTTTCTTCAGAATGTATGCACTTCGCAGAATACGTGGCAAATTTCAAGAAAACAAAAATCTCCAGGATGAAACAAAAATTCAAGAATCGTATAATCAAGGATTGGATGATTTAGAAATGATTAAGAGACAAATTATTATTGGAAATTTGTATAGTACTAAACCTTTAGTGATTGAATCAAAAAATACATAGATGTATGAATTTAATATAGAGAATTTATAAAGTGGATGATCGTGACATGTTATTTGAATTTCCCATGAGTGGGACAGAAAGAAAGTGGCCCAATCCATTTATTGGTTATTTTTCATGTAACTGACCAACCGTATTCTTGTCTTAAGAAAAATACACCAGTCAATGGAACCATCTGAAAATGACCACACTGCTGCACCAGAATTTCTAGGAATCCCAGATAACACAAGAGTTCTGAAAGACCTTTTCGACCGATCAAAAAGGTGAAAAAGTTGATTCGGATGAAGATCACGAGAACTTTGGAAGCCCCCAATGTTTTCACAAAGAATTCTTTTAGAACTCTTGTGATATTTGAGATGCATCCAGTGAACTCTGTATACTGGAAAAGTGTCCCCTAAATATTCTATAGTTGAATCCAAAAAAATACGAACCCACGTAGCACAAGAGTTATGTCGAAGTTCATAATGAATACAATGTATTCATACAGAACTCTTGCACTATGTGGGGAAGGAAAGGGCAGTGATGCCAGAAATTCCAATTTTCGCCAACTTTTACCCCCTCCATCAAGATATTTTGACTATACAATAAAATTTCTTTGGTCGGCGCCTTCATTGTGTGCGTGGAATTTTTTATACAGATAGGGCTTGATGAAGGGGGTAAAACTTGGTTGCTGGCATCCTTGGGTAAGGGTTTCAGAATCCCGAAAGTTCAATATTCCGAAATTCAATGATTGGTCAATTTTTAAAGACTTACTCCCACGAACTGGAATTTCTAGGGAATGGAACAAAATCTGGAGATCTAATTGGTTCGTAAATAGTAAATTACTAGAATTCCCCAAAAATTCCGGTTTATGGGGAAGTACCCTTAATTGAATCAGCTGTTTCATTGAAATGTATTTGGCCATGATAAATATGTGCTGTCACATTCCAACTGTCCACAAAGAATGTTTAATCAACTAAATCATATAAAAGTCAACTAACATTATCATTAACAATGGCAACTAGAAATCTAACAGAACCTTTTATTTTGATGAGAAACAATGCCTTACAAACTAAACATATTTATGCTGAACAGGTATAAAAATTATTATAACCTATAACAAAAAAATCAATTTGATGTTTTTCAATTGCTGACAAAATTAAATGAATTTATAGAATCTCTCCGATAGAGTTGCTTTGGTGGGTTCCGATTCAGATAGCGTAGAATTGAAAGGTGTTAGAATTGACGATGGGGCACCCCCAGTTTGGGCGGATGCACTGGAAGAAACTCAGTACGTTCTAAGCAGATTAAGAGTGAAATTAGAGAATCTTGAAGAATTACATGCCAAACAACTGACAAGACCTACTTTGGATGATACCTCTCAGGTAGAATACATTTAAATCACAGTAATATTCCAGATCACATATTTTTGAATGATTCTCTTGGTATAGGAAGAGAGGCAAATGGAACAGTTGACTCGTGAGATAGGAAGAGCATTTTCTAGTGGTCATAGACAAGTGCAAATTATCAAAAATGCAGCTAGACATGAAACAAAATCGGCAGAACGTCAGTTAGCCGCAAACGCCGTAATGGCACTTTCATCCGCATTACAGGAACTAGGATTGAGATACAGAGCTGCTCAAAATGATTACCTTCAACGTATTTTGAAATTTGATTCATCTGTTGTCAAATGTATAGACGATATCTCAATATTAATTGTTATATTTTTCTTATACAGAGGTTAAATCCAGGGAAGAGAGAAGCAGTCAGTTCTTCACCGAAGATCAATCTCTCTTATCCACTTCCATGAATGATTCCTGGTTAACCGAATCTCATTTCAATGGCGGAGAAGACGAAGAAGAAGATCGGTATTGGCAACAAAATGAATCTAAACAGGATTTTGTGTTACTCCAAATAGAAGATGAGGAGGGAAGAATGAAAATGGCCCAGGAAAGAGAGGAACAAATCGGAAATATTGTGCAAAGCATAGCAGATTTAAAATATATATTTAAGGTAAAGTTATTTTTATTATATAAATACGTATATTTCATTGATACATGATAATTTGGATATTGAAAAAAGCAAAAACGTGTAATTTAGGACTTGGCAGAGATGGTACAGGATCAAGGTACTGTTTTAGATCGAATAGATTACAATATTGAACAAACGCAAGTGCAGGTATCCGAAGGTTATAAACAACTGAAAAAAGCTGATGCCTATCAGAGAGCTAATAGGAAAATGTATTGCATAATGGTTTTGGCCTCTGCAATTATTTTACTTAGTTTTCTTTTAATTGTATTCAAAACTTAAAGTCTGTGTATGTGTATGTATATATATTTATGTGTGTATATATGTATACACATATGCTATATGAAATGTTGTGTACTTGTTAATGAAATGAAGAAATGTATTTGAAACGAAAACGTAAGAAAATGTATTCCAGGTTTGTGTTCATGTTATTTATTTTTTTTTACATTAATTTAGTGATAAAATATGATACAGATCGTCTGTTGAAATATTTTTTTTTAAATATCAAAGAAATTGAGAAAATATTTCTAATAAAGATCATTGTTATTATTTTTATTGTCTTTTGTCACTACTATCCAATAGGGTTGACTTTGAAATCCTTTCTTTGCTTTCTTTCAGATCGAGTATATCCTATTGAAAAAGTATATTCCAATGAATTCCCATAGATCCTGTGACAAAACGACATGGTTTTTCAGTAGGAACCTTGTTTTGTATCGGTACTGCTCAGATTCTACCGATCCTACTGATAAAAACCAAAAGAATATCAACTTCCTCACGGAATCCAATAGCAATTCTATGATAGCTGAGAATTGTAGTACACTTTTCCCAAATTAAGTTTTCCCAATGGACATTTTTTCCAAAAATCATATCTCCAATCAATTGCAAATTCCATAAACATTTTTACCAAACAAGTTTTTCCAACAGACACAAAATTCTATTACCAAGAAATGGATTTTATACATGTATTTCGAAAAACGGAACGAATTCCTGACTGGTATAAACATTCCCCTAGTGAAAATGGGAGCGGAAGGAGGGTACCCTGGTGAAAATTTCCGCTCGCCGGAAGCGAAGATTGAAACAAATAAAGCGTAAAATGTTTCAATTTCCGCTTTTTTCGCGCTTGGATACTGTTCCGTTTACTCTTCCATGTCGCTTCGTACCCTTCTTACGCTCCCATTTTCACTAGGGTATGCAACGACGCGGAAGAGTAAAACGAAAAAGTATCCGAGCGCGAAAAAGGCGGAAATTGATACATTCCCTGGTAAAAAAAATCTCTCTGAATCTCTCTATATTTTGGGACATATCTCAGAGAGATTCAGAGTAACTTCAGAGTAATTCAGAGTAATTCAGAGGAAATTAGAGACTTTTCCGATAGTGATACGTCCTGAAAGTCTTCAACTTTGCCTGAATCTCTCTGAAATTTTCTGATGGAATTTGCAAATTTTCCGGAATCTTTCTGAATGTATTTGATTTTTCTTAGGATTTCATTCATCAAGGAGTCAAAGCTTTCTCTGAATTTGAGTGGATCTCCCTGAATTTTTCTGGATCTCTCCGCATCTCTCTGAATTCCTCTGAATCTCACGGAATTTAATGTATTTCGATTTCAAAGCTTCCTCTGAATTCCCCTGAATTTCTCTGAATCTCTCTGAATTCCTCTAAATCTCCCAGAATTTAATATATTCAGATTTTAAAGCTTGCACTGAATTCCTCTGAATTTCTCTGAATCTTTCTGAATTTCTTTAAATCTCCCAGAATTTGATGTATTCAGATTTCAAAGCTTCCTCTGAATTGTCCTGAATTTCTCTGAATCTCTCTGAATTCCTCTGAATCTCACGGAATAATGTATTCAGATTTCAAAACTTCCTCTGAATTTTTCTGAATCTTTCTGAATTCCTCTAAATCTCCCGGAATTCAATGCATTCAGATTTCAAAGCTTCCTCTGAATTTTCCTGAATTTCTCTAAATCTCCCGGAAGTTAATGTATTCAAATCTCAAAGCTTCCTCTGAATTTTCCTGAATTTCTCTAAATCTCCCAGAAGTTAATGTATTCAAATCTCAAAGCTTCCTCTGAATTTTCCTGAATTTTTCTGAATCTTCCTGAATTCCTCTAAATCTCCCAGAATTTAATATATTCAAATTTTAAAGCTTCCACTGAATTCCTCTGAATTTCTCTGAATCTCTCTAAATTTCTCTAAATCTCCCAGAATTTGATGTATTCAGATTTCGAAGTTTCCTCTGAATTGTCCTGAATTTCTCTGAATCTCTCTAAATTCCTCTGAATATTTTTGAAAAGTTCCATACAAAATTTTTCTTAATTCATGTGTCTCTGAAAGTCTCTGACACCTCCTGAATGCTCCTGAAATGCAGGACCAAGAATTTCACTAAATTCATTCCTCTCTGAATTTTCCTGAATTACTCTGAATCCCTCTGAATGACCCTGAATATCTCTGAATCCTAATGAAAAATTCAAAGCTCAAGTTTTCTCAACCCATTAGTCCCTGAAATCCTCTGAATCGCGCTGAATTTCTCTGATTCTTTCTAAATCTCTCTGAATCTCTTTGAATCTCCCTGAAACGTGGAATTTTCAGAGAGATTCAGAGAGATTTTTTTACCAGGGTTTTACGTTTCATTCGTTTCAATCTCCGCTTCCAGCGAGCGGAAATTTTCACCAGGGTCTTTTGGTGGGATACATTGTTTTTGTATGCCTGTTGACGTCGATACGGTGGAAAAAAGAACCATCCCGTACAGCTCCGGACATTTCCACGTTGCCTCCACGTTGCCTCCGCGTGGAATCTCCGTTCATCCACGTTCTATCCACGGAGATGCGACGTGGAAGTCGGTGGATGTGCTGTTAGGGATGGTTTGTGCTACCGAAGAAACATACGGCATTTATTCCAAACTCAGGCAAGGCCGGCGGTTCACGTGGGTAGTATAGGTAGCACTACCCACTCGGAAATATCTGAGTGGGTAAAGTACCCACTCGAAATTTTCACGCATTATTCCTTCACATAAGTACATTGTGGACAATGATTTGGCATTAACCCTCCTCCAAACTCGCTACCCACTCTGAAAAAAAGTCTGACGCCGGCCCTGAACTAAGGTATGGTTTGTGGACGGTAAGTTTAGTACTGTGCCAACATTTTTTTCCAAATGTCACAATGCAGAGAGATAGCAAAGGCAAGTCGCACGTTATCGTTTTACCCTATGTGTATACTTCAATGAAATCGAAGACAGAAAAAACTTACATGCGTGTTTTGGATATTGTGATGGAGAAAGCACGTGAACTACACTGTTAGAAAAGTTATAAAGTTTTTTTCATAAAAAATTTATTAAACAGGACTCATAATAAAATGTTGAATTCAATAATATAATTCTTAATACCCTGGTTGAAAGAATCCATTACTTCTGACAAATGAAATTAAATGAGATTTGGCCAGAACATTGTCCGAGAATCAATGAGATTTGGCCAGATTCAGTGAGATTTGGCGAGAATCGACTGTTCTTTCTGACCAAATCTCATTGACATTTGCTGGATGAGATTCGGCCAGAACATTGTCCAAGTTCAACTGTAATTTAGTGAGATTTGGCGAGAATCAATGGTTTGTTTAAACCAGGGTACTCAGAACTTTATTCTTACCCTGGCGAAAATGAAGTGAGCTCTAAGCGTGCATATCCGCCAAATTACTCTCCATAGAGGTTATCTATCCCTTTCTACACGACATATTCGAAAAGAGATAGATAACCTTTGGAGAGTTATTTGGCGGATACCCACGTTCAGAGCACGCTTCATTTCCGCCAGGGTAATGTTGAGAATTTCCTTCTTAATTTGAATCGGAATCTTTGGCTCATGTTTTCCGTATCAAAAAAATCCAGGTGGTTCCGATAGGAACCTACGTGTAAATCCCTGGGAACCCATGGGTACCCACTCATTTCCACGCAGGTTGCTAGGCAATCCCATTTGGGACCCAAGAAAATTTTCCTTGTGTTCGTAACGTCCCGTACAGCACAACCACCGATTCTCCACCCAGGACTTCGGTGGACTGGAGGTGGAGAATCAGTGAAGAAATGAGAGCCGTGGAAATAAGGGAGAAATAAGGGAGAGTCTCCGTTGAGGCTCCGTTGAGGCGACATGGATTTGTCCACCCCCTTTATTTTCAATAAAATTCATATCTGTCGATTTACACAACCAAATTTCAATGAGTGAATCCACTAACATAAATTTGATTGAAAATAAAGAGGGCGGATAAATCCACGTCGCCTCTCCGTTGCCTCAACGGAGACTCTCCCTTATTTCTCCCTTATTTCCACGGCTCTCATTTCTCCATTGATTCTCCACCTCCAGTCCACCGAAGTCCTGTGTGGAGAATCGGTGGTTGTGCTGTACGGGGTTTGCGAGTCCAATTTGAAAGCACTCGTGGTCGTACTACATAGCGACGGCTGTCGTCGCAGTAGTGTAGTCTTGCAAAACAAACATATTAGCTCTGTTTATTTACTATCGTTTTTCAGTCTGAGAGAGATAGAAACTCTCCCGCCTATTTTAAAATACGGTTGGAAGAGTTTCTGTTTCTGTTTCTGTCTCTCTTAAACTCCCGCCATATACGGGCTCGGTCTATCTATACTACGTCTTTGTTATTTAACATGGTTTGTATATCTAAATATACAGTGTATATACATATACAAAGTTCCTAACCAATACTGCAATAATTTACTTTAAAGTTTGTCCTTATTGCATTGGTGATTTTGATAATACAAGATCGAGATGTAGTCAAGATCTTGACCAACTGATCTCGACGATACGCTTTTCTCGATTGGTACATATTGTTCTTGTCTTGAATGCTATTTTACGCATCTCGTCTCGATATTGTCTCGATTTCCAAGACGAGACAAGACAATTTCTCGAATCTCGCGGAAGCGCTATTTTCAACTGTTTATATTTTTGACATTTTAGAATATTCTCAGTCTGAAAAGTCCAATAGATTCCCATAAATTCCCATAGATGCTGTGAAACTAGCCACTATTGAAACTGATAGGATGTTTTATTCCTATCAGTATTTATCAGGTTTTGCTGATAATACCGATAGAAACCCATAGAACATCGGATTCCCCATAGAATTTTATAGAAACCCTCAAGTCCTGTGACACTAGCCACTATTGACACTGATAGGAAATCATGGATTCCAATAGGATTTGGCCTATCGGTTTCTATTGGTCTGTTCGCACAGGGTTGTCTTTAACAGGAATCATTTATTTATCATGGAAATCTTTCAGAATTTCGTATATTTCAGAGAAAATCTTGATAGGTTTTAAAAACATTTCACAATGCTTCCAGAATGCTTTCAAAGATCTTTTTAGTACATTTGAAAAAGTGGATACAGTGAATTCCATTACACCACTTGAAAAGAACATAATGTTTCAACGAACGATTCAAATCTCAATGATATAAAGAAATGAAAATCTTCTGGATATTTCCAAATTTCCAAACGGAACATCTCAGAGAGCTTTTTTGAAAAAAAATTCTTATTTTGTTTAGGAACATGTCTTTGGAAGGAAAGTATTTTTGTAACACATATAACGTAAAGACATTTATGCATTTCAGATTTTATTTAACAATAACAACAGAATTATGTCTTTACAAATGTATTTATAAAAACCATTTTGCTTATGCACTCATTTTATAAATCCTTTTATTTTACAAAGTTATATTAAATTATACATTATCTAGAAAATCATCTTGTTACAAATCTATTTAGAAAAGAAAATTATTTGACAAAGATAAAAAAACTGTGTCGAAATACTGATATATAAATATCCCTCCTTATTGCGTTTTTCAATACATTTGAAAAATTATCGAAATCAATTTGAATTGACTGAAAGAAAACAGGGTTAAGGCCATCCGAACACTATATTGTGCATTTCTCGGTAATCCCATTCCTCCCTCTTTGTTTCAGTTTTCAATTTTATTTTGTTCTATACATTTTTGTTCTGTACTGTTCATTTACACAGTTGACACTTCACAATAAAAATTGTTCTTGCTCTATTATAGCATAGGATTAATTTATTAATTTTTCACCAAGATTTACTTTTTTATTTCGAAGACTTACAAGGAAAGAAAATAAGAAAAAAACAGAGCGTTCACAATCCTATTGCGTTTTCGAAATTTCGATATAAGAAGAAATGCAGTTTTGATTTTCAACATATACATATATCATTGATAATTATTAATTTTTCTTTTTTCACCACAATTCGAGAACACAAAAATAATGTTTCACATATTTGTATTGATCACATTCTCAAATCTTGTGCTGGGCATGCATAAATGTATCAAAAATTGTTCTCTTTTCGGCGTTATTCTGTAACTTGGTTGTTAAATATACGGGATAAAATGAAGGAAAGACAATAGTGAGGTATAATATTCGATTCCAAGTAGGTACACAAAAGAGAGAGAACCGGTTATTTGCATGTTTAAGTTCAAGCAATCACGATTTATAAATATAAAAATAATTGTGAATATATACATGTTATCATAATGTTGTTCACAAGATCTATAGATCTAATAAACGCTAAGTAGTAGCAGTAGTAGTGGTAGTAGTAGATGAATGAAAAATATGCACTAATATTCCAAACGCACCGCCTAGGATGTAACGTACAAAATTATCACCGACCAGAGGTCCGAGAGCGTACATTCCTTCTTGTTGGGAATTCAAAACCTCGTATGAGAAGTCATCTATATTTATTGGATTTGACCTACTGTCGATGGGTTTATCCGGAATTTTACCCAAACCTACACCATTATTCTCCAAGTAGGATAAATCGGGTTTGTAACCTGAAAATTTCAATGAAATTTTATTTATATTTTATCTGTTCTCCACAAAAATATTACAAATTTCAACCCCTTGAGATTCTATTTTTGTTAAAATCTGGTTAAAAAAATCCATAGAATCTGAAGAAATGAAATTTAATGAAATTGGGTCAGAACATTGTGCAAGACTCAATGAGATTTGGCGACAATCAATGGGTTTTTTTAACCCAGGAAATCAAAGATACGTTTAATTTCGATCAGGCAAGGAATTGAATAATTTCCAGATAGAAAAATGTCTCAATAATGCCATCATAATGGTGACATGCATGCACGCCAAGAAATGTTTGCATCATGGTACCAAGGTGTTTCCGCATGAAGCATTGTTGTTGGTAGCAAAACGAGGCGATGGTACCATAATGAAGACATAATGTTTACATTTTATGCATCATTGCAATCTGAGCGAAGTTTGTGATATTATGTTTACGGCACATTATGTTACAAAATTTTTAGGGCATGGTTTTCTATCTGGGTTGTTTTATATCTTTTCAAATACTGAATGATTTTAAATTTACATTCTATGTACCCATCACCGATATATTGTAGGAAAATTTCGATAAATTTACCGACATTTGACGGTAAGCAATTAACCCGATCGCAATTGGTAAAAATTCCCAAATATTTGATAAATTTATCGCGTGTTTCGGTAGAATTGTCGAAAAATCGATGTATTTATCACATTTTTTTGGCATAATTACCAAACTCTCAGTAATTTTTTTTAGTTTTTCTTCGAATTGATTGCTGCCTAAATTACTGAGAAATTTCTCGGTAAACTCATCGTTTTTCTTTCAGTACATATTTCATAAAAATGATACCAATGCAACGTTACGATTTCATATCGGTATACAGTAAACCCTCTCTATAGTGCCACATGGCTTTTCTTTCGCTCAAATGTCTTTCTTTGATAAAGTGAAAAAGACACCATTCGGCAGTATTGCGAGGGTGTATGGTAATAAATTTTGAGTAAACTACTTTTTTGTATGTTAACCCTAGTAAGCTGAATTTTGTAAAACGTTCTAAGAACGTCCTAACGCGTGACAAACATTTTCATCCCTGGTGAAAATTAAACGTTAAAGCGCGACGAAAGCGTAAGCCAAGAGTTATCTAGGCGTAATTTAGGAGGAAATTGAAACATCCCAGATAACACAAGGAATTCTTGAAGAGTTCCTGAAGAACTCGGCATTTGTAAAAAGCATTTATCAAGAATTCTAAAGTAATCGACAAGTGTTCTTCTCAATTACCCTAAGAAGTCGTTAATGTCCTGTTGATAGAACTCTTGACGAGCTCGTTCCATTAATTGACAGAAGTCGTTGCGAACTCTTGACATGAATGATTAAAGAACTCTCACGGAACTCATGTATTTATCAAATATAAAAATCATTCTAACATATTATGTGTATATGGATAATTATTCAATGATTGATTCATCTGATCTTCTACGTTCTTCAAGCTTTTATTTATCGAACGATCATTCAATTAACAGAAAATATTGAAGTTCAGGCACTTTTTAAAAATATAATCTACAAAATTGATCATACCAACTCAATCATTTGAAATTATGATTAGTTTTTTTGTTCTCATTCAATATTACTAATTACATATTTCTTCATTTTATGGACTCGAACCAACCATCATCACTTGATCAGTCTTACTGATTCTTACTAAACGCTTTTTCACAATCATAGAAATCTGCGGGAATTCAACATGTACATTGAATTCGTAGGAAGTTCTTCTTTAGCAGGGACAGAGCTTCATAAGGGTTCTAACAAGCGGACATTGAAGAGTCCTTCGAGTCATCTCAAAGTGTTGTTTCAATACTCTTATAGAACACCCAAGGGATTTATTATACAGCTGTCAAATAATGTTTCTAGAATTTAAAGAACTCTTTGAGAACTCGTCAAGAGTTCGGAAAAATAATTCTTCCAGAATTTAGTTCAAGAACTCTTTTGGAACGGCTCACGAATTATCGTGTTATCTGGGTATTCTGACGCTTCATCTGTATGAAGCTGAAACTAGCGGCCAAAAGCTAACAGCCGATTGTTATAACTTTTGTTTGAACTTGATTCGAATATTTTTCATATCAAGAATCGATTGAGCGACTTCTAATTAACCGATTCAGCTACTGAAATACCTGATTCTATCAAAAGTTACATCAATTGGCTGCCAGCTTTTGGCCGCTTGTTTCAGCTTCATTTCATGGGTTTCAAACCCCCTTCTTTCACTTTTGGATTCTCACCGGGGATCTAATGAATTATATCAATTGTATCAATTCTACAAAATGACAACTCATTCGATGAGTTTTATTTACACACATTGTTTTATCAAAAGCATAACGTAGTTTTTATGGACCCATTTTTCTCTTTTCAAATTCCGGAAAAATGTGTCTCATCGAGATTTCGTGAACAAAGATTCTTCTTGTATAAATAAAGTTTTCAAAAATAATGTAAAAAATGTAAAATGAATAGCATCTTACCGATGAAAATGCCAGTGAGGGAGACTCCAAATTTATGTAACTGGTCATTCGAGTCACGGAGGGTGACTACCCTTTCATTAGGATCCAGTTTGACCAAACTATAATCTTTCAAGGATTTGTACAAGGGGTAATTGGTACCACCATCTGCCATCATCTCGTACACCTTGTGATATTCGGGATAAATTGAATTTGGAAGTAACTGAAGTTTGTCGTAAAAGTTAATATTGAATTTGTCTTTCCCCCGTGAATTGGAAGTGTCACGGAATGCGTGTAACACTGGAATGCCACGAAAACGTGCAGCCATTATAGCATCTGCCGCGCTTAATCCGGATCCTATGATCAAAACTGGATTCACCCGATTTTCCAACGTACCTTCTTCCACATCTTCTATAATTAAAATACGATTTTCAATTAGAGCGTGTCGTGAAATATCAAGAAGAAAATGTGAAATCTTGCGAAATTGAACTTACTGTGTTGAGCAACAAGCTGATCGAGTTTTGATTCTAAATCGTTAAGATTGTGAGTTACCCAATCGTACCGAGGTTCTTCTCCTGGCAAGTGATTCGATAAATCTGTCGTACCCGTTGCAAGGACAACTCTTTTACATCGATAGAGAAATCGTTCCCCAGTTTCATTCTCAAAGCCTTCGACGAGCCACTTGTATTCACTTTCCTGCGAATTGTCGGTTGCTTTGGGAATGGATCTCACGGACGTTACTGTAGTACCACTGGAATAAGAATGATGATACATTTTATTTCACTCCAGATTCGCTAAGAGGTAGAAGAGAATTAGATCATCAACAAATGAGGAATTGTAGAAATGAGAAACATTATATATTTCTGGGACCTTTTTTGTGGCAAGGACCGATACGTCCTTCAAGCACTGGCGCACTGAGAAAAATGTGTTTCGTAGAACTAGCAATCACAGAATTGTTGGCATTTTATTGTTGGAAGTACAATAATTTTTGTTCTTACAGCAATACATGTTGCCTTGTTAACAATAGAATTGTCAATTCAGCAATGTTAACGGTCATATTTATAAAATTGCTGAATTGACAATTTTATTGTTAATAAGACAACTATATATTGCTACAAGAACAAGAATTATTGTATATTCAACAATGAAATGTCAGCAATGCTCTTATTGCTAGTTTTACGAAACACATTTTTCTCAGTGCGGATTAAAAATTTTGCTGTCTTCAGGCAAAGTAATATTTGCCGCCTCCATTTTAAGAGGAAGCAGAATACTTGGAAATACACGGAGAGAGAATAATGGTAATATTTACCATGCTAACATAGTATTCGTTCTTATTTTATATAAAATCGTGATTTTTACTATTTGAGAATAGAATTCTTCGCCATTTTCCTGGTAATAATTACTATGCTACATATATATTATTACCAGAGAAATGGTATAGAATTCTATTCTTATATATCACGATTTGATATAAAATAAGACCGAATACTATGTTAGCATGGTAAATATTACCATTCTCTTCCCCCCACGTACAGTTCAGTTTTGAAGGTTTTCAATAACCTAACAATTTATTCTTTCAAATTCTCACATTTTTCTCACACGGGGAAAAAATTCAAAAATTCAGAATTCTAATCATCATATTTAAAGATCCCAAAAACGGATTCGAAAATGAGACAGTGTTGATAGTGTATTTTTCGATCAGCCAAATCATTAATAACATCATTACTTATTAATCAACATGTATTCTATTCGATAAGAAAACCAGGAGAATTTGGTAAATGGTGATGTTGCTGAAGTTTGAATCGTTTATTGAAACCAATTGATAATCGAATACGAAATACTCAGCTGTTGAAAACTCAAAATTTTGCAGTACATTCTTCAAACGACGCTTCCAGTTCCTAGAAATTATTTCTAGAAGGTGAATATCTATCATTCATCAAATTTTGTGAGTTGGAATTTTCGTTTCGTGTCTATAAACGATTCAAACCTCAACAACATAAATGGTGAAGAATGCTTCAACCCTTTTCGTACCAAATGTCCTCGGGATAACATCCCACTTTTAACGCTGTAACTTTTGACTTGGACATTGCAAAAAAAAATTCACAAGAGTCACATCCGATCGTTCAACCCGTACGGAAACATTTCGCTGAAATAACCATGAATAACTTGTGAAAAACAACGCATTTTCTTTGGAAAAAATAGTGTTTCGGTCTGTTCTAGTCTCGCTTTTGTTTCGGAAAAATTAGTATTACTAGCAAAAACACTAGCAAAAAGTCTGACAAACTCTGAGAATTTATACAATTTTGATGGAAAATCTAATAAATTTGGCACATTTTTTCGAGAAGAATCTGAGGAAAAAAATTCCCGCTGAAAATTTAGAAAATGTGACTGTAATTTTTTACAGCTGAAATTTCTTAGGATTCCATAAAATTCATCTGAAAATTCAGAAAAAAAGTGACTGTAAAAAATTACAGTGACATTTTTTGAATTTTTTCACAGGGATGCTCTTAGTCGAAACAATTCATAGTTGAAACAATCGGGACAATTACTGTGAATGAATCATTGAAAATGTATAAAACTTATGGAAAATTTGATGGGGTTATAGTACAAGAAAGTTTCCATAATTATTTTCTTAAATGTTCAATGATTCATTGACCCCACCCTGGCAAAGATAAAACGTACTACAATGTGCGAAAAGCATGCTGACAATGCGAATTTATTTTATTTCCCACTGTCTGGATGCTTTTTGCACACTGTGGCACGCTTCATTTTTACCAGGGTAAATATTCCCATTATTTCAACCCAGAGCATCCTTCCCTACAGACTTTTCTCAGAGTTCATAAGAGGTTTTTCATTGTGTTTGAGCAAACAGAAACAAGATGGTGCTCTGAAAAAATTCAGATGTTTATCAATCTGAAAATTGACAAATTTATAAAATTTTCTTGACTTTTGAGAAATGTCAAACCTCTGTAAATACATTCATATAAAAACGAAGAATTATTTCTCAGTACTCAGAAAAACGTTAGAAATTTATCAGAGTTTCGTCTGTATTTGTCTGAAAAAAATGAAAAAGCTCTTATGAACCCTGAAATAAATCTGTACAGAATGTTACAAATTTATTGGATTTTTCATCAAAAGTTCATAAATTCTCAGAATTTTTCAGAGTTTTTCCAGAGAAAATGCGACATTTTTCAGAGATTATTCATAGTTATTTCAGCGTCATATTTCCGTAGAGCGAAACCTTCTCTTTCGAAGCTTGTTATCAGGATAAGTCCATGATTCAAGGGGATAGTACACTGAAAACAAAATTTCTTTGAGCCAAATAAATAGTTTATTTGTCCTCTCTCCATAAAATATTTCTTAGGAATAATGAAATATTTCATCGAATCAAATAAGGGAATGCTTGCCCCAAATAAATTGGTCTCCTAAATGAATAATTTATTCGCCACAAGTAATTGAATATTCAATTCCTACAAATAAATATTTTATGGAGAGGGGACAAATAAATATTTTTTCCAGGGTAGTGGCGTGGCGGCAGCCAAATCGTTCATGACAAACTACGGCCGAACGCTTCATTTTAATCAAAATATCGCTCTGTCCAGCACTCCTCTGACTCCAGTAAAAATTCTGTTCAAAGCGATATTTTGATTGATTCGAAGCGTTTGACCGTAGTTCGTCATAAACAATTCGGCTGCTGCCACGCCGCTAGTATCCATTTAATTGGAAAAAAATTATTCATGATTTTGTTTGCAACAACCTATTTCGAGATAAATTCTCAACGGACATTTTTTTTGCGAGGAAAAAGGTATTCCCGACCACATTTCATGAGGTAAATCGTGTTCTTGGTATCTAAACTACCATATTCCGTTGGAATTTCGAAAAAAAAACAAGATGGCGGCTCCAAGATGACATCAATCGAATCATAACTTGAAAATCCATTTGATTTACTTGAAATTTGTTATTACAAAGTTTTTGAGTTTGCTGATTACGAATTCAAAATGGTGAATCTAATATCGCGAATCAAAGTAGCATTTTTCGTATTTCCGTCTCCCATGTTGGATCCTCCATTTCGAAAACTTTAATTCTGAATTGATATTCGTAATCAGCAATCCTAGAAACCTTCTAAATTCTGCAGTTACGGTTCGCTTCCGACTCAATTTACATCTGATGTTGATGAATTTTCTCTTTAAATACTGAAAAAGAGTTGTACTTGCACGTATCACTGCAACATTTTTATTTACGACGATTGACATTCTATAAAATCCAATTAGAACTCGATAAATTAGAAGAAAAAAAAACATATCGATACTGTTCAACTGTTGGTTTACTAAAAATCCTTTTTTGCAACTTCGATTAAAATTTTTCTTAGGATAAGTTGAGTATCACAAAAATCGAAGGTGGATTTTGCCCATCACTACACCAAAATTCCCCAATTCGGAGCGATATATATATAATTTATATATGGTTGTATAAAATTTGTGTATAAATTATATTGAACTATATACAATATATTGAATATAAATTTGAAAATTTCTCTATATGGGATATTATACATATTTATCTATGTCTGTATAATAATATATCATCATATAAATACATAAATATCCAAAGCACTTTTCACTGACATGGTAGGAGGAATCATTGAGTTTTTGTACTACTATGATATTTCTATAAAAAATGTCGGAAAGTTCCGGAAACAAGTTCGGCCAAAAACCGTCACTAGGTAAATGGAAAAAACGGCAGTTCTTTCCCCAATTTTCTGACTTTTTCGAAAGGAATGGAACAAATGAAGATAAGACGAATGGGTACCCAGATACTTCATTCCAACAACTAGTATTCTAATATTGATAATAAAGTCACAAATTTGAGACACGGATTGAAGAGTTTAATCAATTCTTTAACAAATCACAAAATAGTGTTCTTTTATCAATATTTTTTCTGGAATAACAAAGTCATCATTCTTGATAATAGGATGGTTTCTCATGTAAGTTAATCATGTCTCACACGTTGCGTAAGTATACATATAAATAATTATATTAAGATGAAATTTTATTTCTTAATTGTTGAAATTTATAGTCACAGTTTTCTGTACCCAATTTCAACCCTCAGCCTACAAAATAAAACTGGAGCTAGCGGCCGATTGTTATAACTTTGCACACAAAATTTGTATTAAGGGTTTAAGCATCTGAAACATTTAGGTATAAAACAAGCTTTAACAACGTTTAATCAGAAGTTATAACAATCGGCTGCTAGTTTCACCTTCATGCCTACAAATATGGGTCGACGTAACTCAGTAGGTATTTGAAACATGCGGAATTCAAAAAGATTGTAACTTTCAACATAGACTTCTTTGAAGGGGGCAAATTGAGTATGAACTGATGGATTACGTGAAACAATGCAAGTTTATGTTAAATTTTGTGTGCGAAAAAAATAGGTTGATTTGGAGTTTGTCGCATGAAAAATCACTGATATTAAGAAGGACTATCCTGTTATCCTCACAATATGATTGATAAATCAACACTAGGTCACTCTATCGACACTATTCTAAGTAACTGCCTCAAACTTTTCACCACATTATCAATATTTAAATACTATTCGCTGCAATAGAATATTTGAAAACAGAGGAAAGTTTATCTGCACCTAATTTTAACTTGACCCCCGTACCTTCGGAGAAAGTTTTGTATTTGCAGTTGACTGCAAAAACTTCATTAATTTATTTTGAAATTCAATACGTACTCACCATCGAAAGTATTTTTCTAACCCCTGTCTGGTGACATAATCCTTATAATAGGCAGCCACAGTACCAACGGAAACTCTGCTCGTAGTTTTATAAGGTATTTTAATATCTTGGGACAATGCGGCATCATCAGAGTTCTGTGACTTGACTAACATTTCCCAATGTCTTAAATCCAAACCAGGCAACGACATCCATCGACTTAGGCTAATAGTTAAAACGTTAGGGTCCATCGTCTGAAACCGATATATACGTGATGATACTCTATAGCAGTTGCAGAATCCTTTTCACGTATGTGATCTTTACCTGCCATGCGCCTCCCGGTTGACCTTTGCCCAAAACAACATGGTCAACGACCTTGTGTTCTAGATGTTGTTCCGGGGATTTCCATGTAAGCAACGACGGTACGTCAAGGCCAGCATCGACGCCAGGGTGTTGTAATTGGTCCATGAGCAGAGGTAAAGTTCGAGCACCGCCTCTGCCCTCGAGCCCCGTGCATAAACATTCAAGTTTGTTGCGTGTAATTCGTGTCAAACACCTGGACGTATTGCGTCTCCCTTTTGAGGCGCAACCAGATTTGTTGCTGGTACTATCACTGTTACTATTATTACTATCACATTGTTCACGACGTCTATCGTTAATGTTGCTACTCTCGTTACAAGTTGATTGCGTACAATAATGTAGTCTAGCGGTTAGCATTTCATCCCCGGGATGTGGTTCTCCTGTGTAATACGGCCAGTTTCCCGCTAACATGTACGACAAACATATTCCACTGGGCCCGTTTCCTGAAAAACATTAGAAAATTAGAATCCACGCTTCGCATTCGTTATTCCATAACATTCGATACTTACCTATGATAACTACATCTGTATAACTAATATCGCTGGGGGTTGTTTTATTCTCTGAAGTGCCACACATGTTTCTTGACTCTAGTCTCTGTTGATTGTCTGAAACAATAACGAAATAATACATAATTACTTCAACTGTGCATGAACTTAACATTTTTTTATTTTCAGAAAAAATTCTTGGAATTGTTTTAGATCGGGTGTTTTTTTTTACAAATATTTTTATAAATGTATCATCAATATCTCGTGGTGTGAATTGTTGTTCATTCAATGAATCTACAACGAATAAAATATCTTAAACTTTTTAATAACCTATTCAACCCAATTTGTGAATACGCAAAATAACTAAACGGTACAGTCTTTTGTTCTTTGATTACTCTTCGTACAGCATATATCCGAGAAAAAAAAACAGTTATCGAAAGATTGGTTTCATTTAACTACAATATTTTTTTATTCAATTTTCATTTCGTTTCCATAATTGATTCAAACTTCAATAACATAAATCAATTTACCTTTATAGTCATTACTTGGCGTTTTTGCTGTTTATCATTGCGAGAGATTACGCTTAAATAATGAGTCTCGGTATCGTGTGAAAGGCCACCACATAATGAATGGCAATTTAGTATCAGACATTACTAACGATCCCACAATTCCATGTTTACGTCATTACTGGTATGTCTGACGAAGAAGGCCACTTCGCAAAAGGGCTTGTGGTGAATATTATAGTTAAAAAAACCCTGAATTAAAAATCAATTGAACACGATAGAATGGGAAGGTTGATATTTATTTTTGACTTTTTCTTTATTATATATATCTTATACACGTTTCTTTTGACGTGAGAGCAATAGTTTCGAAACATCATCTTTCAATTCGAACTAAGATTTTCTCAATAGGTGAATAGCAGTCGTTTCAGTTCGTTGATCTTCGAGATTTCCTAATTTGAACTTCGTAATCGATTCTTCCTTACAAAGAAAATGGTGTATAAATAGTATCTCAGGACACGGAGTGGCGTGAATATGGAATGGGACTGCGTCATGGAAACGGCGACAGAGGAGATGCTACCAAATACTCCAACAAATTTCGTGTTTGAATTTCAATGAGATTGAAGAATCAAACTTCCAACATTTATAATGAAATTTATAATGCTAATATATTCTATATCTTTTTTACATACGTATGATATGAAATTGAAATTCTTTTGTTTGCATCTTATTCTAACTTGAATAACATTTAAATGTTTAATGAGCATGAAGAGAGAATAGTTTTCGATAACCTTTCACGGCGAACAATAAAATGAATCAACTTATTAGCAGTTGGGTATTGGGAAAATGATTCGATTTGTTGGACGGAATATGGTAAATTTCGAGTCACAGTTTTCCTCTGGAGCTGATATTTCTTTCTGTGATAAATAAAACACATCCATACAGCATTGTTTTGTCTCAAGATATCTTTTAGAAAGGGTTGAGATGTGTTACGCGATATCAAATGAAAATCTTTTAGATTCTTCGAATTGTTCTCACTTATAAAAGGACCCCGAAGATGTCTCTGATGATATCTTCGAAGATTTCTTCAAACAGATCCTCTAAACATCTTTTCGAGCGCTTTTGGGTCTGCAGGCGTTCCTAAAGGCCATTGCAGGGCCCATTGAAACGCCAGTAAACACATCCTATACAGCACACTAGTTCAACAAGAGTTCAATTGGGGTTCGAAGAATTCTTTCTAAACTTTTCTGTGCTGTGTGGGATGATGCCACATCAGGTAAATATGTATTTCAGAGTTTCTGATGGACGAGTTTTTTGTGATGAATATACTGAAAATGAAATCCTAAAACATGTAACGTTTGGATATCATCAGCTAATGTTTGTGGAAACATGAAATTTGAAGATCTGTCATTACTCGCTAGTACATCCCTTGTTAATGAGTTGCGGATCGAGTACTTGTCCCGATTTTCGAATGGCTTGAGTACTTTTCCATGTGTGCATAATTGAAACATTGAGCCAATTTCAGCCCAATTTCAGCCCAAAGTAGTCACACTCGGATCAAGACAAGGCTAAAATGAGGTTAGTGCTCTTGAACGGGCTATTACTTCTATGCACAGCCTTAATTGAGAGCTGATATCAAATCCTACTTCCTAAAATTTGAATAAGTTGAATCTCACGGTTTTTCCATTCAATTTCACTGCATAATCAACCACTGGGATGATCACTCACTGTGCAATGAGAAGTCTTCCTCATCAATTGAATCAATGATTGATAATCACTGATTTTGCAGTGATCGATTTTTCATTTCGGTCAGGGAGATTTCACTGTTTTAAATATAGAGAGTATTGCGAATCTGGCAGGAATAAAATATCATATCAAATATTCACTTCCAATGAAAAAAACAATTTGACAGGAGCGACTCTGAAAAATTAGAGAAAATAATCAAATAAAAAATAAAAAAGAAACGCTTGGAACGCAATGTTGATATAAACCTCATCTTACGTCTTACCAAGCTAATAAATTGATAAATTTAGAAATTGGATCGGATATACACGCGTGTTTACAAATCCTATCGGAAATTCGTTTTTCTGGCATTCATCCACGATAGAAAGGATAGGGATAATGTATCGATTAGTTGTTTTCTCGGGTCATAATCGTAGTTTTATATTATTTAGCGATGAGATCGTATCGATCGTACGAAATGATCGAAGTTGTATCGATCCATCCATGAAGTCAAGGTCGAAGTACAACTTACTCATTTCACATTCTCTTTATTTACGTTTTTCTATCGCATGTGATGACGAACAGTGACATAATGAGCTTTGAATACAAATTAATGACAAACGTTCACGAGGTTACATGTGTATTCCGTTATCTAAGGGAAAAATCTACCTATAAAAATGATAGATCATCTTGTTTCAAGATGAAAAGAAAGTAGGTTGGATATCGTAGATGATAACGTACCGTGTTATGTTACGGTCCAAAACATCGTAACAGAACATTATTAACGACAATACGCTTCGCTTTGCTCCCATATTTTTATAATAAATAAGGAAATTGCTCCAAGTTTTGAATGAGTTAAGGAAATCACCAATTTAACGGTGTGTAAATTGTTTGAACAAGGGAAAAAAGGAACAGTTGCCTGAGCTAACGCGGTAGTTGCGGTAACTAACGTAAATACCTTTACTGAGAAACTGAGAAAACTGATATAATAAAATATAGACGGACCAAACATTTGGTCACATTGATTTGTTCAGTTCTTTATGATTGCACAGTTTGCTCTCCGAATATATACCGAAATACTTTTTCATTGTGAAACCAATTCATGAATTATCAATACTCGTGCACCATTTTCCACAATAAAAACAGAGACGTACCCCAAACAGACACGAAGATATCTTTTAGAATTCTGAAAGATATCTTCCAAAAGTACAAGAAGTCTTGAAGAATTTTCTAAAAGATATCTTTTCGTATTCGAAAAGATGTCTTATGCAACATGAATAGATTTCTAAAAGATGTCTCGGAGACTTCTCTAAGATAGCTTTAAGAAATCGAAAAGAGTTCTTCGAGATTTCTTGAAGATGTCTTGAAAAATTCATTAAAATGTCTTGAAAGAAGCTTGAATTTATTCACACAAAAAAATTCTAACCTCTTCTTTTTTCTTCTCCCCCTCAGCCCATATTTGTCTTTGTCGCTCTCGCACTCCTATGAAGTTGACTCTATCTCAATCCTTGAGGTTGCGGGAATCGAACCCGCGCATCCTACGATGTACTCACGCTTCAGTGACCTGAGCTATAGACACAGTTTGGTTTTGATACTTATGATTGTCAATACAACACAGTGAAATCGTGTTAGTGATGTACATTTTCAGAGTAAAAGTGATCTTTTGAAAAAACTGTTATCATATAAACAAATGTCAGATAAGTTGGCCACAGAATCAATACCACAGATTCTTCCTAAATTATTTCTATCCCAACGTTATTGAGGAATAACTTATTAGTGAGTATAAATGAGAATTTTTTTGAATTTACTTGAAGGCTGTACATAAAATTAAGCGTAAAAAGGTCAGTAATTTGTAAAAATTTGTGTCTTGGAGATTCGTTAATTCCAGCGCGGGTATTAATAGGTTACAAAATCGTAATTTTTGCAGAACTTGAAATCTCTTGGCATGTAGATAGATTTTTTAAGCTTTCGATTTGTGAACGAATTTATCACATGTGGAATTCGATTATAATTAAAGGCACATTCCAAGTGTTATTCATGTCAATTCATATGATCAGGTATTTATAACCTAAACCTGCTGACAATCTATCTTCTTGAACATATCTTGTTAAATTCTTCCAAGAAGATATCTTTCAAATGCTTCTTTAAGATATCTTGCATGTCGTCTTAGAGATGTCTTGAATCAAGACATCTCTTAGAAATCTTTCACAAGATGTCTTTCCAACACTTCTGAAAGATATTTTTAAGAACTCTTCTAGAACGTTCTTGAAGGTCTCTCAATTGAGTATTATTTTAGATATCTTCAAGAACTGCGTGCTGTGTGGGGTATTGAAGGGATCCGGATTTTATTTCCCAGAAAGTATACTTTCAATCCAAATTCCATGTGAAGATCTATACTACACTGAGAGAAAGAATTACTATCACCAACAACATATTTTCATGTTCGAAGAAATCCGTTGCTTAAAAAATATGTATCCTTGATACAAGAAAATTTTTCTTGGGTCTACAACATGTCAACTGTTTATCAAGAATTTGTATTCTTGAAAAAATTCAAGAATACATTTTCTTGGTATTAGTCATTATTTCTCTCAGTGTATGTCTATACTTCGATTTCTGTTTGCTTTCGATTTGGAATTTCAGCAATCAACTTTGGCCTTAAACGATGTTTTTCTCCACCCTGTTGGAAAAACCCAGATGGGCTCCAGCTAGGTTCGACCATGCTGGGTAGGACCAGTAGGAGTTTGTTTACATGGTCGAACCATGTCAGGTAGCACCATGCTGCGTAGGATCAACCTACATGGGATCAGTTTGGTCCTACCTAGGCTGTGACTACCTAATATGAATCTACCTAGAGATCGGTACTATCTTGTATTATTCTACCCAGTCCTAGTATCAACCTGGGGCAGACCATGTTTGGTACGGTCTCAGATAGTGATAAATGAGTCTTGGAAATTCTTGTAGAACAAAACTTGTGTACGATTTATCGAGAATTTTGACATTTTTATCAAATCGCGTCACAGTTTTGTCCCACTGGCATTCAGAGATTTTTCTTTGATTTATGATTAATTTGAAAGGTATCGTTTCTTTAAATTTTGCAATTAGGCAGATGTCACGATTCGTTCATCAGTTTGCCAGGCTGTTTGCATTTACAATCCACATATATTTGTTGGTATTTTTTTGATACAGTTCTTCAATTAATCCTGGTATAAAAAAAACGTGCGTCATTTTGAGTTTTCAAAAGCATTCTGGTATTGGTGCACTTGAAATGAGTCAAGTTTGAGTTGGTACGATTGGAATCAGACCAGTCTAGCTGGAACTAAGTTGATCTTATACTAGTTGTTGGATCAACCATCATGGTCTATAACTGGCACCAGCTTGAATCAACTCGATACCGCTTGGAACCAAGTTGGTTCCATATTGATTGTTGGGCCAACTAGCATGATCTGTAACTGGTACCAAGTCGGTCCAACTGGAACCAAGTTGGTCCAGCTGGGACCAAGTTGGTTCCTTGTTGGAATGGAGCTGAAACTGGCAGCCGTAGAGCTAGCCGCCGATTCTCATGACTTTCTACACTAAACGTTCATCAAGTATTTAAGCATCTGAAACGTTTACTGAAATGCTACTCAACCGATTTCTGATAACAACAAAAGCTTCAACAAGGTTTAATCAAGAGTTACAACAATTTGAGCTTTACGGCTGCTAGTTTCAGCTTTATCTTGTTGGACCACGCTGGGTTTTTCCAACAGGGCATGGACAATACAAAATGAGAGTTTTGGTAGACTTTCGGTTCTTGTCAAACGAAGAGATTATCATCCGAACAGACGCCAATTTTGAGAACCTTCTGCATCTTACTGTTAAGAACGCTCAGGAAAATGTAGAGAGATTAAAGGAGATCATGTTGAAGACTAAATACTCAAGAGAGTTTTCTTTCTTTTGCTTCCTCGTTAGAGGGAAGCTTTGTGATCGTTTCGAGGGACCACAAATTTTTTTGTCTCCAAACTCAAAATCTCTTAGACCAAAATGTTCCTCAGAGCTCAGGGAGTGATTCTGATTCCGGGTCTGTCTGTTTTTCCACTTGGATTGCTGCAATTATTCCTGACATTGGTCAAATACTGTGCAATTTTACGTCACAGTAAACCCGATCAAGTTTCAATATCTGAAAAACAGACAATAATGATACTTCTGAACTTTCAATACATATATTGTGCATTCACTAAAAAAGATAGTTATAAATTTCCGCCTATTCATCTAGCGATTAATCTCCTCCATGCAAAATAAAAATTCACGATTAAATGATAAGCGTTATCAATTCACAGAAGTTTGATCATATTGTTCAAAGAATCTTTACGAATGCTTTCAAGTTTTATATCTTGATAATTGAATGTCCAGACAGTACGAATTTCACTGAGTCTAAAAGATGTCCTTGTTTGAGAATACTAAAAGATTTCTTCAGATCTCTGTTAGATGTCTTTAGAAACAGAATATGTCAATTAAAAACTCCCGGTGATAGCAATCATCACTGTTCCGAAACAATATCAATTTCTATCTTTTCCGTTGTAGAAATCTTTGAATCTCGACGAATCAATCAATCTTTTGTATAAAAAAAAATATTTCACAAGTGTCGATGAAAATTGTATGGAATTCGATAAAAACTCAACATCATTTGTATTCAAAAGATTTGTCGAGATTCACACATATTTATTCTGTTAACATCGTTTTATACATTTGTTGCGATCATTTATGATTCTTCTGAAAACTATTTCAATCGTTATATTTTATCTGAGAGGATTTATTTTGAAACACTCTAGTTAATTTTGGACGAGATTTTTTCGTAGTCAACTTCAAATTCGTTTCGATAAACGATTTAGGCTTCAACGATATTATTGCCGAGTCATATTGTTACGTACAAAAATCGATTAGCTTCATTATTCATAACGTATTATCTTGCCAATAATCGCGACTCGGCTGTTGATTCATTAGAATTGAAAATTCATTATCAACCTTCTGGTCGGAGCTGTAAACTCGTACTAGAGAAATAATAAACGACAGGAACATCTGATTAAAATCTTCGCGTATCATATTTCGGAGTAGATAATTGTTCTTTTTCTTTTGAAAGATAGAGAAAATAAATTACAGCAGGGATTATCGATTATTCATATAAACTCAGAAATTCATCATTCCACATGTTGTTTGCTGTATACATATAAGAGGATAATTTAGAACCATTTCAAGTGAAACCATCTAAATGCTTAAATTTCTAATTTAGACAGCGGTTCTTGCTTCATTCGAACTTTTATAAATCTCAAGAGCCCGTGTATTTTTACAATTCGAACGGTACTATCTTCCTGGTTAAAAGATGCAACCGAATTCAAAAAGTCGAAAGTTTTGTCAGAATGAATCATGTTTTTGCACTCAAAATTTACTGATTAGATTGATATCAATTGAATATTATCTTAAAATGACGGAATCTATTAGAAAGAAAATGAAAAAATGTCATACAAAATCGTAGGTGAAGTGAAAAAAATTATAAAACATGGCATAACATTAATATTCATCCAACTTGCAGGTAAAGATGAGCAATGATAAAAATACTTCGTGTGATAAACTTCAACATGAATGTTCCTCTATGCGCATATACCCTACGTTCACATACAACCTTTATTCATAGTGAAATTTATAAAGAAGGGAAAAAAGAGACAACACAAGAATGTAAGTCTATTCTTAATCACACTGAATGTGTGACACATAGAAGATCTGAAAACCTTCTTTCACCGGAGCCAGGTCAGTACATATAAATGGAATCTGATTCTTAGAGATCGAAAAATTCGGTATAATTCTCGTAATAATTCTAACAATTATGTAAGACTTATGGAAAAGAATGAGAATGTGATATTGATTGTTCAACTTCATTGCACAATGATGCCAAGGAATATTGAACCTGTTTAAATGTTGAATAATCAGCAAACCCAGACATTACGAAAAGTTCTATGAGAATTCCTCAAGAGGATCAAAAGTGATCAAAATAATGCTTACACAGCACTCAGAGAGTTCGTAAATATCCGGAGAATATAACTCTTTCAGAATTATTTTTTCGATCGAACGCAATACTTTTGGAAATCATTGCAGAATTCTTGAAGTTTTTTATTACTAAAAAAAGATGAAGCTGAAACTAGCAGTTAGTTTTTGTAACTTTTGATTAAACGTTGTTCAAGCTTTGTTCATACCAGAAATCGATCCCATTGAACGTTCCAGATCCTCAAATCTTCAATAAACGTTTAATATAAAAAATTATGACGATCGGTTGTTGGCTTTACGGCTGTCACTAGAAAAAAATCTTACAGTACATTTTTTCAGTTTGTCATTTTTGTAATAAAATAATAATGGACAAAATCCTTCAGTATTACGTGATAGGATCAAGGGTATTCAAGCATCGGAGAAGCAATCCAAACGTTGCGCCAAGTGTTTTTCTATGAATCATGCATTCACCGGAAATGTTTAATGCATAATAATAAAATTCCTGATTAGGATTAGACCCTGAATATAAGTTTCAGTTTTCTACACTGATCCCGGGTAAGTGTCAGAGGATTTCAAGAATAATAAACTCGAAATGTGGAAAATTCATCGATGATTCCTCAATAATTACAGACCATAAGAGAATCCAAATTCATATTTAGAGTTCAATCTCAGATATACACTCAGTTATTATGTATTTGAAATTTGAATTTATCAAGTAATTTATGAAAAAAGTTGGCACCAAATTTTACTCGCTTTTCCTGTTGTTTGAATGTCATTAACGTTGATATTCTGTAGTACATAGAAAAGAAGGTTTATTTATACACTGTTAAAAATTCACATAGGAAACTTCACATGAGTGTTAGAAATTTTCCGCATTTTACCGTTAATTTACTGGAAAATGATAGTAAAAATTCTATAAGGTTTAGAATTTTTAGTTGAATTTATGGGAAATTTCATATACATTTATCGGAAATTGATTTCCTATAGCATGATCGGGATTTTCCAGTTGCTGCGTTTAGGAAACTTCCGATTATTTTTAGTTAACAAATGTATATTTGGTTACGACGAACTAAATATTTATTCCACGCAAATCTATAATGATTCTCAGAAACATGATTTAGTAACTATTAACAAACGTTTATTTTTACCAAATATCACTCGTTCATTATTAACAGAATATATTCGATTCGAATAGAAATCTTTTTCGCCATAAGCAAATACACATTTTTTATGGGGAGTTTCTCATCTAGCGACCCCAAAATAAGATGATCTTCTCGAATTTTTTTTTTCATGGAAGAAGTAAATAAAAAACTCGGGGGTTTGCAAACTTGTTAATTGAGTCTTTAAGTACATATCAAAATTATTTTCAGTGAAAAATAATGCCATGGGAATTGTTGATACGTGTTGAAACATAACCACCTAAAAAAACAGTGATCAATCGGGCGCCACCCGATTGTTGTTATATTTGTTGGAGGTTGTACCAATAAAACCAATGAAAAGTTTAAAATTAAAAAAATGACAGACATGCAAACTGTTGGTGGCGTTCTTGCACCTTTTTTTCGCTCTTTAAAGTGCTATAAAACGAAAAAAAAGGCAAATGTCATCTCCATCCAGGTTCATCCTCCAATAAATTCAATCAGCTTCAAAATAAAAAACAAAAGAGCAATCCGTTCAGTAATTGTTGAGATATCGTGGAGCCAAATTTGAAAAACATGATTTCGAGAAAAACGCCTTTAAAGTTTCGGGATACGAATCCTTTGACTTGAGAAAATTTGTTTCGTGTACTTTAAGGCCCATTTAATGAGTTTCAAATAACTCGAGTTCTCAATTTACTTCCTCCTTAAAAAAGAAAAATTCGAGAAAATCACCTTATTTCGGAATTCGCTTGATGAGAACCTCCCCTTAACTATGGATAAGTTGTTTTCTCAGTGTACAAGTAAGAAAAATTGTGCTCATAAAGAGCTCGGAGAAATGTAACAACGAGTATCGCAAAAATTCAAAATGTCAGACATTTGAGGGTATTATAAACATATTTATGATATTCATTCGTATTTATTTTCGACAGTTTTACGAATTCCATGCAGAACTTTTGAGAAATAATTCTCTACGAAATTCATATGTTTCTAAAGAAGTTTACGAGAATTCGAATAAAATAGTCCATGTAGAACATTTTTTAATACCTCTGCGATCCGTTTGGTGGATAGTGAAACGTTGAATAAGATAATCATATTAACTAATTTATGAAAATCAATTCATCGACATCAGGTCTATTAAATGAAAGTAAAATTATAAAATCTTCAAATATACGTTTTTGTAAATAAAAACCAAGTATTTTCAATATTTTTTGGAATATAATAAAATTTTCCAAGACACGCACTGGAATTTCCTAGAAGTTTTTTTCCTGCAGTGAGCAATCAATATTAAGTGGACAATTTGATTGATGAATTATAAAATGTACGCAACATTTTGCTGCATGCTAATGCGCATCTCTGAAAGTGGCACATTGAAACATAGTATCATTTCCCTAGTTCGTTCTGTTTTTTCTATTCATCATTCAACAAATTGCTCGTGCAATGTCAATTTTATAACTACATGTATACTTTTTGTCTCGTAAATTCTATGAAAATGACATCACATTGATGATATTCACGCTGTAATCAAAACAAATTGTCTCTTCTTATCCTGTTCATTAGATTACATAATTTTTGATTTCAAACCTCGAATCGTAATATTCCTTTGAATACAATCAAACTGTTCAAAACATTCCGAATATATTGTAAAGATTTTTGAATTTGATGATGTCTTTTAGACGAGCTTCAGACAAGAATTGGTCAAAAACTTATCTAAAGTTTGTCTCAAAGATATCGTGGGACACAAAATGTCTCTTTAGTTATTCGGACACGATTCTTCGATGTTTCTTCTATGAATTCATTCATAATTTTCTTTTCAAAAGCTACCCACACTGTTTCTGGAAATCCCATAATTTCTTCTTTATACAAACGAACAAAAATAATAAAAATCTGAGAAATAGTTGGAGAAAACCTGAAACCAAGCGTGTCATTATTTTAATATTAAAAACAAATGTATAACTATTTCAGTCGATGCAACTGGTTTTTCCATCGTTCTTTCATTTGCTACTAATCTTCTAGTCATTGTTGATAATTCTCTCGATCAACCGTAGGAAGTAGTCTCTCGCTTGGTGTATAATTAATCAAACGAAGTCGACTGGCAGCTTTTAGTCAGTATTTTCTCCTCTACGAAGTTGAAGTTTACAAAACTGTGCAGTAGACTATTCTCGAAATATCTGTATGTTGAGAAAATTACGTATCCTTGCGTATGCATCTAAATTAATCCTATTACTAAGAATATAAAATCTACGTTATCTTCGGTCAATTGTGAATGGGAGAGAAAATTGGTTATTTTCTCAAGTTCACTGGGTAAAAGAAACTTGGAAGGATTTCTCTTATATTTTCTCTCATATCCACGAAAAGAGATATAAGAAAACATTTGCCAGAGTTCTGATACTCGGAATACGAAACAATGGCAATTACTGGGTAATATAGACGGGGAATCGCGAAGAAGATTGTTATCTATAATCTATTCCTTTCATTTTCTCATTTGATTATTAATGAGTGAGAGATGAAGAAAATATCCTATTAGCATTGATAAGAAGCGATATGGTATTATTACGGATATAACGCTAGCTAAATCTTACGTATGAGATTTCTCCTCAATACTTGAATGTTTTCAAAATATCGCTGTATACAACGATCCTCCAGGAATTGAAGAAATCCTGTATAGGATTTTCGAAAAATCTTACAGAGGTAAGAGGAATGAGCGGTGTTTGGAAACATCCAAATTTTATATACAAAAAATATCTATTTTATATCAATAGTTTATAAAATTCGATGAAAACTAGATATAAAAACATCAATGTTTGCAAAAATTGCCCATCCCTAACGGTGAGTTCGCTAGCGGCGACTTCCCAACAAACAAAAAGATATCTATTGGTATCTGAAAAATGCCTTAAAATCATGGAAGATGTGTTGGAAGGCTTTCATGAAGATATCTTTTCGACATCTAAAAGATGTCTTATGCAACAAATTTCAACAAAGTTTTAGATATCTTAAAAAGGTCTTGCAATATGTTTTAGATATATGGAAGACATCTTTGAAATACCTGATTTCAAGATATGTTTTAGATTTGTTCAAGGTATGTTTCCAATATCTTCGAGATATGTTTTGGATGCCTTTAGGATGTCTTTTTGGAATTATTAAGACATCCAAGACAATACAAAAGGATCACTAATAATGAGTTCTGAGAAAGGGACATGGTGTGACTTTTGCCCTTCTTACTTAGAAAATTTTTAAGATGTGTAACAGATATCATTCAGAAATGTTTTCAAGATGTCTTTTAGACTATGCTGATTCGACATCTAACAGATGTATTTCAGAGACGTGTTTTTGACATTTCTTGGAGATGTCTACAAGATATTGTTTCAATATATCTTGCAGATATCTCTTTTGTGACTTCGTTTGGATATCTAAAAGATATCTTCCCAAAGAGATATCTTGTAGATGTTTTCAAGACTTTCGGTGTTTGTCGGATTATTGCTTTGAGCAGAGACTGTATCCAAATAAGAAAAATAGATTTCAACGGAGAAAAAACTGAATAATCCGGAAAATTGAGATTATGAAAATTTTTATAAATACAATACTGAGTACTGAGAACAATGTTGAATGGGTAGATCGATAGAATTATTACCACATTGAAGAATGTTTATTCAACGGAAAAAAAACAGGGATAATACAGAGGGCCTGAAGGTTCTATAATGCCCAATCAGGAATTCTTGTCAATCCCTGCAGATGGATTTCTATGAAAGAGAATAACCCTAACAACAATGCCTGACCGAATTCAACAATCATTTTGATGGTTAATTGAAGTTTATTCACGATTTACAGAGTTGAGATTGCGATATTCCAAGATTTTCTCTATAAACCGTTATAAAAACTCATCAGGAATTTTCGTATTTTTTTTTCGCGAACTTCAACTTCATGAATTGTAAATAAACATTAATTAACAATCTCCGCGATGATTGTTGAATTTAATCAGAAATTGTTGTTTGGGTTATTGTATCTGTAATAAACATACAATCTTAAAAATTTACCCAAATTTCTAATTAGTTTTTGTAACGCTTTATAGCGGGAAAAAGGGGAATATCGTGATCTCGATTCTATAAGTTGTTTATAAACGTTAATCAACAATCGAACATCAAACATTCCTGTTGATTCTCACTCTACAAAATTTCTATGGAAAACTTCACATAAATGTTCGGAAGTAATTAACACAACATGCGTTAGGAATTTCCCATATTTTACCAGAAATTTACTGGAGAATGATAGTAAAAATCCCATGAAATTTGGAATTTTCAGTTAAATTTCCGGTGAATTTCATACACATGTATCGGAAATTGATCTCCTATCCCATGATCGGAATTTTCCGATTGCTGCGTATAGGAAACTTCCCATTATTTTTTTACAGTGGTTTTATAACTCCTTGTAGAGGGGGGAAACTAGGAATATCTCGATCTCAATTGTAAATAAACATTAATCAACAATCCTTACACTTAGAGAAAAATCTGGTTTCGTATAACCATGCGACGTAGTTATTTTTGGGTTCAATCATTCCAACCAGATACACGTGATGTTATCTTGTTTTCCTGATTATCATCACCAGATTTCAGGTAACTGCAACCATAAGTTCTCAAGGATGTATTACACCTATTTTTAAAATGATGAAAAACTCACGAAAATCTGCGAAACGATTCTTAATGATCAACCAAATACTCCTGCAAAATTTCAAATCGATTCGGAGCTTCCTTCGAAAGTTACGTTAAAGTTGAAATGCATTAATTTATAGATTATAGATTGAAACCATATATAAATGAAGATGAATAAAAAAATATCTTCCTCAATATTCATGGAAACATTCGGATTAGAGTCATTCGAACTCATCTTCAGTAGTTTTATTGTGCCATGGATCATATTTTGAATCACGGGCCATCAGCGATGTATTATTTTCAAAATCTATGTAATTCATCCTCAATCATGCAAGGATGGTTTCTGTGACCACATCGCTTTTTTCCAGTGCATAATTGTCAAATTCGGTGAGAAATTGTTGATACCCACCCTGGTAGAAATTCCTCTAGAGCCCTCACGAAAAACTAGAGTTTCAATTCAGTAACTTTTCAGTTCAATCACCAACTTATAAGTGTTCTTATATATATATATAAATATTACATTATACATTATATATATACATATTATGTATATCTAATAACATAAAATGTATAATAAGTATACATATGAGGTATCTAGTTTTTCACAAGGGGAAGTGTTACAACTCGTAAATGACTAGACAAATTTCTACCAGGGCAGCTGATCAAATCTGGTAAGGAATTCATCAGTTATTATCCAACACAATTGAATTAGATTAGCTCACATTAGTAGATAATAATTGATGAATTCTCATTAACCATTGAATTGTATGATTACAGAACAAATATTAGTTCAATGACAAACACATAGGGACTAACATGAGCTGTCACGCGGAGTAGTCAATAATTTAGTAATTATACAATTGCTATTGTTCAACGATAAATTGAGATTGGCCAATAATTGGATATCGATCGACATGTTGTGAAAATTGAAATCACTTGAAAATATCAGTAACAAAAATATACACTGTCAAAGTCCGTTTGAACATGCCTGCATCTCACACTGTAAAAAAAATCTACGAAAAACTTCCAGTACCGTACCGGAAGCAATTAACCTCTACATTTGTGCTGGAAAATTACATTCAAATCATGAATTCCAGTACGCGCATCGGAAAATTCTTATATTTTTTTATTGACAAAATTAAAGTGAAAAACATGAAATTTCATATGAAATACAGAAAAATTTCAACAGAACAACAGAAATTTCCTTGTGCATGGAAAAAAAGAAATAGTTGCAGCAACTACTCAAACAGTCGATTTTCGACCATCTACTTGAGTAGGTGCTGCAGCTACTTAGTAGTCAGGACAAGTAACTCAATAGTTGCACTAATTAACGTGAATACTTGAGGTATTTTGAATTAGTTGAGACAGCTAACGTGTTACTTGTCCTGACTACTAAGTAGCTGCAGCAACTACTTAAGTAGATGGTCGAAAATTGACTATTCAAGTAGTTGCTGCAACTATTCTTTTTTTTCCGTGTAGCTATTATTTGGATAGCTAAAAATTAGCTACGGCAGGTATTTTTTAGCTGTCACAACTACTCATTTAGCAATGGCAACAAGAAATGTAGCTGCCGCAGCGAAAATTCAACAGCTAAGTTATTTGGTCGTCCAAATATCAACCACAAAACCTGTGCAGTTACAGCTACGTTTTCCTACTGCGGTAGCTAAAAAATAGCTACAGCCGCAATTATTTTAGCCACAGCGGTTGAAAAAGGGTGCTAAAATAGTACATTACGATACGAGTGCGGGATGACCTACGTGTGCACGAGTATCGTATACTATTTTTCCTGACAAGGTGCGCGAACTTCGGTTTTCCAAGCCTGTGTTGCGTGCGCAGAGTGAGCGATTTCTACACGGCAGTCGGACCAGTGCGGTAACGTTACTTTACCGTACGCTTATTGCTTTCCCGCACTGGTCTGACTGCCGTGTGGGAATCACTCACTTCACGCACGCAACACAGGCTTGGAAAACCGAATTTCGCACACGCTGTTAGGAAAAAGTGATTTTCCAGTTCCTGGGTACCGGAAGATTCAAATTTTTTTCAACAGTGCGTACTTCAAAAGTCGACTGGAAAAGTATGAGCTGCATTCGGGATGGAAATAAGTCTTGCTCTTCATCGTGTACACGACTCATCAATTATTAGCGAATATCGTTGAAATCAATCAAATCCATGGTTACCCAATGAGATTATGTTTGACTTACAGTACTTTTCCATAATCCTTGCTGCATACGATCATAAATAAGTGCACACAATTGAACTAATCGAGTAAAAGTTGTGCAAGAAGTTGCATCGAACGGTTGAGTTTTGTGCAAATGTATGTCGGTATTCGACTCGATCACCGTCATTTTTTTGCGGTCGTAAAAAGTACATTCAACTTTTTGCTCGTACATCGCATTAATCGTCTCGTCACGATTTAATTTATAACTAGATGCGTAGATATTATCGGTATGTCATTCCATTCAAAACGAAATGAAAAATTAAAACATGGTTGGAGTGTTTATTCTTTCGAGCATTGATTGAAACTTACCACTACTTACAATCGAGCGTGTATGCGGATGAGCACGTGCTACGCAATACACACGTAGGCTCGTAAAGAATGCATTGTAACTGAGCGTTTTCATGATAAATCGCCAAGTCAAAACCGAAGGAATTTCTACTTCATATATGCGTCATTGTTAGTTCTGATACGGACAATTATAAAATGACCTCTTCCGTACGGGAAAAATCAAATGGCATTGATCAAGTCGTAGACATTGTACTGATTGAAGTTGACTTGGCAATGACTTTTCATGCGTGGAAAATACGCAGGAATGGATGCTGGAGATCTTCGTGGAAGGGCTTTGTGTGGTGAATCGATAGGAAATTTCAAGAAAAGGAATGATTTTTTACGTAGAATTCAATATAATTTATACAAAGGGAAGAGTAAGTAGTAGTCTAGGATGCGATTATTCAATATCGATAGAATATATTCAAAATTTAAATGCGATTTTGTACGTACAAGATATTGAACTTAGAAAGAAAAAGTTGAATCTTGATAACCTATAGTTAACTTATAATGATTTAACAGTTGGCATTTCATGAAGTTGGAAATAGCGATCAAGTGTTGTAAACTTTTAATTAAACTTTGGGTATTTTCCATATCAGGAATCGATCGAGTAGCTTCCAACTATGCGTTTCAAAAGGATAAAATCTCACTTCGGGCAATTTATAGAGTTTGGTCTGATTTAATAAATAATACCTCATGGTAGACTGATAAGAGCCGCTGAACAGTTCATCCCTGGTAGGAATATTCTATTAAATCCTATTACGAATGGTGGACTTTCTGATTGAATATCATTAAATTCCATTGAAACCTATTCACTTTTCTATTCACCAATGAGATTTAATAGATTATTTGTAACAGGGATACGAGCTGGTAAAAAAACCAGAGGACAATCCCTGTAAAACCTAGATAGATCGTATCCAGGCTTTCAAAGCGATTCTTTATCCAGTTCTATTTGCACCCTAACCAAAATTCCGAACAATTTGAGAAAAACAAAATGGATTTGGGATTTCTGATTCCAAATAGGATCTATTTCGAACCGAAAAAAAAAAGATCGCAAAACCCTTTTTTATGTCTACATATTCCCGAATCCGGTCTATCCGGATTCTATCCGAGTTTTCATCCGGTTTTTTCTCTTCAGGCTTTTTTTTATGACAAAAATACGTAATTTTTGTCAACAGGGGTGAGCAATTAATTCAAAAAGTGTACAATAAATGGAAAAGATGCGTGTAGGATGTAAAGAATCTCAGACGATAATGAAGTATCAAAAATCAAAGTAATTCCGCGCTTTTTGAGTATTCAAGTAACACTTCCCTACATCACTCGAACTATATTTTCCCTAGAAATATAACGATTTGCAAAGTTTATTTCCTATATTTTATAGAAAATTCAATTCTTCAACTACATGCCCTTAAAAATTTCCAATTTCAACCATTTTTTTCTAATTTTTAACAAATATAAAATATTTCCAGTGGAAAATCTGTTATCAAATTACACACCAAAATGTATTATGCATTGAGAAACACTTTGTATACCGTACACTACTAACTGTCCCAGTTTTCACAGCACGTTTTACTATTCTCACTATCGATCCTTGGCCCGAATGTTAATACGCAGCTGATTCAACTGCCAAACTTCACTCATTCGTTATAACTTTCGTTATCGTTTACAATAATCAAATGAACAAAAGTCAATGACATCGTTGAATGACATCGAATGCACCTGAGTTTGATGAACGAAAAATTTGTGTAATTGAGAAATAATACTGAATAATCAAATGGAGTTGAATTCCTGTATCGTCGGTTCGAGTGGTTCATTGAGATAAATTAGCAGTAATCGAGTACTTGTAATTTTTCAGTGGTTATTATCCATAAAATAGTTCAATTTAGGGATGATCTGTATCAAAGTTATCAAAACTTTTCTACAAAATATGTATAGGTCCTGAATATATATATTTTCTAGGCACATATCGATATCCGTCGGCATTCCTTATCCTCTCAATTGACCCTGTACAGTGAAAAATTTTGTATCAGAAACGATCCACTCAAAATTCGTGTTGGAAATCAACACAGATGAGTGTCAAATTCACAGATTTTCAATGTAATTAACCCTTAGCTGCCACACTGGGGTCGATTATGACCTCAACTATAAATGCACACCAAAGCAAAGCTATGCGTACATATGTCTTGGAAAAATTTTAGACAGTACTAAAACTATTCCCATTTTCAGTCAAATAATTTCCCTAAAGGAAAATTAATTTCGAATTTGTGAAAAAATTATGTGTGCAGCATACTTTCCATCGATCGATGGGTATATTTTCGCTTTTAAATGAAATTGTCACTATAGCATGGAAAAGAATTATATGAAACATGAACAATCATGTCACGCTAGGGTGGAGTGAGGTGAAGAAACTCTAAAGTGGCACCAGATTGCGCGAAGAGTTCGAATTATTGAGTTTCTTGACGGTAATCCAAGATTGATTCAAGTTGGGGTCAGTCTGACCCCAGCGTGGCAGCTAAGGGTTAAGACTTTTGTGCTAATTTCTAATATCCTTCGTGTCAATATTCAACACAAATTTCAAGTGGACCGTTTGAGACATGTACGTCTGTTATAAATACACAAAATTGTCTACTGTGTGGGGACCTTTTGATTAAAAAATCTACTCAATTCCCAAGTGTGTATTAACCCAATCTAAGCCCGGGGTGGGTGCCCATGCTGCCCAACGTGGGGCCAAGCTGGGCAGATAAATGGGGCTAACCCTGAGATGATAACATCGTTCCCAGCTTGGCTGTATTGCTTTGCCCGAGAATTGGTAACACCATGGGCCCAGCATGAACCTAGACTAGGCAATCAATATTGCCCCTTACTTTTTTTTTGAAATTGGAGAATTGCTTTGAATTCTACCCCAGTGGACATGAATTTCAGCCCCACTTTGGCCTAGTGTTGAGCCCCATCCTGCCTATATGGGCCCAAGACTGGACCAAAGTGGGACCAAAATTCATACATGCTGAGGATTGTACGCACATGCTCGGGATATAAATTCACCCCAATCTTGGCTTAACGCTGGTCCAAATTGGGGCCAAGTTCAAATGTGCCCGCACTAAGATTCATTATTTCCATTTTCTACCAACAATAATCGTATGGGAAAGCACAACAGGGCCAAGATTGAGCCAACATGGGCCCCATCGTCATTCCCCAATACTGGGTCAAAGAGGATGGACCCAGCCTGGGGCCCATTGTCATTATAGGCAATACACGCTTGGTTTGTAATGACTGCGTTATTCAAATTATACAAACGATTGTATGAAAGTGCGTCATCTCACCCCACTTTACTTCATATCCTTTTGAGTGGACTATTCATCATCTCGTGACGTAGCTCATCGATTAGGAGTTGAATTTTAGATAATTTTACACGTACGTAAAAGATGGATGGCTGAAATCCTTCTACAACGGTACCGGCAATTTTAAGAACGTACTGCAGCAGTAGCGAACCAATATATACAATTTGTACAAGGGCAATAAAAAACTTACAAATTTGTTAGATTCAATATTATTTGAGGGAATTTGATAGGCATCTGAGAATTTTATACTTAAACACATCCATTGAAATGAGGTCGGGGTCTGAAAGCGTTAAATTACATTAAGGTATTCTAAAATAATATTGATATTCCAACACGTCAAGAGTTTATACAAATGATGTAATCCTTCTAAGGCAAGAAAAAACATCAATCCCTTCGGTACAAAACGATCACGTGATCTGTGCGTGACCTTCTACTCTTTACAAAAAAGAGTGATTGTGATAATAATCGAATGATATCGAGCAGAACCAACTATCTGCTTATGATGAATGGATCTTTACTATTCTTTTGTCGACAAAAAAAGGAATACTCATTGTTCGACAGAATCATTGCGTACAAAGGAAAAAATCAATGGTGCTTTTCTTGGATATTCTAAACAATTGAACAATCTTAAAGGTATTACAACAGAATAAACATGACGGAAAGAGTAACATTATCATTACAATAACCTGGAAAGCGTGCTCATAGCTGTACTCGTATCCCGAGGTGTAATATTTCTCTATTTTCAAAACAATAATTATTCATAATGAATACATACATCTTATCCAATTTCCTGACAAACATTGCTTTCACCATATGAACAATTAACATGGAACTATCATTATTTTCTCACGATAAATGAAACATCACATCCCTTTTTATAGAGATTGTTGAAAAATTGCAATCATCTGCATTTAAATTCTGTAAATCTATTTTTTATTTCAAAACGATCTTATCGATTTTTGCTCAATTTGTTTTCAATTTTGATTGTTTATGTTGAAAAGGAATAAAGTTAGAGTAAAAGAAATGGTGGACAGAAAAAGGTATTTTTTTGAATCTGAGAAATGATTATTTGAATAGGTTCAAACAAATATTTTTTTCATACAAAAAAATGTGTTATTCGAGTAATGGACTAAATAATAAATTCTTTTACATAAACAGAATATTTATTTCTGTCAAAGAAATATCTGTTTGGACCTTTCAAATAGAAATTTCAATTTCAGATTCAAAGAAATACTTTTTTCCAACACATGGGAATCAGGCCTAACAAAGAAAACACGGTTTTCTTGGTTCAAAATTAGTTTTATTCATCAACGTGATCTTCATCAAGAACAACGCACTCATTCCAGCGCCGCTCTAATATTTCAATACCACTTTTGTAGAACGATTTATCTTTTGCCTCAGAATACGCCTCAGTTTCAGCGACAACTTCTTCATTCGAGCGAAATTTCTTACCGGAGAGCAGTTTTTTTAGGTCTGCGAACAGCCAGTAGTCGTTGGGAGCCAAATCTGGCGAATACGGTTCAATTCGAAGCTCAATTTATGTAGTTTTGCCATTGTTTTGATTGGCTTGTGACATGGTGCGTTGTCTTGATGAAATAAAATTTTTTTCTTTGCCATATGCGGTCGTTTCTTTGCAATTTCGGCCTTCAAACGCTCCAATAATGCGATATAATATCCACTGTTGATGGTATTTCCCTTCTCAAGATAGTCGATGTATATTACACCACGCACATCCCAAAATACCGAGGCCATAACCTTTCCAGCCGATTGTTGTGCTTTCGAGCGCTTTGGACGAGGTTCACCAGTGGCTGTCCGCTCAGATGACGATCGTTTTGATTCCTGAATGCAGGGATGGATCCATGTTTCATCCATTGTAACATATCGACGCAAAAATTCCGGCTTGTTACGTTTAAACATGGCCAAACACTGCTCAGAAGCATCAACGCGTTCTTGTTTCTGGTCAACAGTGAGCAAACGTGGCACCCACCTTAAACGGAGCTTTCTCATAGTTAAATGCTCATGCAATATAAAGCCAACACGTTCTTTTGATATTTTTACGATGTCAGCTAACTCACGCAATTTCACTTTTCGATCTTTCAAAACGATTTTGTGGATTTTTTTTATGTTTTCTGGTGTTACCGCCTCATTTGGACGTCCACTGCGTTCTGCATCATCGGTGTTTCTACGACCACGTTTGAAGTCAGCGAGCACTTTTCAAGCCATTGCTTCGCTTGAACGGTATCTTTTCCCATCAAGAAGCAGTGTAAAATTAAAACACGAAATTGTCTTTGATCCATTGTTTTAAAAATAACAAAAATAGCGTCACTCTTAGTACAATAACTCACAAACTAATGAATAGAATATCATGAAATTTTAACAGTTGTCTTTTGAAGGTTGGTACTAATTGAAAAACAGGTGAATGCAGTAAAATTCGCGGCATCTGTGTGTTAGGCCCGGGACTTTTCAGCCCATGTTTTATGTATGATCCTTGGGGCGCTCAATGAATCTCAAAAAGTGTACAATTTCGGAATTATATATCTTAAACCCTGCTAAAAATGTTGGTTTTTGTCCCGGTTTATTGCCGAACATTTCCATCATGTTTAAGGGGTAATATCACAAAATTGTGTTTACAAAATTTTTCGTCATTTTCTAAGATCTACTACACACGATAGAAACATTTTCAAAATATGGGGTTTTATGCACCCCAAAGTACTGGTATTTGAGCACCAGAAACACATTTCATTATATTCTTACAACACAAAATGGCGACATATCACCAAACTCAAGAAAACTCTGTTGATCCGCATAGGCGTATCTCTGAATTCCTATCCGTGAAGCGATTACTGAACATTATTTCCACATGTTACGATAAAAAACTGAATTCATAATTTTTCACCGATTCGGGGAAATAGAAGGAGAAAAGTCAGTCACGTCATAAATTCGCAATAAAGAGAAATTAATATTTTTCTCAAGACCTCGATGTTCCAAGGAACTCGCGATTCCTTTTTCCCTACCGCTTCGTAGAATAGAATGTATTCAACGGTTTAATGTCTCTTTCAAGGACGATTTGGAACGCGACAACGTGTTACAACTAACTCATGCAAACGATGGAAAAGAAATCGCATAAATCAATGGTGTTCAATTTGTAATTGAATAATGGGTTCATAAATCCGATCTCTCGGAATAAAATCACGACAATGAAATACATTATGTAGTAAAAAAAGAAAGGAGCACAAATATAAATTTTTATATTCGAAGGAAACTGTATTGAACTAGTATACGTATCGATTCGCAAAGTGTTTCACAATACGTAATTCTGTTATCCAACATTACGGATGTTATCAAGAGGAATAGTACATTATTATTACCTATAAAAAAAATTCCAATCTTTTTCACAAGGAGAAAAATCTTTGAAAGTATCAATCTTATCGTAGAACTTTAGTAATAACAAAATAATTCATTTATGATATTGAGAAAACAATTTCTTCGTTGATATGATTATTCATTCGTGTATTGTTACTGTTTCTTTTTTCATATTTATTAGTATCAATAAAGTGTCCACTCGAATGCTCATTTGTGTCAAATAAATTAGTCATACCAATGAAACATTGATTCGGTGCAGATATTTAGAATAGGATTAATACTAATAATAAATATTTTTCTTCAAATATTTTGTCATTACAATGAGAAAAAAAACAACACGTGTTCGCGGTATGGGCTAATATCTATGAATAAAGTACGAGGAGTCTTATCACAAAATTAATCATTAGACGAGTTAATGAGACAATACAACGGATATCTTTTTATCTGCGTGATTAATATTCATATAAAAGAAATATCAAGCGAAAATAAACGTGATTTGAATGGATAGCAGCAGGTAAAAATGCATCTGCAGGAACACTGAAAAAAAGGTATGGCTCTCACAGCTCTGCTATTTATGTGTTCTTGCTGTCAGGAGTTATAAGGATGCCAGTATAGCTTCCACAGCCGACAGATTGCTATGATAGCGACGTGTTCGGCTGTGGGGCTATACTGGCATCCTTATACCTACTGACAGCAAGAACACATGAATAGTAGAGCTGTGAGAGCCATACCTGTTTTTCAGTGAAGAGTCAGGGGTACAGTTTTCTGAGGTTGGTGTCGGTTTGTGCTTGTAGGCTAGCTGGGAATAGACACACCCGCACTGATAGAAGAGTTTACTTATATTAAATGAATGTATTTATTTGTCGTCTGTTCAAAAATATTCATTAATTATGAATAAATATGGTAATTGTCAATAAAAATATCATAGTTGGCATACATACGATTGATTTTATGTGACATTCAGCACAAACAAATCGTTCATTTAGTCCATTTATTTCATGTGAATGATTTTATTTTTCCCTCAAGTAATAAACGATTCCTAATTTACAAATAGACGGTTTGATAAGTACAAGATTTTCATGAGATAAATACTAGTAAACTAAGAATATGAAGAAAAGAATGATTGATTGACTCAAATTTCAAATTAAATTTCAATACAATAATTCAGTTTCCCAATGTGTATACGATTCTTTCCTCTCAAACACAGATTTGTTAATAATTAAGAAATTTGATTTGGCATGAACACCTTGAATTTGGTAGAACTCTCGATCTATATTGCAGCAGAATATATAGTTGTGTATATATATGTATAACCATGGAACATTGAAAATTTTCTTGCGTTTCAAGAAATCCTTTTTATCCGGAAAGAATATGAGAGACAGTCTTGTAGGCTGAATTTTCCTACAAAATTATTAAAATATTTCACTATAAGTTTTCATTCAGTTCGTTCAATTTTATAATCACTGTTAGAAAATTTCTTGAATTTAATATAAGAGTTCTTATGAAATTTCATAAGTGCATTTCAAAATCAATAATATTCTGGATTTACAACTTTTTTTTATGAAATTTCACTTTTTCATGAATTTTTTGTGATAGAATCCTATTACATGTATGATGTCATGACGTCAGCATATATGATATCTAAAACCGCATCGTATTTCTCAATCGATTTTTTCAATCGTGATGTAGTCGAGGTGGTTGAAGCGTTAGGTCGTAATAGGTTAAGTTAGGTAGGAAAGCAGGTTCGATTCCCCGTTAGGTCACAAAACTTTGTGCTTCAATTGCCTGACTTACATTGATGATTACAAACTCACTCTAGAGGAATCTCGAGAACATAAAATTCACGAAGCGTGAAGAAATTGAGTGATAAATCAAATTTCCAATTTGAATTTTTTTTGTATTTTAGCAAAAATTCGTAACAGTTATTGAATTTAATACACAATTTTTATTATAAAATACATTGTTAAATCTAATAGAATATTCTGCCAAAAATTTTTTAATAATTATCATTAAATTTAAGACATATTTTTCTAACAGTGATAATATTCTCCCGCATAATTGATCATTTCATTTGATTAATTCCAGAGTGTTATTCCAATTTTGTTTGATTTGGCTTATTCTCACGAATATTCAAAGCAAATTATGCGACAATTTTCTCAACCTCATATCACATTCAGGCAATCTAACAATGCTTTGATGTACATTCCCAAGTTTGAGAATTACAAAACAGGAATTTCACACAAAAACACGGTTTGTTAATAGTTAACAAATATGGATTTGATACAAAAAATGATCTCAAATATGACGCTGGATGATAACAACTCAAAATTTATTTCCCCATAAGCAAATATAGGATTTGTTAACTATTAACAAATCTTGTTGACTATAAATAAATACTTTTCTCAGTGCGTCAATGGGAGTACACGAAGTAAGAACATTCTGCTTTTTCAACAAAAACATTTTGTTGAAATTTAATCAATAACGAAATTCTTTGGTTAAAACAACACAAGTTTTGTTCAGTTCACAAAAGTTTGGTTATCATAACAAAATATTTTAATGATAGTAACAAAACTGTATGATCGACGACATTTTCTGAAATTTTTTGTCAGTGTATAAATACTCCAATCTTCTTTTGTAATAACCTTAACAACAAAAATTATTGTAGTGCAGCTGCATCGTGTTGTTGGAATTATTCTGTTTTTTGGTTGTTGAATCCTCCACAATTGAAGGCAAAGTCCACCAAATTATGGTGAAGAATTTCTCATCTGTGGAGGAACTTTGCTGCCACCATTTTTTGGGGGAAAATTCTACAATAATTTCTTACAGTGCAGTTTGTGTTTTGTTGTTGGGAAGTTGCTTGATCTCACAGCATCATAACAACTTCCAAGTTTGTTGCATGTTGCTGTGCATTGGACGGCACATCCTCCCAGCAACAGCTGCTTCGTGTTGTTGGGAAATTGTTGCGAATTTTTCTAGCACTTCGCTGTCTGGGGAAATTTTCAAAAAAGTGCTGTCTACACGAAGTTAAACATGATAATGTGCTTGCATACACGTCTCACGTTGTTTCTGCAGAACTTCATAACCTATGCTTCTACATCCGCTATATTCATCAGATTTGGTTCCAAGAGATTAGCAGAAATTACTCCAGTGATTCTCCAGACTATCGCAAGGCTTTACTAGGCCTTGCGAGACCTAGGGAATGGCTAGAGTGATTTCTACTATGGACGTCTTTTTTGAAACTGAAGAACCTCGCTGAAAATGCCAGGCAGATCCGCACAAGGAATAGTTACCAGGCTTTGAACGGTTGTTGTCCGGATCTGCCTGGTATTTTTAGCAGGGAAATGACTCGCTGGAAAGGAAAATTTTCTAAAATGATGAAGACGACCACTTATTCTGCAGAGCTCAACAAATTTCATTATTGTACCGAGGGTATAAAACAGTGGGAAAGTCGTTGGTCTGAATGTAATAAATTACAACATGGTCATGTACTCTTTCAGGTCGAAAACTTTTCGAATCTCCCTCGTATTTCCGTTACTTCGTTTTGTATTTACGAAAAAAAAAAACATGAATGTGCAAAGTCGTTGTACGCTTCGAATGATTTTACAGAAACGATTCGACTAGAGATCCGCCATTGGTACCTCTCTGAAATAGGACGCCAACTTTCAACTTTTGATTCCCAAGTATTTCGCAAAATTTTGAAATTCATTCAAAGTGGATACTATTTGATACTATCTCAGTACAAATATCACGCAGTGTACAGAAATAGACGATGAAACACAATTTATCGTACCACATTCTTATACATCATTTGTTTGAAATACTTTGTACGTATTTGAATGAACGAGCATAAACCTCGTTCAATACGATTTCAATACAAATTTTCGTTGGCATTATCTCTTCGCATCAAAAGACGTAATGATTTAAATATTTTTTATTGATATGTAGATAATTTCCAATGTTCTTCTTGGATATTTACAATGAAAACGTACACAAATTGATGATCCTATCAATGGTTTTTTTCATCAATCATGCACCACTGAGAAAAAAGCAGAAAATTCTCAATTTTTATATCCTTATATCAACGTATATGAATTGGAAATTGGTTTTATCAATAACATGATGCGCACGATATACGACGATTCATCGTGCGTCTAGTCCACTAAAGTCATCGCTTCATGCAAATCACTGCTGATGTAATGATAATCGACCATCACGTGTACAAAATAAAATTTTCAGTCATTCTTAACAGCCATTGTAGTTCCAGACATGAATTCATGTTAAGAAGAAAAAGAAGATAAAGAAAAAAGTAAAGAGTACCATTTTAATTAATGAAATAAAAATCGCAAAATAACGATAAATCTAACTTAAGTGTATCAGTGAAAATAAAAGAGTAAAAATTCATTTCATCACATTGAGTTTCAACGTTTCGAAGCTGTCTCGAGTTCTACTATCAAGAGGATTAAAAATTTTTCAATTAGTATTGTGCTAATGAAAAACTTGAGAGAGTGAATAAACTTACTTATACGAAAGCGTTAGAAAGCTAATGATAATAACAATGAGTGCAGGTGTGTATACATTTCGAATTTCATTTTCATTCCTTTATTTCTACTAATTTACTCCATTTTCCAATTTACATAGGTACATTCAGTAACGACTAGGATTATCCACGAAAACAACAGTTACAAAAAAGTTTTCCCTACCCTGAGAGAAGAAAATTTCAGGAAACAATGAAATATCTGCTAAAATACTCGCAACAAAACCCCTCGTTGATTTCACGGAAAAAATAAATTAGCCACAGCAGCTAAGTAGCTAGCACGGACACGGACAGCCATTAAATTAGCTCCTGCAGCTGAATTTTAGCTGTTACCGCAAATAAATTGACTACGAATGCAAATTTTTTTGCTGTAATAGCTAAAATTTAGCTGCAGGAGCCAATTTAATGGCTGTCCGTGTCCGTGCTAGCTACTTAGCTGCTGCAGCTAAATTATTTTTTCCGTGTTGAACAAAGTTTTATTGGATCAATTAAATATCTGTTCTCATTGGAAAAATATTTGAAGTCATATTAAATATTTGTTTGATTTGATATATATTTAGTTGCATGAATACAAGTTTGTCCAAATCAATTAGTTATCTTGTGCATCTAAGTATCCTTCATGCGGCTAGAAGAGAATGTTATTCTTCTAATGACTTCCTTCCTTTGTCAATCTAAATCTAAGGCTGAAGGTTGGAGCTTGAAATGGGATTCTCTATTCTCAAGGAAAACGAATGATGATTCTGTTCGAATAAAATAGATTGACACAAAGATAATGGAATTTGAAAACGCAAATATTTCCTCTTTTCTTTCCCACACCTGCACGCGAAGCGACTGTTTACAGTCCTATTTTTAGGAGAGGAAGTGTTCAATTCTAGTCCAACGAACCAGGAGGAAAGAAAATACTCACTTTCCACCCTCTGACTGAGAGCGAGGGAAAAATGCTTATTTTTCACCCGCTGCAGCAAAAAGAAAATATCAACTCTCCCCCCCCCCCCCGAAATGTATGCACGGAGTGTTGACTAATTGTTGCACATTCTACATGAAATCACACAGACAATTCCCTCCTTTCTTGCAGACGTGGGAAAAATAGTACCATAAGAGAAAAATCTGATTCAACCAGAGAACATAGTTCATTTCAGCTTTAACCATTCCATGTAGTTACTCCGAGCAGATTTACGTAATTTGGTTTTCCTTTTCCCGGTTATTAAGACCAAATTCCAAATCACTGCGATCATAAATCCTTTACCATAGCTTTTGTGACCATATTAATTCTTCTTCAGGGTATGTTCACCTCGAGAGAAAATGAAAAATGTCCCTTCGTGTGAGTGTCGGTTTGTTTCTGATGCAAAATTAGCCCTGTTTCAACTGAAAGTAAGGACTGAAATCAAATGTCGTCACAATGGAAAAGACTGAATTTCAGTCAAGTTTTCAAGTAAGATGCAGCCACATTCAGTCCGAATTTTCACGGTGTTGAAAAATAATACAATTCACTATTCAATGTGACGATAATTGTTTTCAATACCCCTGGTTGAAATTTGTCTGGGCGTCCCATTTACCATCCACGTACTAGATGGGACCCATGTGGGGGCAACTGGATACCATATTTCAGCCAATTTGACTTTAGTGCTCAAACATTTAGTGGGTTTATGTAGATTTTGTATGCGTCAACTGATCGTACAGTAACATTGATAGTCCATCAACACGGTCAGAGGAATAAAAAGGAAGCTCCAACTTTTCAATTTGTCACTCGGGATTATTTTATGGAAATAAATTCAAAAGCAACGTTCTTGACTGGAGGTTACATGTCAAAATACATTGTTCCCTCTATTTATAGGTGTGATTTCACAGAAAATATGATTTTACAGTTCTAATTACCAATTTGAACAACATTCTAGCAACTCCCTGGGACATCTGGATGGGCACAGACTAGAAAGTGCGTTACAAAACTGGTTAGAAATCAACCTAACATCTGGGAAAACTAGCTGGGGCCCATCCAATTTCCAATCATAATTTGTACTAGAGACGTTTTCAGTAGAATAAGCTACGAAAGTCATTGATCGTGTAATGTAAGATATTACAGAAATTCACCGTCCCATACACTGGAAGAAAAATTCAGAAAATGTCATCAATGATACGGTACAGGTACAGTAATGGTACAGTTTTGTCGCTATACACGGAGAGAAAAATGGCGGACTGATCCCTGTCGCCATCTTCACGGAATCACTCGAACCAGTAACCAAGGAGCGATCGCAAGCAACGCATAGGATTTTTCTATGCGTTGGTGAGAATGATCGCGTGAAGGTGGCGTTGTCACGCATTTCGGCGTTAGAGAATAACCTTCAACATCGCATGCTTTTATTTCATCGAAACCTCGCAAGGGATCAGTCCGTCATTTTTCTCTCCGTGTAGGGAAAGAATAATTTAGCTCCAACAGTTAAGTAGCTGGCGCGGACACGGAATGACATTGAATTTAGCTACAAGAGTTAATTTCATAGCTGTCCATGTCCATGCTAGCCACTTAGCAGCAGTAACTAAATCGTTCTTTTCATATATTGTTAAAATATTCTATTACGACAATCAAACTCTGTTGTAAACTTAATAAAACTTCTGTTGTTTCAACGAAAAAATTTTATTGATTACATTTGAACGACAACTCTTCGTTACAACAACAAAACATTTTTTTCAATGTAGGGTCCTTCTGAATTACTGTGACCCAAGTGTGTATTGACGGCGGGCCCCATCTACGCCCAGGGTGGGTGCCCATGCTACCCAACGTGGGGACAACCCTGGGATGATAACATCGTTCCCAGCTTGGCCGTATTGCTTTGCCCGAGAATTGGTAACACCATGGGCCTAGCATGAACCCAGACTAGGCAATCAATACTGTCCCTTTCTTTTTGTTTTGAAATTGGAAAATCCCTAGCATGTATATACCATGAGGCCCACCCCGGGCCAGCATGGGCCCCATCCTGCCAATATGGGCCCAAGACTGGGCCAGAGTGGGACCAAAATTCTTACACGCTGAGGATTGTACACGCATGCTCGGGATATAAATTCACCCCAATCTTGGCCTAACGCTGGTCCAAATTGGGGCCAAGTTCAAATGTGCCCGCACTAAGATTCATTATCTCCATTTTTTTTCAACTATAATTGTATGGGAAAGCACAACAGGGCCAAGATTGAGCCAACATGGGCCCCATCGTCATTCCCCAATACTGGGTTAAAGAGGATGGACCCAGCCCGGGGCCCATTGTCATTATAGGCAATACACGCTTGGGGAGGATTAACGATTTCTGCAATTTCCATCACTGAATTTGAATTGAATGTGCTCCAAATAAGGATTCAATGTAATGCAGGTTTCTATCTTACATGTCGAAGATGACTTTGCTATGTATTTGACTATTTTTTGAGAATCTCTTTTCTCCGTGCACTGTCAGAAATATCTGGAACTCTTTTTCAATCGCATACATGATTCTACACGGAAACGAATGCCGCCCGAAAATAACTAATATAATTTCTCAAACTCGGAGAAAATTTCTTTGCCCTTATTCTGATAAATCTTATTTCCAATGGAAAAATTTTTCATTGAATTAAAATCACATTCTTCAAATTCAAGAAGGAATATATTTCTGTTTCAATATGAGAATTTTTTGTTTCAATCTGATGAAAACTTTTTCCATTTAACTGAATTTCTTCCATTGAAATAAATATTTATTAGAATGAGGGCAAAGAAAAGTTTCTTTCAGTCTAAGAAATTGGGTTCTCAGTGCAATAGAAACCGAGAGGCCAAATCCTATCGAAATCAATGATATTCTGTCGGTTTCTATGCGGTTATTGTCACAGAATTTGAAAGTTTCTATAAGATTCTATGGGGAATCCGATGTTCTATGGGTTTCTATCGGTAAGATCAGCAAAACCTGATAAATACTGATAAGAATAAAATATCTTATCCGTTTCTATGTGGTTATTGTCACAGCATTTAAGGGAATCCATGGGGAATGTATGGGCGTTTTCAGACTGGGAGGAAGGTTTGTGAAATGAATTTTCACATAAAAATACGGAAGATTACAAGTATTGTAGAAAAAGTAATAGGCAGGATTGAAATTTTAAATGCTAAATGTTAAATTTTATTCAGCGTATAGTAGAATTCAGTTATTCATTCGTAATCTCCCGTATTTTTATGTAACGATTCATTTTAGAAAATTTTCCTGTTCCTGTTTTAGCAATTTCTCAAGCAAAATAAAAAAGAAATAATATATTTTCTTCTCCGTGTACACTCAGAGAAATCACTAGCTGAAAATCAGCCCAAGTACAGTTTTTAGTCAGAGTAACTATATTTTCACTATCCCAACGATTCCCATAGCTACTTCAATGGAAAACATGTCTACTTTAACTACAAAAATGTATTTGGGCTCGTTTCTAGCTACAGTTTTTTCCCAGTGTAGGTTTTTACACATTTTACATCACATTCAATGTACAAAAACATGAAACAGCTATTGTTTAATGTAAAATATGTACACGGAAAAAAATGTTTAGCTGTATCAGCTAGATTTTAGCCATCATAGCTATAGATATTTCGCTGCAGCAGCAGCTAAAATTTAGCTGGTACAGCTAAACATTTTTTTCGGTGTAAGAAATTCAATTCATGCATGCATTTGAAAACCACTTTCAGTAAAAATATTAAAATGAATGCAGAAATTTCTAACAGTGTGCATACGCTATTGTTTTCTTCCCGACAGCACACAATTTTTATTAACTATTTCAACGCAAAACTCTGTATAGTACTACGTTCGTTCAATGATTTCTTTCGTTGCACTTTAAAGCATAGAAAATTAGGGTAAGCCTCCTCTTCCTGCTTCTTTTACTTCGTTGGAATTCCTCTATGGTTGACTTCCTGTATATTTTTGGATCACTCAAGGTTGCGAAATGCCCGCTCAAAGTTCCTTAAGAATCCATCAAAAATTTCTGATGCTTCACATTATGGTATGCACCTTTTATACACGCAGAAAAATGACGTCTTGAATATTACTACATTTTGTACTCAAGTAGCATAGGATAAATGAAACAGTATAATCTCTACAATCCAGTGTAGTAAAAATTCATGCTTAATGATTTGAAAAATCGTTTAGTTTGGCGCAACTTCAAATCAAAAAGCATCAATTTTTCACTACACTGTGTTGTGAAAATTATACTATTCTGTACAAAAATATACTCTGATTCACAGAAATCCCGGCATGGTGAGTCGAAAACGTAACCTCATGGATTTTCACACAGTTTTGTAGAAAAATCGTATGTAAATTCTATCCCAATAAACAATTTCTCCAATATTGGAAACCGTCATAATGTCGTCTGAAAGATGTCAAAATGTTGTCTAATGCGTCGATTTCTTCCACCTTTTTGATGTCTCCTCAAGAGTTCTAAATTCTATCTAAAATTTATCTTTTAGGTAAAATTCAGAACCCTTGAGGAAGACATCAAAAAGATGACATAAATCGATCATTTCGACCTGATGAATATTTACTGGGATAACATTATTTTTGTGAGACAAAATTTGATATTGTTCTCGAAGTTCGAATCGTTTATACAAACGAAACGAGAATGTACCTCACAAAACCTGATGAATCATCGGGATTTACCTTTCCGAATTAATCCTTTGGAACTGAAAACATCGTTCAAAGAATATGCTGTAAGATTTTGGCTCCTCAACAGCTAAGTATTTCGTTATTCGATTGCCAATTCGTTTCAATAAACAATTCAAACTTCCGCAACATAATTTTATATCATTTTTATAGAATTTATATATGAATTCTTGGAAGTAAATTTCGCCTGGGAAGATATTCTTCTGAGCTGTTGTACACAACCTGAAGAACCTAGTACTCGTTTGGTATCCAAACTGTATATTTTTGTCACATGTTATGACAACATTGGAACCTCGCATTGAGAGAAAATTTAAGCGTAAAGTACCGCTAGTGAGCTGGAAACACATTGTTAGCATACATTTAACTGCAGTTGTAGCTCAATTCAAATGATAACAAGTGATATATACAACCCAGATGAATCAAATCAACATTATGGATGTCACTTTTGACGATACCAGTTTTCTGCACCGTCGATGTTATCGACCTGCGCACGAACGGTTGTTAGGAAGTTCATTTTCATTATAGAAGAATTATAATAACATTCCTAATTTGTATATAATAATAACCCATTCAGACCTGAAATTTTTTGATTGGAAGAGTAGTTTCTTTGAAGTCATGTTTTGCCTATTTCTTCACGTTCTGCTATAAATTAAAAATTTCATGTCACAGAATTAACGTTCGGTAACTAACGTAAGATTCGTTCAATGATTCACACGTGTCTAGATTGAATATTGTGAAAACTACAGGAGTCTGGAAGTTTGAGAATTTTTCAAAAATATCTGAGTATTTTTCAGAATTTTTATCCATATAAAAATTTTTAGGTTCCGCCAATGCTGACAATAGAATATAGCTTGGCGAAATGTTGACAGCCAAGGCTTGGCAATCTATAAATATTCAATGCTGATTAACAACAATTATAATGTCGCACCAATATCGGTGTTCAAAGAATTTAGGTTGTCAGTCTACCATTGATTCACAATTCCGCCAGGCTTGGCGCTTGCTGGGCTCATCGTTGGCTCAATATTGACTGAACGATAGATTCTATTAAAAGTAAGGATCTTTTGGAACGTGGTTGAATATTGCCACAAACTTTGGTCTAGTCTGGATAAAAATTAGTTTTCAATGTAACGCCGATCATTGGTAACAACATGGCTCAATATCGGCATGCTCCTTAATATTTTTTACAGTTTTATCATTGGCGCAACATTGATAAACAAATTTTTATATTGTTTGCCAATCATGGTCTATTTCATTGCCATTTCTGCACCAATGATGAGGCTTCATTGAAAAAACACATCGATAAATCATAAAATGATGTTATCATTTCAGTATTGCGCCATGCTTGGTTGCCAAGCCTCGGCCATACTTCATCTACATTGCGCCATGCTAGCGCCAATGGTAAATTTCTATGTGGGTACCCGAAAGATTTGGCTAACGTCCCAGCACTGGTATTCCTTCAGAATACGCTTGTATAAATATTTAGAAAGATCAGTATAAGAGTGGAGAACTCATACTCTCAGTATCAGGTGTCAAATTGTGGTAACGACGATTATTTCCATGGCGGTAAGGAAAGAAAAGCATGTTGTCGATATTCTATCGCATTGCTGGAACGAACTGATTAAAGTACCCATAATTTAATTTCCCGTGGAAGTTGTTCTCTTGGAAACAGTGATAAAAAATTCTAAACAAATTTCATAAATTCTATATGCATTCTGTACCAAAATTGCATATTGTACGAACGTTTACATATAATTCGAGTAAAGAATGGGAAGTTTCAAAAGAATCAATTTTTCCCCCAAAGTAATTATATATAATTTATATCTAATTTGTATACAGTTTTTATATATTTATAACCCGAGTCGAAATATTGCCTTTACTTTGCTGCTAATAATTCTCTTTTCAGTAGGAGCATCAGATAGGAAAGTAGGAGCTGTTTCAATGAGATATCATCTCCTACTTTGCCCCTAAAAGTGGTAGAAGTTTTCTATTTCACCACTTGTAGCAACACAGCAGGTGCAAGGTTTACCTCCTACTTTGACCCTACCGCCTTTGCACGGAGAATAATGCAGCCCGAAAATATAACTTTGTTTTATTCTTTCAGTAAACTAGGAATAGAAAGATTTATAAAATGAATCTTTACATCAGAATACGGAAGATTACGAGTGCTGTAGAAAATGTAGTGGGTAGGATTAAAATTTCATACTCACAGTAGGGTGGTTCTCATTTTATATATAAATAGTGTTTTTTGATCTTTTTTGTTGTCAACAAACAAGTTTTCTGTACGGCCCACCCTCTTATTTTGTTCTACATCATGAAGGAGTGTTACAATATTTTTTACATAACGTTCAAAAGAAATTTGGTGGGCCCTCACGGCGTTTTAAACATCATTCAATAAAGTTTATATATAATTTATATAGAATTCTATACAAATATATAATTTTGAAGTTTTTCGCTTGGGTTCAGGGCTGAGGCTATGATGTGATTTCGAATAAAATTTCTATGAATTTGTATAAAATATCGATTAAAATTTTGATTATTTTGCGAGATGGGATTTTGTATGAAATCTTTCTGTTCAATTTTGTCACCTCTGATAAGTGTGATTGATTGAAAATCCTTATTATGACTGGGAAAGTAATTAATCATTTGAGGACATTGAAATACCTTCAAAAGAAGTATTAATCACATGAAATCAATCAAATCTTTTACGTAAGATCACTCAAAGATGTTTCAATATAATTACCATTCACTTTACCCTGCAATCCTTGATTGTATGTGGAAATAAATATCACTGCATTGACATTTATGTTCTATCGAAGCACCTTGAATCAAGCTCACACATTTAAATAACAATTATAAAACCAACTTTTGAAAAACACGAGAGTTCCTTTTACTCTCAAAACAAGCTCCCCCCCCCCCCCCCCCTACCCCACAATATTTTCTCCTTCGAAGAAGTATTCAATCAAACGCCAATCAGAGTTTCGTAGAAAAAATAAAATGACTCATTTTTTTAATAGAAATCCGAATGTGTGTATTACACAACTGAGCGATTGCAATAATCGGCGAAACACGACACTCGATGTACAAAAGCCCAATCTATCCCTCAAGATAGGAAAATGATCACGATTAGAAAATTTCAAACAAGCTTCGTCGCTTGTTATTTAAAATATAGCGAACGATATTCACTTGTCTCTGAATTAAACATGTGCTTTATAGTTTCATCTATACAAATGACAACAGAGTATTTCCTTTGAAATCGATCTGCAGGGAGTAACTTGTACACAAACTCACTGATCGGTGATAAAGTTTTCACTTTCCGTCACGTGACAATATCAAACCGACAAACAAAATAACTTGTATCCCCATTTTTATTTGGGTCGACATACTATATTCGATCACAATCATTTTCAAACCTACTTTTATTTGAAAAATCAATCGATAAATGTATACCTGACAATAGCAGCAGAAGAAGTCGAGAGATTTTGCCGGTGAAATTGTTATGTAATCTAAATAATCACCGCGTTCGATGGGTTTTATATAAAAACTTGACACGATTCGAAGTCGAAGATTATTAATAAAACAATGATCAGAGAAAAATAATATATAAAACGGTATAGAAAAGAAATCCACGATTATTTTGGAACGGCTGGTGAAACGGCTGTTCACTCGGTGACGGTCGCCGTCTTACTAACTCTCGTGTATCAAACATACAGTCTGGTCTTATTCTTTCCCTCGCTTCTCTTTTTTCCGCGGAAGCGGATGCGTCGTGCAAAGAAGGACGCCGATATCAATTGGCATGAGTCGTGGAAAACTGGTTTACTTATCGTTTAATGTGTTTATGTACGCGAGAATCTTATCACTGATATTACAATTTCGTGATGATATATTGTATCATCAATGGACCCATCTGATTTCACACCAGTAAGTGTCTCTTCGAGCCATCGGTATCATCATCATTATTATTTCGATTCACTTTTTTTCGCGTTTATCCTTCCAAGTAAATCTCTCTACGATAAGAATAATCTTTCTTTCGATTTACAAATACATGATCTCATATTTCTTCTTTCTTCTATATTAAACGATCGGAATACTCATAGAATATTCTTGAATAGCAAATAATGTGATGGAATTGTAAATAAATGTTCGTCGAGTGTTCATGTTTGATTGATTCGTCATTTACACGAATAACAATGGAATTTTTTAATGATCGTGGATTGAAAATTTTATCGTTTTTGAAAATTTTCCGAAAGAGTGATTTCATTTCTATGATTCATTTGTCGTTGAATTTTATTTATCGCTATTCAGTGGAGTTTCAAATATGCAGGGAATTGTATTGAATATCCCTCCCCTGCTGTGAAATCCTAATCAATGCAGATGAAATCTCATCGATCCTGTTTCAAATACACATATCAAACCGCATGAACTTCTCAATTTTATCTGTTTCGTTGGGATTTTGTGAGGAAGATTGTCGGTGCCAGATGAAATCCCATAAAAACCTCATGAATCTTGTCAAATCTCATAAAATCTTCTAAATACTGTTTCAAGTACACATATCAAACCTCATGAGAACTGATAAAACAGAATCGAAACCCATAAAATCAACCTATGGGATTTCATGAGAATTTTACAACAGGGATGTGCGACGAGCCTGACCACTAGGGTATCCGTCTAGAACCTGAAAAATAAAAATATATGGTTTCACGAATATGTAAATACAATGAAGGCTGTGAAATAACAATGGAAGTAGAAAAAAGAATACAGAATACTTACCTAAAAAGCACTAGACAAACAGCGCTGGTAATACCAAAGTTACAAACTCTCGCTCCTGCATAGGGGTCCAGCGAGACACATCCCTGTCCGAAAAGTCCCATAGATTCCCATGGATTCCCATAGGTACTGTGACAATAACCGCATAGAAACTGATAAGCTATTTTATTCCTATCAGAATTAATCAGGTTTTGCCGATCATGCTGATAGAAACCCATGGAACATCAGATTCCACTTAGAATCTCATAGAAACCCTTGGGTCCTGTGACAATAACCGCACAGAAACCGATAGGATATCATTGATTCCATTAGGATTTCGCCTATCGGTTGCTATTGGTTTTTTCGCACAGGGATGTCAAGGTGACGGAGACTTCTCTGTCGCTTGCCAACTTCTTGACAAGATTCTCCAGCACTCCTAAGGTCCCCTGGAAAACACCAGTTGATAAATAAAAAGGTTTCAGAAGTAAATATGGAACAATACATACCCTACCTGGTCACCTCGTTCAGCTCACCGCACAACATACCTGTAAATATATACAATAAGATCATTAGAAGTAGTTACCGACTAAAGATATATAAATAATTAAGGAACAAAGTTATACTTACTTCACTGTAAAAAATATACTTCCTAAACTGCCGCAAAGAAGTTTGGCAGTTTTTTACACAAACTTTTTTCGTAAATTACCAAACAAAAGTTTGTAAACATTCAAAAAATTTTGTGATGTCACGAAGATTTTTGAGAATTCACAAACTTTTGTTCGGCAATTTACAAAAAAGGTTCGGAAATGATTTTTCCAAACCAAGTTTGTAAATTTCCAAGCATTTGTTTGGAATGCAACAAATTTTTTTTACAGTGTTGTTTGATGCGTATTGGGAGTTATTCCCAGTCACAGTCGTCGAAAAACAATCACTCGCGAACACGGAAACTCAACGTCAACAAAGATCGCGACGCGAACAGGATCGATTTAAAAATCACATTCAAGTTAACACACCGTACGAAACCGCGTATACGATCACTCGCGAGTCCTGTTTTCCGAAAAAACAGTACCGAACAACATAATTAACGCGACGTGATTTTTGTAATTAAATTATAAGTCTGCATCTCGTGATGACAGGTTTCGAATGTAAACAATTATGGCTATCCCGCACTGTACAAAATTTTTTAAAAATTTACCACCCTCAGAGTTGGTAACAAAATTACCTACTCTGAGAGTGATGATTTCACCGATTTCATAGTAAATTTACAAACTTACTGTAATATGCCAACTTTTAGAGTGGTGTTTTTACCATTTTTTGTGATCTTATAATTTCTACTTTGTATTTAGCCTACATTCACAGTAGTGATAATACAGAATTCTTACCATGTAAATTTACAATCAGAAATGGGAATCGTTTTTTGATTTTTTACAGTGCGTATGTATGCATTCGACACGAGATTTGAGACGCGACGCGCATGCGCGAACATGACAATGGACAGAACAATGATAGAAAGAGACACACCCATGCCAGCCGTGATTATTCCGCGCCACCACCAGATGGAAACGCATCGCTACCATCGTCCCGCGGTGAAAAATACATTCGCAGGGATTATAAGAGGGGTCTGGCATGGGAATCGTCACTTCTTGGTTCCAAGGTTGCCAGATTGGGTGATTCCCCGCAAATTGGGCGGATATGGAGAGAATGTTGGCGGGAGAAAATTAAAAAATGCGGTTTCCCGCAAATTGGGCGGTTTAAGAAGGAAGGTTCATATTTGAAAGGTTAGAAATATGTTTTTCCGGTTTTTGGGTCATTTCATATGATTTATTTTTGAGAATTGAGTGATTTATTGTAATATATTCTAAGTTGAACAGGCGCCTAGTCATGTTTTAGATGCTTCTAAATCATTTTTTTGCTATGAAAATTACATTATTCATATAATATAACCCAAGTTGCGCAGAGCTTTACAAATATTGTTAAATTATTTCAATTGTTGTTAAAAATCAAATACATTCTATTACAATTCTGTATATGAAGGATTTCAGAATTGTTCGAATTTTCGAAAAACTATTACATTTTTGTTTCCAATCCTTTTTCTGCAAAATTATTTCTTATCCGGTTGAGGGATTTTTTTTTATTAATTACAGAGAGCAAGGTTATATGAAGGGGAAAGAACTTGGGTTGAAAGCTCTTGTCTGCGTCAAATTAACTTTTTATTTGAATTATTTGAGTTTGGTTTTGAACGTGCGGTTTTTTGGGCGGGAAACTTTTTAATTTTCGCGGTTTTGGGCGGTTTTTGCAGCCTCTAGCGGCGGGTACCGCTACAAATAATCTGGCAACCCTGCTTGGTTCTGCAAACTTGTCATACACAGCACGCATAAGCAAAGGTGAGTGCTATCTCATCTCGCTAAGAACCAAGGGTCTTTAGTTAGGGTTTTGCTTACGTGAAGGGGGGAAAGTGTGATTCGGATATACTCCGGCATCATTCCAGAGGAAAAGCTGGTTAGGGAAATTCTTGGACAAGGATGGACATACTCCGCTTTGGCCCATAGCGGCACTGCCCAGCCGACCGGGGACGAGATAGAGCAACCTTCTCACGGCTATTAAAATTATAGTCAATCACGTGTATGATTGAACTCCTTCTGAGCCAATCATAGTACAGTATACGGAAAAATCGTTTCACGTTGTACCATCGCGCCCGCGGGAATAACTTTTCGAAACAGAAAGACGCAAAGAGACAAGGATTCCGGTAATTCCTATCTTCGATTCATTGACCGCGCGTAATCATTGCGAGCACACATTAGGGCCATAGAAAGTTCGGACCTATAAGTTTTGACCTAGAGATGAAGTAATAGTTGATAAAATATGTTCTTAACATTAAGGGTGTAAAGTTCCATGTGGAGCTTCCTTGATTGTAGGAGTCATCTAATTGATGTTCACATTTAATAAATTAATTGTTTGACAACTTTCATTTGGTGTTTAATTAATAATTTGTGACACGCGTTCCCTAACTCATTTTAACCGAACCTTGGAATCTGACGAGCTAGAGGCATAATTCGGGGACTAATTGATTTGGTTAATTAGGGATAATTAAACATTATCGACGCGCAGTGTGAATCACTTAAACGAAACGTCACAGATGAACCACAAAGTAATAGGGGAGAGGCATGCAGGTTGGACCGTGTTTTGTTCTTGACTTATAAGATTAGAAGAGGAAATTATTTGATCAACATCTACATACCACTGAAAAGTGACAACCTTCAGCTATATTTCGTGATAGAAAGCTTTTTGATTGCTTTGAAATACTGCGGAATACAAGCGATTTTCTGAAGTTGGAAAAAATTGGTTAAAAAAAAGTAAGCACGCAAGTTGGGCCACTTCTGAAAATTCGCTGAAAAGGTAGAGAAATGCATTTTATACATCAGGTATGGAATTTGTAGCCGATATTTATTTATTTCAAATAGTTTTAACATTGGAATAATGAAAAATCACCAACAATGGAATCATAATCACTGATTCCATGGTCTGTCTTTCTCTCCCTTCGGCATGCCATTCTAAAATAGAAAAATCAGCGAATACTTGAGATTAAATCCAATGTAAACACTATTCTGATCATCAAAGATGATCGAAATGGTGTTTGAATACTTATATGACAAGAAAAACTAATGGCCTAACCTGCATGTTTTGGGTGGCCCAATCTACATATTCAATGCAACTTTGCAAGAACATTATTCCAATTTTACCATATGATTGAAATATGTTTTGTGCGATTCAAAGAAATTAAGAAAAAAACATATTAGATTGATTTACCTTCATCAATCGATGAACACTATCCTCTTTGTACGAAATGGAATAAATTGAAATAAAACTTTTTTGCACATTTTTCCACTTGCCTTCTGGAATACTCATAAGAGGTGTCTGTTTTTGCATTCTATGCACATGAAAAGTTAACATATGATAAGACTCGACTTCAATCGTCATGAAATCAGAGTTGCCAACGGTTAAAAATACAAAAAACTCCCTGGCCTAACCTGCATGCTTCTCCCCTATAATTTACTTGCACCATACTGAGAGAAAAGATTTTCAAAAAAATAAAGGCAAGTAATGATACTTGTATTTGATTAATCTTCACTAACTGTCACTAATTTTTTATCATTTCTAGCAGTCATTCTATGATCTATTTTCTTAGTCGATGTACAGTCCTCTTCCTAGGTTCGGATCATTGGAATTCTGCTGATCAATTTTCTTCGATCTGTGTCAACATTTGATTACTCATCAATTTTCAATGTTTCTGATTCATTGTGCATGTCTTGATCATTCATACTATGATACAATGAGATTATAAGGAATTCTCGATTCTTTGCAGCTGCACAAAGAAAAAGAATGTGTTGAAAATTCCTATAACTTCATGAGGATCACCGTCAGTCTGTAAAGGATAGGGTTATTTATTTGAATCTACTTCTGAGAGTACCATAATTAGATGCATTTTTACCAGAAATTATGGTACTTTTGACGCTATATTCGGATCAATAATTTCATCCGTTACAAACTGGTGGTAATCCTCAATAGATTATGAGACTTTTCAAAATATATTTTTCTGTATTTAAGGATATCCTGGGATTTCCGTGAGGAATTAAGAAAAAATATGAAATGATTCGAATTTTGCTTGGAATATGATGATTCTATCATGATAAATCCAATGAATATCTGTACATACAAGCGTGTCAATATAAACGATGAGAGCGAGGGATATTCAAGAAACATTAAATCACGACTAAATCTACAGATCAGTGATTTTACAGGGTCCAATTTCTGCGAGGAGAATGATTGTGAAGTTTCGAATCTCTTAAGAGCTGTTTTACACCTCGAAAAACTTTTTCATGATTCAATTATATTATTTTTACCCATGTTTTTTCAGCAAGCCTGCTTCATACAAGTCAATTCGAAAATTAACAATCAAAATAAATCAACTGTGCACGAAAATAAATATTAATATCAAGAAACTGCATTTTTCGTCTTCTTTTTCCTTCAATTTGAATCTTCAAAATGAGGAAAATTTTTGAAGAACCAATTATGACACGTATTATTTTTTGAGATTTATGCGAATTTGCAAGTAAAAAATTTGGAAGAATATTAAAAATTGAGAAAGATACAATACAATTCTGTCGTTCTCTGTTGTTTGTCGAGGATAGTAATTTTAACGCAAGAAGTTTTATAAAAATCAAAATAGAATTACGGATCTTCGGGAAGAATTCTTCAAGAATATCCAAAGTAATCAAGAGAATACTTGAAGTACTTAGAGCACTCGTAAATATCCAAAGAATATAACTCTTCAAGAATTCTCTTTTCGATCGGAAGTCATTGTAGAATTCTTGAAGAACCTGAATTCTTATTCCGCAGTCAGAGAAATTTATAGTCATGTCAACTATTTAAATATAATTTTTTCAACTCTCTATACAGCTAATGCGACTGGATAAATAGTTCTCATTATACAAATGGTAAAAAATCAGACGATGATTTGGAAATGAACGCTTGAAAACTTTGGCTGCTCTACGTTATACCAAGACGAAGATATTTTTTTGAGAATTGATTGATTTGAACTTTGAACTGTGCGTATCGGAGACCAAAGAAGAAACAAATAATAACCATAAGGAAGCATGTGGAATGTTTCCTACACACTCGAGAATCGAGAGGAAGAAAGGTTGCAAGAAAGAGATCTTTTTTTTCAATATTTTCAATGATAAATTATAAATCCCCGAATCGTTTGGAAGTGATTTTTTATTTACTGCCTTAATGGAAAGTTGAAATTTGAATGCTTTGTTGGAAATGAAACACATTTGAACAGTTGCACGAATAAATTATTCGAACGAATAAGAAGGTTGTGGTATTTATTTTTATTCGCTATCAATACCACAATCATTCTCGATTTAAAGATCTCGTGTGGTAACTCGTGGTATTAATGTTTACACGTGCTATGAATCATAGATTGTTCTTGTCAGTTATCTGCGTAGAATGTGAAAGTAAATGAAATAATTGGTGAGTGTTTTTTTTGGCTTGATAACGTGATCATTTCGTTATTGAGTCATTTTATTTTGGGAAGAGAAGTGTTAGAAAACTGAAGTTTATTCCGGGTCGAGAAATTTGAACGGTTTTTGTCCTCATATTTGATTCAATCACTTTTATTTGTTGCAGGAGGAAGTCAGACTGAAATCTTGAAAAAGTCATGTTTTTGTTGACAATATTCATAAATCAGGACAAAATCAGTCTCAAAATCAAATTTGAGAACAAAAACCGTTGAAAAGTTTCGACTAGTAATGGACATTTTTAGAAGAATCAATTCTTTTTTGTAGAAATTATATCGAATTTTTATCAATGTTTTTGATACAAATCTATAAAAACTCAATATATTTTCTATAAAAAAGAATAGATTCTTTTGAAAATTTCCATCATTATGTTCGAACCAGGTAGAGAATATAAGATACTTATGAATTCTTTTAGAAAAAATTTCATACGCGAAGTTGATTGAGGTAAAAATTGCGTCGAAAATAAATCAATATGATGGAAAGGTAGCAACTCAATCATGTTTTTTAAAAAAGTGATGGGGATCATTGAAAAAGATCGATCCTTTTTTATATGAAAAATATATTATTTTGATAAATTTCAATAAAAATTTGATAGCTTTTGTATAAAAAAGGATCGATCTTTTGCAAAGATCCTCATCACTTTTTTTGAAAAGATGAAGGTAGAAAATCTAGTGATTTCAAGCGAATATGGGCGCAGAGATGACTACTTTTAGCGGCATTCTGTTTCAGACAAAAATACTTGGAAATGAACTTATGAAAAAGTCTAAAACTTTTAGGGATGAATCTTCGAAGGTTTATCTAAGTCTGTATTACATTGCAAAAACTGATCTGTAACAACTGTTTAAAAAGAAACCAATGAAGGTTTAAAATATGTCATCGGGTATTAGTGATGGGGATATATATATAATTTTTATAAAGTTTTTATCAATATTCCATAAAATTCAATATAAACTCGACAAAGTTTCTATAAAAAACGTCGATATCGTGAACAGGGTGTCTACTGTTATCGAAAAATTCGATTCCAAGACTTTTCCAGGACAATAGATTGAAAAGTTCTAGGACTGTGATAATTTTGTTTCATTATGTATCTTTAAAGATGAGATGAGCTCGTTAGAGGTCGAATGAAGAGATAGAGACAACAACATGTATACAGGGTTGCAAATCTGCAAGTGCACTTTGTAAGAAAGGTTCTTTTCACGTCCTATTTATTTTTCATTTCAGAAAATTCCTAATCGATTGGTCTATATCCCACGGAGACGAATTTTTTTAAGTTTCTCATCCATTTGCTGCAGCACTTAGTAAAATTTGCAAGTGAAGTTTGAAAAAATCCTTAGTCTCATGACCTTTTCATTTTCCAAAGCCCCGAAACAGTAATTGGTGAAATTGACCACCCCGGCAATAATACAACGTGTGAACAACGTACAAAGACAATACCTGTCTTATTTTTCACTCTTCACAGGTTGTTCGAATATTATTCCATATTACCTTTCGTTCTCTAACTCTAATAATATGAAAAGTATTCTCGAGTTTTAATTAATTTCATGTTTCTATACAATTTTATGATGTTCTTCTCCGACACAGAGGAATAAATTTCAAACTTTCAAACTTCTTCGATAGTTTTTCTCTTCAAAGTTCAAGCAGCTCGGATTTTGATATCAATTTGTGATTAAATATTATGTATCGATGGAATTTTTCGATCATTCAAATCATATTTTTGACTTCTGCAATGTCCAACGTAACTAGATCCAAAGTCTTATAATATTTCAATCAGATTTTGCCAAGTAATCATCATATACGTTGTATACATCTATTTCAAAAGGGACGAAATTTTCACTTGTTAATTTTCATTTCATCGAGTGATGGTCGTGGAATAAAATTTAAACCCGAAGAAAATGCTTTTTTTGATAAATATCAGTAACAGGTATGTTTCATTTTGCATTTGGACAACATATTCGTTCGAATTTTAAGCTCCAGATATTCAATTAAAATATAAATATCGTAGTTTTTAATCAAAAGTGCAATTTCAACTTTTCCAGGATAAGAAAAATGATTCCAAGGTTTTTTCCAGGATTTAAGGAGCGATTCTGATTTCTCAGGATATTTCCAGGATTTGATGATATTTAAGGGGAGGTTCTCGTCTAGCGACCCCAAAATAAGTTGATTTTCTCGAATTATTTTTTCATGGAAGGAAGTAAATAAAGAACTTGGGGGTTTTCACACTTGTTAATTGAGTCTGCAAGTACGTTAAAAAGTTTTTTCCAGTAAAAAATAATGCCATGGAAATTGTTGATACGTGTGGAAACATAAACACCTAAAAAAACAGTGATCAATCGGGCGCTACCCGATTGTTCTTATATTTGTTGGAGGTTGTACCATTAAAATCAATGAAAAGCAAACTGTTGATGGCGTTCTTTTACCTTTTTCTCGCTCCTTAAGGTGCTATAAAAAGAATAACAGAAGGTAAATATCATCTCCATTCAGGTTCATCCTCCAATAAATTCAATCCGCTTCAAAATGAAAAAAGAGCGATCCGTTCAGTAGTTTTTGAAATATCGTGGAGCCAAACTTGAAAAACATGGTTTCGAGAGAAACGCTTTCAAAGTTTCGGGATACGAATCCTTCAACTTGGGAATATTTTTTTTATGTACTTTAAGATCCATTTAAGGGGGGAGCCTGCTTCAGAGGCTTCCCAAAATCGATTTTTTTTTTTTTGATAAATGTCTTCCTAAACTATCCAAGAATGTGTCCCTAAAATTTCAGAACCAAAATCGAAATATTTTCGGAATTACAGAAGAAATAGTGAGCAAGCGTCGAGCAGGTTTACGAGCGGCCGAGTCGCTCGGAGTAAAGAAGCCAAAACAGCCCGCAGACTCGAACATCTGGGCGAAAACCAGTTTTTTGAAGAGTCTGAAGGGCTACTCTATGGAGCAGGAATCGCTGATTAGCATATTAATGCGATAAGTTCAAGAAAATTACGATTTTTTATATACGAAAACTTTGACGCGCGATTTCTCGGTTTTTCATTTTTACGATTTTTCCTAATTGGCGGGAAAGATAGGGGAAAAAATGAAACGTCCTATCGAAACGAGATAAAATGAGATGTATTCGGGATTAAATTCTCTTCTAGTTGAACCTAAAAAACTTTAAGAAAGTTAAGATCAACCCACTTTTTCAACAATCTACAGTGAAATTTTTTTTTTTCCAAAACATTGAATTGTTTTTTCAATTTGCGAAAAATTGTTGAATTTTCTTGGTTCAATTAGAAGCTATACAATTGAGAAATAAAAATTGTTCTGGGTTCTTTGTTTCAGATGGAAATTGCGACCTGCATCTTTCCCGCCGCACGACAAATGCATACTCGAGGCGTCTCGGCGAAATGCTCGTACCAAGCATAATATGACATATATCTTGATGAAAAAATTTGAGAAGACTGTTGAAATATATAACAATAAACCCTGAAAGTTTCGTTTCAATCGGATATTTCTTTCCTTCCCAAAATAATTCTCGAAAAAATCGATTTTTTGAAGCCTCCAAAGCAGGCTATCCCCTTAAGGGGATACTAGCGTACTGACTGAGTCAACATTTTCTCGGTAAGAATTCTGCGCACTGAATTTATTAAAAGATCTGAAATTCTTAGGAAATAATCTTCAGTACGGTTTATTGCAGTCTATTGCCGTACATCGCCCAAATTTCGAATCTCGAAGAAAAAATTTGTTTCCTCAGTCGGTAAAAAGAACTTGTTTTTCGAAATTCGAAATTTAGGCGATGTACCGCAATAGATGAAGTACTGAAGAATATTTCCTGAGAATTTCCAACCTCTTTATGAATGCAGAACGGAGAATTCTCACCGAGAAAATGTTGACTCTGTCGATACGCTGATATCCCCTGAATGAGTTTCAAATAATTCGAGTTCCTAATTTACTTCCTTTTGAAGAAGAAAAATTCGAGGAAATCACCTTATTTCGGGATTTGCTTGATGAGAACCTCTCCTTAAGGGGATACGAGCGGTCCAATTCTTTCGAGACATCTCAAGAAATGCTGTACAGAGAGATATTTCGAATCGATGCACGCATTTTCACGTACTTTATCTCGAAAAAATTCAGAAAAGCCCAGCCGCTCGTATCCCCTTAAGAGGGGATACTGCTTTATGAAGTCAAACAAAAACCATTTGTTTGAGCATTTTTTTAGGTATGAAAAAAATAATAGACAGAAGCGAACTTCTTAGGGTATTTTCATGTATATTTGCAGTTTACAAGAAAATTTTTTCGGATGTGGAATAATAGAATGGAACGCGTTTTCTCCAGTTTCCATTTCCACAGTGATTTTAAATTGATGGGAGTGATTGCAAAAAAACTAAACGTCGTATTGAACTGAACCAAAGCTTTTTATCTTTAATTTTGTATCTTCTCCTATGTGAACTAAAAGTATTTATGAAAAAATATTTCTCAACAATTCTCATAGCGAATTTAACTAATTATTCTCCCTCCAAAAAGAACGTGTTTTTTTCAAACACTGAACAAATTTTGAATTTCACGATTTCTTTAGGGTTTTCTTAGATCACATAGAAGAATAATGTGCGGAAATTAAAATCCATCCTGGTTTTTCTGTTTTAGATAAGAAATATGACCTGTATCTTTACCACCGATAGAGGACTTCAGTTGCCAATCGTTCTACTAATGTAGATGAAACTCTTGTATACCTGATTATTTCACGTCGGAAAAAATTTTTTTGTAGACTTGAAATATACATGAAAATATCCCGAAAAGTTTGTTTCATTCAATTATTTTTTCCCCACCTAAAAAAACTGTCAAAAAAACACTCTTTTCAGGCCTCCTAAAGCAGGATCCCCCTCTTGAGGAGTAGTAGACATTCTGCGTAAAATATTGTGCACTCCTAATGGGAATACTTGAAAAAGATCGATTCTTTATTATATAAAAATTATATAATTTCATAAATAAAGAGATCGATCCTTTTCAAGGATCTCCATCGCTATCAAGTATCTTATTACGAGACTATAATTCCGTTGATGTCAGTCATTGATGTTTCATACTCATGTATTAATGTCTTATGTTCGAACACTTGTGAGGGATTTGTTTTTTTGCAGTGTAGGGAGATGGGTGATACTTGAGAGTATCAATACTTTTTATCAAATTTAACATAAACTTCACCGATTTTCTATGAAACATATCGATTCTGTCAAGTATCGCCCATCTCTAATCCGTACAGAGCCAAAATTCAAAATTCTAAGTATAATACTAAAAATTCAGCTGCCTCAGTAAATAATTCGCAGCTACGGCTAAATAATTAACTGACGTAGAAAATTATGTGCTATAATAGCAAAAAGTGAGACTCAAAAATCATATTTTGCTTTGCCAGTGAATTTTATTTTCTCTGTGCAATTAATTTCTTCCATCAAAACCAATCTTAGGGCAAAATTTACAGTAGAATATTTGGGAATTGGGAAATTCATTTACCAGTCTTGCTTAAACTCGTTATCATGTTGATCACGCCTTGAGCGAAGTCTGGTAGACAGATTTTCCACACGGAGAGAAAAAATTTGCTGACGCAGCAAATCGAGGTATTATATATAGAATAGCAAAATTTTTTGCTGACCTAGCTAAAAATTTGCCATAACAGCAATCGTGTTAGCTACGACAGCAATTTTTTAGCTGTGGCAGCAAAAAATGTTTGCTCCGCCAGCAAATTTTCAGTATTATATACAGAACAGCAAACAAATTTTGCTGGGATAGCAAACATTTCTTGCTGCCACAGCTAAAAATTCGCTATCGCAGTTAACAAGATTGCTGGAACAGCAAATAGTTTGCTGTCACAGCAAAAAATTTGCTGCTCTGGCAAATGGAACCCAGCAAAAGTAGATTTCGCTACCACAGCGAATTCCTTTTTCTCCGTGCAATGATCCTCCAATGTTGAGACATTCTATTGTCATGCCAGAACCAGTATTGGCGGGTAATACAGATGGCACTATGTTACTATCTGAAGATTCCAAGTTGAATTGCCAAAGCTCGACCAAGCTTCGTCAAAGTTGTCCAATCCCTGCGTCAATGGTGAGTCTCTTTATAGGTAGTAGGAATTTCACTTGGTTGAATGGATTATGGCGTTTGAAGATAATACGAAATGAATCAAGTTGCTTTTGATGTGAATTTTCAAATTTTCGCTCTTAGGAAAATTTACCCTGTTCGAACAAAACCTCAAATTTTTTGGAGGAAAAAGGAGACGATTTGATTGAAGAGTGTGGGTAATCTTCACAAGGACGGTTATAAATTTGGATTAATTAACGAACCAAACTGAAAGATATAATTTTGCAAGATTTTTCACGTAAGAGTTATTCATTGATATAATTTAGTGTGTATGTTGTTGAACAGGTTTTACTATCGACGATGAACCTATAAACATTCCCAAGCAGCACCAGAATATACTATGAACGTTCTTCGAATATTCGAAATATGTTCTATGCACATTCCAATGAGACCTTTCTATAGGTGCTATGCATATTTATCGAACGTATGTAACCGAATATACAACAGCACGTTGATTGAACGTCGATCGAATGTATATCGTAGATTTCGAATGTACTGCGTACGTTCTAAATATATTTAAAACAGTCTCATTCGAACATTCTATGAACATTCATTATATGTTCTTCGTATCTCATCCGTACATTCTACGAACGTTTCTACTTCGTATATACTTTGAAATTCGGTTGCTGCTTGGGTTTATTTGACAGAAATAACATTGTTTTGCTAAAATTAAATTTCAAATTCAAGGGATCAACTACTATCTTTTTAACTACCTAATATTCAACTGAATCCTTGTTTTAGTTTGAACATATGAGAAAAAATTGAATTTTCTGCTATTCTTGTCGATTTCCCTTGTAAAAATGAATCATATATGCGGCATATATGACCACACATGGTACATATATGATTTCACAGATTCATATATGACCCCTATATAATTCATATATGGGCCATATATGATTTCAGACATTCATATATGGGCCATATACATTTCATATATGGCGTTATTTATCCTATATATGGGTCATGTTTGGTCATTATATGGATTGAACAATCGTATACGAATTTTATATGATCATATATGCCACATATATGAATTACATATGATTTATATATGACCATATATGATTCGTACCAAATCCATATATGAATCAAATACAGTTTATATATGGGCCATATATGAATCATTTTTACAAGGGTTATTTGTTACGATTGAAAAATTGCTGGATAATTCGATTACTATCTTTCCAACTGTACTTTCATCTATATAACAATAGGTGTTACGAATGAATGGTTACTGATCCAAGGGTTGTTATCGACCACTGGTACTTCGCAAGGAGACTCATGCAATTTCATACGTATCGACCGAAGTTATTCCTTAATGTTCGAAAGTGGCGACATTGCAGTGCAAAATGAAAGATGCGAGTTGCGAATTTTTATTATACGCTAATTTTAAGAATAGGATTTGTGTATGCGAATTAAAATTTGATTATAAACTATAAACTAATAAAAAAAACCGAATCGTTGAAAATCTTCCATCAATCTTTATATTCATATGAAGACTCGACCTGAGAGAGTTTATCAAATTCTCATAAATCTCTCTCGTTACATGTACATTTTATGAGATTACACAAGCGTACATAAAATTTCAACGAACTTATGAATTGCCGAGTCTATGAAATGACTTTTACACGGAGAAAAGGGTTGTTGGAGAATGTAATAATTTTCATAGTGATAGTAGCGAGATTCTCACCAATTTTTCCGTCGTTTGTTTCAACCCGTTCATTTGAACTCTGAGAAAATGCATTTAAAATGTATTTTTGACACTGTATGTAATTCAAAAATGATGCGAAGAGTGCGAGAATGCGGTTAACAAAATTTAGTATGTTCTTCAATTTTCAGCGTTTTATTATGTTTTTCAGCATGGAAAACATATTCTGCACTATGGAATAGGCTGATAGCATGGATCTGCTGTCACTCATGCAGTTCCCTGGTTAGAAAATCTCATTGAGCCGATTGATTCCTATTGATTACGATGCAGAAACATAATTCAAACCCATTCATTTTATTTTTTTATCGATTTGAATGGTGTTTCTGCATCGGAATCAATAGGAATCAATCCGAATTCAATCGGTTATTGTAACCACGGTTATAATGATATTGCAAATGATAGTTTCACAGTTATGACACACGGAGAAAAATTATACTGTAAATTTACCATCAGTGCATACACTGTTAAAAATTTCTGCATTAATTTTAATGTTTTTGCTGGAAGTTTTTTTCAAGTACGTACATGAATTCAGTTTCATGCACATTTTACATGAAATTTAATGCAAACTATAGCATAATCTATAGTCTTTTCATGTTTTTGTACATTAAATTTAATGCAGAATGTATATGAACCTGATTTCATGTACGTAATTGAAAAAAACTTCCAGATATTTCTGACAGTGCAGATGAAACTTTAAATGTAATTCCTACATTAATTTTGATGAAACTCACATGATACATACATGATCCTTGCTTTGGAAGATTGTAAAAATTACGCCAATCCAAAAATATATTCATTATGATATTATTGACCACGAACAATGTAAATTTTCCATTACACTCGACTGAATCTACTTTTCACGAACGTGATGCCATAAGGTATGCTCAACCACATTTCCACTTATTCACAGAGAAAAAAAATTCATTAAAACAAAGAATATTTCTTTGATGACGTGAAACTTGGGTCAGAAAAATTGGATTCTTTGTGTTAATGTCATGGGCATTGGTACTGGAATTATATTATTTTGGATTGAAAAAATATTTCATTCACGGACTGAACATTTCATTGAAAACAATAAGAGATTACTTTGAGTCAAATGAATATTTTTTCCATTCAAAGAAATGGATTCATTCAACAGTGACAATCAAGTAATGTATTCAAATCCGCAATTCTTGAGATTTGTTTTATAAAAAAAATTGTATTATTTGTCAATATTTCATAGTCCATTTTAGTGCTTCTGAACTTTTTGATAAACGGACATTCTGCGCACTTTGAATCATCTTAGACTTTAATGAATGGTTGAGGAGTCATGCCATCTTGCCGGTTGAACAATGTTGTCACGTCGGGTAAGGATCTGTAATTCACCGTCATAATCTGAAAGAACTATTTATTTGGATGAAGTATTACTTCCCGGGAGGACAGCAACATTAATTCTTTATATACAAACCGTACAATCAGGCCAGAGCTTGTGAGAAAGTAGCGACACCTTGCGAAAACTAATCACAGTTTGTGAAAGTGAATAAAATTTTGAATGATTCCAAAAATCGATTTCTTCATTTCAATGAATTATGCGGTTCAATCAATCCATGGATTGTATTGATTCAGTTCAACATTTGTTTATGAAAAGACATTGTGTTGAGAAAATATTCCTTCGATTTGATGAAATAAAATTTGCCATTCAACGACGTAATCCGTTATTCCTATCAAATGATCATCTTTGAATAAACATTGTATATTCGTTCAATAAAAGTTGAACCCGAAAAGATTTAGTTCTTTGATGCAATGACTATTTTTCTCAGTATATTGATTCCCATATCTTTCTGTGGATGATGAAAATATATCATTTTTCTTAATCCAAAGAAATCATTAGTTATCACTGATGAAGAAACATTTGTTTCCTTTCAAGAAGTAAAATATCATAGCAAAGATTATATGATACAAAATTTTTGAATAATTAAGATGATAATCTTATACTTATATCTAAAAAGCTAAGTAATAGAAATAAAAGAATTATTCATAAATCAAGAATTGAAGTTTTAATGAAATTGGAAATTTCATTCTCAATGAATGGAATGGTTGAAATAAGGTCTTAGATATCTCTTCAAAGAAATATTTCTTTGGTTTGAAGAAAAAGACTGTAATGAAATCGTTTATTAAATTCTATGATATAACTCATAGAAAAAATGAATTCATCATTGCCATGAATATCAGTTTCAATGAATTCAACTCAAAAAACTCAAAATCCGAAGAAGTGTGTTTCTTTGGGCTAATAAATTTTTTCTCTCAGTGTTCAATTCTACAGCAATCTAATGTACATTCAACAAGTATAGTTGCTCATGTTACCTATACTTCTTTGAATGATAATCTGATTTATTTGCCAGAAATTTTATTTTCGTTCTCAAATATACAGTTACCTCAATCTGATGTGTATTCAACAATTGCTTCTGCGAAAACTACTCGCCTGTGTTGGTAATACTACTGAGAAGCGTTGTAGCACTCCTTTCAGTTGAAAATTATTAAAATCGCGTCACAAAGATGGCGCAAACAGTTTCAACAGTTTTCCGCGAGTATCAGTTTGTTCCTACATTTGATATATATTCAAAACTTGAATCTCCACTCATAGCGTACGGTTAGTGATAATGATAGAATAAAACGACATAACATTGTATTGTATCTTATTGTAAGATGTAAGATGTAAGATTTATGTTAAGGTAATAAATTCAAGCTGAGTGATGAAAGTTCATTTCACTGCTCAAAAATGCATTTGTATATATTGTCTCATTGCAAATTCAACAAAAAACAGAACAGCAAGAATTAATTGGGAAGATATAATTTTTTTTATTCCAACTGTCAGTGAAAATTCATAAAAATGCGACGCAAATAATGTAAAATTTTAATCACTTAAATTTTATTCCCATTTTCGTGGCTTTTGGAAAATTAAAAAAAATTGTTGTAGTTATTATCGTAGTTCTCGCGTGTGCATAAAATATATAAATGAGCGATTGAAATTTTATTCAAAAATCCTAACATGTATTTTACATCAGACTGATGTACAAATTTCATAAGTTTAAAGTGAATATCGCTTGTCATACTGTTTATATTTCACTCATTACGACAATAGAATTTACATTTGATATATGTAATAGTTATGAAGTGCGTATATCAAAATCACATCAGATTGCGGTAAAATTGCGACGTTTTCAATTTACAGCAAAAATGATATAGAATTTCCTCCCCAGTAATGCTATCCCTATATTTATATGTGGATTTTGTCAAATTTATCGCAATTGCTGTATCTGCGACCCCAAATTTGTCTCCGTGCAGAAACCTCAATTTCAGGGACTGTAACGTTATTACTTTCGTTACTTATTATATATAAAATATATATATTGTACAGAAATTATATATTTATTAAATATTTCTTATATGTAATGAGTAACAAAAATGAACAACGTTACAGTCCCTGCTTAATTTTAGGGCTTGTATAGTATACTTTACACATCAAGTGAACGGGTTAATGACACATTCAATTGAATTGATTATTTGTCGCAAAAGAAGAATTCATTTGGATTAATAATTCATTTACGGTAGGCATTCCATCAATTGATTCAACTATATATTCCATTAATCCCAAGAAACATTTTTTGGAGAGTGGATATATAAGTGATTTATTTAGTGCAACAAATTTTCCCTGCAGTCTTCGAATCGCTTTATTATAAAAAGAATTCACTGAAACAACGAAATCTGATTTTACTGGGTACGTTTTGATGGAACAGCCATCTACTTCTTACTATCTCAGTAATTTTTTTAATGTGCCAGCAAATATGTCGACTCTCCCAGACAAATTTGTTTGCTATTCTATATTTAATACTCGAATTCTGCTGTCCTATCGAAGTTTGTTTCCTCCAAGTAAGGAATATTCTTGTATTCTTTCAAAATCCCTACGTGTGTTCTCTATATGACTGACAAAAATTCAAGCTGACACACGCGTCAGAAACAAGCCTTGGTCATGAACAATTGGACCAATATTGTCCTATAATTATGCCATTTTGTTGTAAGAATAATTAGGGCGCCGACAAGTCTGAAATTCCAATACAATCGATCAGAATGACCATTAAAAAATACACGAGGAGATCGAGTTCATTGATATTTAGAAAAATTATTGTCAATTTAAGGAAAAAGAGGATCATTCGAGAATATTCGTAATGAATTTACCATAAGTTGATAATTTCACTGTGAGAAATAAGAATAAAACGATAAACCTTTGAAATTTCCACTATGAATTTTCGGTAAACTCACTACGAACATTTTTTAGCCATCTTCTTTTTCCCTAAATTGACAGTCGTTTTTCTGAATCTTGAAAATGAACTGTTTATTATTAATAAACCCGGTCTTTCCGTGTAAACAAAATTCCACATTGAGATAAATTAACTATGGGGTTATAGGAATGGAGCAAGATACTACCTTCTAATGGAATTCACTGCAAAACATTGTAAATCTGATTAAGCTTTTATTGTTATGCCATAGGAAATTTCAGTGGGAAGTCAGTATGTTTCTCCATTCCCATAATCTCATAGTAAATTTAACTCCAAAGTTATGTCAGTGCAAATCTGATAATCGATTATTTCACATGTGCCGAAATTCATTCCGCATTTTCCTTTGTACATCCCTCTTTGATTTTCCAAACTCCCCCACATGCATAAATATTTTCAATAATCTGTGAAATAGAAAATTTAATAATCCTCAATCGTAAAGTTTTTAATTTCCTACATTTTTTAATAAAAGTATATTATATAAAACTAACGATTGTATTCTACAACATCTGGTATATATTCTGATCGTCACATTATCATTCATACTTGGAATTCGAAACATGATCTTTCATTATGTTCAACGCGCTGCGCATAATACGGACAATGCGATAAAGGATATACAAAACGATTTATCTTGAATACGGTTCACAATTACACAAGTATACAAGAAATCAATACAGAAGATTACAGATGCCAATAAATGCGTAACAAAGTTATTGATAATAATTCGTTTATTTTCTACGGGGAAATTATCGGATTCAGAATTATTAAGATGACATATTTCGATGTACACCATGAAAATTGATGAACTCTCATTGCTGCTACACATAAAAACTACGCGAATTAAGGAACAACGAATAATTCTAAAAAAGAAAAGAATTATTGACAAACTACAATTCGATTCCATTATATTTTTCTTTCTCTGTCCTACCACTCTTACCTGAGAATTTGTTATTTCATAGAGAAGAAAATACATTGCCGATGGAGAAAAGATTCTAAATGAATTGGAGACTGAGCTCATTCAAAAAATTGATCTCCTATTTGAATAACACTGGAAACTGGTTAACTCTGGTGTCAACTCGACTTTTCGGTGCTGAAAAAACATTTTTACCTGAAAAATGAATATGATGGGTTTGTAGGGCACACAATTTGCTACAAAAAAAGTTTCCAGGAGATGAAGCTGTGCGACTAATAGTTTTGGAGTCACAGAGCTTGAAAGATGAACTTTCATAAAGACCGACATCAAATTCCTTTTAATTTTCTATTTATTGCAATTTACATTTCATTACTATAGCAGAATGAGTAGTTTCTAAGATTATAAATTTTAGAGCCTCATAGAGTTGATTGTTCGAATTATAAGGGCTTTGATGTTGATTTGTATCGACATAAAGATTAGCTCCAAAACTATTGATCGTCCAGCTTTATCTCATAAGAACTTTTTTGTCGCAAATTTCATGCCCTATAATCCCATCATATTCATTTTTTCGAATAAAATTTTTTCAACACCGAAAAACCGAGGTGGAACCAAAGTTACCCAGTTTTCCGTGTTATTAAAATGGGAAATCGAATTTTTCGATGAACTGAGCCTCTAATTCACTTTGAATTGTTTTTCTATACAATAGGGGCCGTCCATAAACTACGTAGCCCCATTTTTGCGACTGTTTGACCCCCCCCCCCCTATATGGCTCTACCGTGGCTTTCCTCTGACCCCCCCCCCCCTCCTCCTCCTCCTCCTCCTCACGGGAACGTAGTTGATCAACCAAATTAATTTCATTAACTCATAAAATTTTCATTGAATGAAATGAAAGATTTATTCCATTGGAATTGAATTTCTCTCATTCCAAGTGAAATTGACTTGAATCAGGTGGATTCTTATTTGATCCAATGAAATATCTATTCGGTTTATATTCAAGTGGATCATTTTTCTGGATGTTCATATAGAATTTTCTTCCAAGTACAAGATGAATGGGAAATCACGTTGCTTGAAGCCAAACCCCCCCCACCCCTTGTAGCCTAGCGTAGCATTTCATCTTACCTCTCCCTCCTCGTTTATGGGCCACGCAGTTTATGGACGACCCCATATCGAATCTTCAGGTGGGACACAGGAGAAAAAATATCGCCCAAAAATGAAACACCCTACTCCACATATATACTTTTCTTTTTCTTATGTAATTTCTATTTTTCATACAGGAACATTAGGAGCGAAAAGAAAAGTTGCAAATCCCTGCTGCAATTTCGTTCATCCTGATGAAAGAATTTCTCTAAAAATTTCTGCAATTTTCAAAAATTTTCAGTGAAGAAGAGAATTTAAAGAATTTTCAGGAAAATTCCAAATTTTTTTCAAAGCTATCTACAAATATTCATGAACATTTGCAGTGGAAAAATTTGTCCAATGAAAAAGAATTTCTCAGAATGTTTCTGGAATTTTCAGGAGTTTTCTGAATTTTTCAGAGTTTCAAAAAATTTTTACAGTCGTTCATAGTTTTTCTGATTCTGTCAAAGTTTTTAATAGACTTCCTCTAAGTTTTCTCAGTGCGATTCAGAGATTTTCAGATGAAGTTCTCTTATCAAGACCAGGGACGTTTTTGGAGGAGGGTTTGAGGGTCTTTAACCCAGGGCGGCAAAATTATAGAAGTTTTTAAAAATCCCTCCCAATCAATATACATATCCTCGATGCAATGATTGATAATATTCAAATTTTCAGTCCATAATTTCAGAGGCTTTTCAGAGGGTTTCGAAAGATTCGGAGACGGGCAAATTGTGAGAAATTGTGGAGTGGACCAAGGAAATTCAGAGAGAAATATATTGATTTTAATGATAAGTTTGAAATTTCAGAGGCATTTAAGGAGTTTCATGGAGATTTGGAGATAGATAAATTAGGGAAAACTGTGCGTTAAACTTTGTAGAAGAATTCAGAGAGAAACAGAGAAATTCAGAGATATTCACACAAATTCAAAGGAATGTAGAGAGATTTGGACAAATTCAGGGGAAGATGTGGAATTTGAATGAATAGAATTCTGAAAGATTCAAAAATATTCTTGATAATTCAGAAGGATTTAAGGTGTCTTTCTGGTTAAGACGTTCGAGAAAAATTGTTGTTTCATAGAAAAAATTGAGATCTCGTTTCGAAAATTTGTAGGAACATTTTTTCAGATTGAAAACAAATTTTTTTTTTCTTCATACTAATTTAAACAAAAAAAACACCAAAAATGACGGTGGAAGTAATTTGAGGCGACCGAATGATCCAAAAAAAACAAAAATGGCAAATCATTATTTGTTGAAATGCCTATCGCATAATAAGGGATGTTTTTTCAATAAAAAAAAAAATAACAAAATGGCGGCCTTTCCTCGAAAAAATTGATTTTTGAGGGTCAACAATCGGACCAATCAAAAAGATCCTAGTTCATGCGATAGCTACTTCAACAAGGAATCATTTGCCATTTTTTTGTTCACTTCAGATGATCCGGTCGTTCCAAATCACTCCGACCGTCATTTCTTAGTGTTTTTTGTTGTTCAAATTAGTATAACGGAAAAAAATTTTTTTGGTAGCATTTAAGGTCTAATAAACATACCTACGAATTTTCAAAACGATGACTCAATTTTTTCTATGGAAAAAAAATTTTTCTTGAAAAACTTAACCAGAAAGACCCTTTAAAGGCAGTTGGAGAGATTCAGGATGTATCATTATCTGAAACGCCTCTAACTTCCTTAGAATTATTCTGAAATTCCTCTGAATCATTCTGCAAACTGTCCCAAAATATAGAGAGATTCTTTTTCACCAGGGATCAAATTCCGATACATGTTTATGAAATTTATCGTACATTTAACTAAAAATTCCGAACTTTGTGAGATTTTTACTATCGTTTTTCAGTCATTTTCCGGTGGAATACGGAAAATCCTCCAACCCATGGATGCATTAATTACTTCATAACATTTATGTGAAGTTTTCCGTAGAAATAGGGATGGGCGATTCTGGTGAAAAACATCGATTCTCAATAATCGATTTTTTAAAAATATTGATTCGATTAATCGATGAATCGGATGAAAGAATCGATTAAAAATCGATTTTTTCACCATTTTTGTGTTTCTATTTATTCATTCCATCAAGCGTTAAAAACATCTTCAATAAATCAATTAAAAAGATGAAATAATCTCAAAGTGATTAACACTTGTAAATTCGAATTTATTGATCCATCATTAATCATCATTCAACTGGGCTACATCTACACCCATGTTTAATGTAGGATTCATTATTTCATTCTCAAATGAATATATAATATATAATTCAATGCATAGATTCTATTCAGTTTTGTCAACGATTGGCTAAGATTTATAGATCCAGGATTCAAGATTGTAAAAAAGGATCAGTGGACCGGTATCTCAACCTTGATATTTTTGAGAAATAGATGACAATTTGAAAAGTGAACTAATACTAATTTCACAGATTCGACGTGGATGGAGACGAAATAAACTAACGAAAAAATGCAACACCAAAATATATCTTGAAGATATCTTATCAAATATATATTCACAAATACCAAAATACATTCCGAGGAAACTCCGAGAACTCTCACTCAAAGACATTTTGAATATAGTTCTCAGTGTTCCATAGGATATCTTCAAGAATTCTTCAAGATATCTTAGAACGTTCCGAAAAAATTTCCTCAAAATAGTTATCTGGGAACTATTATGGATCAGAACTCACCAGATACCAAACTTCTCATTGGTTATTGTGATTGATAAAGTTTAGTAATTGATTGATCCATCAAAAGAAAAAGGTTGATGATCCAGAAATATATTGATTCATTGAGCTCGGAAAAATTACTCAAATATTTCATGCATCATCGGCAATGGTTCACTAGGGGTCTTCTGCTTCTCCCATGGACCAAAGTTCCCTAAAGGATTTATGGTGAGTTCTAGTAAGTTACTATCAACGAATCCACCCAGTTTTTGAATTCAGTTCTGTTCTGTAGATATTCCGAGCGAAAATTGATTCCGAAGAATCTGTTTTGAAAAAATCGATCTATCGATTAATCGGTTCTCGGAAAATCGATTTTTTTTTCGCTGAAAAAAATCGGTACCCGATTAATTGAATCGGAATCACCCATCTCTACGTAGAAATTTTTTACAGTGATAAATAATTTGTTTCATTACAAAAACTCCATCACAAATCTCCATAAACACAGGTTGTTTTAGCACATCTTCTCAGTGGCTACGGTTTTTTCCTCTTGTATTCTTCGAACGATCAATTTTCACTTCCAAATCGAAGAAATGATATTTTCAAAATGTTGGATTAGATTTATTCAGCTACGAACAGACCTGGGTAATTAAGTATTGGAAATACAAGTATTATAAATACGTATTGAAATGTATTGCCTTCATTATTCTATATTTGCACGGAAAAAAAATATTGTCATCATCACCATCCAAAATATCGTCAAAAGTGTATCGTTGATACAATAAATCGGATTGGCATGGAGACGATATGTTCTTTTGATTTGATCTGGGGATATCGTTGTGTTGAACAACATGCAGTATGTTGATAACCTTCCTTAGTTCAGCATATTGTGTATGGCATGGTATGATGAAAATACTTTTTTTTTCCATGTGAAATACGTTCGTGAAAATCTTCAGTATTTCATACTTTCAATATATGAGGGCTGGGCAAAATACTCAAAATATCTATTTGAAATACCCCGGGCGGGAAAATTTCCAAGTCCTTTTATAGCAGAGCAAAATCAAGTTAGAATTTCTCAGAATAAATAACAGCAATTTGAACAATTTTGTGTTAGTTTATTCCAGATCCGCATATAATGAAGGAATTTTTCATGGATTAATAATATTTAATAGCAAGTAATTGGTAACAGACAATTGAATTATCACTTCAAAATAAAAATCATCTGCTTCATCTCACTTGGAAAGGAACAGAAAATCATCAAAAGCCTGGAAAAATATTCACCACAAACTACGACTGTTTATGATTTGTCACGATGCACTCTTCGTCGTAAAAAATTTCACTTCGCCATAATAAATTGTAATTGATCATTGAAATGACATCATTTGTGGTACTTTTAGTTCCGCCACACTGTTGGAAAAATTCTCAAATTTAATACGAAATTCTTCATGAAATATCATATTTATTTATTGAATTTGATAATAGTTCTTAAATTTAACATTGTTGATGAAATTCAAAAATTTCTTTTTGAAATGTAACAATCGTGTATTGAATGTCGAAGATATGTTATTGAAACCAAGGAGGAAATACTCAACATTAAGAAAAAATTCTTAACATCAAGAATTGTATTATTGAATTCAATATTTTATTATGAAATTGAATAAACTATTTCATATGTTTGAAATCTGTATGTCTTGATTTTAAAATACAACTGCTTTGCAAATTCAAGATATGAAATACTGATTCAATTTCCAATACCGTTTCCACAAAATTGTGTTTCAAATCTTTACCCAGCCCTGAATATGGAGTTTTCATACAAATGTCAAAATAAAGTCTCATGCAAGGTTCACATAGCCGGCTGTGCGTTGTAAATTTCAAAATACCGTTAAAATGGGGGAAGACGTGAGCTCGGTGACGCGAAATAAATCATGGCAAGGCTGGTAAAGGAATCGCACTGTACACTAAGAGAAATATTCTCTCCTTTGGAGAACATATACACTTTTACCAAGAAAACTTGTCATTTTATACTTCTAAGAAAACTGGTTCTTTCTGAATCCAAGAGAAAATTTTCTTGATTCAATTTATTATTCCTTGGCAAAATGATATATTTCCCTCAGTGTAAGAAAAATTCTCACACGAGATTATAAGAAAAATTCTACTTTATTTGCATATGATTTTGTACCAAAAATTCGAATCTAACAATAATAGAATACAAAAAGTTTCAATGACGATGCAGATGACATTATTTTTTGAATCGAGCTAAACGAGATGTTACCAATCCAAAAATAGAGCCCACAGCACCAGTCGTGAGTTTAGCACCCAGTCCCATTCCAGATGTCCCAATGGATTGAAATGTCGAGACTATAACTGACTTTGACCCGAGAGTCTTCATCAGCCAAGCTGCCAAACTGCCACCCTTTATCCCAGCACTAGTGAATCCAGCGAGCGATATTAAAACCGGAGCCAGAATTACAGCCCCAACTCCCCCAATCGCTACCAAAACTCCCATTCGAATAATCCCTTTTCTCCTGGATTCTTTATTTGTGAGTTTTTCAAATTCCAAGAAGAGTTGATAAGATTCCCACAGATTCACATCACCTTCGATACTCGAAACTTTGATGTAAGGCTTCCCTTGATTCATCCATCTCAAAAGATACTCCTTCCCTTCGTCTCGTCGTTCCACGAAAATCTGATGGTTTTCATCTTTTCGTATACGCAAAGGGAATTTCGTAGATATTCCACCGATTGCTATGGGTACTCCTTTTCGAATACTTTTCACCCTACAACCATGTTTCTTGTTCTTCAATTTCAGGAAATATTGTGTTAAATCGGATACATCCAACCGACCGGTGAAATGGAATATTTGAATACCAATCTTTTTATCGTTATCATCGTATTCTAAAGAATATTCTCCTGTAATGGCACCGTCTTTACGTTGTACTTGTGCAAAAATTTTACCCTCCTCGTCACGACGTATACGATAATAAAATTTCGATTTCGATCGTTTATCAATATTTTTTAAAAGAGAGTTGTTGTACTGCTTCTTCGTTCTTATAAATTTTTCATACGATTCTGTGACATCTACTTTACCATCCTCAGCAGGAATGGTAATAAAACTTTGTCCGTGGTCTGTGGTATTCACTTGAAATTCTCGGACGATAATACCATCCTTGTGTCGCAGTTTAACAAACGTTTCACCTTTTCTATTTTCACGGAAATACCAGACGAAACTATCGCTGCGTTCATCGGCTGATATCAATACACCTGTCCGAATAATTGTTGTGATAAGATCGTGCTGATGAACTTTCTTCAATTTTGTGTAATGCTTATACAAATCCGTCATGTCGACGTTACTGTAAGTGACGCTATCTTCTTTGAACATTCTGATATATGGTTTCTTTCGATCATTCCATCTCATAGGATATTCTTCGACAATTTTACCATTCACGTGTTTTTGAATAACAGAATATGTACTGTCTCCTTCATTTTCTCGTATATACCACAAAAAATTATCGGGAGCCATTTGCTACGTGTTTCTTTCTCGCTTTTTTCAAATAGCGATAGAGTGCAACGCAAGGTGTTGTGCCGGTTAGGTACGAAACGTATGGCGACCACGTTGTTACTGCATCAGCACCATTCACAGAAAACTACACACGGCTCGTATACAATGCTATCGCTTCAAACGCGTACCTGTGTATGGGAAACATCAGCGATCGTGTTTAACAAGATTTTATGAATCTTTTTAACTCTTTTTCCATATTTATTTTTGAAGAATAAAATCACAGAATAATGAATTAAACTATAGATATGTGTAATTTGAAGTAGTTTGCAGAATGATATCTTATTCGTCTGCAGTCAGGGTCGGGATTGCTAGACCCCACTTAATGCTTACATATCTCAACGTACATCAGTGTGATTTCGCATGTGCAAGCACTGATGAACGTACATAGAGATTGATCGAGATGCATGCGTACGTGGCCACACACATCTATCCTCATATAGAAATTTACAATTGGCACTAGCATGGTGCAACGTAGATAAAGTATGGCCGAGGTTTGGCAACCAAGCATGGCGCAAACCTGGAATGATAACATCATTTTATGATTTACCAACGTGTTTTTCCAATGAAGTCTCATCATCGATGAAACAATGGCAATGAAATATACCATCATTGGCAAACAATTGGAAATTTTGTTTGTCCATGCTGCGCCAATGATCAAAGTAAAAAATATTTAACCCAAAAATATATAAAAAGTATGCGCATTTCGCAATTTCTGACGTATGTTGTTTGAAGTCTCATTGTTTTCCCCTTATTTGTTTGTGGACAAGTCGGCGTCTTTTGTCAGTAAATTTTCTCATGGGAATTTTGCCTCTAGTGTGACTCATAGTAAAGAGCGATTGACTGTTCTTCCAAAGACTTACTTAAGCCTTATATATTCTTCGTATACGCGTTTTATCACTCGCGAGAAACACTTGATTAGTAACGTAACAAAAATATTATATAGGTTGCCAATATTGAGCCATGCTATTACCATTGATCAGCGCTACATTGAAATCTAATTTCTACCAAAACCAGGCCAAAGTTTGGGGCAATATTGAACCACATTCTGAATGATCCTAGCGTTAAATGGAATCTATCGTTCAGTCAATGTTGAGCCAAACAAAAGCCAAGCTTGGCGCAGTTGTGCCACAATAATAGGCTGACAAACGAAATCCGTCGAACACCGACATCGGTGCCACATTGTATTCATTATTAATCAACATTGAAGATTTATAGATTGGCAAGCCTTGTCTGTCAGCATTGTGCCAAGCTATATTTTATTGTCAGCATTGGCGAATCCCAAAAATTTTTGTATGGGTCGATGCATACTTGATTAATGATTTTTTTAATAATTCTTTGGAATATGATTTGCATATTTCGATAATAGGGATTGAAACGACTATAGTAGAGAATATATTCTTCGGAAAAATATGATTAAATCCGATCAGATCTCAATAGATTTAAGTAGATCTGATTTTTGGCTCACAAGATCAGATCGAATTTGAACAAATCTCAGTAGATTTCGACACTTTGGTTTGGATCTCTGATTGAATACTATATTCAATCACGATGATATTTTGCCATGAACTCGCAAGGAAATATTTCGCTGAAAAATTTCCGAAAATCTCTGTAAAATCTCTGATTTTCCTCTGCAAATGTCTGAGAAACTCCGAAATTTCGAAGAAAAATCTAGTATCTTTGGGAAATCCTTTTCAGAGTTGTTTCAGAGTTTGTCAGAGTTTTTTCGGAGTTATTGGGAATTTGTCCTCAAAATTTCAGATAGATGATTATGAATTTATTCCTGATGAAACTCTGGAAAAAGTATGATGAATGCCCGTCTTTGCTCCGAGAGCTATAATGAATTATGAAACCTGAGTAACATTTGACGTAATTTAATATAAAGTCAGAACAATCATTTGGTAGATTTACGGCTGCTAGTTTCAACTCAAAAGTTACGGAAAAAGTTCTAAACATGATTCGGTCTTGATAATTTTCACTTACTTGTCCAGAGAAACAGGGATTCATCACATTTTTTTCAGAATATTATCGAAAATTAATTCATAATCGAAATTTTAATGAAAAATCTCTGAGTTCCTCAGACTTTATCAGACTTTTTCAGAGAAGAATCAGAGTTTTTCAGAGATTTTCGGAAATTTTTCAGCGAAATATTTCCACACGGGTATAAATTTAAATTCGACTACACATCTATTGTGACCAATACAACCAGAGATGATCACTAATTATCTCTATATTCACATAAAATAGAGATTTGAAACGTCAAATTTACGTAGACGTAAGAAACGTAGAAAAGAAATTTTTCTGTATGTGAACAGTAAACATTTATTATGAACAGAAATTTTTTCAGTCCTCAAGTAGGGTGAACTATCCAGTAGATGAACGACTCATAAAAGGAGTAACTATTCAAAATTTCTGCTACCTTAAGAGAATTCGTTTGTTTTCCCAATAGAAGTACCTTCTTATGAAAACAATCGAATTATCTTAGGGTAGCACATTGAGTGAAATTTCTATAGTCACTGTAACTAAAGCATCTCAACTAAACATTCCCAATGAGAGCTACTGAAAATTTGGTTGATTCGACAGTTGTATCAACTATATCTTCACGGTTGAATTAATCAAATTTCCAGTAGCTTTCACTAAGAATATCTGATTGAGGTGTTTTAGTTACAGTAAACTGCAAAATGTCTTTCAGTGCAGAAATTTATCAGTTACTTCTTGTATGGATCGTCCATCTACTGGGTAGTTCACCCTACCGGAACATTCAATCAATTTCCCTAAATTTGATTGAAAATTCCAAACTTTGTAGGATTTTTTCCATCATTTTCCAGTGAAGTTCCGGTAAAATACGGACACTTCTTGAACATTTTGTATGAAGTTTTCCATAATGGCCAATTTTTTTCGTTGATTCAACCAATGTCTTTAGTAAATTATTTCGAGTTGTTTGAATGAATTAATGAATTTGTTATTCCAATGAAAAAAAATGGGTCCTTATGATTTTACACTGAGATAAAAGTTTGTTTGTGACAAAGGAGGCTTATCAATTATAAACAAACCATCATTTGGGTCAAATAAAATTTGTTGATAGTGAACAAACCTTATTTAGTTGAAATACCAGTTGAATGGTTATTTCAACTAATCTTTTTTTTCTGTTCAGGATTAATTGAACCGACTCAAGGGCGGCAAAATCTAACCATTTGAAAAGTACACTGAGAGAAAAAAAGTTGCTGAAACAGCAAACCTCGAAAATTTGCTTTGCTGATGTGGCAAGACTCGTTGCTGAATTAGCAAAAAATCTTGCTCTTTTAACAAACGCTTGTCATTCAGCAATTCGGAATTGTAGATATACAGACGGCTAGAAAATTTTGAAGAATTAGCAAATATCCTGTTAAAATAGCAATATTTTTGTTGTAACAGCAACTGTTTTGCTAATTTAGTCAAGCAGATTTTTCGGAATCGCTTTTTCAGTAAGAGTTTTTCTCTGCGTGTACAATGCACTTTTGTATTGAGGGTGTTCTATTGACAACGAATTGTCGATAGACAAATTTATTGCAAACTCCTTCGAAAGATTGTGTTCTAACACACTTGATGAATACGTTATTTGTAAATTGTGAAAATTGAACGATACAGCAGGTATGGAGTTCCACATCTTCTCTCTTAGCAGGTGTGAGAATTCTACACCCGTTATTTTTGCAAGTGTGAAGTCCTCTACAGCTCTACACCCGTTTCGCCGCTCCTGAACCCACTGTACAAGAGCTGATTATATGGTACTTTTCCCGAGTTACCCTGTCAGAGAATCCATTATTGGGTAGAGAGAATAAAAAACAACACGAAGATGAAATAATCGGATTTCTCATATATGTAGCAACCGAAAAATTCCGATCATGGGATACACAGAGAGAAAATTGCTGTAATATATGCGGAAATTTTTGTTCGATCAATCGGATCTATTCAGATTAGATCTGTACAAATCTGTTGATTTTTTTCCATACAATGAGAAAAATTTACAGTGGACTTTGCATGGGTAACAATAAAAAACTGACCAAATTTTACAATTTTTTACAATTAATTCCATTAGAAGTCAGTATGTTCCTCCTTTTCTAAGATCCCATAGTAAATTGAACTGTAAATCTCTCTTAGTATAGAAATTTCTGGATTATTTGGAAGACCATAAATTTTTCTACAAAGTCCAAAATAATCTCAAAATTTACGAATCCATACATTGTTCGCCAATATTTATTCCTTTGGAGATTTATAGGTACCTCTTACAGTGTATATTACATCGCATTCTTACTTTAACGCATAAGATTCAAATTCAGTGTGGAGAGTATAGAAATCTCTAATCTTCATGGTGATTCACAAGAATACTATACGTGAAGTTACCCTTTGTAATATTTCACATCGCGCATGATCAATCAATTACGATAAATTATAATGAATTTATAGGGAAGTATTGAATTTGAATAAATTTTTATAAAATATGAATGAGAATTCAATATATCTCTTATACCAACCCATACAGCACGTGTGGCAAGAAGAATATGCCTATATGGCACATTCGCGGTAATTTTCATGTTCATTCCACATTCTTGCTACATGGAAATGTTTTTGAATGTTTCTTCGTCATATTATGCGCTGAATGAGAAAAATCGATTTGATCAAAAAACACCCATACCTATCCGTTGAAGTGTTGCAAAACTAATTTTGTTCTGAAGTTATAACCACCTATATTTAATGTTCTAGGGTCTTCTTTTCCGTGAAAAATCTCGAATAAAATGATTATTGAATACCTAAGCTTCCAAAAATCACCATAGACAAGGTGTACAAATTCTTAAATCCTCAACATTGTTCCAAATTCTTGACATTACCCTAGTGAATTCAGTTTGAGAGGATACTAACGGACTTGACATTAGCTGAATTGTTTATTTCAAACCATTCAAAAGTTCTAGCATAAAATCAAAATATTGATTCAGTATGACAATTCTGATGCTTTGGAGCATGTTGAAATGCTTTACAGAGTACACAATATTTTAATTTCATCAAAGCATTTCCGAATAATTTGGCTCATCCCACGGCATTAACCCTGTGGGGATACACTTATAGTTTCCTCACACATAGGATACACTGGCTCAGTTTGACCCGAGTGTTTTTTGATCGCTCATATCTCGGCTTTAAAACATCGTAGAGCAATGTTTCTTTTCTATTAATTCATCGCCGAAGTCTGTAGAATACGAATCCGAACCCCACTTTGCTCTACAGTCGATAGGTTTTTCAATATTTAGAGAAATGTAAAGGTACTGTTTCAGAGATATACAACTTTTTGGAATGAGAGATGGGTCATTTTGACCCAGTGTATTCCCAGGGGGTTAATGTCTTCTTAACCAAAACTTGATCAAGAATAATCTTTATAATCTCTATATAAGCGAAAGTAGTTTTTCAGGCAATGTTAGATCAACAATTGATTTGAAACCAGAAATTAACGAGTGAAAACATATTTACTTTTGAATAATTTTTCGATATAAGAAAGTTTAAAAACAAGCATTTTATGACAATTATTTTTCGGTTTCAATATGATAGAAACCATGAAGAAAAACCAATTCTCAATCAAATTTCAACTAACTGAAAAATAACCATATGATCGTTATAAAAATCGGTCGTTTTGCACTGAGAGAAAAAAAGCGTAAAAATGACAATCTTTATGACCACATTGAAGACATCACGGGCCATAGAAGATAATTGTCTTACATTAGTTCTATAAATTACTTTTTGAATAGTAATCCAGTGAACTAATGGGAAGCGATTACCTTCTATGATTCACGATGTCTTCAATCTGTTAATAAAGATTGTATTTTTTACGCTTCCTTTTTCTCAGAGTGGGATCATCAGGGCAAAATTAAATGAGATGTTCTTTAAATCTTCGTTCAAATAATCTTCGCTTTTCATATGATTTATTGTAGTTGAATTTTGAAAAGTCAACGGGAGAAACGGATTCTGTATTGGATTAGGAAATAATAATTAATGTATGACAAAGTAATCTTACATTACTGCATTTTAATGACTTTGAGATTAATGATCATTCATCCTTGAAAATAGTGAGTACAGGTTCAGCATGCTTTTACAGGAACAAATCATGAGAAACCCATATATGTACCGTATATCTCCATTAATATTATCAAACAATTACTCATCAAAACAATTGCACATGAATTATATAGTATGCGAAAAGCAATACAAATAACATGACGATTCATTAATCAAATGGTAACTTAAAACAGTGATTCACACACGTAAAACACCATCAACATTGACATTCTCTGCTCATCTAACCAGAGTCGTTGTTACATATACATATACCTATTCAATACCAGGGTCGGACCTGCTTGTATTAACGCCTCCGATTGAAATTTATGTTATGCCCTTTAGAAAGGTTAAGGTATGCTAAGGGAAATTAAAGGGAGATTAATCCCTCGGGATGTGAAATGTTGAATTCCTGAAAGAAAAGAGAAACAAGAAAGTATTTCTCTGAAAACTGGACAGATTCTTAGATATCGAGCAACCTTTGGTGATTGTCGAAATGACGAGTGGGCCAGTCCCTGACCCTATTTAGTACACCGTAAAAAATATTCAACATTTTCCTATATTTATGTGAAGTAAATTTCCCATACTTGTATAAGAACGATGAATTCCCGTACTTGAATAAGAATTTTCACATGAAAATATATGCAAATCATTGTTTTGATGTGATTTTTACTGTAAATTTATATATTCCTGAAGTTTGAAAAACGTCGTTTGAAAAATATACTTCAAGAGTTTGGGTCTTCAAAACAGCTGAGTATTTGGTCATTCGATTACCAATTCGTTTCAATAAACGATTCAAACTTCAGCAACATAAATTTATAGGATTTTCCCGAATATTTATAAGAAATTCCCTATTCATGTATGTGTTGATTACTTCATATAGTGTACTTGGATAGATAACGTATCTGAATTTTATAATAACGTATTTTATACTTTTATATTTTATGTATGAATATGAAAATTTGTCGATATAAAAAATTGTATATAATCTGTGTACAAACTTTCTACTTTGGTTTTGATACGACGAGATACTGGAAGTTACTAACGTTTCATTCAACATAAGCACAAAAAACGTAACGCACAATATGTTAAACAAAAAAATAGAACATGTCTATTCCTGTCAACGTTGTATTTCACATCAATTTGCTTCTGTATTATTTTCTCGAGTTGAAGAAAAGCTTGAAAAGATTTTGACAAGTATACATAATCATTTTTACCCGCATTCATAATTTTAATAAACGGAACTCCTTGAGTATTCCACATCAAATTATAAATTTCCGTTTTATAAATCGCATTTTTAACAAGACTCTCATATAATCCAGTTTTGCATAAATGCCAAGAAAATACGGAATTCAGCGCACCAATGGCTACGGGTAATTCTTCGCAGAAAAACCCGTCCAGTAAATTATAACCATATTTAATAACAAATTCTCTTTGCATGTCATGAAAATGATTTCGTAACTGGGTTACATCTATTTCACCGGATACATCGAATATTTGGATGAAAACTTCTCCGTTACTACGCCTTTGCAAAGGATATGTTCCGATTATCACTTTTTCTTTGGACAGCAATTTCACGTGAATATTACCACTCGGATCTTCTTCCATGTAAGAGTAGAATTTGATGGATACTTCGTTATTCAGCCTAGTTGTCATTTTTCTGCATACATTCGATACATTGGATTTTTTCGATTTCAATTTTGAAAACTTCGAATACTGTTTCGTCATATTCAGTTCGCCATCTTCGGGAGGAATATCGATGAAGAATTTGTGTTTTTTCTCCTTTACAAGCAATTTTGTAGAAATAATTCCATCTTTATGTTCAAGTTTGACAAATGTTTGCTTATATTCGCCTAGACAGAAATACCAAAAAAATATAGGCCACGGTTTGGATTGGAGATCTCCATCACTTGCGATCAAAACTCCTGCGTCTAAAATCTTCATTATATGAGGAATGCGTCTATTGGATTCAACGTATCGCTTGTAGAGTTTGGATACATTCATATACTGATGACTTTTATCGTTATCTTTTGAAATCCTAATGATCGGTTGGCGTGTTTTATCCCATTCAACAGGATATTTTTTTATTACTGGCCCATTTTTAACGTTTTTACACGTTTGGTGAACAAATATGTTTCTCCCTTCGAAGCACATTTTCCATTCAAATTGACGATCCATTTGAAATACTTGAATTAGAAACTTTCATACACTTTTTATTTATTTTCAGTCACAGTTGTTATCACTTCGGTAGCAATGGAATGATCAAAAGTGAAATGACACGTATGGTTCAACGGTTGAACTGTCATGGTACTGCTGGACGTAGTATGAAGTAGAACCTATAAGCTTTGAGCATCGACGCCGTATGTGGGGGAATACCGGTTTAGGCGTGATTGGACTCAGCTCTATCACACTCCATTGGACTTCGTGGACAATTTTTGTCTCATCTTACTCAAAATGCCGAACAGATTCCATTGAGAGAATCTTGCTGAAACCTGCATGGTTTCTGTCCTATGAAATACGGTTTAGAACTGACCAACATTCTAACAATTCCTATTTGATATTCCATTTTGACGGACTTGCAACCATGTAGGAAATCCAGGTTGAAAATCCATAGAGATATTGCCCTGTATTTGGAATTGAGTATGCACGTTTCGAATATCAAATATAAACTATTAGAATGTTGGTCAGTTTTAAACTCATTCACAGAAAAGTGACCGCATAGATCCCTGAAAACATTTTTTAATGGAATTTTTACCTAACATTTTGAACAGGAACTGCTCCAGATTTTCAATCAAATGGATGAACTTCTTTGTTTTTGCAAAAAACTGAACCTCCTAACTCACTGAGAGAAAAAAAATATGCTTTGCTAACATGACAAATCTTTTCAATGAATTGGAAAAAAGTTTGCTACAACAATGAAAATATTGCTCTTTCAGCAAGCGTTTGTAGATATGCGAACTGCTAGGAAATTTGCTGAATCAGCAAATATCTTGCTAAAATGCCAAGACTATACATGGGATGAGAAAGTCCCATACAAATATTATCAGATTTTCGTATTTGGATTGTAAATCTTTTGTGGAAATGGAGCATGCAACTGAGAGTGCAAGAAAAGCACTTGCAGAGTTAATTAAGAGTAATATAAAAAGTTTAGAAAGCGTGATTTGGCGCTTCACCCCCCCCCCTCCCCTCCCCCCATTAACTCCCAAATATCAATTTCCAATGAATTATCATTCAGTTTTTTTTCTCAACCTATCTGTACCGGGAAAAATTCCTGAGACATGATATCCAACCCAAAATTCCATATTCTTTCAAAATGCGATTGCAAAATTTGTCTGAAATTATTTCCTGAATAGATATCAACAGTTTTGTGTTGAAACCGAAATGAAATCAGGGACTGTAACGAAAGTGAATAACGTCCCGTATGGAAATATTTCGCTGAAAAATGTCTGTCAAACTATGAAAAATCTCTGAAAAAAATGAAAAAATTCTGAGAAACTCTGACAAACTCTGAGAATCTCTGAAATTTTGATGAGAAATCTAATATTTTTGGGACATTCTTTACAGACTTCTTTCAGACTTTTTTCAGAGTTTCTCAGAGTTTTTTCATACTTTTTCAGAGAAATAGTAACGAAATTGCACTCTGAAAAAACTCTGACAAAACTCTGATGGATTGCTAACATTTTTCTGACTTTTAGAAAAAAATTAAAAAATTTTCCAACACTTTTTCACACATGATATTTGAATACGGCATATGAATGTATTTATTGAATTTCAGGATTTTTCAATAATCAGAAAAATGTCAACAATTTATTAGAGTTTTGTCAGAGTTTTTTCAGAGTGCCATTTCGTTACTATTTCTCTGAAAAAGTATGAAAAAACTCTGCGAAACTCTGAAAAAAGTCTGAAAAAAGTCTGTAAAGAATGTCCCAAAAATATTAGATTTCTCATCAAAATTTCAGAGATTCTCAGAGTTTGTCAGAGTTTCTCAGAGTTTTTTCATTTTTTTTCAGAGATTTTTCATAGTTTTGCAGACATTTTTCAGCGGAATATTTCCATACGGGGTTACAGTCCCTGAATAAAATTAGATGTAAAATTTGTATATAAAACCAGTAATATACATATCTTTTTTCAAGTAGAAAAGTATTTTCGGTTTCTGAATTTCAAGATGTTGTGGGTCCGAAATAATAAATCCAACATAAGCGGATAAAATTAGTGATCCAAATTCTCGTTGACTAACATCTATGTCACTTTTGGACGGAGTACAAGTTCGAGAAGAATTCGTGAACTGCATTTTGATAATTCGTTGATTTCACTGTTATAAAAATCAGTATGAAACTTCATAACACGGATACAAAGTTTTTTACATGACAGTGTTACGAAATTTTGTATCATATCAACACATGTGGCCATATCTGTTTGTATCATTGTTACAAGGATTAGAATCAGTTTTGAAACAACATTTGTTATCATAGCTTGTTACAAAATTTATTAGGTGTCGGAATTAATTCGTAGCGTTATACAAAAGCTGACGTAGGGAGTACAGTATTCCGTTGTTACCTACAATAATTTATTCACCGCGAAACCGCTATTATTGGACGTCATTTGTTTTACATAACCTTTTTTCGAATCGTAAATAACAACACTTCATAACTTATTGAACATGTCAAAATTTATACCGAATAAAGTGTTTTTGCGGGGAGTCTCACTTCATGACTTCAATATGAACAAAAGTGCTGCTGAAGCCCATCGTATTTTAGTGGAAGTGTACGGTGAATATGGTCTAGCTGAGCAAACGTGTCGAAAATGGTTGGCACGTTTCAAAGTTGGTGATTTCGACTTGGAGGATAAGGAGCGACCTGGCCAGCTGAAAAAATTTGAAGATACTGATTTGGAGACGTTGCTCAATGAAGACTCATGTCAAACCCTTCAAGAATTATCGACATTATTGAGAGTTGACTTATCAACGGTAGGAAAACGTCTGAAAAGTTTGGGCGTGATCCAGAAGGAAGGACGTTGAATCCCATATTGAAACCAAGGGACATTGAGAGGTGTTTTTTGACGTGTGAACTGCTGCTTCAACGGCAGAAAAGAAAAGGTTTCTTGCATAGAATTGTCCCTGGCGATGAGAAATAGATCCATTACGACAATCCGAAGCGCAGAAAGTCGTAGGTTAAGCCCGGCCAACCATCACAATCAGTGGCAAAGCCAAATATCTATGGGTCTAAGCTCCTGCTCTGTATTTGGTGCGATCAGATGGGTGTGATTTATTATGAACTGTTGAAACCGAATGAAACCATAACTGGGAACCGTTACCGTTGATGCGCTTAAGCCGTGCATTGAAAGAAAAACGACCGGAATATTCCAAAAGACACGACAAAGTCATTTTGCTGCACGACAATGCTCGTCCGCACGTCGCAAAACCGGTGAAAACATACCTCGAAACGCTTAAATGGGAAGTTCTACCCCACCCGCCGTGTTCTCCAGATATTGCGCTATCTGATTCCGTTCGATGGCTCATAGCTTATCTAAGCAAAAATTCACTTCTTACGAAGATTGCCAAAAATGGGTCGATTCGTGGATTGCATCCAAAGATGATGCGTTTTTCCCACACGGTATTCATTCCTTCCCCGAAAGATGGTCGAAAGTAGTCGAAAGCGATGGACAATACTTTGATTAATGTATTCTTTGATTTTCATTCGAAGTAAATAATTTCTTTTCATCAAAAAAACGCTACGAATTAATTCCAATTCCTAATAATATCATTTTTGATAAAAGATTTCGTATTATTTTTAACAGTGTTTGTCCATCATTTTAACAATGGAATTTGCTTTTAATTTTGATCGTCGAAATAATGGAAAGAGTCAACGAATTATTGAAATCCAGTTCACGAATTCTTCTCGAATTTGTGCTCCGTCCAAAAGGTGACTTACTAGTCAACGAAAATTTTGATCACTAATTCTGTCCGGGTGACGCTTTCTGAAATCGAACTTTTAAAATCCCAGATGGCGGATTTGAGATTGTGGTGAAATTCTGTACGATTAGTTGAATCTTGACAACGAATCCAAAAACATAAAAATCACATATGGATTATATATGCTGATGTGGCTTGTTTTCATACACATGAATTATCCGTGTAAATTTTGGCGTTTTTCAGCCACTATATTGCTCATAACGACAGTGCGCTCTCTGAAGAGTGCCGCGGACCCTTTTCTCGCTCAAATGCTTACCCTTGATAGAGTAAGGATGAGACCCCATCCAGCACTATTCATAGAGCGGACTGTATGAAAATAATTGATACGTCTATAATTTATTGATAAAAATATCCAAATTGGATCCACAGCAACTAAAAATAGCAGAAAACTTCACTAGAATATTTGGAAATTTCCATGAAATATTGAGGAAACCATTTTTTCAAAGGAGGTACATATATGCACCACTATGATGCAAGGAGTTAGAAAATTCACGAAAAATTCTGACATTATTTTTGGGTAGCTAATCACAATTCCGGGCTCAGATTTCTGATCTTTGTCAAAATTCAGCGGTTTTTTTTTTATAACAAATCACTGCAAAATTATAGTGAGAAATTAAACTTTTCTTTCAAATGACCGCCATTTTCTTTCTGATCAAAATTTTCGAATCCGCTACGATGCTACGAAAGCTATTCTACTATAATGTGACATAATAATCTTCTTGAATTTTTCATTTTGGACGTCTGGTATTGGAATTATGCTGTCAACCGCAAGGGAGTTAGTTTCTGGATACATCATTTTGCGGCCGTTTTTGTATCTAATTAAGAACATATATATGAACAAAAATTTTTTTTGTGTACTTCATAACTCATTTAATAAACATACAAAATTTCAAGTCAACCGATGCAGCCTTTTTTAAAAACATAATTCCGAAAAAATACCTCGGTTTTCAGCCTTTCACACTGTTGTAACCCCTTAAGGATTCGATTAGTTTATTGCACGGAAATTGATTGATGAAATATCAGACTTCTGCGGAAGAAGTATACAACATTGAAACTATTTTTATTTCAATTGTTCAATCATATCTTCGAGGAGATACTACGCTGTGAAAAATATTTGTGAATCTTCAAAAACTTATGGAACCGTAAATTTCCAGATTGTGTGAGAATTCACAATTTTTTGGTGAATTTCCAAACAGTTTTCATGACTTCCCAAAATTGTTTATGAATTTACTAAAAAACTCCCAAGCGTTTTTTGAAATTTTTTTTTTTCAAGTGTAGTAACATTTAAAGAGTCATTTTCCCTGACTTTTCCTGACTTTCACTAACCATGTTCAAAATTTTCCTTGACTCTCGAATAACTATACCCAGATAGCACACGCAAAACCCTAGTCAGAAGATTTTATATAATCTCATGTCAAAATTTGGCTCTATGCCAAATTTATCGAATTTCTATAGAAAAATCCATAGAAAGCCATGGAGAAAAAAGTTATTCGTCGAAGTTCTTTAGAAATTTTATATAATTTGCATAGAGCCAAATCTTGACATGAAGTTCTATGAAATTTCTTCACTAGGGAATCCTTTTTCAAGAACAGGCACAGAATTCCTCAAGAACTCTTTTCGAACTGCTGAATTCATGAACAACTCTGGCAGAGTTCAATGTTTCCAGATATTCAAGAATACAAAATGCTATCTTAGAATATTAAAACGTTTTACAGTTCTGTATTACTAGAGTTTATTGAATCTTTTATCTTCAAATACAACCCGAGGTTTTGTATGTGGATATTAATATTGGCATACAAAATTTGAATAGAATAAACCGTTTTATAAATTATACCAAATCTAATTATCCACTCGCGATCATCTACATTTATTTGAACGATTATTCAAATAGTTTCAGTCGAACAATGAATGAATCAATGTTAAATATGTTTTAATCACATCTCTAAGATTGAGCAATAAAGTAAAAAGCTGTAAAACCTACACGGAGAAAAATGCAGCTCGAAAGATTAGTAATCTGTAATTGAAAATTGGAGAATATTTCTTAAAATCTAAGAATTTTTCTGAAGTTCGTAATAAACATAAAACGGTTCAGATTTCTCTTGAATATTGCTCGGGAAACAATGAAAAATCACCAATACTTAACAAATCATAAAAATAAATATGAAGTTTCCAAAAGTCTTGCATGAAATTTTACAAAGTAAGTAACCAAATTTTGGAATCTTATTTTCAAATCACAGAATTTTGTTATCCACTCCACCCATACAGCACAAGAGTTCCCGTTATGCTCATGAATATGTATTTATTATGAATACATATCTTGAATTCTTAACGAACTCTCAATGAATAACTCAATGTTCAGAAAGAATTCGTATCAAAATTTCATAATGAATTCTGCGGGCATTCAACACGTTTTCACTTTGAATTCATTGAATTCTTATTGAATTCATTATTGGTCGCATAACGGGGACATTACTCTTTGAAAATTTTCTACTGAAATCAAATTTTTCAATTTTCTCTGACTTTTTATGAATTTGAATGGATTTCCTTGACTAATGGGGCATTTTGAAAACGTTCTCTGATTGAATAAGGATTCCCTGACTTTTCATGTCTGGGGGGACCCTGTTGATAGTATCGATACTTTTTATAGGAAAATTGTCGAGTTCACATTGAAATTGATAAAATACCGATCAAAATTTTATAAAAATTTCATAAAAAGTATCGATACTGTCAAGTATCGCTCATTACTAGTTACGTTGCATTTTCATTCGTTTCCACATCACTTTAAAAGTACACTGTAAAAAACGCTCAAATTTCACTGGATCTCAATAATTGAACATTTCAGTAAATGCATTGAAATACATTTTCCAGAAAATTCATGGAAATTTTATAGATTTTCACTCCAAAACTTCAACTTTCACAATGAAATTCCAAAGAATGTGCTGGCATTTCCAGTTCTGTGTACAAATTAATGACGTCCAGTAGAATACTGGAATTTTCGAGTATACATTTTTGCACTGTACATAAATTTGTGCGAACTAAGTTTCTAGAAATTCTTTATCGCCCTGTTCAAAAAGTCCAATAGATTCCAATGAATGCCAATGGGTGCTGTGACAAAACCCGCATAGAAACCTATGAATTATTCTGTTCCTATCAGTACTTATCAGGTTTTGTGGATCATACCGATAAAAACCAACAGAACATTGAATTCCACATAGAATCTCATGGAAACCCTCAAGTACTGTAACAGAAACCGCATAAAAACCGATAAGATATAATTAATTAAGATATGGCATATCGGTTTGTAATGGTTTTTTTTTTTAACAGGGTGCTCACAGAATTTCCAAAAATTCAGTTCAAAGTAATTTATTCTGTGGTTTTCAAATAAACAGGCCAATACGACATCGCTCTCGTACACCTCCTTCAATCAGAACTCACTTTTCGTGGAATATTTGTAGTTCTTTGGAGATTCAAATATTACGGATTGAATCATACCATCTCATCCAATTCATATCGAATCAATACGTACTTTTGCTTCAAAATTATATCTAATTCGTGTCTAATTTCTCATGAAACAATACCCACACAGCACTCGTGATCTAAAAGATATCTTCAGAAATAATAGATATCTTTCAGGAGTCTTAAACTGTTCTTACTTCTAAAAGATATCTTCAAGAAAGTTTTCAGAAACGAGAAGATATCTTTCAGAGACTTCTCAAAGTTTTCTGAAAACGTTCTTGAAGATATCTTTTGAAAGCAGGGACTGGAACGTTATTCACTTACGTTACTCATTATATATAAAATGTATATAATAATATATATATTGTACACAAATTATATATTTATTATATAGATTTTACATATAATGAGTAATGTAAGTGAATCACGTTCCAGCCCCTGCTTTTAAAAGTAAGAACAGTTTGAGACTTCTAAAATCTGTCTATTCATGTTGCATGAGACTCCTTGCGTTGTTCTTAATTGTTTCTGAAAATATCTTTTAGACAACGAGTGCTGTGTGGATATGAATTTCCAATAAAATGATTGTCCATATACGAAAAATTCAGATTTCATAATATTGCATGATGGAAACTGCGATAATGAACAAACTTCGTTCGTCGCCAATTCGATACGTATTTGCTCAATTAACAGCGAAAATTATGTTTCCATTATCGACAAGGGATATTCACATTCAAAACGCAAAACAGTTGTTTTGACTTGACATTGATTAATTCGTAAAAACAAATGATACACTCATACATTTCTGTGAAGCAGATACTCATTTCACTGTTTTAATGTGATCGGATACACGTTTATTGACTGGGAAAATACAAACTGGACGTAGCTATTGATAAAAGTGTGCAAAAATTCGTTTAAAATTGAGATCGTTCGAAACAAATGATCACTCACCTAAAAACATCTTCTAGAATGATGTGAAAAATACTGCATACGACTTAATCTGGATTATAAACTCCAACACGAGATATCGTGGATAATAATAAACTTCCCGAAACATTATTAAAAATAAGCCCGATTATGTCAAAATAATTCACTATTTTCATCATCATCATCATTATCATCGTCTTCGAGTTATTGTTCTCGAATATGATATGTTGAACTCGTTTATATTTTTCTTATCCTTCTTCCACGTTCTTTTTATGTTTTTCTTGATCTGGCTCCTTATCACACTCACTCGTACAATTTCCACAACGATATTATATAAACTGACGAATATAATCTTTCAATGTATTCAGTTACAGTAATCACATGAGATTAACCAAAGAATTTGATGACAAACTTATCGTGGGTATCGATTTCTTCTTCAGACCACACGGTGGGTTAGGTTAGGTTTGAAGCTGTAGTACGATAATGGCACCATATGAATGGAACGTACGCTGTATGGCGCTAACCAATGAATATACGGTTTTATTGGGAAATAAGAAAAAAAGTGTAAAAGGTAAGGGTAAACAAATATGAAATTATTCTATCAATTTCCACGTGGAGTTGACTACGAAGATTGTGATACTCGAAATGTACACCGATTTGATGTACCTGTCGGGTGAAATATGGATTCCTTCGATGCATATGGATATATAAATGCAATTTGTCAATTATAAGATATACTTATAAGATCATTCTTGCCGAGGAATAGAATGACCTTAAATGTGCGTAGAATAATCTCCGAAGGTTCTTAGAACATTCCAATGTTCTTTAAATACAGAATATTTTACACATATTTTGGATGCATATTTTTGGAATGACATCTTTATACTGTGAACATTTCAGATTATCTCTTCACATAATTTGACTTTATTAGAACGATGAAATGAGACATTAGTGAGTATTTTATCTGACAATACTGGCTCATGTCATCCCAGCCAGCACAAATGATTAATTTGAATTTATAAAGACTTCCCAAAGATCTCTTGAACAGTCCCCGTTATGCGACTTACAATGAATTCCATATGAATTTAATGGATTCCAAATGAAAACATATTGAATGCCTGAAGAATTAATCGAGGAGTTCCTATATGAGTTCTTCTGAACATTGAATTGTTCATTGAGAATTCATTTTGAATCCAAAATAGTCATAATGAATACATATTGATTAGCATAACGGGAGCTCTTTGTGGGAACTCTTGTGCTGTATGGGATGAAAGCAACCCTGGTTAAGAAAATCCATCCAAACAGCACCACCACTTCACAAAGAATTCTTGAAGAAAACATTTAGAACACCTCAGTTCTTGGGGGAATTCATTTTGTATCCCCAGAATCATCCAAATTAATTCTACGAGACATCAACATGTACACCCGTTATGCGACTAAACATGAAAACATATGGAAGGTTAAAAAGAATACCTAGTCCACCCAAAAGAATTCATATTGAACGCCATTAGGGATACATTCTGAGCACATAACGTATTCAGTTTTGAATACAATTTACGTGCATAATGATATCAGTTTTGAATCCATTTTGCGTGCATAATGGTATCAGTTTTTAATGCTCGTTGAATAAACAAATAAATGAATGAAATAGTTACTTTGATATTTGAAAAAAGCAGACTCAACGGTTTGAAAAACTTTCGCTTTAAAAAATAATGTATACCATTTTCAAAGGTTAGTTATGAAAAAAATTCTAATTCAAAATATGTAAATACCATACAATGTCTTTTTTCAGAGTTTCTCAGAGGTTTTCAAGTTTTTTCCTAGACAAATAGGAACGAAATTGCACTCTGGAAAAACTCTAACAAAGCTCTGAAAAATTTCTAACATTGTTCTGATTATTGAAGTAAAATTTTTTCATTTTTAAACACTTTTTCACATATGATATTCGAATTTAGAATATGAATGTATTCATATAATTTTGAAAATTTTTAATAGTCAGAAATTTCTCAGAGTTTTGTCAGAATTCTATCAGAGTGCAATTTCGTTCCTATTTGTCTGAAAAACTCTGAAAACCTCTGGAAAAAGTCTGAAAAAGTTTATACAGAATGTTCCTAAAATATTAGAGGTGGGCGAATCTTGACGAAGCACATCTTTTGTATAAAATACTCATCGAGTTTTGATAGAATTGTTATAGAATTCGATACAAATTGAACATTTTTTTTATACAAAAGATTCGCTTCGTAAAGATTTGCCCACCTCTGAAAAATATTAGATTTTTCATCAAATTTTCAGAAATTCTCAGAGTTTTTTTTAGAGAAAAAGCGGAGTTTTTCAGAGATTGTTCATGATGATTTCAGCGAAATATTTTCGTACGGGACATTAGGAACTTCTTCACCTGCGCTAAGTATGAACACTACCAAATTATGGGACCTTACAATGTTCAACGCAGAACTTTCAAAATTCCAACGTATTTTCCCTACGTTATACATAACACTTTCAAAGCATACTCTGATTTTCACTGTTTATACTGGCAATTTGAAAGAAACAAAAAACAACGCTTTATGCATCATAATTTCATGAATTTCGAAAAGATTCAATGAACTGAATGTTCGCTCTGAATTTCATAATGATCAAGATGAATCCCAAACTACTTTTGTCTCTCAACTTTTATTAAAAGGTTTGATACAATTTGAAAATTGCATTCATCTTTTTTACCCACAGTAAATCCTAACCTCAAAATATTTCATCATAGTATTAAAGAGTTTGTATGTTATTCCATTAATGTCAATAATTATAGAATTATTTTATTTATTGCATGTTATTGCAATGAAATCAACTACCACTACACTTTGGCATTTTATCATCTATTAGCTTTTAGACTTGGATAAACAAAATCAATTTAAAGATTCCAAGCTTTGAATATGAATATTTTTACTCATTTTAAGTGTCTGACATTTCAATAAATATCAAATAACTTCTGAAAGAATTCAAGTTCTTGCTTTCATTTTATGTTCATTTGGGCGAACTGAGAACACATCTTGAACTTCCGTGGGGATTCATGTTTTGTCGCATAATGGGTGTTCTTTTGGAATACCGTATGTGGTCTTGATGAATGTTTTGCGAGTTCTGATATGCACTCAATGAGAATTCTTTTTGGAGTCTTTTAGTACTGCATGTATTCTTTCAAATGACATATTGAATTCTCAAAAAGGAGTTCTCAAAGCATTCTTTTCTGTGAATTCTTTGCGAATTCAAAAGGGACTGTAGTGCTGTCTGGGCATAGAGTCTGACGGAATGAAATTTAATGGGATCAGAGCATTGTACAAGATTCAATCAGAATCACATTGAAAAAATACACTAATCTGATGAAATCTCATTGAAAATTGTTGAATATGATTTGGTCAGAAAATTGTGCAAGATTCAATGAGATTTGGTGAGAATCAATCGGTTCGTTTAACCAGAGAAAATAAATCTAACTCCATGAATTTATATCGACCCATACAGCACACGAGTTCCCATGAAGAGTTCCCGTTATGCCAACCGATGTGTATTCATTATGAATACTTTGAATTCAAAATGAACTATTCATGAACAACTTATAGAACTCATATCGAGATTTCATAATGAATCGTCCGGGCATTCGATACGTTTTCATCGTGAATTCAAAATATTTCTAATGAATACATATTGATTAGTATAACGGGAACTACACAGAAAAAAAAGTATGGCTATTATAACGATCTGAAGTATGGTTAAGAAGAGATAGCTGTAGTGACAATACTGTATCGCTATGGTGACGATACAGATGGCTATGCTGGCGATCTACATCGTTTCTCGGATGATTTGTATGATCATAGCAACGATACTGATACCACTAAACTTTGGATAGTCATCACAACTATCCAGTATCGTTATGACAGCGATATTTTTTTCTCCGTGTATTCAAGAGGTCTTTAGGAAGTCTTTATATATTGAAATTGATCACTTGTGCTGGTTGGGAATACAGTAACCAATAGTTTTAGATTTCTTTTTCTTCCATAACACGAGCCGATCGTGTCGAAAAATTACTCACTACCCAGATAGCCACGCTTGTTGTTTATGTAACTAGACAAGATTGGATGCTCAAAGTTTGTTGGCAAACGTGCACTCATTTATTCTTCCAATTTTGCACTTTTAAGTTGAGTATGACAATTGATACAAGTAGGGATAGTTTTGTACATAGCAAATATCGTTTTAAATCATGGTGGAATCCAATTCGCTAGAAAAGAGCATGTTCAATAATCCGAGTGGAAACATATAAAAAATTGTACATAATTCATATATGCTTCAATATAATTTATATAAGTTATATATAAATTGTGCAGAATTCTGAAAATTTTTTCACTTGAAATTTCAATTACATTTTGCTATCCACTTCGCTATTTTGGGAAGAACTTTTGGAAAGATATATATTTTATGTATATTGAGCAACGAAAGTGAATAACGTTACAGTCCATGATAAAAAGCATCTCAGAACTCCATGACGCATAGTCCTCATTCATATTATGATTCACTCTCTGATACTTGAAGAAATCCATCCAAAACGCCTCGACATTTTCCGTTTTATTCCACTTTTGGATGCATTTTCAGTAGATTTGTCGAAAAAAAACCCTCCAATGACGTTGTTGGATATCGATAACCATCTGTTATAGGATCAATTCTTTTTTAGAGAATATATATAATTTTTGTTATCACTATTTCTCCACAATCTGTCCGAACTGAATAGTTTGCCTATAAAAAAGGATCGATTCTGGTCCAAGATTTTCGATCATTTTCGATTTGAGATTGATTTTCGCAAAGTTCTTGCTTTCAAAGAAGATTTCCCATGATCATTTGGAAGTCTTGCTCTCTAAATTCCTTGGAGTGAAAATCAACCCCCAAAGATTTAATAAAACTGCAAGTCCAACAAGATGAGAGATTCCACCAGGGTTCAGACAAGTTTTGTTCAATCAATTTCCCTGAGTTTTCCCTGTGATTTCCCTGAGTAAAATTCTAATTTCCAGAAATCGTCGGATCATGAATGTGTCCCTAAACATTTTTTCCTCAGTGTATAATTTCTAAGATTCCACGATTGAAATTAAGAAAATATGTTGTAGAGAATGAAAAATAGAATAAATGAACAAATTTTTATTTTGAAAAAATTCTAGTGATTTCCCTGAGATTTCCAGGTTTTTGGGAATCTTTGCTAATTTCCCTGAGAATTCGCGGTGTTTTGAGTCCAATTTTTATTTCCCTGAGTTTTCCCGAATTTCCCAGAATTCCAGTTCTGTCTGAACCCTGAAGATGAGAGATTCCACTCCTATAGAGTGAGTTTTCACTCCATAAGAGTGAATTTCCACTCTCTTGGAGTAGGGATTTTACTGTGATAAAAATGTGAAATTCCACTCTCTAAACCGAGTTGAACCTTCACTCTGTTAAGGGGAATTTCTCATCTAGCTCATTGAGCGACCCTAAAATAAGGTGATTTCCTCGAATGTTTTTTCATGGAAAGGAGTGACTAAAAAACTCAGGGGTTTTTCACACTTGTTAATTGAGTTTTTAAGTACATAGAAAAAATCTTTTAGTAAACAATGATGCCATGGGAATTGCTGATACGTGTTGAAACGTAACCACCTCAAAAAACAGTGACCAATTGGGCGCCACTATAGCACTTACTACAAAGATTATCAGAAATCAAAAATCCAAAAATTCTTATAAAATATATTATATTTGTTGGAAGTTGTACCAATAAAACCAATGAAAAGTCCAAAATTCAAAAAAATGACAGACATGCAAATTTTTGGTAGCGTTTTTTCACCTTTTTTTCGCTCTTTAAAGTGCTATAAAAAGACAAAAAAAGACAAATGTCATCTCCATTTAGGTTTGTCCCCCGATGAATTCAATTAGCTTCAAAATAAAAAAAAGAGCGATCCTTTTAGTAGTTTTTAGATATCGTGGAGCGAAATTTGAAAAACATGATTTTGAGAAAAATGCCTTTAAAGTTTCGGGATACGAATCCTCCAACTTGAGAAAACTTTTTCCATGTACTTCAAGACCCATTTAATGAGTTTCGATTAATACATTGTTTAAACAAATATTGTTCAAACAATTGAAAAATGCAATATTTTTTCTTGACGATTCATTTTTCACACCTCTGTTCTCATCCCAATATTGAACTTCTCGTAATTCTTGTTGTTTTGGCTGCGGGTTGGGGTTTATAATGGCTTAAGGGGGGGGGGGGGAATAGGAAGTCGCGATGAGCGACCTCTAAATATGAATTCTATGTGCCCAAATTTTACCAGGCCTTTTTCTTTCCCGACTAGGAAGATATTTCACTACGGTTTTCCAGAAAAAAAATACTCAATTTTTTTTTAATAAGTGTAACAATACAGGGTGTCCCTAATAAGAATATAAACGTGAATATCTTCGAAAGGAGTAGTGGAAGCCAAAAATGTTTTGGATGAAAGTTGTTAGGTTCAGAGGGGACCTGTTTATGGGGACATCAGTGTTGACCTTGAAGTGAGTTTTGAAGGTCATTCAGCAGGTGATAACACTTTCTTTAATGGGAGCAACTAGTTTTAGTTGTGGAGTCGTTTTCTACGTGAAAAAACATGAAATTTTATGTAATGGATTTTTTTGTAAGAATCGTATTTTCAAAGATATTGCAGTGACCAGCTTGTGTTTCGGATGAGACCGAGACTGCTCTGGGTATCGACCCCGAGATCGAGACGATATTTGTCAAACCGAGAGTCTCAACGATACTTAGTTTCTCGAATGTATTGCCGGTACCAAGAATCTCGACTTGAGACCAAGAATTTGGACTCGAGACCGAGACGATGTTGGTTTTTTCGAGACTGAATCAAGACCGAGATCGAGACCCGGTCAGTCTCAGCGAGACGAGACGGTACCGAAACCCTCTCAGCGGAACTTGAAAGAATGGAATTTTCGTCTCATCCGAAACACAAGTTCACTAGCTGGTCACTGCAATATCTTTGAAAATACGATTCTTACAAAAAAATGCGTTACATAAAATTTAATGTTTTTTTCACGTCGAAAACGACTCCATAATCAAAACTAGTTGCTCCCATTAAAAAAAGTGTTATCACCTGCCGAATGACCTTCAGAAGTCACTTCAAAGTCAAAACTGATGTCACCATAAACAGCCCCTCTCTGAACCTAACAACTTTCACCTAAAACATTTTTGGCTCCCACTACTCCTTTCGAAGATGTTCACGTTTATATTCTTATTTGGGACACCCTGTATATTATACATAATTTTGACAATTTTTCCACTCAAGTAGATACATTCCAGGTAACAATAATTTCTGAGCAACTATTCTTCAACTGCCCTAGTAAAATAACCGGATAAAGAAACCGCATAAAACCACAATCAAACCCGGATCGAACTTCCCGGAGTGTCATCTGGATGTGTTCGGGCGCGGATACTGATTTTGCGGTGTTTCTTTATCCGGTTCCATCCAGATCCTCCCCGGGTTTTGGAAACTAGATATTTTTTTGAATTCTAATCGAAACCCCAACGAGACACGGACGAGTTCGTTCAGTTTGAGTTTCATGCGGGATTTCAAAAAATATTCAGTATTGAAATTCGGATGGAAGCGGGTAAAGAATCACCGCGAAATTCGGCCCCGGAAAGTTGGAATCGGATTACCATCTGGGTTTTTACCGGTTTTTCTATCTAGTGTTCTTGCCAGAGCAGTTGTCCAATTTTCACAATGTTGCTGAGAATTTGATGAATATTCAATTGTGGATTGGAAGTCCTGGAAAAAGATTGACCGCAAAATCAGCCTGTTTTTTTGGGACCGCGAGTTTCAGATTGAATGAAAAATACCTCATGTTGATCATTTGTGAGGGAATACTATTTCCCGATGAGCATAACATTGATTTTCAAGATAAAGAAATCGACGGAATCGATAGATTCTTGACAAAATGGATGTTTTCTATAAAAAACTGATCGAGGTTTATTGATTTTTATATAATCTTGATCAAAATTCGATACTACTTTACCTGTAAAACCTGTGTTATGCTCACCAGGAAATTGTTTACCCTTGTAAATGATCAGCACAGAGTATGTTTTAGAATACATTCTAACCTGAAACCCAAGGTCCCAGAAAGAAGGCGGAAAAATACTATTTTTTGTGGTCACTCTTCCCAACAACATCTAGATAATCAAAATTCTCAACAACTGGTTGCTCGTGGTTATTAGGAATTTGCTGTGAATTGCTTTGGTATTTTGTTGTTTGTGGAATTTTATCGAAAGTAATGGAACGTTCTATCCATTGGAATTGATAGGATAATTTGTAAATTTCTTCGCGTATTCTTCATAAAATTGGCATGAAATTTTCATCGATATTTTATAAAATTCAATATCAACTCAACAAATTTTCTATGAATTATGCTTTTGTTGTGTGCGACAAACAACTTGAGCTTTTGAACGCGAGAAATTTGTTTTATGGAGGTTGATTGGCATCTCGAATGATGAAAACAATTATTCATCATGTTGTCCTTTTGTTACATGTTTGAGTTTAATTTCACCTTCTTTTAATAATCGTCTGATACTCTTCTGTCACAATTTTAATGTATTATAGTTAACGTTTCTCTCCTAGAAGATTTTTCAATTTTAGAATTCATGTGTGCGGAAGTGAACTAAAACAGTGTCACTCAAAACAGTGGAGTGTAAAAATAAAATCAACAATTTTATGCTAAAATTCCATTACTCTTCTCTTTAAAAATTATGAATACAACGTAACGCAATGTAATTTGAAATCGCATCCTAGATAAAAAGAAAAACATTATCCAATAAACATTTTTGGGAAAACTTCCGGAACACTCTAAAAGATATTTCCAAGACATCTAATAGTGGTCTATGCAATATTATAAGCAGGGACTGTAACTTCATTCACTTTCGTTACTTATTATATATATATTGTACACAAATTATATATTTATTATATATTTTTTATATATAATGAGTAACGAAAGTGAACAACGTTACAGTCCCTGATGATAAGATATCTTTCAGAGGTCTTCCTTTAAGATGTTTCTGATCTGATGAACTTTTCAATGTGTCTCAAACCTTCCTACGCCTGAAAGATGTCTAAAAAAACTCTAAGAGATTTCTTCGGGGATGTCGTGGGAGATATAGATCTTTTACGCACAAGAAGAATTTAAGACGTCTTATGCAACATTTTTCAAGTGTCAAATTTTGTTAAGGATGAAATGTTGTGTTCGTAAAAGTAAATTTATGAATTTGACTCAGTCGATATGATCAACCAAGTTCCCAAATTCAAGGCTAGATAGCGCCATAATCCCACCTCGAGCATAAAATCGACGCATGTTGACAGTCGGTAATAATGAATCCAATTTAACCTGAAAAATAATATTGCTTGAAAAGAGTATTCAATTCATTCATAAAATATTCTTTAAATTTCATCCAGAATTTGAATTTATTGTAAATTTTCATATAAAGTTCTTAACTTTTGGAAATTCCTTTCTTCGCTCTTTCTAATCTCTTGAAAATATTTGAAGAAAATACGCTTGCTTCAATAATTCTTCTTTTAATCTTACAACAAAATTATTATTCGGAGACACAAAATTCTGTCAATACCCGTTTGAAGGAATTTCCAAAATTATATAAAATTTATATATAAATCCTCTATAATCTTGGAATTCTTTCCATTCTGGTATCTGCTTTAGTAAAAACTTTTCTCACAGAACTCTTAAGAAAGTCCTTGCAAAATTTCTTAATTTTCTCCATATTTTCCCTTCATTTCCCAATACATGGATAAAATGCGGAAATATCACAAGACTGAAGAAATGGATCAGGAAAACTTGTCAACGCACGCAGAGAAAAAGTCTTGCTGAAAAAGCGATTCCGAAAAATCTGTTTGGCTAAATTAGCAAAACGGTTGCCGTTACAGCAAAAATATTGCCATTTTAGCAAGATATTCTGATTCTTCAACATTTTCTAGCCGTCTGTATATGTACAATTCCGGATTGCTGAATGGCAAGCGCCTGTTAAAAGAGCAAGATTTTTGCTGTGATAGAAAATGTTTTGCTAATTCGGCAACAAGTTTTGCCACATCAGCAAAGCAAATTTTCGAGTTTTGCTGTTTTAGCAACTTTTTTTCTCTGAGTGAGTGATTAAATACGGGATATCTTTTCGTGTTGCATAAAACTTCTTAAATTTGTACTGAGATATGTTTCAGAAACGAAATGCTGTGTGGGTAGTTCTTTCAACTTGAAATTTTCGTTGAAACAAACAATATTTCAGTTCAGGCAATTTGAATTTCGGAATCCATATCGTTCTTAGTGACTGTAACCAAACGATGTTCTTAGTGCAGCGATGTTTTCTACATAAAACATAACCAGTCTTTGTGGAATCATATAGTATCGATAGAAAATAGATAGTTTTTGTATAAAAAACATCGATATTTCCAAATATCGCCTCCCGAGTAGAAAAGTTTTCTAAATTATATATAATTTATATATAATTCAATATGGTTTGTACATAATTTGTATATAACTATATAAAAATTATATATAATTCTGAAAATTTTTCCACACGGGCTATTCCTGGTCGAAAGTGATTTGATTGATTCAATATTGTTTTCAAAAGCCATAATCAATTCAAACAAATTGAGTTGAAATTGATGAAATTGTTTTTCATTCACGTGATTCAGATATCTAATTTCGGATATTCAGTTTCGATAAACGAATCAATGTTTTATGATACTTGATATTTTGTAATATTCAAGTTTAGATTGTCATTTCGTTATTCGTTATCAAACCTTCAATTATAAAGATAGCCTACCTCATAGAAATCCATCTGCATAGATTACATGTTATTATTTATTGAGTCAATTCGATTCGATTCGTTGACCTGGATAAACAAATCCATCGATTCTCGTCAAATCTCATTGAATCCTGGACAATATTCTGACCAAATCCTATTCAACCATTTTCAATGAGATTTAATCAGATGAATGTATTTTTCCAATGTGTTTCTGATTGAATCTTGCACAATGTTCTGACCAAATCCCATTGAATTGGATTTTTCTAACCAGGGTTACCTCACTTAATGAATTTCAAATCAGAAACAATTGGTTTCATTAAGAAAGATAAAATTCAGTACTTGATGTGATCATGTTGATTCTAAAGTAGTGATATCCCGAGTCGAAAAATTTGGATGGTTTTTGTCCGCATATTTCGTTTTTGGACTGATTCTGTCCTGATTGTTGAATAATGCGGACAAAAACAGTACTTTTTCATGATTTCAGTCTGAATTTCTCCTCCAACGAATGAGAATAATCGAAGAAAAATTTCACAAAAGTACTGTTTTTGTGCGCATTATTAAACAATCAGAACAAAAACCGTTTCAATTTTTCGACCCAGGATGTTATTAAACTCGACAAGCCGAATCTTTTATATGAAATACCTACCGAGTTTCGATAAAAATATTATAGAATTCGATAGAAACTAAAGATTTTCTTCTGATAAAAAATTTTTTCTCGTTACGACTCGCGTGTTTCTATTGAAAAACTTGATCCCGTATTTTCAGTTTCTAACATGAACTGCTATTTATTCCACAAATGCGACAAATACTACATGAAAAGAGAAAAAATCAACCGACAGGGTCACTGTATGCCATTCCAGCCATTGTCATTTCATTTATGATTTTCTGAAAGGGAAAAAAGTACCAGAATAAATCTATTCACGATAGTAATTTGGTCGGAAGATGAAATCGACATTTAAAGGGTACTTTGTGATTTTCTACCTGCTTCCTACATCATCAAGGAACAAATAAATTCTGCTTCGAAGGCACGTGAGACAGGTTGTATCTTCGACACATCTGTTCCAGAGCAGGTAGAATACTTTTCAAGATTACTCGCACCAGGAAACAAGAATTTCATGCACCTGGACCAACAGCTCAGTTCATAGCACAGTCAGAGTTCTTTACGGAAAAAGAATCTCTGCACTGATTTTCCGTTATGTGAAAAGAATGTGCAAGTGAGACTATTTTGCATCAATCCGTCAAGATATGCTATGGGGGTGCAGAGTACATAATTATTCGAAACAGTCTCATTTGGAAGTTCTAAACGTGTTTGTAGGATTTTCCAACCACGTTCTTAGCATTTTTAATCTTTTGTGTTGCTCAAGATACTTAATTAGCCTTTTATTATATTACATTAATGTAAAATTTTCTATTGAATTTCAAATCCAAATGACATGCAAATTCATTTTGAAAAACCATTTGTTGTGACAATTTTTGTTTTCAAGTAAACAACTCTCCTCCCCTCGCATGGATTCAATTGATGTTTCTTGTGAATTATTATCTACGGATATTGATCGTTTTTTTTAAATCTTCAGATCTGAATCCATAGAATGCGATTGAATTTTCATTACATTTATAGACCTTAAAAGTAAAATTTAATTACATTAATTGTTTATTCAGTTCAAGCGATGAATAGTAGATTGTTGAATGCGTCACTAAATTCTCAACGAAATGAATTACAGATCAATGCTTATAAAAAGTCTCGAATGGAATTGAACAGCTAGTAAATGATTTCACTTTGTTACATCGTCAACATTATTTTATATCTTTCATTCAATTTTCGATGAGTTTCACTCCTTCGAATTAAATTCTTTGAAAATTGAAGGAAACTTTGTGTCTGTCACATAACAAAAAAAACCAACTGAGTAGTATTGAAAGACAATTTGAATGATATTTCAAATTTATCACTCGAATCGTAGAAACATTCAAAAAGATTGCCCACTCACGATGTATATTTTGATTGTTCAAAAAAGAAATTCTTTCACAAATTGAGAAAACAGTGTGTGAAATTGAAAAATGAATCATCACAATTTAAATTCGAATGGAGATGAGATGATGGATTGTGACGAGAAGAGAAAATAGAAGCATCGAATGGAATCGTTAGATGAATGAGAAGCAAGTGTGAAATCATCATCAAACAAAATTTTATCTCTCTTGAAAACTATATACGAAACACCTGTGTAAAGAGTGAGATTGATATTCATGGTATCAGGGATTTTTAGATAATAATCGGAATCAGTTCTTCAGTGCATGGAATCGTTGTTGTCGAGAAGAATGAAAAGAAACCAAAGACATAATCCCTTTAAATTGTACGGTTTCATCATCAGTAAAACATATTGTAGGAGAGAACACACAGTTCTGACAATTCAAAAGCATTCAACTTGATCAGGAAAAAATTACAATCACAGCGTGTATAGTAGAAAAATCGAATTTTCGAACGTACCATCGGGGCCCATTGAGAGGCAAGTCGAGGGGCCCTAAAGTAACTTGCGGCATTCTGACCACTACTTCTACTACTTCCACCCACTATTCGTGTAGAAAGAAATCCCCGTCGAGGAAATCCACCAATAGGGGGACTTGTTTGCGTTCCCGCGTTGCGGTCTCACCAAGCCCCCTTCTTTCTCCTTTTTCTCGTTCCCACCGTCTTTACCGGCATCATCCGCAATCACGCGAACAGCACCCAACACGGATGGATGGATTACGCGTTTGCTTCGCGTTAAGTCTTTGCCGCCGCCATGTTTCGCTAGTGCGCGATTTTGACGCGAGAGGAAAAGTCTCGGATCATTTGACGTATCGTAAACAATAACAATTTTTTATACGATAACCTACCTCATCGAGGAACTTGTTGAGAAATATTCATTGTTGTGTGTATAGTGGTGACACGTGTGTTTGGCAGTTGATCTAGTGACGTCATTGGGTATCATTTCCCTGGAACTTGCGGATTCCAGTTATTTCGTCGACGCGCTGTTCCAGACGCCATATCCGAGGTAAAAGGGAAGAAAAAATCGGTACCACGTATCGATTTTCACACAAAATCAAATTGTTAGGATCGGTCATGAGAAGATAAATCGGCCTCCTTATTGATTCGATAAGAATTGGATTGGGAATGATAAGAAGTCAAAGGCGAACTTGACGTTGGTTAGTTATAACAATATAACCCGGTAGGGTGTATCGAATCGCTACCGCTATGTCATGAGGAATAGTAATCACGAAAGAATTCGTAGAGAATGTTTCGTAATACGAAACCGTCCACCTAGACCCAAGAGAAGGGATAACTCATTCTTCGTATGTTACTTTAGCGAGTAAGTGAACTCGGTAACACAAACAAGTTCTACCTCGCTCACATCCATTGAGGAGTATTCAACGTTGAACAAATTTAAAAAAATTATTCCAAGTTTTTCTGTGTCATGGTTTTGCATTGTGAGGGAAGTTTTTACGATTTTGGGACCAAATGCGGGGAAACGTATAAACACATAAAAGAAGAAGTGCTAGAATATTTGGAGAATGAAATGAGAAAATCGAGGTAATTCCCTGCGGCGATGAAAATAAAGAGAAGGTGAAATTCAAAGAAGGGCCTGTTCATCTTTCTCCCCGCCGTTTTTAGGAGGACGTGTAACACACTTGGACGTCTCTCGAGTTTGACCTAGATCTTTGACACCGAACTACTTGGTGAGACAACATTAACGCCCCAGTATACCTGCGTGTCTGATGAAATGGGACATGTAGCAACCCGGAGCTAAATTATCCGCGATGTCCAATAAGAGTAAGACTCTGCAGCAACAGCCGCAGCAGCAACAACAACAACAACAACAACAACAGCAGCAGCAGCAACAACAGCAACAAAAACATCATCAATCGCAACAGCAACAACCTGCGCACGTGATTAAATCTTCTACGGTTGATCAAGGGATTCCTCCGCGTTATCAACCACCCCCGCAACCAACCATCGGTATTTTGAAAAATCATCCGAATCACTTAATCGCGACGACTTCGTCGACAACGACGATACCGGTAGCACCAACGCCCATGGTAGGAACTAATCCAAATCTAGCTAATTATCACCACAATCATATCCCACATTCCCAGGCCCCGATCAATTTACAATCTAGAACCATACAACAGCCCCAGCCAAAGGATGCTCAGGGGAAGTATTCTCCAAGGATAGAACATCGTCGTCACTCTCAAGGCAATAGCCCTTTAACTGCGCCATCGACCATTCCTACCAAAGCTCAACAACAGCATTTGCAAGCTAAATTAGGTCAAGGCCAGTATTTATCGCCGAACAGTCAATATCCGACAACAGGAACAGTTACCAGTACCGGTCAAATTAATAACAACGTTGTTGTGCGGCAAAGGTTAACCGACGAGGAATTCTTAAGGCTTGGTCCCGTTGAAATGCTCAAGTTTGTACGCAAAACTGAAAGCGATATCGCCCGACTCGCCGCTGAGCAGAATCGTCAGATACAAAATTTGGTAAGAAATCAAATGTATGATAATAGATCTACTATCCACTTGCTTCTTTTTGGACTGCGGTTTCAACCCTTCAAGTACACACAGCTGCGAATTCGCATCAACCATTTTCATACTTTCCGTTCTTCGTGAAAAATTGATTTCATTCTCGCGTTTGTTTCACTAATCAAATGAGATATTTGTGAATTTTTTTCCATGCCACGTTAATTTGCACAGTTTTTCCTTCAAATTGAGAAAAAGGAAGGTCAAATTGATCGAATAGGAACCGAATTATTAATCGGTAAAGTTGCATGGTGCGAATTTGTACTTGTGTGTACTCCGAAGGTGTCAAAGGATGTGTGTACATGAAGGGTTAAAAACTCCGAAACACTCAGAAATTTATGTGCCATAAGTTTTCGAAGATCAGGCCACTCAAATTAGCTCGAAAAAAGTATTTCGATTACACAAATTAAAGAATAGCTCGACCAGTTACACTATCAACATGAAATATCTCATATCTGCAAGACACTTCAATCACATGTGATGGAAGCAATTTTATTTGGACGCAAATTCAGTTGATAAACTGGATTATTATAGAGAATATAATACAGCAAAAATTAAAAATTCAATTACATATGATTGAATTGCTGATTCGATCATCAAGAACTGGGAATTTCATTCACAACTGTACTTGAAAAATGATTGAAAATTCAACAAGTTTTCAACGGTGTAGAATCTATAGTCGAGATGCATTTTTGTTGAAAAAGTGCATCCCTTCGATGCTTTGGTGGTTCCAAAATTCAAATTTTTTATCGAAGATTTCACCGATTTTTCGGTTTGTTCGAACGTATAAACAAATGAAAAAGCAACAAACTGAACGCGAATGAATCGGTTTACAAAAATTTAGGTAATAACTAAACATTTCAAGAATCATTTTTCGAGCAAATAATTTTTGCGATCCCTGTTGTTTATTTGCAAGTCCAGTGAAAATTCATTCAAGAGAGAAGGCGTTTTTTGATGAATTCACATTCCTCAGCCATTTGAAGGAGTTTGAAGTTGACGAAACCTATTGGATCTTGTAGGGGATTACATTTTATAAAATTTGTTCGAAAAATGCACCTCTCCGCTATTATTGAGTAGTGAAAACCACCACCCCTTGAAGAAAACCAGTAATATATCTTCAGAGAGAAACAGATTTTCACCGTACAAGATTTTTTCCCATCAGCCTAAAAATTGACGATAACAAAATTTAAAAGAAATATTTATTGTTTTGAAAATAATTGCATCCTCCCTGAATTTCTGAAAATTCTGATGATTTACGTATCGAAAGTGATTGGACCTTTTTTTTCTTTTGAAGTAGAATGCAAAAAGTCCAGAAAATTGTTTGTCAATACAAATTTATTGATCCAAAAAGCAGGGACTGTAACGTTATTCACTTTCGTTACTTATTATATATAAAATATATATAACAATATATATATTGTACACAAATTATATATTTATTATATATATTTTCATTATATACTGGGTAACGAAAAAGAATAACGTTACAGTCCCCGCCAAGAAAGTCGTCCACAAATGTTTCTCAAATATCCAAGTTGAAAAAATTTGTTTGATGATTTGTTTATAGTAGGAAAAAAGATTTATTCAATTTTCGTCTGACAAAACGTCTGCTGAACGCAAGAATATAATTCACATTATTCCATGAGAATGTCTGAAAAAAGTAAATTGATCCAAAGACATTCATTTTTTCTCGAATCAATTTTCAGATGGCTTGTAAATGAACAATACGGTTCACAAAATTATTTGCATCCCCATTTTAGCTCCAATAAGCCTTGGATACTTAGTATCGATAGCTCCAAAGTAAGCCTTGGTAAAAAAATGTTATATAAAATTATTTAGCTTTGTACAAGAATATATAAAATTGGGCTCGAGTTAAATATGAATCATATGCAATTATATATAATTCTAAAAATTTTTTCACTCGGATAAATATGGAATTTGAGGTCAAATGAAAAATAAACATATAATGAAAATAAGAAACAGGTATATATTAAAAATTATACATGTTCTTTATATACATCATTATGTCAACTTTTTATGTAAAGTCACATGTATGATCAGTTATATTCTGATTTCAAATACTACAAAACTTATCCATTGGAAAAAATGATTATATATCCAACATTTATAACTATTGAAGTTCATATAAATATTTCTAAATTTTGTAGAAGTACACACGTAACCGTAAATGAAGTAGGAATGGACGATATGAATATTATCCATACTGTTTTATATACTGAGAACAATTTAGAATTAAATTTGCTATATGGAATCATTGGAATGGAGGAACATACTGACTCCCCAGTGAAATTTACTATGGCATAGCAATAGAAACATGATCAAATTTGCAATGTTTTACAGTGAATTACATCAGAAGTCAGTATGTTCCTATAATTCCATAGTAAATTGAACTCTAAATTTCTCTCAATATGTAAAATATGTATCAACTTCCTATCAGGATTGTATGGAAACTAGGTGTGTGAGAGTACTCGAAATTTTCGAGTATTCTCGAGTTGAGTCGAGTATTTTGTACCACTCAAAATTTCCGAACTCGAAAATCTTTGAGTAATTTGTCGATTTTCTTAGAATTATCATGAATCATCATTTGCAAAGGGTAGAATATTCTTAGAAAACATAAGGCATTGTTATCCACTATCACATATAGATTATATTCATATTCATATATATTATATACTTTTCGAGTACTCGGCTCGACTCAACTCGAAAAAATCACTACTCGCACACCCCTAATGAAAACGTATAGAAACTAGATATACGAGGGTGGATTGATAAGTTTCCGGCCTGACCAAGAAAAACAACGTTTTTGAGAATTTTTTTTTCTTTATTTCTCAACATAATCTCCTCCAAGGCTGATACATTTCTCATAGCGGTGTTCTAGTCTAGTAATGCCATCTCTATAGACTGATTCGTCAAGCTCCTCAAAATACCCATTTACAGCTTTGATTACTTCTTCATTGTCCGCAAATCTCTTACCGCCAAGCCATTTTTTGAGGTTAGGAAACAGATAATAGTCACTCGGGGCTAGGTCTGGAGAGTAGGGAGGGTGCGGCATTAATTCAAACCTCAGATCGTTGATTTCAGCCATCGCAACGATTGACGTGTGCGCTGGTGCGTTATCGTGATGAAACAAGATTTTTTTCTTCGCCAGATGAGGTCGTTTAATTTTCACTTCGTGGCTCAAACGTTGCAATAAGTCTGCGTAGTATTGACCAGTGATAGCTTTACCCTTTTCAAGGTAATCAATGTATATAATACCTCTTGCATCCCAAAAAACAGTAGCCATAACCTTGTTCGCCGAAAAAATTGTTTTTGCCTTCTTTGGAGTTGGTTCCCCTGGTCCAATCCACTGTTTAGACTGTTCTTTGGTTTCAGGAGTGTAGTGGTGGACCCAAGTTTCGTCAACGGTTACGAATCGACGCAAAAATTCGCTTGGATTACGCTTATACAACGCCAAATTGGCGGTAGAAATGTTCTTTCGAATCAATTTTTGGTCGACTGTTAGCAAACGCGGCACCCATCTTGCACAGAGCTTTTCCATATACAAATGTTGGTGCAAAATATTTTGTACACGTTCATATGACATCTCACAGGTCTCAGCTATCTCACGAACTTTTAATCTGCGATCTTTCAACACTATTTGATGGATTTTTTCGATCATATCTGGAGTTGTGACCTCAATGGGGCGTCCTGAGCGAGGCTCATCAGAGGTCCTCACACGACCCTTTTTAAACTCGGAAACCTACTGCTTAACGGTTGAATATGATGGGGAGGATGTCCCCAGTGTTGAGTCCATCTCTTCTTTAATTTCCTTCGGCGTTCACCCCTTCAAATGAAAGTATTTGATGACAGCACGATTTTCCAGCTTTTCCATTTTTACGAAAAACACAGAGGCGTCTTGGTCACCGTGCTCTCAAAACTAAACTAACATGGCGATCGGACTGAAACTATAGCTACAAGCTATCTAAGGATGGTACTATAGAACGCCACCTCGAGGTAGGCCTAGTGGCGCCATCTCTTGGTCAGGCCGGAAACTTATCAATCCACCCTCGTATATTTTATAAAAATATATTGATATCGATAAACATCGTTCATTCCTAATATGGAGTTATCACTGTAAAAAGTCTGACTGAAAGTGGCTGCATCTTACTTGAAAACTTGACTGAAATTCAGTCTTTTCCATTGTGTCGGCATTGGTTTTGGATGCTTACTTCCAGCTAAAATACGGCTAGTTTTGGCTGCATCTTAAAATAAGCCGATATTAAGGTTGGAAGTAAGTTTTACTTTTTACTGTGATATTTGAAAAGTTTAGGTAATTATGTGTAATAAGAAACATAACCATATGAGAGAATTTTTAAAACTACCTTATACAGGTTGGTTGGAAAGTTTTGAAAGCAAAAATGAAAGAATGTGTATTTTTTGATGAAATGATTTTTTTTATTCAAATATAGTCTCCCTCAACTTCAACACACTTATTCCAACGATCCTCCAATAATTTTATCCCATCTCTGTAATGATTTTCCGGAAGCTCCGCAAAATACTGTTCCACAGCTGCAATATAGCTTCTTCATTCGACGAAAAACGCTTTCCACGAAGGAATTGTTTCAAGTTTCTGAAGAGGTAATAGTCAGAGGGAACCAAATCTGGTGAATACGGTGGGTGTTCAAGCAATTCGTACTTCAATTCGTTTAGTTCAGCCATCGCCAGAACACTTGTGTGAACACGTGCATTGTCTTGATGAAAAATGATTTTTTTCTTCCGTAAACCGGGTCTTTGTTCACGAATTTTTTCATCCAACTGGTCCAAAAGGTTGCAATAATATTCAGAGTTAATTGTTTCACCTTTTTCGAGATAATCAATCAACAAAACCCCTTTTGCGTCCCAAAAAACCGATGCTAAAACCTTTTTTGCCGATCGTTCTGACTTCACCCGTTTTGGAGCTGAACAACTAGCTTCGGTCCACTGTAAACATTCTTGTTTCAGTTTAGGATCATGATGGTAGATCCAAGTCTCGTCCACAGTTACGAAACGACGCGAAAAATCTGTCTTATTCTGCTTAAAACGCTCCAAATTACGCTGAGAAATTTGTTTCCGATTCAGTTTTTGTGGAACTGTCAACGAATGCGGCACTAACTTTCCGAAAAGCTTTTTCATATGTAATTCTTCGTGTAAAATATGGAGTACTCGTTCATCCGAGATGCCTATGGTATCAGCAATTTCACGCTTAGTCAAACTCGGATCTTTACAAACAATATGATAGACTTGCTCAATTATGTCTGATTTCGTTGCACATTTTGGACGTCCACTACGTGATTGATCTTCAACGCTTGTACGACCACGTTTAAACTCTAAAACCCATCGATGTACAGTTGGAAATGAAGAGGCAGATTCCTTCAACACTTTCTTCATTTTAGTATGAATTTCTGTTGCTGATAAACTTTCCAAAACAAAGAATTTTATCACTGCACGATATTCGGATTTTTCCATTTTCACAAAATACACTGGCACGTCAACTTCGAATGGCTTGTAAACAAAGAATCAATTGACAAATCGGAATAAAATTGTGTGTGTGTTAAAATGAAGGATGAAGTATAAAAATAGCGTATAAATTTTGATTCCTGTACTGGTTGATAGGTGTCGCTTTTGAAACTTTTCAACCAACCTGTAGAATTCATATATAAACAGTATAAAATTGTATATACCTTTTCCATTATATATAATTACCTCAAATTCTATATATAATTTCATATGTAAATTATATAAACTCGAATAACTGATACGTACAACCGTCCTAAGCCTTTTGGCCATATGTCTAGGGGTGCACGAGACTCGAGACGATACCGAGACCTGATATTCGATACTCGAGAATATCGTCGATACTGGGGGTGCACAGAAGCACGAGATTAATATCGGTATCGTTTTGGAATTGACACGAAATTGAGAATAAAGATCTAATATTCGGACATATCATCGATATCGTTGAATTTTTTCAATGTGGGAATAATAAAAAAGGAGTACTGCAAAATGATACATGCGAGAAAAATTCCTCTTCAAAAAGAGCCGTATATCTCTCTCAAATTATAATATATGTATATGGTCTTATTTTGAAAATTGCCTGGTAAAAAATTTCACTGGGAATCTCTGAAAATCCCCAAGACTTTGCTGATCAACTGAATGAAACTGTGCTGTTCATTTGACCAGCTGATACTGCTACACTGATATTCAGAGTATAATGGTGGAGTATTGTTACTTTCGTCAGATATATTAGGCGATACCAATACTGACGAGACGATACCGAGACGATACCGGGACGATACTCGCATCTGATAGTATTTCTCGATACCGAGACGAGACTTTCAAAGTATCGTCGAGAATCTCGTCTCGTGCACCCCTACGTATGTCTAAATTCTTATGTTTCGAAATATCAAGCATTTCATTTAAACTTGTAAGTGTTGAATGATACAAACACCGTGATGTTTAAAACAGTTTTTCACATAGTTTTCAATAGCGTCAAGATTTTTTTAAATTTAAATACACATAAAAAAACCTATTCGAATATGAATATGTAAAAAACGGAGAAAGATTTCGTTGAGATACGGCCTTCTGGCTTAGGACGGCAGTATAACGCGTATATAATTTATTGAACACACAAATCAGGCAAAGGATCTAATGAATTCCTCAAGCCCGGAATATTGTTGGGAATAAAAGCGATTTGGAAAAGATAGTTTTGAAATCTGTTAAGAAATGAATGAAAATGATGGAGATCATTTTTTTTCTAATCGATTTTAAACACGAAAGACCTGAGAACAGTTTATGCTCGCATGGAACATGAATTTCCCTGATTAATTAACAACCGATTAATTAATAACTGCATGGAGAAAGTATATCTGATGAGTTTGAACCTGGCATTTTTTACGGAATGCTACTCTTCGCGGGTGAACAAATCATTTGATCACCGAACCGTTTCTTTATGAAATATTCTTTGTGGGACTGTAAGAAATTCTTCATTTGGAAAAGTTCGATTTGAGTGCTAATTGTGGAGATTGTCAACCATTGGAGTTTTCACCTTCCGACTGAGAGAATGTCATATTTGAAATTACTATGATACACCGAGAAAAAAGAAGTTGTAAAACTTGCATCTTGTGGAGTCAACCCTGTTGAACAAGTTTCATAAGATCACATAAATGCTCATAGTTCTTCGACAAATACACATCAAAAACTGATAGATTGTTTTTTATTTCATCATTTATTATGAGATTTCACAGCTCTTATGAGATCCTTACACGGAGAGAAATTTGTAGTTAAATGTACTATGTTATTATTGTTCCCGAGGAACAGACTGAACTATGACGGGTTCCCCCATAAAACATAGTAAATATGATCAGCATTCTATTGTTGTAGCATAGTAAAAATATGCCCTTCATAGTAAAATCCGACAGAATTCAGTCTGTTCCTCGGGAACAATAATAACATAGTAAATTCAACTACAAATTTCTCTCCGTGTATAAATTCTGATACATTCTTATAATAATTCTCATTCATTCTGTTAAATAAGTATAACCTCATGGACAAATACACATCAAAATCTCATAAAAGTTAAATATCAGAATTTATGAGACGTTTTCAGCAGGGAATATTTGGATGATTTCAAAAATAGTTCGAGGTACCATTGTACAATTTGAGTTGATTTTACAACGTCGAATGTGAGATACACCACAGCTGATGGAAATCTTACATTTCCAACTGTGAAATCAACTCAAATTGTAGTTGCTCAAACTATTTTTTAAAATCGTCCAAATATTCACTTCACAAGATTTAAATTTTATAAGTTTTTTTTCTGGCTGTTGTTAATGACCAGTGAATTATATCGGGAATCATAATAAAAATTGTGATGCTTAAGTTGTTGAATTCTAAACAAAAATGCTTGAAAATTTACAATCTTGTTTTGGAAAAGTAATTTTCGAACTTTCTTTGTGGATTGACAAACAAAAGTTTGGGAAGTTTGGAAAATCTCCGTAAAATCATGAAACTTTTTGGATATTTACAAACTTTTTTACGATAATTTCCAAAGAAAGTTTGTGTAAAAAACTGCCAAACTTTCTGTGGCAGTTTTGTAAGTATTTTTTTTACAGTGTACAACCGTATGAAAATACTGCAATTCTTAGTGTAATCTTCAATATAGTTAACGCCCAATAAACATTTCGTGTCTTGCAGTATCTGTTTAATCCCATCATCATCATGAAGTGATCAGTCTTAATGACTAGTTTGATAAAATCCTCCGACCCTGTCTATATGTTCTCCCGATTTTTTCTGCTTCTTTTAGTTCACATAGAAAAAGAAATATATAAGAATTGAAAATCTTGTTAGTTTTCTTCTTTCAATTCAGTCAAGAATTACGAGCTGGATTCTTCCCGCTCATGAAATAGAACAGTGAATCTGCAGTAATTCATTATTGCACCTTAAAAAAGATTCTTTGTCATACCTCAAACGTATATAAAAGTATATCTCAAAGCTCAATAGGTTCATTTTTCTTTTGTTCACTTCTAAAAAAAAAAAATGACGAAAAACCGCTGTTTTAGCAACTTCTAATTCAGGACACCTCGTTAATGAACGTTTTAACCGTATTGTTAGTTGCATCAATGGAATGCTGTGTTCCATAAAGATATTTCTCTTTCATTCCAATGCAGTGCATCATTGTTTGCTCGCTAAAAACGAATTGAGTCATCTAAACACTTTTGAAGAAAATATGTGCAAAGGGATATGAGAGTCATTTCGTTATCAATCAACAGCAATCGAATTGAAAAAACTGTCAAGTCGTCGTGACTGAAAATTTAGTTGCCTCAACTAAAATATTAGCATAGTTATAGTCCCTTGAACTGAAAATTCCTGTTGCAACAAACAATACTTCAGTTCAGGCAACTTAAATTCTCTACTTGATGTCGTTTGTAGTTACTGCAACCAAAGAGTTTTTTTAGTGTATCATCCAACATTATATTTTTACTATATTTCATCTTAATAATACTGAAAACTGATTTGGAATTAAAATTAGTGTTTCGGTCGAGACGAGACGAACAATTATTTTTCGAGACCGAGACGATAACTGTCAAGCCCAGAGTCTCGACGATACCGAGAATTCCGGCGAAACGTATAATGTGTTGAAGAGACCGAGAATCTCGACTCCAGACCGAGACGATTCTGATTTTTTCGAGACAAAAGCGAAACCGAGACGAGATTATAAATTCCAAGACTAAATCGAGATCGAGATCAAAACTCGGTCAGTCTCGGACAGACGAGACGAGACCGAAACACTAATTAAAATGAAATTTACACTGTAAGAATTTTATATTAGATATTAGCATATTTATATTGTACTTTTGGGATATATTTGATTATGTCGCTATGAACCACAAGTATACGAGCATTCACCATACTCTCTCGTGAGGATGAAGATGAATATTAACGGAGAAACAATCCAATTAGCCGAGCAGTGCTTTTTTATTGCAAAAGCCAACGTTTCGCCCAGATACTGGACATTTTGAAGGCAAAAATTGCAAACGTAGAGATGGGGTGATTCACTGATTAGCATGTGTGTAGTATAGTGCTCGGAGCGGCGCCATCAATTAACCCATCCAATTTTTTGTGGGTTCAACGATGGAGTCTTCCACTTCATCTCTACGTCTGTAATTTTTGCCTTGAAAATGTCCAGTATCTGGGCGAAACGTTGGCTTTTGCAATAAAAAAGCACTGCTCGGCTAATTGGATTGTTTCTCCGTTAATTGATGGCGCCGCTCCGAGCACTATACTACACACATCCTAATCAGTGATAAATCTAATTTTGAGCCTCATAATAATGTATATCCCACGAGTACCATAAAAATACAGTGATCTATAATATAAACTTTCCTCTGTGTAGATTATATCAGAAAATTTGGATTTTCGTAATTATGATAATTCCCTCACTGAAAACATTTCTCCAAAATTCCCTCGAACTTTTGCTCAAACTATTTTGCCTTTCTCTGCATTCCTCGTAGAAATGTTCCGATTTTTTCCAAAATAGTCACATCATCCGCAGAATTTCTCCAAATTTTGGTCGACATTTTGTCAAACTTCATGTCAAAGTAAAACATTTTTTGAATGTTTCATAGAAATATTCCAATTTCTCCAAGCCAGTTGGATTTTCAGCAGAATCCTTTGAAATTCCTATTGCAGTTTACACTGTTACAAAAAAATTAACACCGAATTGATTGATTTATATACACGTCGAGATTGTGTAGAACTTATACTCAAATCGATGTTAATTTACAAAATGCAACACAAATTTGTTTTCAGCTAATGATGAAGAATATTGCATGGTGTGAAAAAACACATGACAAATTCCATCAAATATCTCATACATAGAGTATTTCAGAATTTCTTCGCACATGTCATTTCTGATGGGCTGATATGGGCGGAAAAATGTTGAATAATGAAGCTGAAACTGGCAGCCCTAAAGCTAGCAGCCGATTGTCATAATTTTTTACATTAAACGTTTATTGAAGATTCAAGGATCTGTTATAACAATATAACTTTACATTCCCAAGTAACCGTGAGAGCTTTCAGAATGCTTTTGAAATGCATTAAATGCATTTGAAATCATTTTTGGGAATAAGAATTCCCAAGTGTGTATTAATGGCGGGCCCAATTTAAGCCCAGGGTGGGTGCCAATGCTGCCCAACGTGGGGCCAAGCCGAACAGACAAATGGGACCAACCCTGAGATGATAACATCGTTTCCAGCTTGGCTGTATTGCTTTTCCCGAGGATTGGTAACACCATGGGCCCAGTTTGAACCCAGACTAGGCAATCAATGCTGTCTCTTCCTTTTTTTTGAAATTGGAAAATTGCTTTGAATCCTACCCCAGTGGGCATGAATTTCAGCCCCACTTTGGCCCAGTCTTGGACCTAGTGTTGAGCCCCACACGGAAAAAAATGAACTGTTAATTTTATCAGAATTCCGAGTACTATATGGACAGCAAGAAATATTTGTGACTTTTACTGGAATTCTTGTTAAATTTACCGGAGCCCTTGTTAAATTTGCCGGAGACTTGATTCATTTAACTAGAATTCCGGTTAAAATAGCAGTAATTCTTGCTGTCCATGTATTAACCGGAGTATTTTTTTCCGTGCATCGTGCCTATATGGGCCCAAGACTGGACCAAAGTGAGACCAAAATTCATACACGCTGAGGATTGTACACACATGCTCGGGATATAAATTCATCACCATCTTGGCCTGACACTGGTCCAAATTGGGGCCAAGTTCAAATGTACCCGCACTAAGAGTCATTATTTCCATTTTCTACCAACTATAATTGTACGGGAAAGCACAACAAGGCCATGATGGAGTCAACATGGGTCCCATCGTAATTCCCAAATACTGGATTGAAGAGGATGGACCCAACCTGGGGCCCATTGTCATTATAGGCAATACACGGTTGGGTTTCTATGAAAAGTTTTTTCAAATGTATTTGAAATGCATCGCGTATATTTCAAATTCATCTAAATACATTAGATGATGTATTGAAAACATGTTCAAATTGCTCCCAAAAAATGCATTTTAAAAGCACTTTTGCTTTCATGAGTTATGATTCATAATCATTCATAGGTGAAAATTGTTAGTTGTTGATATTTGGATAGCTATACGGAAAGACATCTATCGTGTATCAATCGCAAGGAGGCATTCTTTTGGAATAAAACCTTAATAAAAATACATTTCTGTCAGATTTCGGACGTTTTCAAATAAATCTAGAGAAATGCACAGATCATTTTTATTGGGGAAAGGTGAACCTATCCACTTATTCTAATGCGGCATCTGATAAGTACATATGTTTAATGCTTTTATTGCAAAGAGTTCATGCAATGAACGCATGTCACTTCTCGCAATTGAGACGTAACAAAAATTCATGGGCCACTTCCTAGATTTCTTCTCCGTCTAAAAATTAATGCAGTCGCTATTTCTCAGCTGAGAAACAAAAGTGATTCCTATGATAGCTGAAATTTATTTGGTACAGCAATATTTTTGACTATGAAAATATTAAATATCTGAATTAACCACCATTGCCAATTTTTAGTTATTATATCGAATTATTTTTCTTCGCGTGTGAAATAGAAACAATGATTTGTTAAAATTCGTGGTTCTTGACGAGTAATGAGTTTTAGAAGAAATATACTGAAAATAGTGAAAGGTGGGTTTTTGCACAGATATGGGAATTTGAGGGAGTATCAAACGTATGAAATCAAAACCCTTGAGTAGTGCAGGGAGAGTAGGGTATAGCCGAACACCGGGTAAATTAAGTTATGTTCCCATGTGGAAATTTCTCCTGGGTTCAGACCTGCGCCAGGTTTATAATTCCTAATTGATGAATGACCTCAACTTGGAATGTTACGCTTTTCAAATATCCAGGCAAAACAATGGTAGGCAACTCGGGGCCTATATGGGCTGTGGGTGGGCATACCCGGATTCAAATATTCCAGGAATATACTGGCAACCCCAACTCGGGCCCACATGGGCCGTGGGTAGGCAACCTCGTATTGGATGCCTAAGATATACACCTACGGGACCAGGGCCTACCTTAGGATGCCCAAGATTGCTTTCCACACGGGTTGTTGCAATTAACAACGTGGAGCAATAACGAGCGGGTTCAATAAAGCAGATGCAATCGGTTGATATCACCATGCATTGATCTATTTCCGTTGATGCTTACCTCTTGGAAACACTAATCGTAAATTAAAATGAAAGACTTGTAAAAATTGAATATTGTGGATTCATTTCGCGTTTTAGTGAAATTTAAATCCGTTAGATTTTGATCTTTCTTCATAATATCATCATAATGATTCTTTACACATGCTGCATTGATATACACTATGTTATATGCTACGGAAATGAATCAGTAATAGTTTGGAACACTGTTCGTAATCACTCCATGGTATTCGGGTAAGTCCAAACGTCAAGGATTTTTATTTTTCCTGAAATCTCGATTCAATCCGAAGATTTCTTATAAAAACTTTGATTGAACTTGAAGTTGATTATTTAAACTTCAATTTCCAATGCGGAAATGTTTGACATTTGAGTGGTTTCTTTGTGCTTTTTGCGATCTTCATTTCCCCTACACTGAAATGACATGACAAATCATGGAAATGGATGAAGAAGTGAAGTGTTAAAATTTTGTGCTCCGTCTTTGAATTCTTAAACAATTCAAAGAAGACAGGGATTTGTAAGAATAATCATACTGAGGCACTATCGTAGAAAAAAATACTTTGTTTTCTCATAAAACAGTGACAAAGAAGATATGCAATGACTTGGCACATCAAATGAAATAAACAAACAGAGAGATACCCAGTTTCAGTATAACAACCAAGTTGTTTCGATTCCAATGCACGTAATATGAAAGAGTGCTTGAATACCTACATTCAAATCCGCTCATAAAAGAGGAAGTTAGATCTTATTACTGATACATTCAAACGAGAGATATGAAAACTCTCTGTTCAACACGAATATTTTCTCTCCAGCTCACTTGGTACCACTCTCCCGTATTATTACAAGGAGAGGAAAATAATTGTATTGACTACTCACATAACAATTCCAAATCACCCTTTTGGATCACTCTGAATCATAACTTATAAAAATTCTTAAAGATTTCTTATACAACACTGCTAGATGTCTCAGAAGCGTCCCAAAGACCACATTCTATACGGAAAAGAATAATTCACTGAGGTAGCTAGGAATTAGCTGTGGTAGCTATTTCGTGTATTTGATACTTGGATAGCGAACAAAATAGCTACAAGGGCTAGATTTTAGCTCCTATAGCAATAACTTTTGTTGCCACAGCTAATATCTAATTATCCAAATATCAACTACATCATTTTTTCCGTGTAACAGTACAGCGTGTCTCTGAGACATTCTTAGAATTTGCAGAAAATCTCCGGGATAACTTGATTTCTTCCATTTTATCAAGTAATTTTACGTCGTGAGGATTCTGGGTAAAAAGATTGAGTAACTTCAGGATCCAAGGGATGCAACTTCATTTCGACTAAAGCTTCTCGAAAATATTAGCAAATGCCTTCAGAACCTTCACTTTTTCGTATCCCATGAAACATCTTTCAAAATAGATTCGAATGAATTGAAAACTTTCTTCAAAGGAAATTTATATATCTTTTTGTTATCATCGAGATTCGTCTCTTCCTCAAAACTTATAAATAACGAAGCATTTCTGTACAATTTGAAATTTCATATCAAAATATACACACACGACAGCCATGAAAAATCAAACTTGCTGATTTTTTCCAGCTCAGTGAACTTCGAGCTTTAAAAGAAGCCAACCAAAGACTAAGCGATGACAATCAAGAACTGCGTGACCTGTGTTGTTTTCTCGACGACGATCGTCAAAAGGGTAGAAAATTGGCCCGAGAATGGCAGAGGTTCGGCAGATATACGGCGAGTGTGATGAGACAGGAAGTCTCAGCTTACCAAAATAAACTGAGACAACTGGACAATAAACAACAGGAACTGATTAAAGATAATCTGGAACTGAAAGAACTTTGTCTGTACCTGGATGAGGAAAGAGGTGGCGGCCAAAGAGATGACGGTGATGGTTCAAGTTCGAGTACCAATGCCGAAGAAACTGTCCCTCCTAGACCTCGACATACCTCTACGTTCAATGGTAGGGTATATATTTTCTCATAAAATATTTAATTATTGAGAGTACCAGGAATATACCATTAAAAATAACAGTACCAAAGTTTCCAAAGACGGTACTCGCGAGAGCTAAATAACGCTTGTATCTTTCGTTTTTTTTAAAGACCAAACAATGCAGTACGTGAGAAGCTTAGAGCAGCGAGTCAAACAATTGGAAGAGGATAAAAGTGTTCTTCAGGCTCGAGCACAAGGTTGGGGAGACGTCCCGGCGGAAGTCTGGGAAAATCCTAACAGTCCGAGTGAAAATCAACACTTGGGAAGTCGACCCGAGGCCGTGGTACGCGCTCTGCAAGTTCTCGAAGTCAGAGAACAGCTTGAAAGAGAAGGTGGCCACGATGGGGAAAAAGCCTTGGTTCGTGAAATGTGCAATGTGAGTATTTAAAAAACTACGTTGTATTATTCCATCATTCTCAACGTGCCAGAGAATCATTATAATTTTATCGATAGAAAATTTCTTTTACGCGACAGGAAGTTGTCTTCGCGGTACAGTTTAACTTTAATGTACACGCTACCGATCGATACACTCCACTGCGAAGATATTTTTAAAATGATGTTTCAAATTGTAATTCAACGTAATCAAATATGGATAGAAGGTCAGATTTTGACTCATCTTCGCCGTATTGTTGAATCCTAGATCGAATTATTATCGGAATCTTTTCAGATGAATTTCAAACGCAGACAGACCGAGATGTATGTGTTTAAAATTTCAACTGAAGCAGAAATAATATATTAAATCACAGATAAATCGATAGAACGACTAAGAGAAATATCACGGAGACGGAGATATATAAATTCTCTTCGCTTCTTCTTCCATGAAATGTAAAATTCTATACATAAATGATTTTCAAATTTCTATTTTGAAATGTTAATCACTTCGATTGAACCATCATTCATTTTGATAATACGATGCTTCGAGTTATCAGATTCTCAGATGAAAAATATTCCATCGCTCCTCCCGAGAATGGTTTTCAGGGAAGGTTATTATGAAGTCTTAAATTGCTTCTTCTTGTTCGTTTCATCAGCGTGTTCGGATTAGGGAAATTGCCCTTTGTGAATGAAAGTTCTCAATCATTTTCCTTCGCGTTACTTACATGAGTGAACGTAGTTGAACATTATTTGCCTTATGATTTATGATCACAGACAAATCATTCAACTCATAAACGGTAATAATAATTTCTCTTTTTCAGGTTGTTTGGCGGAAATTGGAGGAAGGTCCTCAAACGAGGCACTAAAAAACTGCCATCGGATAAGTGAAACTGCCAGATTATGATATTATTAAAACGATTATTGATATTATTATATTGAATTCTAATGTACCTAAGTGCATTTATAGTATTATTATTTTGATGATTTTACTTTAAAAAGTCATGTTACAAATTTTATAGATTTTTATTGTACACACTTTACTCGACAACAATTATTGTTAACAACGTTTAAATCTTGGATAACAATGCTTCTATTTATATACAAAAGAAAAATCTAAAACAAAAACTTGTAGTGCCGTTAGCTTGCCTAGAACGACTGTTTATAAACTTTATTTTTATTACAAAACAGCATTCTGCGGCAGTTTATTTTACTTTCCATTGTCCTTGCATTCCTTTCTCCCCTGCACAATTCAAAGGTCTTCGACTGTTGTTACGTCGTTACGCTATGTTGATTTTCATTCATATAATGTTGCAATCGACAAGTGTTATCGAATAATTCAGATATCAAGCTGATCTAAGCATTCATCGAATGCTTAACGATTTTATCAACGAGAAAAGATGTTTTAATATCCGTGGTTACGCGGGCACAGCGTTTTTCTTGAACGATAACACGGCAAGGCCGACACTAGTCTTGCATTCGTCAGAGGGTTGAAGGGTATCTAGGGCAATCTCGCGTAGTCCCATTGAGCGCAAGGATCCTTTGACAAGTTAAATATAGAAAGTAGCGTTATGTCCGACGAGTTGTGTATTCACAGTATGATTCTCGCCCAAGTGAAAAGAATACACCCTACTTCTTTTTCTTTTTCTCTTTTTTTTCATTTTTTTCTCAAGTTTGAGTACGCGTTGAGTAAAAGTATGTGAAAAAGCAGGGATCGTTCAATGTTGAGGGACAGAAAATTTGACATACGATGTCAAAAAAAGAATGACCTTTAACGTTAAATATATTGCAATAAACGTCCGTGCGGACGAATTTACACCTGGATACATTATTTTTCACAAACTTTAACGTATGATTTTGTTTTTAAGTACACTTTGTCGAATGAATTGTGAATGAACGAACCTCAGTCGTGTGTTTTCTAAACACACTTCTCTTTATACAAAGTACAAAATATCTATTGTTGGCATTTATAGAAGACGCATCAATCTCGTACGAGTGATGTAATCGAACTTTTAACTGCACAAACGAACATCGACGATAGAACTGCTGTGTTAATTTATAGTTAAAGAGACGTAAATCTAATTTTACGCGTATGCTTGGATATATATACACGCGAAATCATCGATGTGAATTTCAATTCTTTTGTGAAAGAATCTTTCATTGAATTTTGATACAGAATATTGAGAGTTGAAATAAAAATAATGAGAAAACAACTGGTCTCGTGTAATAATAAAAAATCCTTGAACTTTGTTGAATATTTCAAAATCAATACAGATTTCTATTAAATCTTCATGTGATTTTTCATGAAATTATGGGTAAATACTTGAAAACAATCGTGAATCGAACATTGTTATTTCAATGAAAATGTTTTCATCAAATTACATTCATTTGCGTGGACGTTGAGTTTCGATCGAGATCGCAAAACAAAGACCTTGAAGGTAAATTGCACACCACATTCATGTATTCCCATCACCACACATCAGATCAAATCTCTTCCTCGTGTACGAGTGGAAAATCCGAATGAATTGGTTTTATTTTACTTCATAAAACAAAGAGATGATGTAAAATGTAAAACGTTTTACCAATCGAAATACGATTTCGCTTTTGTTTTTATTATTTTTTCAAATTATCACGGAACTTGAAAATTTCAAGTGAGGTAGGAAGTTGAAACAATGTAAAATTCTTGGTGTCACTTATGGTTTTCTTCCAAATTTTCTCAATGGCTCTCCTCAAAGCAACTTCCAAAGCGGTAGAAGCGTTAAGAGATTTCACTTTTGTTTTCTTATTCAATTGAGAATATGCCTCTATACGATTGAGAGTATTTTGAACAAATGAAAATTCTTTCACCACAAAGACTAATCCTCTCAAATGAAAAGGAATACTTCTGATACCATATCCCTTTCCGACACTTTGTCCATACATGGGACGATGTTTTTTAATGCGTTTGTAACTGTAGACTATTGAATAACAGGGTGTCCAGCGTCAGTGAGATACTGGATTCCCTGACTTTTCCCTGATCATTTGAAAATTTTCCCTGACTATTCTAAAATCCGAAAATTTTTTGAATTATAACTCGTATTTTATGTTGTTTTCATACTTGAAGAAATGATTTGAATGAAAAATTCTGTTGGGGTCAATAGTTATACCTCTTATAGCAAGAAGGCATCTTGTAATTATTTTTTATTGTCCTACTTGCATAGACAGTGTGAATATAAGGAAAATTAATAGAAGAAATCTTTTTCCGTTCTTCTCCCTTGTTAACCATCATGGGCCCAACACTGTCACTTGAGTGGCACTATGGAGAAGTTGTGCTTGAATAATATATTAGGTGTACAAATAAGTTTCCGCGGTTTGTCAAAAGATGGCCCCACCAGAAGGTTATGGAGAAATTGTCAGATGTAAAACGTAATATCCCAAGTTTAGTCATCTGGCAACACCATAACCTTAAAGTACTAGTGATTCCGTATCAGCATCACGTAATTTTTTTCGTGCAAAAATGTCAAGTTTTATTCCGAATAAGCATCATTTGCGGGAACTTTTGATTTACTTCTTTAATGTGAAAAAATCTGCAGCTGAGGCGCATCGATTGCTTCTAGAAGCATATGGTGAAGCTGCTTTAAGTGAGAGAAGTTGTCAGGAATGGTTTCAAACGTTTAAGAACGGTGAGTTTGACGTTAAAGACAAAGAACGCAGTGGAAGGCCGAAAGTGTACGAAGACATGGAATTAGAAGTACTATTGGAGGAAGATTCGTCCCAAACGCAAAAAGAACTTGCACTTACTCTACAAGTGACTCAACAAGCAATTTCACATCGTTTAAAATCGTTAGGAATGATTCAAAAACAAGGAAATTGGGTTCCATATGAACTAAAGCCGAGAGACGTTGAACGCCGATTATGCATGAGTGAAATGCTGCTTGCCAGGAATAAAAAAGAGTTTTTGCATCGTATAGTCACTGGTGACGAAAAATGGATTCACTACGATAATCCAAAGAAGAGAAAGTCATGGGTTAAGCCCGGCGAACCATCAACATCGACAGCTAAGCCGAATATTCATGGAAAAAACTCATGCTGTGTATTTGGTGGGATCAGCTTGGTGTCGTGTATTATGAATTGCTGAAACCAAGCGAAACCATTACTGGAGCTCTCTACCGAACACAATTGATGAGATTGAGTCGGGCACTTAAGGAAAAACGCGCCCATTACTACTCCAGACACGACAAAATTATTCTTTTACACGATAATGCTCGTCCACATGTTGCGGCGCCGGTAAAAACATACTTGGAAACACTCAACTGGGAAGTTTTACCCCACCCGCCGTATTCACCAGACTTAGCCCCTTCTGATTATCACCTGTTCCGGTCGATGGCACATGGTCTGTCTGAGCAGCGCTTCACATCATATGAAGACACCAAAAATTGGCTAGATTTGTGGATAGCGTCAAAAGATGAAGAGTTTTTTCGACGGGGTATCCGAATGTTGCCAGAAAGATGGGGAAAAGTAGTGGCAAATGATGGAAAATACTTTGAATAAAACGTAATGTACTTTTCCTTTACAATAAATTCCTAATTTTTTATAAAAAACCGCGGAAACTTATTTGTACACCTAATAGAATACTTTTTTATCACTTTTTCACTGGAAATATGAACACAAAAAAGTTGAAAATAGGGAAAGATACCTTTAGAAATTTAAAAAAATCGATTTCTTCTTTACATGTTTCGAAAGTTTATACCCTAAAAATAACATACGCAAATCTCAAATGGAATCATTTTATCTTAAAAATATTGAATCTGGAAGGGATTCCTGAAAACGATGCAAACAATTATAAACATAATGACCTACAAATATCAATAACTTTCATAACTTGTCTTCTTTCATACACTGTTAAAAATGTTTCGAAATTTCATAACTTTTCCAATTACATCTGTAACTGAAATTTCCAATTCTTGGTATTTGAATTGAGAATTCATTTACACGTGATTGAATTTTCAAATTTTTACTACATTTTATTACGGATTTATGTATATTTTCGTAACTGAAATTTCATACACATGTAACTTAATTTTTCAGTTACGTGATTGGAAATTGCTTCCGTTACGTGTATTTGAAGTTTTGTCTAGAAATTTTTGACAAAATTACAGAAGAAATAGTGAGCAAGCGTTGAGCAGGTTTACAAGCGGCCGAATCGCTCGGAGCGCGCGTAGCTCCACCACGTCTAATTGACGAACATGCCGAGAAGCACATTCGTCCTGTGTACGAGGAATTATCTAAGGACGAGCTGCTAACGAGGTGTTTGGGTGGACACACACAAAATGCGAACGAGTCGTTTAATTCCACTGTGTGGCGCATCACACTTAAAAACCTTCACTCAGGCGTTAAAATCGTCGAGATTGCTGCTTACATCGCTGGAGGAATATTCAATGAAGGCTACAGTGCAGCATTGAAAACCATGCAATTACTAGATTTGAAAATTGGACAGCAATGCAACAATTTCGCCAAGAGCGCCGACAAGGAGCGCGTCACCCGACAAAACAGGCGCGCTTCATTTTTAAGTAAAGAAGCCAGAACAGCCCGCAGACTCCTCGAACATCTGGACGAAAACCAGTTTTTTGAAGAATCTGAAGAGCTACTCTATGCAGTAGGTATCGCTGATTAGCATATTAATGCGGTGAGTTCGAGAAAATTACGATTTTTTACATACGAAAACTTTGACGCACGATTTCTCGGTTTTTCATTTTTACGATTTTTCCTAATTGGCGGGGAAGATAGGGAAAAAATGAAACGTCCTATCGAAACGAGATGAGATGGAATGTATTCGGGATTAAATTCTCTTCTAGTTGGACATAAAAAACTTGAGGAAAGTTAAGATTAACCCACTTTTCGAACAATCTAAAGTGATTTTTTTTTCCAAAACGTTGAATTGTTTTTTCAATTTGCAAAAAATTGTTGAATTTTTCATTTTTCGTTGAATTTTCTTGGTTCAACTAGAAGCTATGCGATTGAGAAATGAAAATTTTTTTGGGTTCTTTGTTTCAGATGGAAATTGCGACCTGCATCTTTCCCGCCGCACGACAAATGCATACTCGAGGCGCCTCGACGAAATGCTTGTACCAAGCATAATATGACATATATGTTGATGAAAAAATTTGAGAAGACTGTTGAAATATATAACAATTAACCCTGAAAGTTTCATTTCAATCGGATATTTCTTTCCTTCCCAAAATAATTCTCGAAAAAATCGATTTTTGAATAATTTTGATTTTTTGATATAAGATAAAAAATTCAAGAAAATCACCTTATTTCGGAATTCGTTTGATGAGAACCTTCCCTTAAGAGAACAAACGATGATTTAGAATCCATCAATGACGCAATTAATTATACAGTCTCAGCCTCAGCTCTTCAGTTCACAAAAATTTTACTAGATTGTCTTATCGTCATCATTCTACGTTGGAATATAAAAATATCAATACGTTATATGCTCCTATTTCATACTTGAAAAAAAATTCAACTCAATTGAAAAGAATTTAAAACAGCCAATGAAAAAATACAGAGCTTAGAAATTATATCGAAAAATCGATGTGTCATTATTTATTAAACAGTTTACAAAATGATGGACCATCGCGTACACCTCAGCAAAGAACGATAATATTGTAACTATGGCAATAAACTGCATTAAACTGTGTAATAAATATTCCTACTCGCGTACCTCAATCGGGACCAAATTATTCAAGAATTTATAAAGTTTTTCTAGTGTTTCGTCGTGCTTTCCTCGTATAATGCTTTCTAAGCTGTTTTTCTCGCTGCAATGGAACTGTATGTTCATTGAAGTATGATCAATATTCAATGATATCATGCTCAATCTTCATTACAAGGTAATTCGAAAGATGAAACGAGTCTTTTTTACTATACGAAATTCCGTTACAAGAGAAACGAGGAGTATTATTCATTTTCTGGACTGAAAAATTTACCCTCACGCAACCTATATATCAAAGCTATCTTTATTGGATTACCATACATTTTGGAACAACATTATCCTGCCGATACACGGAGAGAAAATCGTAAAATTCAACGCATGATATGATAGAGGAGTACTTCGAGGGTTTATATCGCAAATTTTACAAATTTCATGTCTTTATTGCAATTTGTGTGACGTGAGAAGTTGACGAGTAAAAAAATCTCTGTTCTGAAGTGAAGATCGAGTAGTTTTATTGTCATATGAATAATTTATACTTCAAAGTTTTCAATTTGAAGAATAGTAAAGTGTTACTTATAATTTCCCTTCTTCTTCGTCTTGAGGCATTCATGACGCATATCGTGAAATCATGGGAAATAATATTTATCAGGCTCAGTTCTGTCTGTATGGATATTATTTGGGTTGAGATAAGTTATGATTTTATTGGTGGTAAAGCTTTGAGAGGAATCTAAATAAAGATATTCTAAGAGATTTTTCTATCTATCATTAGAGATATATCTATCATTGATAATGCTTTAGGAGTTTATTTATTTAGATTTTTCTTAAATGTTGTCGAAGTTTGAATCGTTTTAAAAAACGAAACCAAAATTCAAACTTACAAAACCTGATGAATTATCGTTATTTATCTTCTCGAACTAACTCCTCGGAACTGGAAACATCATTTAAACAATGCATTGAAAGTTTTTCAATCTTTAACAAGTGAGTATTTCGTTATTTGATGACTGATTCGTTTCAATAAACGATCCAAACTCTGACCATATTTTCATAACGCTTTGTAACTGCTAGGTGATTGAGAGAGATTAGGTTTTTAAGCCTCACTGTTCTTTCAATATTTAGAAAAATGACTGTCAATTCAGGGAAAATGAGGATCACTGAAAAATATTCGTAGTGAGTCTACTGAAAATTCGTAGTCGATTTATTAACAATTGAGAAATGCCAATGGAACTATCAACTGTTAATATTTTGACTACGAATATTTTTCAGCGATCCTCATTTTCCCTGAATTGACAGTCATTTTCCCAAATATTAATAGACCCGGTCTTTCCGTGTATTTTAAGCGAAGTTCGGAACAAAGAAAGCGGATGAAAGTGAAAGAGGATAAAATTTTAACCACTTGGCGAGATTCGAACCCATGTTTTTCATTACCTATGCAGCCATGGAATGCTATGATTCCTGACAGTTTGAAACCGATGCTCAAAGTCTGTACACTGAAAAAAAAATTTATTCCAGTCAAATAACTATTCATTTGTCCTGTACCGAAGAAATATTCATTAGAATCAACAAAATATTCTTTGGAACCAAAATAATTTATTTGAATTAAATAGATGGTTTTGATCGTTTATTTGATTCCAATAAATTATTTTGGTTCCAAAGAATATTTTGTTGATTCTAATGAATATTTCTTTGGTACAGGACAAATAAATATTTATTTGACTGGAATAAATTTTTTTTTGAGTGTATGAAATGATTTGCATTACCTTTCATCGAACGTAACAGTACTCTTCCCAAAACGGCATTGAACGTTTATAAAGCATATTGATAACATATAATTTCAATACTCTACAACAAGCAATTATTAAACGCTTCGGCAAGAGAAGATTGGAACCTTTTTACGTTTCTTGTCAGCTTCGAGTGCGCTTACTACGAGCGTATATTTTCACCAGGAATGACATATTGTTTCAAAAACCGATCAGATTTTGTTAGAATCTGACATATTCTGACGATAATGTGGAACAATTTTTGGAACAAATGTCAGAATCTGACATTCAATTTCCACCAGGGTTGGTACTAGGAAATTTCAGTATATTCATTTTCCAATACATTTATTGAAATTTCACACTGTACTGTAAAATTCCAATCTCTGCAGTCAAATTCCAGTGAATGTGGTGTAACATTTCTACAAATATACTAGATTCCCAGTGAAATAGTAAAATTTTTCAGTACAAATTTGATACAGTGTAGCTAAATCTTAAAAATTGATGGAAATAGTTGAAAAGAACAACAAAAATCATGAATCACAATATCGAATTTTCAATCACTCTTTCAGATTGAAAAACAGAAATAGAACTGTTTCCCATAACCCAATTCTTTGCCCTAAAAAAACAAGAAGTGAGATATTCTCGAAAGTATTTAACCCTCACAGGAAAGCTGGATATTAGTGATGTTGATCCTGAGTGAGGATCGGATCGATCCTGGGATCAGAGCTATTTGGATGGATCGGGTGTATAGATCGATTCTACCCTAACAGCACAATGTGTCTCTAGGACGTTTTCTGAACGTTCAGGAAACCTCTCCTACGTTCTATAAACGTTCCAGTGGCACGTTGTGCTGTCTGGGTGTAACTCACAAAGAAGATCGATTTTACAGGATCGATCTTTTGGCATTTTTGAGGATCGATTTGGAAAGAATGGTCAAAGATAGCGAACTCGAATCAGGGTTGGGTACGCATAATAGATTTTATGCAAGCAATAATGTGCGCATAAAACTTATACAGATAATGCAGATAACTACCCAGGTAGCACAAGCACGTTCTGAGAATGTTCTAAGAATATACGTTGAGGATATTCGAATATTCTATGGAGATTCTTATTACGTGCGAATATATTCTACGCACATTCTCAGAATGTTTGAATGACACTGTTTCAAATATTCTCAGAATATTATGCCACGAATATTGTGGGAATACCATAAGAAAATGCTGTCAAAATAGAAATTCCTGCCAATGTAACTTCTGTATATAACCGAAAACTAATTCACAATCAATTTTTTCACTCATTAAACATCTGTAATCATGGATTCTTAGCAATATTATGGATTCACATGGATAGGTGAGATACTTATGATTCGCAACAAGCAATCATAATATATACGGTATTTCCTAATATTTTATTACACTTTTGATGATTGGGATCATGGGTTGGCACTTGGAGGGTTAACTGTAATCCATCATTTCAATTATACTGAAGAATTCTAATGAGCGCTTAAGGTATCAAAGGGATATCAAGTTTGTGGGATTAGTTGATTTTCTCTGTAAGATATATTTCAAATATATATTTCACCCTGATCGCGAAATCTTACAGGAGAGATCAGGTGATCTCACGGTACTGGTATCCTTTGAAATCACTTGAATTCGGAAGATTGAATTTATGAACAATGAGTGCGATAGGTATGATTGTTGCACGGAGAAAAAGGTATCTTGAAAAATCCCATAATTTATGGAGTTTTGGCGTTGGTCTAACCCGAGTCAAAATATTTACGTGAAGATAACTCTAAAAGTACCATAATGGCTGGGACTTTTATGAGGAAGGTACCATACTTCTTTATAAAAGTCCAAGAAATTATGGGACTTTTAAAGGTTCGTTCACGTAAATATTTTGACTCGGGTCAGACCAACGCCAAAAATCCATAAATTATGGTATTTTTCAAGATATCTGTTTTTTCAGTGTGGAAAACGAAAAGTTTTTCGAAAATAAATGTTGCAAAATCTTCTTTAATCTCTCAACTAGATAAACTAAATATTCTCATCAGATGAGTAACGTTTCAAACTCGAGTATAATGACAAAATTAATAATCACTATTAACTCTGAGTTTATGGATAAGTAGTTGCTCGGAATTCGTATTTATGAAGGATAATGAGGGATTCTTAACAGGGTACCGTGGTTAATTACTTCCACACATGATCAGAAATTACCTATTATATTACAATCGATTCTTGGACAAAGTGCATTGTCATTGTATTTTCGGAATCCAGAATTACTTTGGTCCTCAGCCTGATTCTACATAGTACACTCACAGAAAGGATTTCTTGAAATGAGAAAATTTTTCTTGTCGCTGGGGCAAAACTCACTTTTTTCTTGAACCTAGAAAATTTCTTTTGAAATCAAAACCAACTTTTCTTGATTCAAGTAAAATTTTCTAGGCTCCAGAAGAAAATGAGCTTTGTCCCAGCGACAAGAAAAATTTTCCCATTTCAAGAAATCCTTTCTGTGAGTGTAGAAAATTTTGTGTATTTTTAACACACGTGCATGTTCCAAACGGTCCACTAAAAATTTGTGTTAAATATTGACAAAAAGGGTATGATGAATTAACACAAACGTGTTAAATTTACATCGAAAAGCTGTCAATTTCTCGATTCTCGACACGAATTTTGAGTGGACCGTTCCTAACACAAATTTTTTTACTATGTAGACCGAATTTTTAGGAAAATAACATTATTTCTGATGGTTTTTGAACTAAGTACACGGAGAAAAGTACATGGGATTGATTACCATTTGCCTTAGTTCTCATTGCGACTTTAGAATAGGAAGTGAGTGATGGCTCGCGATTTGGTGATCATTACGATGTTAATCTATTGTTCCCATGGCAACGTAAACAGTTTATCGTACTCAATTCGATTCCACATGGCACTTATTACAATTTTGAAATATCTGTCACCAAATTACTATTCTTCAGAGTAACCGTTACCGTATACTTCTCTCCGTGTATGTATGTATTGAATCCTTGGAACATTTCAGTTCTTGTATCAAGTTTTTGTTTTTATCTTTAATAAACTATTCGGAAATAGTTTAATGAAATCCAAATATCACTTCTTACCGCACAATGAGAAAACTGAATATTAGCCACCACTAGAAAATTTATAGTTGTTCGATGATACTTGACACGAAAACTGTTTTTTGTTCGAGTTACTGCAAATAAAGCCACATGCCCATAAAATAATTAGATGTGATCATGATAGAAGATTCCCACACAGCACCACAGTCCCAAAAAAATTCTCAAAAAATTAATAGAGGAAACAATTAATTCAAAAAGAATTCTTCATGAATCCTTCTGGGACTGTGGTGCTGTGTGAGTTCAACCATTAGTTGCATTAATCACCCTGCAGAAAATGCCAGGCAAATCCGGACGAAAATCAACAGATTCTAGGCCGAGACATAACAACCTGGAACCAGATAAGTCCCTCTCCGGTTCTGTCCGGTTTTTATCTCAGAATCTGCTGGTTGTCATCCGCATTTTTCTGATATCTTCCATGGAGTAGTTAAGTAATGGAATGATAATATTATAGTAATATTAAAGTGAATTATTGATATTATAGTAATTATAAATGAAAATTTTAGTTGATGAGATGAGGAACTTCACAATTGAATTGTTTTCTCTTCAAAACCAAAACTCTGTGACGGAATCACTTTTTTTATGTATATGTATATTTTAATTTTTTATGTAAATCTAATAAAAAACCGATTGAACACACTTTTTAAATGAATAAAACAAGAAATGAATCTTAACTCAATATTTTCATTATTCTTTATGAATGTAATAAATGAAGTGATATTAATATTCATTTGAATCAAAGAATGTTCAATCAATGCTTCCTTTATAGATAACTTTAGTTCGACAATTCTGAATCATAGTTCGAACTTCGAGTTAAAACTGCACTGTGAACCCATAGATATTTGCTCACGTGATGCCAACGCATGATAACCATAGATTTGCTATGCGAAATAACATGACATGCACGAAGATATTATCCATGGAGTTGAAGTGCATTTTCCTAATCATACAAAACCAGTCCACCATCATGGATTTTGATGGTATAAAAACCCATGTATTCAGCATAGTAGTCAGTATTGCTCGCATTCTTACTCAAATTTCAACTTTTTATTACTCAAAATGTTCAAGTGTTCAAACTCTTATAAGTGCTCGATCTTCATCAAGTGTTACATTCTTTTTGAATGTTTGAATTCTTCGAGTGTATTCATGTACGAGTACAAGTTTTTATCAAAATTTTATGAAATTCAATATAAATCCGACAAAGTTTCTATAAAAAATACCGATATTGTGCATCACTACAGAGAAATTTGGATTTCATTTGATGAATGCTGAAATATACACACGAAAAGAAAATCATTCTGGCATGGAAATCTGATTTACATCAATCTCGTTGGCTATAACAGCGAAAAATGTCAACATCTGCAGTTGAATTCCTGTGCTAGAAATTCCAGGCAAATTCGGACGAAAGCCAGCAGATCCCAGGAACAAAAATCGAGCAGAACCGGAAAGGAACTTGAATACACAGAAAAAAATGATCAGCTATTATTTGGATAGCTAAAAATTAGCTGAGGCAGCTATTTTTCAACTGTCACAGCTACTCATTTAGCGGTAGGAGTAAGAAATGTAGTTGCTGTAGGGAAAATTCAACAGCTCAACTACAAAATTCGTGCAGTTACAGCTACGATTTTCTACTGCGGTAGCTAAAAAATAGCTACAGCTACAATTATTCTAGTTACAGCGGTGAAACAGGGTGCTAAAAAAGTGAGTAGCTGCCACAGTTACTTTCTTCTTTCCGTGTATGTCTAGCATTTTCAGCAGAGTGGTTAGCTATTTTGTATATAATTCTGAAAATTTTACGGCCTCAGAAAATAATTCGTTGCTACGGCTAAAAATCATTATGTAACGGTAGAAATTATTTGTTACATTAGCGAAAAGTTTCCTGTCCTAACAAGAAGTGAAACAGCCAATTGAAATTTTTCTTTCTTCCATGTAGAACAATTTACAAACAACTGCTGGGATTTAGAGTATTCTTTAGGGATTCCGGAAGATTTTGGAGAAATTATAAAAATCAAATCCGACGGATTTGGAGAAACTCAGAAAAATTAAAGAAAAAAATATACAACATCAAAATATAATTCAGAAAGTGTTGAATCTTTACTGAGGAAAAAAAATTGCTGACGCAGCAAATCCAGGTACACTGAGAGCCCAATTTTGCAGACTGGAAGAAATTTTTCTTTGTCCTCATTCCAATAAATATTTTTTTCAATCAAAGAAAATTCAGTTGGGAGGAAAAAGTTTTCATCAAACTGAAACAAAGAATTTTCAAATTGGAACAAAAATATGCTCCTTCTTAAATTTGAAAAAAAATTACTTCAATTCAATCAAAAATTTTGTCATTGAAATGAATTATTTTTCCCATTGAAAACAAGATTTACCAGAATGAGAGCAAAGAAATTTTCTTCCAATCTAAGAAATTGGGTTCTCAGTGTACTGAACATTAAATAGCAAAGGTTTCCGTTAACCCACTTGAAAATTCGCTACCACAACCAACCATTTTATTGAGAGATCAAAGCGATTCACTGAAATAGCGACTTTTTGCTGCGTCAACACATTTTTTTCCGTGTCTGATTTTCCCTGAATTTACTCTGAAACTCTCTGAAGATCATCCGAAATCATGAAGAGATTCAGAAGGATTTTTTCACCAGAGAAGTGAAAAAGAACCCAATTTTCTTTATTATGAGTTCCTACATGAAATAAAATGAAAGAAAACTTATTGAAAGAAACTATTCTTCGTATGAAATCCCAACGAATTGTAAAAATTTTAGAAATTAGAGTACAAAGAACATTCAACATTTTTCAATTTCACTCAAGACTTTCGAATCCACTTTCATAAATATACAATTAAGTGCGACAAGTACTCACATTCGTGCTCTTCACAACCAACGTTCGTCGACGAAAATAACCACCCTTCCTTTGTACGCATCTTTTCTATTCTTCTTTCTCTGCAACATTGAATAAATTAGTTGAAAATATGAATATATGTGAAATAGAAAAACATTTCGTATCATAGTAAAAAATCAATTTTCCATCATAAAATACAATACAATATTTGTGGATGAATAGAAAGAAAAATTCTTCCACTTTAATTCCAATAACAATTCTGTTTCTGGTCGCGGTGAAACCTCGTGGATGATCTGCGTTAAAAGATTTAAGAATTACGGAGTTTGCGCCGGTCGAGAGACATTTGCAGATCAAAGTTAAGTTGAGCAAAGCAGAGCAAAGATTAAGCCGGAGGGGATTCCTACTAGATAGCCGGCATCAGAGAGATGAGAGTTGACGGTGATGTGCGTGTGCGGATGCCTCGCGGAGGACAACGCAAGGTTTATCCTTCTGGCCGTTGTTTTGGTGGTTTATATGATCGCTGGGGCGGCACTTTTTCAAAAGTTGGAAGCTGACATTGAAATCCGACAGGTACGAGTAAAACAACGAGTAGTGTGTGTACTTGTGTGTATATTCAAATTTTCCCACACGAATAATAAGTGAAATTCATTAGTGAAAATATTTATTTGTCGAATTATCAAAACTTCGTGCCTTTCGCTAAAATCCTACACTGTTGGAAATTTCTGATTGAACTTCCAATGACGTGTAATGGAAGCAAAAGTTATTCACGTAACTGGAAAATTTATTTAAATTTCTGTAACAAAAATATGTATTGATGCATGATATAATAAATGAATTCTCATTTCAATCACCAAGAATTGAAAATTTCATTTACAAATGTACATGAAAAATATCTTACATTTAAAAACATTTCTAACAGTGTAGCGAATCTCGGAGAACCGGATTGCAAAAACGTCCAAAAATTGCGGTACACCCTTAGTTACATCTTGGTAAAAATGTTGTTTTTCTTGTTGATTTTGGTACCGCCGTCGTTATTTTAGACATTTTTTTTTAATGAAAAATTCATAAAAATTATACCAATCTCGATTTAGTGATTTTTTAGTCAATTTATAATGATTTCTGGGTTTTTACCTCACGAAAAACATAAAAAGATTTCGAAAACAAACTACACTTTTGGGTCATCTATTAATGAAAAAGCTTCACAAACGAACTATTATTTTCGGTCTAAAATCAGTCAATATATGGTAAAAACTACAAAGTGAGCATTTTCTGACCAAGTTTTCAGCTGACCAAAAAATAACTGAAAATATATTACAAAAATCGGTCTCTCAGCAAACGAATAATGATACATGGATGATAGATGATACTCAAAATTGCCTTATGCATGTGATCACTATTTATCAGTGAATCCTTTCAACTACGCTACTATAGAAATATAGTTGAGGATAATCGATTCGTGATGCTTTATTTTGATACACAAACACTTATAATTGAGATAAAATAAGATTTATAATCGAATTTCTGCATGAAAGAATTTTGTTGCAAAAAGTACCATGAAATTCCGACAATCGAAGGACAAGTAAAATTTCTTCAAAAAATTACTGTGCAATCTGTAAAAATGAGTGAGTTCTTAAACAGTTGAAAGTGATATTTTCTATAAGTTTTACAAAATGCACAGTAATATTTTAAAAAATGCCTATTTGTCCCTCGGTCACTGAAATGTCACGATAATTTTTCAAATAAAATTCTCTCCGTGTGGTGGAAATGAAGTGTAACTTGTGAACAAAGCATTCATTCAACGGGAATTGAAACGAAATTATATTCGAATCATGTTTCCAATATTTTAATTCCTTCTTGGGAAACACGTCGATAATTTTCCTGTTGAAAATATGGAAAAAATTCAGAGAAAAGTGTTTCTTTCTACACAGTAGAAAATTTTTCGTCAAATTCAACACACAAGCGAATGTTGACCATTTTGCTTCACACTCAATGTGTGTTGATTCCAGAGTGACACTTATAAAGTGTTAATTTGAACTCGAATAACATTTTAATGTGTTGAACATGAATCGATCGAACAGCATTTGATCAGTGTGTTAAATGAACACACAAAAGTGTTAAATATTCAACACTTGAATTTTGACACGTACTTCTTTTTTACACAATGACGGAATTTTTTTTACTGTGTATGAGAGAACAACTGTCCAATGATGATTTTTCCAACTCTTTATATACTCGATGCATCGACATAATAGTTTCCATTACTATAAACAAGTTACCCCAACTGTTATATAGTTGTGAATACTGAATTTAAATGGTTGTCCTCAAATAGTTGATGCGACTATTTAAATTTTTCTCAGTGTTATAGCAGTCCTTTCATAGGTTAGGAATTGAGTTCCTTTTCCTGCTAAAAATTTCTCATAGAAAACGATGAATTTTTTCTTATCAGGTTGAATGTGGTTTCGAAATCGTGAATTTTTGTCTTTCTATCGTAATTCACCGAGAAAACTCTTTAGTTGCAGTGACTAAAAACGACATGGAATAAAAAATTTCAGATGCCTGAACTGGAAAGTATGATTTATTTCAACAAAAATTTGCAGTTGAAGGAATTAATATTTAGCTGAAGCAACTAAATTTTTTATTTGGGGTCGTATTGCACTAAATTTTCAATCACGACAACTAAACAGTTTTCTCAGGGATTTTCTCGTCCATATCCTATAGAAAATATGACAAATATTCGGAAAGAAATGCATATTTTTGTCTCATAGAACACGATAACTTTTTATCGTTTAATTGCGATAAAAATACCAACTTCGAAAACCACATTCACCACGATAGGAAAATATTGTTTGTTATTGATCAATTTAAAAATTCATATGGATTTAGTCACTCATATGTACTCGCGAGTAACGATGAAATAATCATTCAATTGAATGGTATGTGCACCCGCTAAAAATTCCATACAGAAAACGATAGATATTTCCTGTCGTTTTGAATGTGGTGTTTGAAATTGGTATTTTTATCGCAATTGAACGATAAAACGTATCGTGTTCTATGAGAAAAAATATGGTAACACCAATATCATTTCTGATGAAATGTATAAGTGCAGTATATTTGATATCTCTATTTCAGTGCATCTCCAACTAGTTTCTAATTATAAAAATTCAAATCTAATGTAAAACGGTATATACACAGAAATTCTGTTTCGAAAGAAATGAATAATTCTCTCGCTTCGGTCGAAAGAGATAGAATTAGAACCTCTTTTGTTCTCTGCATTGAATTTCAAATAGATAGTGAATTGATACAAATAAGTGACGAAGAAGGCGTAACGAATGAGGAGGGTGTATTTTGATATAAAATCAATGGAGAATATAAAGAGCATTCAAGGATTCTAAGGAAAAAACAATCATTTTCCCCTGTTGAAATCGAGTCTTTTTTCGGGAATAGAATAATTCAATGGAGTATGTTATAATGAAATGGATGTAATTCCACGTAACACGAAATAATTTGATATTGATTGTCGATAAAATATTTTTAGACATCATGAAAATGGTTTTACCATGAAATGTTTAGGAAAAATCAATTCTAATGTGAACATTAATCGATTTTGAAGGAAAATATTGAATATCGATGTCTTGTAGTAAAATAATTACATCATAAAAATCAATGGCGAGAGTACAAATTTTCAATATTCTTGAAATTTTGCAATTTTAACTGAATTGGAGAAATGACAATAAGAATTGAGCTTCTCGCTAAAATTTAGGAGTATGATTTGAGTGTAAAAAAAACATACTTCGAGAAAATGTCTCTCTTGACCTGCAATTTTTAATAATGATCTTACTGTAACAAATTCAAATTTGGGACAAGACAATTCTCTTACTGCTGTTGGAACGAAATAAAATAAAATTTATTCACTTGTAATAAGCAAAGAAAATAGAATATTTCACGATTTACTAGAATTCGCAATGTTTGTACAATTAAGAAGAATAGAATTATAATTTTTAACTTTTTTTTTTCCAAGTGTTGTCCAACGTAGAAATTTCAAACGCACATTGCCTTGGGATGCTAGAAGTTTTTGAACTTACGAATTGCGTTGCTTATATGTTTGCTCGTCATTAAGATCTCTTTCACGAATATGCTATTTTCATGACTTTTGACTAATGGAAGATATGGTATTTGAAATCTCATTGTTATGGATTAACTACTGACATTCTTATTCAAAATGTTGATGAAAAAATTGTTCACATTTTCAAACGAAAAGTTCTCTCTCGTTCAAATTATTCTTGACACTTTATTCAAATGAAAATTCCGTTTCTTGATTCGCACAATATAGAAGAATAATTACTATTTGATCGTAGAGGCTGTTGTAACATGCTCATAAAGTATATTGTTGTCTCTGTGTAGTTAAGGGAAGGTTCTCATTAAGCGAATTCCGAAATAAGGTGATTTTCTGGAATTCTTAAGAAGGAAGTAAATCAAGAACTTGAGTTATTTGGAACTCATCAAATGGGTCTTTAAGTACATGAACAAAATTTTCTCAAGTTAAAGGGTTCGTATGCCGAAACTTTGAAGGCATTTTTTTCAAAACCATGTTTTTCAAGTTTCTTTCCACGATATCTCAAAAACTACTAAACGAATCGCTGTTTTTTTCATTATTTTGAAGCTGATTGAATTTATTGGAGGACGAACCTATATAGAGATGACATTCGCCTTTGTTTTCTTTTCATAGCACTTTAAAGAGTGAAAAAAAGGTGAAAAGACGCTATCAAAGGTTTGCATGTCTGTCATTTTTTTAATTTTGGACTTTTCATTGGTTTTATTGGTACAACCTCCAACAAATATAATATATTTCATAGAAATTTGTGGATTTTTAGCTCTGATAATTTGTGTAAGTGCTATAATGGCGCCCGATTGATCATTGTTCTTTTAGGTGGTTATGTTTCAACAATTCCCATGGCATTATTTTCTACTGAAAAAAATGTTTTTATGTACTTAAAGACTCAATTAACAAGTGTGAAAACTCCCGAGTTCTTTATTTACTTCCTTCCATAAAAAAAAAATTCGAGAAAATCACCTTATTTTGGGGTCGCTAGATGAGAACCTCCCCTCAATTTCTTACAACAATACATGCTATGTCACTCCATTTGAATTGTTAAGATCATTCCGTAGAAGCGAGAGTTACTAGATTTTCCTACCCAAAATACTCAAAGATAATTGAATACAATGGAAGAAATGAACCAGGCAGACCTTGTTCCACACGAATAGAAAGGCTCGCTGATTGTTTTATTCCATTTTATTAAGACATCTTTGAGTATTTTGGATAGAGAGATCTAGTTACTCTAGAGTCTACGGGGTGCCTTCAATGAAAAGGAGTTATTGTGATCATATAATAATCAACGTGGAAGTTGATATAGGATTCCTGCACAATTATACACCATCATTTTATAGAGTTCGATCGAAAATCCTCCAATCAATGGCCGAAACCGTTAACCGAAAATCACAATTATTTTGTTAATCTTGTTGATATATGAGGATAAGTACGATAATTGCAATATTAGGGGCCTCGTCCACATATTCAATCTCAAATTTCAAGTTCTCTTTGAAACCAATACAAGTTCTCCTTGTCAACTTCAATTTTAGTCACTTCGGCAAAAATCTTTGATCGATATCTGTCATTTTGTAAACTTATATTTATGGATACAATTTACGTTCGCCCTTCTGAAGATGCCTGTCAGAACCGGGCAAAAAATGCTTGTGAATTCTGGTGGAAATATTTCTCTGAGAATTTCTGAGAATCCCTGAAAAACTCCATAAAATTCGAGCATTCTGTGGGAATTTCTGTAAGTCTCTATAAAATTCAGAATAATTCTGAAAATATTCTGAGCATTTCTAAAAAACTCTCAAAATTGGGATTTCCGCCAGGGAATTTTTGAACGATCTTGTCTCGAAAAATTACAAAGCTTTCACTTGATTTTACCTGGAATTACCAAATTAGTACGTTCTGTCAAAACTTGACAGGGAACCTTGGCAGCTGTACTAAAATCTCTGAGATTTTTAGTGAGAAGTTTTTTAGAGAGTTTCATTAGTTTTCAAAGAAATTCAGTGTTTCAGAGATATTCATAGATATTCAGAGAAATGTTAAATGGAAAAACGTGTTCAATAAATAAGAGTTTTTCAGATTCTCTCACGTTTGTTCAGAATTTTTCAGTGGAATTCAGAGAAATTTGTTTCACCAGAGGGATTTCCGTCAGTTTTCAACTAGGTATCACAGGTGTGAATTCCAAATAAAACCCATCCCAAAATTCGCTGTGAGTTTTCAACTGGATTTCCAGGGACAAAAACCGTTCAAAGCTTGAGAATAATTTTCTGCCTAGTTCTGACAGCCATTTTCAGTAAGGCGATGTGAAGAAACTTTCAAGTCAGTACAAAGCCTGGTATACACGGAGGTTTAATCGGTCTTCATATACAAAAAACCGTTCATCATTTTGGTTTTGCAAAATCACTAGGCATCGGTACATTTGGAATGAATTGAATCGCAGTTGTTGCAACTGGAACCTGGCCAGCCCAGCTGGAATCAACTTGGTCCAGTTACAGCCAAATTGATCCTACATTGGTGGGTTGGGCCAGCCAACACTGAGAGAAGAGCGATTTGGAAGTTTGATAAATAGTAATACACTTCACTGAGGTAAATTTTGGAGGTTACTGTCACTGGAACGCCTCAACCAAATATTCTTAGTAAAAACCACTGGAAGTTTGATTAATTTAACCAAGAAAATATAGTTGATACAACTAAGTGATTAATCGACTATACTTTCTCCGGTAAATGGCTATAACTGGCTTAATTCTCGAAATTTTATCGTTAAATTTTAGCAAAATATAGTTGAAAAGCTACTTTATACCCATACAGCACCGAAGACCTCAGTTATGTATCAGAAACGTGTCCGTTACAAAAGCGGACATAGAAACATTTCAGAAAGTTTTCAAATACCTTCCAAACACGTTTCTATGTCCGCTTTTGTAACGGAGACGTTTCTGATACATTACTGGAGTATTCGGTGCTGTATGGGTATATGTGCTAAAAAATTCAAGTAATAAATTGCATTTCTTATATATAAAAAACAATCGAGGAAATGGGATTTTTTGTTGCCTTCTGAAACCCATTTAACCCCTTAATCATCCATAATCTCTAAAAAAAACATAGCATTTTCTCTGCAAATATCTCACAAACTTTCAAAACCTATAAAATTTGGATAAAAAATCTTATAAATCAAAAATATCCTGTAGAGATTTTCTTCAGACCAATAGACACGAAAATGCGCTCTGAAACAATTGTATAAATATGTTCCTATTTAATATTCAAACATCATATATGAAAAAACATTGAAAAATTTTTGAAATTTTTTCGAAAGTCAGAAAAATATGAACAATTTATGACAACTTCGTTTCTATTAGTCTGAGAAAAAATGGGAAATCTTTTATAAACTTTGAACAAAGTTCGTAAAGAATGGTTCAAAATTATTAGATTCTTCGCCCCAATTTCCTAGGTTTCCAGAGTTTATCAAAGTTTCTTTTAGATCGTTGTAGAGAAAGTGCTATATTTTTTCCAAGATTATTCACGGTTTCGCAGCAATATCTCGGTATTAATACCTCTTGAAAGTAGAACCATCCCCTTCAACAATTTTCTGAGAACAGCTTCCTCAATTTTTTCTGAAAAATCACATATCCTCTTCAATCCGTGTGGAACAATTTAAAAACCCTAGGAAGAACCTATAAAAGCTCTCAACATAAAATCATTCTATCTCCTATTCCGTCTCGATGGAATATTTTTCACGGCGATCGATTCCATGGATGAGAATTTAAAATTTGGTGGAGGTTGAAATTGAAGAAAAATGTGACTGACGCTGTGCAATTGAATGAGAAAAAAATAAGGAGAGAAAATAACTTGATTAGAGCACAGGAAAAAGTGAGAGAAATCTCACGAGATAAACTTCAAGTAAGGATGGTACAATGCAATAAGTTTTGCTGAGGAAAAATTAGAATCGCGGCAAGTGAATTGAAAGAACGAAAGAATATAAATGAGTGTGAGGACCTAAAAAGAATGTCTCGATATATCATTTTTTATTCTTTTATAAATTCTATTTACATTTATGGATTATTTTTCAAATTTTTAGATGAATTTATATGAGATGTACGATTATGATGATACGTTTTCAACAATAATCACGTTTTGAAGATCAAAAAATTGTTTTCAGAGGGATATTTCAAAGGGAAAAAAATATTATGAACGAGAATGAGCATTTAAATTGAAAAGGAAATATATTTGGGTAACAGTGAATTTATCGAAAAACGATAATGTAATCGAGATTCCCATTCAAAGGAGAGAAAAGTGACGAGGGATCATTTTTTCGTATCAAATATACAGATGAATAATGAAATATTCAATTGAAAGCGAAGAGAGAAGTTCATTTCTGTCATCTTCGTTGACTTTTAACAATTCTAATCACAGAATTTGTCGAATATCAAAGAAAATCTATGAAAATTTATCACCAAACCTATCATATGGTACCTGATTTAACCCGAGTCGAGAAATGTGGACAGTTTTTGTTCTCATATTTAACTTTTAGACGGATTTTGTTCTGATTGTTGAATAATGTGGACAAAAGCCGAACTTTTTCATTATTTTGGCAGAAGATTCAACAATCAACACAAAACCAGTATAAAAATTAAATATAGAATTAAAAACTGTTCAAATTCCTCAACCTGGGATATTTTATAAAATTGTATAAATCTGAAATTTCAATGAACAAAAATTTGCTGATGATATTTTCAAATTTATATATAAATTGAGAAAATATGTGAATCTGTGCGTTACAGGCTGCAGAATTTTGGCGAGTATATCACACTTTTCGAAGACATCATTTAAGAGGCAGTCCTCTGGCGCTCCAAAGATTACACGAACTCCTGCACGCGTATGGAAACGCATCTTCCGCCGGTGTCATCAACAAGAGACGCCGTTGGGATTTTCCTGGCAGCTTTCACTTTGTCAGTACTATCGTTTCCACGATCGGTAAGAATTAGTCCTATGGAATGTCAACTATTCCTATGCATTCTCGTATACTCTATGTATATAATCATCGGACTTGACAATGCAAAGAGGTCAGTGGATCGCGATCCATTCATGACTCTATTATATTCGCTCGTTCACTGTTCCACTTGCTCGGGGAATTATATTTTTATTGTTCATTAAGAACATTTTTGTCATCAAATACTCTTCTTTCTACATTTTTTTTCAATTTCAAATATAGTATATCCTTAAAATATTCAAATATTTTTATCCGAGGATGAAGTTTTCATTTCAGTTTGAAAAAGGGAATAAAATACATTTTGTGTGAAGAATACAAAAGCACACAGCAAATGCGCAAAAAGGCGGAGAATATGCAGAAAATTGTACAATATCGAAATACATAATCGAAACATGAATGGTTGAATATTTGAAAAAATATATTCCCTGACACACAAATATAAAGGACGAAAGTTCGTTGTACCGAAACGTGTAAGAATGTCCTGATAAATTCCAGAATGCTTAATATCTTGCGACCTAGTCTTGTACTTACCCTCTCAACTATGTCTTCGGGTCACTTGTATATACACGTGTATGAGATTCCTCTTTAATACTGCAAGAATTGTTCTTCTTTCTATTTGTCCTCAGGATACGGAAGTACGACGCCTCAGACCACAGCGGGAAGAGCAGCTGTTATTTTTTATGGATTCTTCGGTTGCTCTGGTAAATGAATTTTCAACATTAATCTATCAAGATAAAAATAATCGATATACATATTTGTTTGCATATTCTCAAAACAGGAGGAATTTTATTCTTCAATTTATTCCTCGAGAGGATAATAACTTTCTTAGCTTGGATATTACGTAGCCTACATCTCCGACGTTTGAAGAAGCGTCTTAGAAAAACAACATTAGCATCCCGTCGTATCACTACGAGATCCTCGATAGGAGGTGGACATGCGAGACCTAGCATACAGGATCCTATGGACGATGATGATCCAGGCTTGGAACATTGGAAACCAAGCGTATATTGGGTGATGCTTTACTTGTCTCTGGCTTCTTGCGCGATTGCCTGCTGTGCCGCGGGTGTATATTCGAATTTAGAAGGTTGGGGATACTTCGAGGCACTCTACTTCTGTTTTGTGAGTTTCGCTACCATTGGTTTTGGGGACTATGTCAGTACGCAGAAACAAACTTATCCTTACGATTATTGGTAAAATATTCTTATAACTCAAACAAAAACACTTACAATATAATATACTAATCAACTTTTTGTCTCAAATAGGTACAGACTCGTAAATTTTGTGTTTTTGGTGATAGGATGTTGTTGTATATATTCTTTACTAAATGTCACTTCGATAGTGATAAAGCAGAGCTTGAATTACGTTATACAAAAGCTACAATTTCGTAATCGTGAGATGGCAGCTCCGCACCTTCCTAGGAGAAAATCATCGATATCGACAATTTATTACGCGAAAAGACGACCCACCAAGATAATGGCCAGGGATTCCATTCGCGCTGAAGAAACACCCATAGATACTCCACGAAGGATGTCCGGAGAATTGATATCCATGAAAGATTTCCTTTCCGCGAATCACGTCTCGTTGGCGGTCATGCAAAAACAATTGTACGAAGCTGCACAGATGCATAAGAGTGGCGGAGGTTCTACGATGCCTAATCATCAAAATAATTATAAACCAAACGCGGTTGGCCCATTGGCGATAGCCAGTGAAAAATTTGAAAATAAAAATTCTATTAATAGGTAAAAATCATAGAATTGTTTAATCCGTTTAGTTCAAGATAAAGTCATCAAATATTTTCAATACACTGCCATTTCTGTGATTTCATGGTGAACTCAAGTGAATAAATATTTTTTTGTCTTATTCATCCATTAAAATCTTCACCCTGGTAAAACAAAAACCAATAGAAAACTGCAGGTAGAGAAAGGAACTGCAGATAGACACTTTAAATAAATTCTAAACCATTTTCTGTACGGTTTTTAATATTTATTTTTACCAAGGTAACCACCTAACTGATAAAGATTCCACCAATACAAGTGTAGTCATGCTGTATACTCAATATAAAATATCTAATGTATAAATATTCAAAAATGTATTTATCGAACACCCTTGTATTGAATGTGTTCTGAAAAACATAGTTACTTAATACATTTGAACAGTAAATAAAAAGAATAATTATAATTAATATTTCAACAGCATCTACTGTAGAGAATAAATTTTCAAGTATCACATTTCTGTTAATATTTGATGACTTTTTCAGATATAGTTTGAACTACTTGAAAATCCAAACCAAGAATCTTGATTTAAATCTTCGAATTTGTAAACCGCACAAGTGCACTTGATATTTACAAACAAAAACATGAATTAAAAACCTAATTCCGATTACAGTTTAAAAATGTTACACAGAATTTGAACATCCCTTGAGGGGATTTAGTAGTTCTTAGCAAAGTAACTGGAATCTATCCCCACGATACTGCCTGTGACGTTGCAAGAAAATAATTTCATTCATCGCATTGAAACATCACAGATTCTGATAATACCAAAAATTCTATGTACCACGTTTAGACTGTTCACATGATGTGTATATATTATATGTATATATTTAAGAAAGTACCTGAAAGTAATTTCAATAACCTTCTAATACTATGCAACAGTTAACAATAATACTGCACCCTGATCATTGAATAACTTTATTTAGGTCACGCTTACAATCCTCTCTTGTGTACTCAACGACATAAACAGACATATGATCTTTTGTCTTCGACGATTTTATGATAATCGTGTATCATAATTATGTATATAATGCTTGTAAAATAAAACATTTGAACATTTCGATCTTAGAGCAGAAAATACAACAAAGTATCACGAATAACACGAAGACAAAATGATTTGTCTCTCTCTTTTATTTCTTTCATCTACTCAACTATAATTTCATATTTCATTTAAATCGGATATCGCAGATCAATGATTGAAATGGTTGGGATATTGTCCGCACTAAATTGACATGGCATAAAACTAGCGATTTATCTTGAAATAATATCAAAATGAACGTGAGTATGTATGATGCTCTACACATTTTGTTATTCTTTTACATTTTTTTCGTACGCGCTACTAACCGAAGAGCAGAATAGGGAAATAAAATTCTCAATTATGAGAGACTATGAAACAGATTCGACACAATCCATTTTCTAAACTCTTCACGCTCAAATCTACATATAGCTTTATTTTTATTATTATAATTTTTTTTCATCCAAGCCAAATGCATGTGCTTGCATTAATTTTTTCCCTCAATGAACAACAATGCTTGTTCCTTGTATCCTTGTACTTATTACATTTCATCTCTTTTTTTGAAACAATCATTTTTATTACACAGACAAAGTTTTCAAAAGCCAAGTTAATTCATGTTCAAAACCTAGTGATAAATGTTCAAAATCTTGTGATTCAACATCTAATACAGATTGACATTCTCCTAAATTTTATTTCCACGAAGAAAATGCCGAGAGGAAAGAGATAGAGAGGGAGCGAGAGGAGAGATTATCTATCCAATAATCATCAATAATTGTACTGACAATGTACGTACAAGGACAAGTTCTCGTCTACATTTCTTGTGTGAGTTGTGTGTACGATAGATCAATACTTCTCAATCGTCTGTCTCTTCAAAGAAGATCTTTAATAACAACGTATGTGTGTTTTTGTTTGTGTGCGTGGGAATGTATGGAAGTGTGAGTGTATGAGACAGTACAGTTTGTTTCAATTCATCACAAATAAATCTGTTCTCGCTGCGTCCAACAGCCTGAATAATATATTTTTGTTCAAATGTCATTGACACGCCGTTTCCCAAGGCGCGCTGCTTCGCAGTATTATTTTTTTCGTCTTTGACGAAACAATCAACAAGACAATACTCAATGTTTCGCACTGAGACGTCAAAAAAGCTGTGTTTCAATATTTTCTTTTTTTTTCTTCAGACGGATCATCACTTTCACAGCGTCTGATGCCGTAAAAGCAACAGCAGTCAAAAAAGCACAATTCGCTTTGACTGTGAACAAAGTTACGAGATTCATATCTCGATATTAACCATATTCATTGAAAATCTCCTACCACTTGAAGTGGGTGTCCTTATATATCCTTTCAGCGTATATCACGCATACGTACAAATTGTTGTCCGACCATTTCCAATCCGTTGGTACTCGTTGGATCAACGTCGCTCAAAACTTTGACCTTTTGTTTGAAAAATTCTGCACTAATTTCGCAGGATTGAATATAATCGGACAATATAAAATTATCGATCAACGAGGGCGGTTGATTTTGATTTTGTGATGGCCGATTGCGTGATCGTGGGATTTGATCCGCAGGCTCCATTAAATGAGGATGTTTTTTACGTTGATGTTGCAAAAGTTTTGCCTAGAATCATTGATCATAGAATCATTGCCAGTGATTGTTGATGAATAATTAAAAGAAAGAGAGGAAGAAGAAACTTACCTTACTGGCGTATTGTTTGTGACACCATTGACAGCTTTGAGGAGTTGTCGTTATGCTACCTACTGTTTGACTGAAAGTAGGATTTGGTAGACCAGAATGATCGGAAGATTCTTTTTGACGATTACTCGGTGGCAAAGCAGCACCTGGATGATTCTTCATGATATGAGCCTTACGTTTGCTACTGCTCTTGTAAACCTTTATATCAAACAGAAAATATGTATCAAAATTGTCTTCTAGTTGTACATTCGTCCTATCGACACCTCCTTTCTTTTCAAAAATATAAAAATTACTTTAGGAATGACAACATTCTTTTTCCTTCAATTTTTACCATTCAATCGTATTTGGAAAGTCAAGATGATTTTAAATAATCAAATTATTTGAATTTCCGATCAATAGAAAGAAGAAAGAAATAAAAACTCACCTTTTCACAATATTGACAATAATAATCTCTCGTTTGTCTCAAGATTGGTAAATTCAGTTCTGGTACAGATTCAGGCGCCACGTCGGGATGTCTTTTAGCTAAATGATTAACGAGCATTCCTCTTCTCTTAAATCCCACTAAACATTGATGACACTTGTAAACAAAACGATTGTAATCGTTTGGATTGACCTATGGATAAAGAAAAAGTATAAGAAGTATGAAAATGATTCTCAAGAATTAAGAATTCATACGACCGAATACCTTTGGCACGAATTTTTTCGATTGATTCATATTATTCATCATTTGCCTTTGTTCTGATTTTGGTGAATTGCTATAATGCATTCTATTCATGTGTTCTTTCAATTTATCTTTTCTTTTGAACTGCTTTCCACAATTGGCACAATGAAATTCTCTATTGCAAAAAGTATCAAAATGAAAATTTATGGTTCATTGAATAACTAAACGACATTAGTGTAAATTGAAAGTAATGTACCTATGATCGGAATGTTTGAGTAAATGCATTCTCAATTTATCCACAGTAGGAAACCTTTTAGCACAAAACTGACACTTGTGTTTGCGTTCGCAATGATGCGCTCTAATATGTTTACGAATTACTGAATATTTAATAAATGTTCTTTGGCAGTAAGGACAACTAAAATTATCATCTTCGTTTCTATGAGTCTCGATATGATCTTTCAACGACGAACCTTGTTCGAAATGTTGTTTACATATAGAGCATTCGAATACTTGTTTATTTTCTGCAACAGAACCAAAACGGAATGAATAGAAATGAATAAATATCTCAAACAGGGATGATTTGTTGTATTTATACCTTTGTGTGTTTTCAAATGACAAGACAGTGCTGAGTTGTTCATAAATCTTTTCAAACAGATATTACATGGCAGTGGTTTTTGGTCATCAGCACCGTGCACTAAACAATGTTGTTGCAGTCGAACTTTAGTTGTGAAACGTTTGTAACACATAGAACATTTGTATCCAGTCAACAAAGACGATTTATCCGTTTTGGATTGTGTTGATTTTCCATGCTGCGATACATGGTTGACCAATTCAATTTGTTTCGAGAATTCCAATCCACATTGAGGACATTTAGTTAATTTATTCTCTAAGTTAACGTTGCTATGTAATATGGTGTGTATACTAAGCAAAGATGCTTTTGAAAATACCAAATTGCACGTCAAACATTTCCATTCTTTGAAATTTTGTCTTGAATTTTCTTTCTCTTTGAAATTTCTAGCATGATAAATTTTCGTATCTTTGCGACGGTTGTGATTATGGGGATGATTTTTAGAGTGATTATCCACCCCGGTAGTCCAAGGAGTCAACTGATTATTGATCTCTGTAATTATTCGAAGACATATATTAAAAACAGAGCATTGATATTTGTATAATGTCACATTACCTTTATTATTATCGTCTTTGATATCTGATTTGAGGGTGGGTAAATTTCTTCGTAGAGCATATTTAGTACCAGGACCTGCTCTCAATTCTTCTTTTATCGCAATATCTCTGCTAGTTAAAAACACTATGCCATCTTTTTGTTGGCATATAATTAAATTTTGTTCTTCAAACGTCAAAGCGGGTCTCACAAAACGCATCCAATTGGAAGCATCTGGGGATGAAAATATTTATTTTATAAAATTCAACATGAAATTTATAGTATTTAATCTAATGATGAAACTCACTCTCATCGGAAACGTCTATTTTTAAAAATTTTCCATCTTCAGTTTCATAAAGTAGAGGTAAGATATTTTCAAAAGGTGTTCCATCGTAATCACATAAAATTCCTTCTATAGGTCCAAACTGCGTACGTTTTCTTATGTTACGTTTAGCAAAAACTCCATAATCCGATCCGCCCGGAATTATATCGACTGTGGACAACTTATTTATGGAAAGGTATGATCCTGGCAGTGTTGCTATAGCTCTCGAAGGTACAGGCTGATCCGCGATTGTGCACACATTATGAGAAGTACAACTGTCTCCATTGGTACAAGTATTGTCACATTCGTCACACCCTAGAAGATAAAAGTAAAATAATAGTAATTTATATCAATTATAGCATAGAAAAGATCTTAACGAAACGAAATTGCCATACTAGTTCGAGCACTGAAATAACGTTGAAAATTGTACTAAAAAAATACATACAAAATGTTTTTTTGTCATTAATATGACGTTTAGATCTCCTCAAATTTTTCTTCTCCGAAATCTGTTGTTCCTCTTTAGCAGTAGAAAGTTCTTTCTCAATTTCTTCGGATTTTTCTTTCTGTTCCATGGGGACAACTTTGTCTTTTTGTTTCGAAAAAGTTTGTTCTTTCCCCTGATTTTCTCCAATTTCAAGAGTTTGATTTTTGAATGGATTTATGACGTTGATTTGATCATCTTGCATTACCAGAAAATCTCTGGTGAGAGTATAATCCGTTCCTGGAATTCCTAGATTAATTATAAACACATTAGAATAAAGTTCTTTCTCAAACTTATATTAATGATAAATCATATATTAACCTTGCATCAAGATCAGTTCGCTACCAACACCAGAGACTAATCCTTCGTCATTATTATCGCCAACAAAATCTGAAGCTGTATCAGCTTGGGGAAGAGTCGGCGTATCTACAGGTTGTGCGAGTTGCGTAACATAATTGATATTTGTACGTATATTAGATTCTGTTGGAGATATTAAAGGGGAAGAAGGTCCTTGAAGGACTAGAACTGAATTTTGGAATGGAGATGGAGGTAACTGTACCGGCGTGGGAGAATATCTGGCCGTCGAACTCATATTTGGATCAAGAGGACTTACACGATGTTCAAAATCGGACAACGGAGAAGGTGCTCTGGAGGAAAAAGAAACTTGTTCGTAAGTTGGAAATAAACGTGAATAATCTCGATTATGATCCTCTACGTATTCAACCTAATTTGAGAGAAAACAAATATGATTGATAGACAGAATGATACAAAATAACGGTTTCATCATTGTATTTTCATTAAAGTGATGTATGACTTACAGTGAGAAAAAGTAGCCTGTTGTTATTCATTTTCTTTGGTTGTTCGGATATTGACGGGGTCACCGAGGGGTCAGTGGACCAGTTTTCAGAGCTGTCAGTAATTTTATCAATGCTGGACATTTCTGAAGAATCACAAGGGGTCCCTTCGAGAGGACCCCTCGTCGTATCCATGTTTTTCTCACTATTCAACCACAAATACTGTTGAGTTTTGTCACCAGTATCCGATAAAAATGAAATCATTTCTCTTATCGATGCCTAGGATAATCGGAAATATAAGAATTCGTGTATAACCACTAAATGATTTTTTTATAGACTATAATTTTCGTCCAAGTCGAACGATGACAATTTTGTATATGGATTGCAAACATATTGCGATTAATCAATATCGTGTTCTCAATAAATAACAATAATATGTCTATACGACAGGAAAAATTTTTACTTTTCAAGTTAGAAGTATCAAGCTAGCAAAGTAAATCACTTTCTGCTGCTGCGCTTATGTACATACACCTGGCATATAGCGTATGTTCTGTAATTCAACGCTTTTGCTCGTTGGCACGCGTCTTTCTTCTTCTATTCAACCGACAACAAAGGTAGAAAATTGGAAAGTGAGATTTTTGAACATAACCTTGCTTTTACAGTAGACACTGTGTCTGGTCAACAATCGACGTGATTGCTTTCCTGGAAATGATTGGGTTTACACAATTGGCGCGAGATTTTGAAATTTCTGTGGAGTTATTCATTGCTCTTTGTCAATGTAGGAAATTCCGATGCACGTGAAAAGTGTTGTTTGGGTTCCGTTGGTGAAGGCCTCAAGTAACACAAAATATTTTGAGGACATTCTCACAACGTTCGTAAAATGTACTGAATCCAATATTCTCACACAGAGCGTCGAAGGTTTGTAAATATTCATAGAAAATTCTCAGAACATTTGAAAGAGACTGTTTCGAATATGCTAGAAACATTCGCACAATATGCGTACAGAGTTTGTCGGGAGATTGATGAGCAGCGCATGCAGAGTATTGTCACGTGATAAAATTAATCCAGTAATAGCGGATAATTTTGTTGACAGCTACATACGCATGGACAATTAATATATTATTTTAATTTGTATTCGAAGAATAATAACTTTATAAATGTGCCCTTTAATATGCCCAATTTTCTCTGCAAGTCCCCAGTGGAAATCGAGGATAGAAATGGATAGAAAAATTCGTATTCGCTTCTATCCACTTTCAACGTCATTTTCTGCACCACTTTCGGTCATTGAACCTGGATAGAAATTTGGTTTATCCATTTCATTCCATAAAAATGGATTAGGAAAAGTGAGGATTGAGAATAGAAATGGATAAGGAAATTTGTATTCATTCCTACCCACTTTCAAGTCATTTTCTGCACCGCTTTTTGACATCGGGCCGGAATAGGGATTTGTTGTATCCGTTTTAATGCATGAAAATGAATTATAGTTTAATTGGGTTTCCATTTGAATTAAATATTATTTGAATGTCACTTTATCTTTCGATTGTAATAAGATGCCTTTACCTTATTCAATCCCAAAAAATGGATTTCAGTGTACTCCAGATAACACACGAAGAATTCTCTTTCAAGAGCAAGAATAGAATTCTTCAAGAACTCTTTTCGAACTAATATATGAATTCATAAAGAGCTCTGGAGGAGTTCAATGTTTGGGAGATTAACGAGTTCTTTGAGAATGCTGCAAGTATTGTTTGAGTACTCTCAAAGAACCCGTTAATGTCCCAAACATTGAAATCCTCCAGAGCTCTTTATGAATTCATTAGTTTGAAAAGAGTTCTTGAATAATTCTGTTCTTGTTTTTGAAAATGAATTCTTCGTGTGTTATTAGGGACATCTGTTGATTTATTCTGATCTCCAATAAAATATCTTTACTCGCACGGTACACGCTGGTACCCCCTTAAGAGGATAAAGCGTTTACCATCCGAGCACGTTGGTTAGAAAAAGACAAACTTATACAATAGAAAAAGAGGTCCGAAGTGAACGCTCGTATCCACTTAAAGAGATACTAGAGCTATGGTATGAGTTACATCGTTTATTGCAAACTGTTTGAAAATACTTTAAGAGGATAAGCTGACACGCTATCATATATTAAAACTACAGTGTTTTTTTCAGTAAATCGAGTGGAACTTTTGTTTTATTAATTTTAGTGTGATAATTCATTGTCATTGATTTTTTTGTACCCAATCGTTTCTATGTTGGAAAGATAGTGTACCTCTGGTGAAAATGAAGCGTTGAACTGCGACGAAAGCGTAACCCACACAGCACTCGTTGTCTAAAAGATATCTTCAGAAACAATTAAGAACAACGCAAGAAGTCTTATGCAACATGAACAGACATCTTTTAGGAGTCTTAAACTGTTCTTACTTCTAAAAGATATCTTCAAGAACGTTTTCAGAAACCTTTTAGAAATTCATCCTAGTTTTATTGAGCACTTTTGATTCATCTGGAATAAAGGATTTGGTTCATAACACGGCGCAAATGAACGTTACCTAACAGCACATCCACCGACTTCCACGTCGCATCCCCGTGGACTCCACGTGGATAAATGGTGGACGTAGATAGAACGTGGATGAACGGATATTCCACGCGGAGGCAACATGGAGGCAACGTAGAAATGTCCGGTGCTGTACGGGTTAATTCGTTTCAATGAACAATTCCCATGTAACACAGAATATTCTGAGAATGAATGTACTTTATCGAATATTCTTACAAAGAGTGTAGAAGCTTCGTAAATATTCATAGAAGATTCTTAGAACATTTAAATGGGACTGCCCAGATAACACACGAAGAATTCTTTTTCAAGAGCAAGAATAGAACTCTTCAAGAAGTCTTTTCGAACTAATGAATTCATATAGAGCTCTGGAGGAGTTAACAAGGTCTTTGAGAGTACTCAAACAATACTTTTGATATTCTCAAAGAGCTTGTTAATGTCCGACAGATTGAACTCCTCCAGAGCTCTATATGAATTCATTAGTTCGAAAAGAATTCTTGAAGAGTTCTATTCTTGCTCTTGAAAAACAATTCTCCGTGTGTTATCTGGGTGTTTCGAATATTCTAGGAACGTTCGTACAATATGCGTACAAAGTTTGTAAGGAGATTGATAAGCAGCGCATGCGCAAGCATTGTAATGACATGTAATGGCGGATAAAATTGGTAACAGGCTACAGACCCTTGGATAATATATTATTTTAATTTATATTTTTGAATAGGAATAAGGAATTTATGAATGTGCATTATTTTGATATCCCAAATGTTTTGAGAGCGCCATGCGTGAAAAATAATCATCAAAAGTGTAATAAAATATGAAGAAATGTCATATATTATGAGTGCTTGTTGCGATCATAAGTATCTCACCCATCCATGAGAATCCATAATATTGTCAAGGATCTATGATTACAGATGTGTAATGAGTGAAAAAATTGATTGTGAATTAGTTTTCCATTACATGCGGAAGTTATATTGACGGGAATTTCTATTTTAACAGCGTTTTTTCCTTTTATTCCCACACTGAGAAAAAATGCCCGTACAGCACGCGGACATTTCTCCGTCGCCTCCACGTCGCCTCTCCGTTCTTTCCACCTTGTATCCACGTCTCCCTTTCTTCCACCTCGCCTCCACGGAGATGCGACGTGGACATCGGTGGATGTGCTGTGTGGGTGTAGTGGAGCCAACCGCATCCTTAGTAACACACAATCTTCGTCAAACGTTCTGAGAACGTTTGCAGGACGTTTAAATATTCTAGGAACGTTCGGAGAATATTTTACGCACATTGGTGTTACTTGGGATATGAGTTTGGCTCCACTGCATTCTTTCTCAGTGCATAATATTCTGAAAATATTTGAAACAGTCTCATTCAAACATTCTGAGAATGTGCGTAGAATATATTCGCACGTAATAAGAATCTCCATAGAATATTCGAATATCCTCAACGTATATCCTCAGAACGTGCGTGTGCTACTTGGGTTCAAATTTCGTCGAAAAAGATATTACAATTATCCATAAATTCTGTTTTTTCGTCAAAATGGAATAAGTAAATTTGAAAAAATGAATATAATTTCTCCAAAATAAATGTGACGGAGTGTAATGAACTGGTTGACACACAAGGTCCCTCGAGTTTATCTTTTTATGAATGAAACTAGGGGAGTAGTTGACTGTTACCACTCTCATCCCTGGCGTTCCTCCCTAACAACAGGATAAACACACGGCAAACAATGAATAGAGTACAGAACTGTTGATTCTTTCCTTGCATTTTCATACTTGATTTTGCATTAATAATGAATTATTTGAAACAAGACAAGAAAAATATTCATCTTTACAGTTGAAACTATAGCATATAAGACAGTGCATAGCGTGTGAAAAACAATGTCGGTAAAGATAATAGATTTTGAACCCAACAAAGTCAAGGAATTGGTGAATCGAATGATGTTGGTGCCAATTTTCGATGAATCTGAGAAGCGTCGAATTTTGAACGAAGATAATAAAATGATGTTAGACCCAAATTTAATTATGGACGCGAGGCATGAAATATTTCGTGAGCCTTTATCCGTAAAAAGATCGTCCGTTTTGGTCGAAGCAAAAAGGTGTGGATTCTGTTGAAATATTTGATTAATTCCTTCTAATAATTGTAGTATATTTCTTTTGATGATAATCATATTCGTAAAGGTATTACATGCATGTACTTCTCGGTACATCGCGTGACGGTTCTTGAATATAATCAAACTTGAAACGGATAAGAATATTTGTTCTTGGTATTACTTATTGATTTCTATTCTTGTTTGTAAATATAGATTGCTATCGGATGAGAAAGCGAGAGAGTCTTATTATAAAAAGGAACAAGAATTCATGGAAAGAGAACTGAAGAGGTTTGAAAGAGAACTATATCAGTCTCGACCAAAATTTCATGGACCCTACACTTGCAGTAGAAGAAATCTTGTTAATTCTGATAATGAAGAATTTTGGAATACATCTGCGAATAGTATTAAACCAAAGGTCAGACTCAATTAAATCCATAGAAAAAGATGAATGCTTATTCCGTATAAATGTATCATAGTTTCCACAAGAATATTCTTCATACATACCCAAGTAGCACCAGAATATACTATGAACGTTCTTAGAATATTCAAAATATGTTCTATGTACATTCCAAAAGACCGTTTCATAGGTGCTATGCATGTTCATCGGACGTATGTAATCGAATATACGACAGTACGTCAATCGAACGTCGATTGAATGAATATCGTACATTTCGAATGTACTATGTACGTTCTAAGTATATTTACAACAGTCTCATTCGAAAATTCCATGAACTTTCATCATATGTTCTTCGTATCTCATTTGTACATTCTACGAACGTTTCTATTTCGTACATACTTTGAACTTCTGTTGCTGCTTGGGTAATTCCAAGAGAACACGAAGCTCTAAAGAACGTTTAATAAACGTGGAATTAGGATGTGAACCTTTGGACGGTCAATTCCAGACAGCACAGAAAGTTCTCTGAATGTTTTAGAAACGTAGCCTTGGTTCTATGTGTTTTGGTCCCGAATAAGTACGTTTTCTAAACATCTAGAGCACTGATATCACTTTTTGATGCACCTAAATATGTTCTGAGCGCGTTCTTTCCATCTACCACGGAACGTTCTCAATGGAGTGTCGCAATCCCGTAACATCATTTGCCCGAAAGTCCGATATCCCAGATCGCTGAATCCTAAAAGATTTTCAGTAACTTTGAATAGAATTGTCAGATGACTACCTACGCAGCACAATAGTTCAGAAAGAGTTTTCAATGCAATCCTTTTGAATTCTTGTAGTTTCAAATGAATTCATGATGTACTCTTTCTGAGCTGATGTGCTGTGTAGGTAATCACGTCTAAGGATGATGAGGGACTGTGTAACTTCGGGATTCTGCAATTTGATACATCGAACTTTCGGGAAAATGAACCTTCGGGACAGCGATACTCTACCGACGTCCTCATCACGTTTTTCAAACTCAGTTTCACGAAAACTAGCCTTCACCACCCCATGTTTGCACGGTAGACATGGATTGAATTGAACTGGGCATTTTTATGTATTTGGAACACATGTGACTTTCTTGGAACGTCTCAAGACGTTATTTGCACGTGCTCTATGTAACCAAGCACATTTTCTGAACGTTCAGAAAACCTTCCAGTGCTGTACACTGTAAAAAAAAACTGGAAATTTACTGTGCAACTGGACTGGAAATTTCCAGTGCTAGTACTGGAATATGGATATTCCAGTACATGTACAGAGATTTTGTTGTTACGTTACTGAAAATTTACCAAGCATAACTGAAAATTCAGTCATTGTACTGGAATTTTCAAGTTTGAGATGATGTACTGAAATTTTGCCATGATTTCGCGAAAATTTTACCGGCTCGTACTACAATTTTATAGTTCTTGTGCACCAAAAAAAAATATTCCCTCAAAAAGGACTTGAGAAAAAATTTGGAATTTAGAAAAAAAAACCTAATCGTTGGTATACTGGAATTATACAGGTTTTTAACTGCAATTCTCAGGTTTTGTGATGGAATTTTCCAGTTACTATGCAATTGAATTATACAGGTTTTGAACTGCAATTTTCAGGTCGTGTGATGGAATTTTCCAGTTGCTATGCAACGGAATTTAATCACTGTTGCACTGAAATTTTCCACTTCTATTGGACTTCGTCATTTCTGGCAGGAAAAATTTCAAGTCTTTATATTAAAAATTTCCTGATTGAGATTTTGAATAATAATTGTAATTGTAGCCAATGAAATTGATATATGAGGTTTTTCCAAGACTTATCCTCTTGTGTTCTAGATATGAAGCATATGTAGTAACCCAAGCTGGCCTTCCAACATGTCGCGCTATAGCTCATCGGTTAGGTCTTAGGTTTCAGTTGGTAGGCAGGTAGAAAAGTGTGGGTTCAAATCCTGTTAGGTAGACATGAGTTTCTGTCCATCCAAATGAACGATCAAAAGTTTCTCAATCATCTTGGAACACAAGGACCCTGCAAAATCACTTTGCGTGAGCAATTTTTTTTCAATTTTCATGGATATTTTCAGCATTAATTTTCCAGTACATGTCCTGGAAAAGTCCAGCTCGTGTACTGAAAAATTCCAGTACCGAGGCTCAGAAAATTTCCAGTTTTGATGCGGAAATTCCATAACGTTTGCACTGAATTTTTGCAGTACAAATGTGCTGAAATTTTCCGGTACATGTACAGGTTAATGACTTCCAGTACATGTACTGGAATTTTCCGGTGAAATTTTTTTACAGTGTATGGAATGAATGGGATTGTGGAAGTATTGTTTTTTTTTTTTTTTTAATCAAAAACAAGGGATTTTCCCTTCATTTTAAGGAACTGGTAAGGAAAGGTTTTTGGGGGTCGAGTTCTTTAAACAAGAAAAATTCTATTAAATCACGGGTAAAAGTCCCCCATCATGAAAGAATTTCACTGAAAAAAAAACTAGGGAAGTCAACCACGCGGCGAGGTTGAATACGGCGAACCTCACCGCGTGGTTCAATCAACTGAATATCCATTGAAATGATGGAATATGAATTCATTTCAATCTATATTCAGTTGTCTCAACCACACGGTGAGGTTCACCGTATTCAACCTCGCACGGGGTTGGTCCCGTTACTTCTTTTTTTCAGTGTTTGCTGCCACCGTCCTACCCTAATTAAAATGTTGGATGAATTCGTACCAAAAGATTATAAAAATCGCATCAAGACGGATAGAAGCTGATTAAATCGGGTTCAATATTGGTCCGATTTTATCCGGTTCTGTACGACATTCTTAACTAGTAATGAGAAGGAAACGTGTAGAGCACCATACTGAAAATGTCGGACAGATTCGGAAAAAAGTGGGACAAAAACCGCCAAGGAGCGGAAAGAAAAACGCATTTTCTCCGTTTTGTGGCGATGTTTGGCCCGGTTTTTTTCGAACTATTCCGGCATTTTAAATAAGGCGCGTTGTAAAAGTGTACATAAAGTTGAGGGACTGTGTACTGAACGTGAAATGTAACATTTATCATTTTCACTAGAGCGTTTTTTTGGGAGAAAATTTCACAATTATTTTTTGTAGTGTAGTAGAAAACAATCTCTGTTATAAAAAGTAGGACGTTTGCTACAATATGTGTTCACTTTGGTGAGCATGTATGAACCTTCTTGCTTGTAAAACCGGATGAAATCCGGACAGAACCCGAATAGATTTGTGATTTTATCCGATTCCAACTAGGAACCAATATGAATTTTGTGTCCGGATTCCATCCGGTTTGATTCGGAACCTGTATGGTTATCAGTACTTTATATTCAAACCACCCGGATAGGTACACTACATCACTGAAAAAAATGAACTGTTAGTCTTATCGGAGCTCCGGTTACTGTTTTGACAACAAAGAATATCTCCCAGGTCATAATATTTTATCAAATTCTATTACGAATGGTGAAATTTTTCTCATTTGTCAATGAGATTTTACAGATTATTTGTGACAGAGTTGTCACCTTCACCAGAATACTTATTAAATTTCCCAAGATTCTTGTGGAATTGACCAAGTTTCCAGTAAGTATAACAAGAATTCTGTTAAAAGTTACATATAATCCTTGCTGTTCATTTAATAACCGGAACTCCGGTAAAATTAATAGTTGGTTGTTTTCTGTATAAGAAAAAACTGGGAATTTACTGCATTTGGGTACTGGGAAATTTCAGTAAATTCGTTCTCCAGTACGTTTATTGGAATTCCACAGATTTTGTACAGCAAAATTTCAATATTTACAGTAAAATTCCAGTGAATGTACTGGAATATTTCCGCAAATGTACTAAAATTTTCAGTCCAATGTACTGTTTAATGTAAGTAGGGTACTAAAATTATTTTCTAGGAAAACTTCTTCTGCAGTGTACCGGATAAAATCCGCATAGAACTCGAATAGATGTGGGATTCCATTCGATTTCATTCAAAAGCCAATATGGACCTTGGTCCATGAAAAATTTCATAGATTTTCAGTGAAGAGTTTTTCAGAGTATTTTAGAGGTCTTCGTGGCTTTTCCTTCACAAGATTTGCTGATTTTCATCCGAATTTGCCTAGCATTTTCCGTAGAGCAGTCTCTCACTCAGAAAACCTGGATTCAATCCTTGCTGATTGTAAATTGGTTTTCTTTGCTAGCAAAATAGAGAAACAACTCCCACACGGTACTTTTGATCTACAAGATACCTTGAGAAACTATTTAGAAAAGTTTAGGAAGTCTTATGCAACACGAAAATATATCTCCAAAATGTTTAAAACAGTTCTCACTTCTAAAAGACATTTACACGATACCTTTTAGAAAATCTAAAACTTATCTTTCGGGATGATATCTTTAGACATCCTATAGAAATCTTTTAGAAGTGAGAACTGTTTTAGATATCTTGAAGTTATCTTTTCGTGTTGCATAAGACTTCTCAAGTTTGTCTTGAGATATCTTTTAGACATGAAATACTGTGTGGGAATCTGTTATATACTATGAGACCAGATTTTGATGAAAATCTTTTTCCGTAGTTCAAGAATATCGATGCCTCAAAATCCGAGTATAACCCAGATAGAAGAATATCAAAATTCTCTATGAAATCTGCACTAGCGTGTGAAAAAAGTCCGGCTGCTGTATTCGAGTTTTATCAGTGATTTTCAAAAACATCAATGGTCAAAATCCAAGTGAAATCCATATTGGATCAGATCAAAACCCATATTGGTACTCAAATAAATCAGCATATAATTCCCGCTTCGGCCGAATTCTCATCCGCTTTTTCTAACTAGGGTGGCGAACTTAAAAGTACACGAACGTCGGGGTCCGAGCCAAAACGTTCATTCCAAACTATTTCAAAATATTGCCTTCAAATTTAACTTCCATAAACCTTCGGAGCAATCCACGGATATCTACGTATCATGAACGTTCACTGAAGCTTCATGTTCTTCTCAAACCCATTATCTTTTCCATTTTGTTGCACAAACAGTCTCAGATAATTCTCTAGACGGTATTTTCTCATGTTAATTCTTATTTCCTTATACGCACTTTGACACTGTTGCTGACAAGTTAGAACAGAATCTTCGTCACGTTCAAGAACTTGCTCCTTTCCAATTTTCCCGTTTGAATCCTTGTAATTCATTCACATTATCTTGTGACAACAACACGATCCCTCTGCAATCCATAAAACACCATACTTTATCATACAAATTATTTACCCAAAGGTTTCCAAACCGGTTCCTAAAATGGAATTGATCGTCAATTCAAAGAACCAAGGAACAATGGAAAATAATGAATCCGATAAGGAAGAATTGAATTTTCCAAAAATCAAAGTCACGATTGTAGATAAATCAGTAACAGAATTCGAAGAACGATCCTCAGAGATGTTGAAAATCTCTTTCAATGCTCTCAAACAAAACGCTAAAGAACAGAAACATTTGCGTGAGATCAAATTGAAAATTCAAGAATCGATTGTTGAAAGAAGATTGAAAAAATGTTTTGAAATTTGGAAAAATAGAATGAAGAGGGAGCAGGTGAAGTCAAATGAGGTGGAACGTCAAGATGACGTGAAAGTATCGGATGAGAAAAAAATAGAAATGTTTGTCGATACGATTGCGGAGAGACAAAAAGAATTAATAAAAGGTAGACAAAAATCTTCGAGAGAGCCAGATTCTTTTGTTACCAATGTAACTAAAGATTTTGAAAATGACGGGCATCAGAAAAGAGATAATGTTAACAAACGAGTCGTTATTCAGTCTCCTGCTCAAAATAGATTACAAGCTCAAAAGAAAATTATTGAAAAACAAAGGGCTAAATTGGCAGAACAAAATAAAATGATTGAAGAATTGAAGATGCAGCAAATAAAAAATGTTGTAGACAAAGCCAGTGAGGACACTGTACACGCCGTCAAAGATACCCTCACGCACTGCGGTCAAGGTACCAGGAGAAATTTGATACAATTGTTGAGAGAGGAGGGTTATAGGTAATTTATATTTTTAAATACAATACAAATTTCATAATCGCTGCAGGTTCTTTTACATAATTTGAATAAGAGATGCGCTTCAATTTATCCTCTCAAACTTTCTCTGATTTTGAAGATTCATCTCTTAGTTCTTATTCTGAAATTGAAAATAAAATTTTTTAAATAATTATTTTGCCCAAAGAGATAGATTTTTGACCCTAGCTCCACCGAGATTACCTAGTCCCCCACAATTCCTATTGAGAATGGAAGCTCGAGCTGAGGCTAGAAGGGAAAGAGTCAAAAAAGCCGAAGAAGAACGTCGAAAGAGACAAGAGGAGTTGCAAGAAAGGGAAGAAATGATGAAAAGAGAGAAGGAAAAGGAAAAGAGACGATTACAACAAGAGGTCAGAGATAGCACATTAATGATCCGTATGGCTTAGAAAAGATTATATCATATGTATTTACCTCTTAATCACGTACCATGACATAACTTTTTATTCTAAAAACATATCTAGAATATAAAACTTTTTCTTGAATAAAAGAACTAACATTGATCGAAATCCAATGAGATTAACAAATAAATAGGAGAATAAATACAAATTATGTTCCTCAGGCGCAACGAGAGGCGAGAAGACGTAAAGAAGAGCAGGAACGACATCGCATCAACGAGATGGAAAGATGGAAAACTTTGAACAATCTAGCGGACGAGTTTTATCGTAAATACTTGTTACGGCGTTATATTATGGAACCCTTTATGAAACTGATAGAAGAAAAATATAATTACATGAAAAAAGCAGAAGATCATTGTAATCAACACTTGAAACAAAAAACTTATTCGATATGGAAATCGTGGACGCAAGAGCAACTTGAAATGAAATTAGAATTAGCGAGTTCAGTTTACAACAGAAATTTACTATGGTATACGTTTCACAATTGGGTTGATATTTTGCAAGAAAAAAATCAAAAGTATCAAGTAGCAATAGATTTTTATGACGTCAAGTTACTCATTAGATACTTCAAATTGTGGCGTGTGAGGAGTTTGGAATTGAAATCTATCAGATTAGAAAGCGAGGAGATAGCGTCCGAGCATCGTTGTAAGAAATTAAAAATGAAATATCTGATGAAATGGAGAAGGTACTTGGAAATCGCGGAAGAAGTCAAAAAAAGCGAAAAAAGAATAGAACAGTGGAGAGGGATTGTTCAAGAATTGGTTCCAGATTTCAATCCCAAACAAAGAGGAGTCTCTTTAGAAGACTGATTCGTCTTATTATAACTGATTAATATAATTTATTTTATGATTGATCATACAATGGCCACTTTATCACAGTTATAATTAAATATACAAATGATGTGCACAATAATTTTATATATCACTAAAAGTAATTGAAACTTTGAGATCATTTTTTGTAATAATGATATGTCATGAGTGGAGTCTAAGTTTATGAGCAATAGTTCTGAATATCATAGTAATAATAATAGTGTCATAATAAATATCTATTCTATGATTATAGAATAAAAAAAACAAATATGAGCACCCAACATAAAAGAAACCTAAAATACAGATTGCAATTGTGAAAGTGATGATATAAAATACATACTTTTGAATTTTCATAGCCCGATGTTTTTTGGCCAATATTTTCCAAATCTTTGTTTTTCTATGTACAGAGCACAACACAATCAGCTGTGTTTTGTACAAAATGAATAAGATAATTTTTTTGTCGTCCCTAAGTTTTGCAACAGAATAATCGAGATACATTTTTCAACATTCCATGGTCGTATTGACTATTAGTTAGATGCAAATGCCTTTCATGGGATGTTGTTCCAAGGTATATTAACCAAAGATGATAAATCAAATAGCAAAATACCACAAATCCAATTAGTAGGCTGTATAACGCGGAGACGAAGCAGAGAGCAATGCTGAAACAATACAAATCAATAGAACACTCGGAGCACAGTTGTGCAGGGTATTATCTATGAAAGTTTTTTTTTTCATTGGAAAGCAAATAAGAGATATAACAGTATTTATGACTATAATACATAGTCTTGACAATTATCATTATCGTACAATTATATTAATCCATCTTTCAAGATATTATGTATTGTAAAAGAATTGAGTATATTTCCAACATCGATACTTACTCTAATTGATGATATACGTCGCTACAGTCGTCTGGCAATAATATAGTAGCGATGAGTATAAATGGATGACAGACGGATGTCATGGTGAGATTAGAACCATAAATGAATGCTATTGCAGAGCAGAATAAACATCCAAGATACCATCGTAAATTGCTTGATCCTATACAACAATCCAACCTGGGAAAAATAAACTCTTGTCTTATCCGCAATCAAATATTAAATCACATATTTCATTGGTTTCTACCATTTGCAATGATATTCTCGATTGAGAATACAAGTTTGACACATTCGACAGTGATAAGCTCTGGGAGGTGCTCTTCTCCTGCACATAACGCACAGCTCTCCGCTACCTTCTCCCAATTCCAAACCTTGCACGATACTCCCATCTTGCGTGGTACAATCCGCTTTGAGTCTAGTTTTGTGTCCACACCATGTCCCACCCAAAACTGATAAAATAAAAACTACGTTCTCTTCGGGTAAAATTTCTAACAAAGGTACAACACTGAACTCGAAAACTAACATTAACAGCAGTACACTTGTCATTGTCCACATGAGAAAAAATTTGGTACGCAATAGAAATCTGAGAAAATTATGATGTAGATAATAAACCAAAATTGGTGTTACAAGGAATATTAAAACAGTACAAAACAGGGTTTGCGCGGCTATCACTGCTAATATCGGTACCGCAAAAAGTGGTATCACAGCGTCAACTGATATTTGTTTAGCACCACCTCTCCAACCGCATGGATTTCTCAGTCTTTCCCAAATCGTCATAGTTTTATTGTCAATTTGAATGAAAACGAAGAAAATAAGGTTCACAATTGTGAGTTTCGTTTAAATATTCATTCGGACAGTTCACTTGAATTCCACAACAAAACAGCCGATTTGAAGGTTAAGAACGGAACCACCAACACTTGAGACTCCCTTTGTTTTTTCTTTCCCCCAACAATCTGAAATCTGAACAAGCGATAGAACATTTATAAAGGTTTTAAATCTGGGACACAAGATAACATATTTGAATGTGTTTGTGCATTATATATACATAAATGTATACATGAATCTATGTGTAAACAATTCGGTAGATATTGCATTTGCCAACGCCTTACGCGTTGTGTGAAAGTCGAAAAAAAATATACGTATGTGTGGCAAAAATTGGATTAATCTTTGTCGCTCAATTGTGTAGGGAAATTTTATCTCGTTGTTTCTGCTCGTCAATGAAAAACTGAATATTCTTTCGTCCACGACAAAATTCTCTTGAAAATATTCCTTAAAGTTGGAGGAATTTCGGCAAAGTTTGTGCGATGTTTTAATCTCGATTGCAAAACACGATTCAAATATTGCCGCTAAAATTTAATACGTCAGTTTGGGGCAACAGTGCTGTAACATTTAAAGGAGACTTCGTTTTTTTTAACAACAAAATTCATTATTTTAAACGACATGAGCTTGGATTCAAAATATTCTAACATATCCTAGATTATACGAATATCGTCTCTTGATTTGAATATCCTTGAAAAATCGATTTATTGGAGGATTAGAAAAATTTAATCCGTACAGATGCTGTAGCGAGTGCACTCTTCTTCACGGAGACAAAAACAGTTATGGAGTCTGATCAACAACACCGGAGTTTACGGTTAAAAGTAAAGTGAAGAAAAAATGGTTATTTTGCCATGATAGATCGTTGGAAAATAAAGATATCTCGTGTTTTCCAGGTTTTTGTTGAAATCGTTTGACAATATAAATTTTTGTGCGGTGAATAAAACGTTAAGTGACATTGTGTCATCGTTTGGTATTCGTGTTCTGATCATCGTTGAATCGCTTTGGCTTTCTCTTGAACGGGCATGAAACGCACAGATGCGAGACGAGTGGCGGGAACGTGACGTAAGTTGAAACAAATGTAAAACAAAAAAAAAGGCGCGAAGAAAGAATCGGGTTGTCTTCTTAATTATACGTTATGATGACAAGCACACCGAAGGTCAAACTTTATCATTGCTGATACGTTGTTTATCGTATTAGATGTAAAATAAATCCGAGCGAAGGGGCAGAAAAAATATTTATACCCGATAAGACGATTCATTAAGTAAAAGAGTCGTGTATTCGAAACTGCATGAATTACATCTTGAGACGGCTTTTTTTTCTTGTGGAACAGGGGAAAATTGTTGTTTCTAGAAGTGGAAACATATTTGAAATTGTTCTTGGGGAGGTTATCTTCACGAATCAAACGAGATTTATTGTGCTGCAAAGAAGAATTTCAGAGTCGGCGCTAAGTCCCGCACAGCACAAATCTCCTAACTACGTCCTCAGGATATCCTAGGGACATTACAATACCCCCAGAATCTCCTGAGGATGTTACCAGCAGATCTGTTTGTGTGGGGCATTGAACTCTGTACATACTGGAATGCGTGCTCCCTAGATTCAAGCAGTCAGACTGGTATAGTTTGTTGCATGAGCAAGAAAGAATAAGACGCCCCCAACATATTTCCTTTCTCTCTTTAAAATACATATATTAAAAGCAGATACCATCTCCCAACATACTGATCTCTCCCTCTGACCGCCCGATACTATAGAAAAAGCGGAGAGTGCTCATTCCAGTATAATATTGGGTTCAATGGTGTGGAGTGATTTCAAATTGTTGGAACAATTGATGCGGATTCATCCCCCACCAAGAAAACTGTTTGGTTAAAACAACAAAACATTTTGGTTGATATGTGCACAACAAAAAACTTTTGTTCCTTCAACCAAATTTTTGTGCTTTCAACAAAATTATTTTGCTCCTAAATGTGTTAACAAAAATGTTTTGTGTCTAATACCAAATGTTTTGTTGCAACCACACAAATTTGGTTGGCATAACTAAAGTATTTGGTTGTTCATATGGTAGGGGTCAATAGGCCCGAAAGTAAATAGTCCCGAAAGGCAATTGTCCATAATGAAATAGCCCCGAATGAAATTACGCTCGAAAAAACCCCACGTGTTTCCAGCCGTGCTCCAGTCACCGTAATAGTTACCAATTTGTGTTCGGGGCTAATTTCATTCGGGACTATTTCATTATGGACAATCGCCTTTCGGGACTATTTCTTTTCGGGTCTATTGACCTCTACCGTTCATATTTCAACAAAACTTTTTTTTCGGTGCCTTCATTATGCAAATGTTATGAATAAATTGGGTTGCGGAAATTTATATCATAGTGAGATTTAAACAAAGGACTCACAGTAGTACACAGTTTGAAGAGCTCTTCGAGAATTCTAGAATATAGAATCAGTTTTTGAAGAACCTCAGTCGAAACTCCCTGGATGGATAAGATGATGAAATTCCCATGCAGATTTGGATTCCTACTGACCCTGCCCAAGTGTGTATTAACGGCGGGCCCCATCTACGCCCAGGGTGGGTGCCCATGCTACCCAACGTGGGGCCAACCCTGGGATGATAACATTGTTCCCAGCTTGGCCGTATTGTTTTGCCCGAGAACTGGTAACACCACGGGCCCAGCATAAACCCAGACTAGGCAATCAATACTGCCCCTTCCTTTTTGTTTTGAAATTGGAAAATTGTTTTGATTTCTACCCCAGCGGGCATGAATTTTAGCCCCACTTTGGCCCAGTGTTGAGCCCCATCCTCCCTATATGGGCCCAAGACTGACCAAAGCGGGGCCAAAATTCATACACGCTGAGGATTGTACGCACATGCTCGGGATATAAATTCACCCCAATCTTGGCCGGACGCTGGGCCAAATTGGGGCCCAGTTCAAATGTGCCCGCACTAAGATTCATTATTTCTGTTTTCTACTAACCATAATTGTATGGGAAAACACAATAAGGCCAAGATTGAGCCAACATGGGCCCCATTGTCATTCCCCAAGACTGGGTTAAAAAGGATGGACCCAGCCTGGGGCCGATTGTCATTAAAGGCAATACATGCTTGGGAAGGGGTAATAAAAAGTCATTAAAGACTAGTATTCCAGGGGTATAATCTAGATGCTTGTCCTCATAAACTAACTCGTATAATATTTCTTATACCCATTAGTATCTATTTTCCTCCGCGTGGAATCGTTATTTTTCAGATATGTGGTAATTTTAGGAACCCAAAATTCCGACATCAAATCTTCCATCATCAACCCTTCACCGTCTATGGGGGTGAATTGATATTTTAGGAATAAAAATTAAACCTGCTTCCTCTCAATGGAAGAATCGAGGACTAAAACTGCTTCCCCACCGGTGTATAAAGAAAACACTCCATCCCTAAGAAAGGAAGATGATATAAACCCGATTGAAAGGGTCAAAAACTTCATAGAAACAGATAGATTTTCAATTGTTTTCCATCAATTTTTGTTACTAAGGGGATATTCCATATTTTTCGTTTTTAACATTATCAGCAACTATACTCGAATTTGCAGGGTCCTTGCGTGAGAACGTAACTCGATGCTTGAGTATACGTGATTCACACATTTTGCATAAAAGTTGACTTCTCTGATATTGTGAACATATACCAATAATCCAATAAATAATAAAAATCCTCAAAGATAACTAAAATATATTTAAAGTGAGTACTTTCAAGTACTTTGATGCTCATAAGAAACGTTTCTGAAATTTTTGTTTTTGTTTTTTGATTCAATTAAGTATCCAAATTTTGTAAATATTCGCAGAAAGCATTTTAAGAAATTGTAATGGATCTAATAGAAGAATTTCGATTTACCATGTTGTTAAAACTTTCTGCATTGCTTGGTTGATTTGTAATTCTCCGTCGCGTCTTCATTTACATAAGATCTTCCTGGGAAGGTTCTGATGGTAGCCAAGCGTTCAAAGCCTTGTCAAAACCGGCGCGGGACCAAGGTTAACTCGATCAGGTCTGGAGGGTAAATTTCTAATCGGTTTAAAAAGACCTCCTTTATGAAACATGGAACAGATTCGTGTGTGCATCAAAATATAGAATATACAGTGAATCATTTTATCCAAGAACTTGTTATATTATATTTCTCATTCTAGAATAAAACAAAAATGATTGCGATGTAGAATTTGAATAATTCCACCTTCAATTGAGAATATTACAGAACGCTGATGGATATCCTGGTTGGAAAACCTCATCATTTTGATAAGAGCATCCCGAAGTTCCAAGAAATCGCAAATCTGTTCCCACACTTTTCTTGAAAACGACTGAATTAATCGAAAAATAGTGAGTTGACGCATCTTCTTCATGATGCATTATTTTTCGATTTATTCAGTCGTTTTCGAGAAAAATGGGGGGAGAGATTTCAGGTTTCTTGGGACTTCGGAATACCCTTAAACGTGCAGAATTCCAATTGGAACCAATTGAATACCCATTAAATTTGAATCCGAATTAATAAAGTTCTTTAATCAAGGTAATTGATTTAAAATTCAACATTTTATCTCGACATTTTCAAATACAATTCAAATCCATGATCCATTAGTTTGATTGACGGAAAAACGGACGAACAGAATACTGAATTATATCTTCCATAATGAGCATCCTTCCTATCAACATTTGAACAAATTCAATTTATTTTTCAAAAGATTTCAAAAACTTCTATAAAACTTCAGTTTTTAAAATCTTTTAGATGTCTTTTTACAAATATTCGATTGTTGTCTTGATGTCAACTCAGAGAACCGTGGAATAATTGTGAAACGTTGTTAGAAAAAGGCATCTCAAAGATCCCCCAAACTGACAAATTGAAAAACTTTTAATTATCTTCGAATAGTCACGTAAAGGATCTTAGTTTCTTTCCCACATTTTATTTTCATAATTTCCATTACTTTGTGCGGTATTCGAGCAATGAAAAGAGGTTTTAGAGGTCGCGTGTTTTTTCCTTTCTCTTGACATTAAAAAAAAAATATATGTATATATATATAGGGTAGAGTGGTTTCAACTCGAACCGTGTTCTAAGTCGGACCTCCTTATGTTTTTTGAATACTTCCAACTCAATCAGCATACCCGATGTATTCATATAGATACATATTTGTCATGAGTTTGACAAATATGAATCTTTATTAGGCTCTTTTACAGACAACAATTTTGTTTTCAGCATTCCTGCGGAAAATTGGGTATTTTCAAAAAAACCCGTCAAAACTGTTTTCTTTATTATCCATTCGGTGTTCACCACTCTGTCTGTTAACGATTGAAATCCTCCCATCTGAATACCTTTTCAATCGTTAAATATACCAAAATGGTATTCGTACGTCTGATTGTCAATTCCTTTCAATGGAATATTCTTTATAGGGAGGATGGTTCAAAAAATGCTGAAGGAATTCTTGCATTTGCAAGAATGAATTTAGGAAAAAATAACCAGCCTCGAGAAGACTATTATTGGAAACTGTTAGAGTTAACAGTAACTTTTCTTAGCGATATTCCCCCTCGTGAAACACCTTTTCGCACTCCGGAAAGTATGCATCATGTGAGGTGGATGTTGAAAGTAATTTATTCTATAGAAATTTTGTCATTCCTAAATGAATTTCGATTGACAATGAAAGAACAAAATGCACTGTCAAAAGCATGGTGTATAACTCTGGTGTGCACAATCATGAGGTCAAGACGGGGCCAGGCTTGGGCCAATCTTGCCATGTCTGGGATAATCTTTGGCCAGGCTTGGCTCCATGCTTATACATACCAGGGAATTATTACCCAACACATTCAGAAACTTCAAAATGATGAAAAATTTCATAACTTTGTGCGTCCGGGGACACGTGTTGATATCACCTGATCGACCTGGGATTTTACAAGTGGTATTCTTAGGTAAATTTGAACCTCCTTGAGGGTCCTGAGGCAAAAAAAATTTGGGTTATGCGTATTCAAGGAGTTATCATCTATAATACTTGAAAACTCCAAAATAATGGGACATTGCCAAACTTTGAGCTTCGGAGGGTACGTGTTAATACTCTCTGATCGATCTGGAAGTTTCCAAGTGTTATTCTTGGGTGAATTTGAACCTCTTTGAGGGGCCTGAGGGAGAAAAAATGTGAATCATGCGCTTTAAAAGGGTTATCATGTATAATACTTGAAAATTCCGAAATAATGGTGAAAGTAATTTAAGCCTCGGGGGGCACGTGTTAATATTGTCTGATCGACCTGGGGGTTTTCAGGTGTTAGTTTGGAGTAAATATTAATCCTTTTGAAGGCACACCAAGACAACAAAAATTTGGCTCATACGCACTTGGGAAGTTGTTACATAAAATACTAAAAACTCTAAAATAATGCAAAATTTCCAAACTTTGATCCCCTGGAGGCACGTGTTAATATTGTTTGACCGACCTGGGGTCTTGCAGGTGTTATTTTGGCGTGGATTGGAACACTTTTGGGGGGTAAGACAAACAAAATTTGGAAATCGGAGAAAATAAGGAACACCCTAATATACATCGTGCACTGTTAAGAAAACAACTTCCAAAAAACTTTTACTCGACATTTTTTAGTAAATCCACAAACAATTTTTGTCAGTTAACGAATATTTTTGGAACATTCACAGAAAATTTGTGAATTCCCAAATAATTTGATTCGCAAATATTTTTTACAGTGTAAATAGGTGAATAATGATTTGATAATCAATCGAAACAATGCAAAACATTTAATTGAAATATTATGGAATGTTTCAACATCCCTGACGTGCTTCTGGGGCGTTTTGGAAACGTTTTACACACGTTCTATCTTCGTCAAAGTACGTTTTCTGCAGGGTTACTTACTCAAAGATTTCTACAGACAATTACAATTTTTAAGAAGAATGAATACAAAAAGAAACGATATAATAAAAAATATACAACGAATCATCAATATATTCAAATTTTCGACTCACGTACACTTTGTAATGTATCCAAGAATAATTAACATTATCTCCTTTTGCTTTTCCTTATCTGTCATATGAATCACTTACTCTTGCTCAATTCCGAGTAATTGTTTTCATTTTGTCGAAGGAGGTCCGTTGAAGTCCGTTCTCGTCCCAATAAAAATATAAAAATTCTAAAAGGATGGGATAAATTGCATCCCTGTATTAATTTCTTTTCGATTATCACACGCATCACACACCTCGTTAGTTGTTTATTTTGAGATTTTGACAAACGTTGAACGGAACAGGGGAAAAAGTTTGATACGAAGCTTTCTTATTATTCGATAAAAGGCATGAGAGGAGACCACGCGTTATCTACGATCGCTGAGAGAGAGACTAATTATGAAGAAACAGTTGAAATATTCTGGATAAATGCTCTTTCTCTCTGTTGTTCTGTTCTCTCAATGATTATAAATATATAACTATTAGAGCAAGTTTAAAGGATCGAAGATGGATTGATTAATCGATCGATTGAATTATTCCTCAGTCTCTACATAAATTATGTTTTGAATAGAATATTCAATTCTGCACGTGTTCACGCAGTTCATCGTCCCATTGTCTTCATCGGAATTCTACTTTTATCTTATTGTCGTTCATTATATTCGGAATAATAACAACTCGATTGATCGTTTATTTATTCGAAATATACATGTCGGAAACAGTTTTTAACGAATTTAATGACACGACACGATAGTTAAAAATTGTATAAATTTTCAAAGCATTTTTTATGAATTCATATAGCGTTGAGATGGTACAGCTATAATTCAATAAAACTACCTTGAAAATTCATGTCGAATGAATACTCGTGTCTGCTGTGTCGTGTGTACGGTTATATAATAATTTACAAATAGTTACTCTAGTAACGTTTGAGGTAGGTCAAAAATTCTATATGTATGAAATCTATTTTAAAAACCGCACGCAAGACTGAAAATATTTTCATTGTGGGAATCTGTAGAAGAGTATGAAATTAAGCGAGAAAATCGAACCGAATGGAATGTGTAATGTTCGTTACGTGATTAAATGAGATTTATATACACTTTCAATAGTGCCACGTTGAACTTTTCTCATAACTTGGTCCCCTTCGGTTGGGTTTAAGGGTGACAACGATAATATAGCGAAAAGAAGAAAACGTCCTCAGAAATGAATCACTACTGATTTTTATCAAAAGTAGAAGAATACGATTGGAAGCGGTGGATACAAATCGCGGAGGCTCGTTCACACTTCTCTTTCAACTAAAACTGCAGGTCAGTTCGGACGCGGATCTTGAAGAGAAGAGTCAAGCGAATAACCCACCGGCATGAAATCCGTTATTCCAATATTCATTCAACGTTTTAAATAGTCGTGTCATTGATACCTACAAAAGTTACGCAATCTATGTGACAGTTGCACGATTGAATCATGCTCAAAGGAAACATATCTTGAATATTGCAGCATATTGTTATAGTGTCTTGTGATTTGTGTCCGGATTTTATTCTCGAATATACGATTCAGGTATTTCATCAATATTCTTCTACAAAAAAACAAATCCTCCGTTTTGTCGTAAAGAAGAACAAAAATAACAACTTGGGTTTGTTTTCTATGCACAAACCGGATAAACTGCTACAGCTGTGGCTTCAATTTTAATCGTTTGGTCTTTTAATTGTCCACGAATCTTATTCGTTACATGTATAAGAAAATATCAATGCTATTTATATGCAAATATAATGAATTGTTGAATTGAGAATTGAAGATGAAGATAAGGTTGATTGATTTTTGTGGTATGGAAAATTTTTAGTGCGTGGGATGGTATTTTTGCTTCGACAATAATAAAATATTGCATTGTATGAAGGAGTGAACAAGGAAGAATTATATGAGCAGGTCAGAATGGACTCATTAAATCCTATACCAAGAATTATTGTTTTCTTTCATCAATCCTTTCAATTCTTAGTTGTTGAATCCTCGTTCGTTGAACACCGATATTCGACATCCGTGAGTGAAACAAAATTTTCAGTTATTCAGATTATGCGGTGGCTCGAAACAGTATCTGCTAACGTGAAATTTAACTTGGAGAATTTGTATATGGACTATATATATAAAATTTCGATAAGATCCTATCGTAAAAAATCATTGTTTAATAAATGTAGAAGAATTTTGAAATAGTATACAAATTCTATATAAATACTATAAAAATTGTTTTCCAAGACATAATGATATATGAATCATACATACATTTTCTCATCGCCTGCAATTTTAGTAGAATTATAACAAAATTGAAGTGGGAAGATACCTGAAGAGAAAATCATACGAATATAATCAGTTTCAAAATAATTCACCATAATGTGACCCTTGATAATGAAAATATATTTGAATTCACTAAGGAATATAATTAGTTTCATACACCAATTTTGTATGAATTATAATGAAATCCAGTCGATAAAATATTCAATCAAAATGTTCTAAACTTGGGAGAGTAGGTGTTGATGACACTCAAAACTTTGAAGAGGTTATAAAACGCATGGTATACTTTGCATTAGGAAAATAAGTTCATCAAACTTGTTGTAAATCGTCAGGAAAGTTTCTGAGTTTTTAAATGTGTTTGTAAGTTTGTGAAAACAATTAATCCCTGGAAATGATAAAAAAGTGAATGGAGCGAATATTGAAACGAATGAAGCGTGAAAATGTTGATGGAGTTGAAACTGGCAGCCGTAAAGCTAGCGACCGATTGTCACATTGTTTAACATAAAATGTTTATTCAAGATTCAAGGATTGGAAATGTTCAGTGGGATGCTACCTAATCGATTTCTGTTATGAACAACGCTCTGACAACGTTTAATCGAGAGCTACAGGAACTGGCTGCTAGCTCCATGGCTGTTAGTTTCAGCTTTATAAAATGTTGCAAATCCCTCCTAAATCAACGTCCGCTAAACTAGATCGGCTATTTTTTCATTTTAACAATCTGATTCCAAATTTGTAATCAGCGACCCTGCACGCAGAGAAAAGTTACCTAAAAAATTACTACACTTTACAGTAAAGTAGAGACAAAATCACATTTTGGGGTTATGTATTATATTTTTTCATCAAAATTACTATATTTCCTAGCAAAAAGTGACAGAATTCTGTTATTTATTGATAGAAAGTATAGTAATTTTAATGACAAAATATCAAACATAACCCCAAAATGTGATTTTGTCCCTACTTTACTGTAAAGTGTAGTAATTTTTTAGGTAATTTTTCTCTGCGTGTGAGAACTTCCGAATGAAGAGTTTCATCCCTAAGAGCAATAGCGGTTTCCCTGGTGAAAATGAAGCGTATACGAAGCGAAAAATGTTCCAATTCCCTCTTCGTGAAACGTGTAATGCCCCCTTACTGTGAAGTAATGAAATCATACGTTCCATATACGCTTCATAAGCTTTCTATCCCGTTTCACACACTCTTCATGTGAAGTAATAGTGAGTTACATTAAACGTATGCGAATCATACCTATCCTGATTTCAAATAATATCTTTATGCGATCGATCCCAACGACGATCAATGGCTAAGTGGCTAATGTACCCTCGGCTACCATTGTAAAAGTCCCCGGTTCGATCCTCGCCATGGGGTTCAATTTTTTAAATTACATTCCTCAAATTTTATACGCTTCTTTTGTTTCAACTCCCGCTTCGCATACTCTTTGTATCCTTTCCATTCAAGCTCTGTGTACACGCAGAAAACAGATGTGTTGAAAAGTCCCATAATTTATTGAGGATCAGCGCCAGTCTGTGACAGATAGAGTTTTGACTTGAATTTACTTTTAAAAAGTCCCATAATTAGATGTATTTCTACAAGAAATTATGGTACTTTTGGAAATATATTTTTCTGCGTGTACTTTTCATTAACGTTTTTGCTACCCTCCAGCATACGCGTCGTTTGCTCTTCTTTCCCGCTTCCATTTTCACCAGGGTTGTGTTTTGTTGTTGGGGATTGTTTGATCTCACGTGTCATAGCTCTATGTATCTTCGCAGCATCATGACAAAAAATTTCCAGTTTGCTGCATGTTGCTGCGCATTTGGCGGCGTAACCTCCCAGCAACTCTCCAACATACGGGAAAAATAATTTGGCTGCAACAGCTAAATGGCTAGCACGGACATGGACAGCCATTAAATTAGCTCCTGCAGCTAAATTTTAGCTATCACCGCAAATAAATTAGCTACAAATGCAAATTTTTTTTGCTATAACAGCTAAAATTTAGCTGCAGAAGCTAATTTAATGCCTGTCCATGTCCGTGCTAGCTATTTAGCTGCTGCAGCTAAATTATTTTTTCCGTGCAACAGTTCCCTGATAAAAACGGCTGCCTGAGATGTGAATCAGATACACTTTTTGGTCATTCTGGCCCACTGTGAAGCGTGCTATGACTTTTCATTGAATTTCACCCACGCTCCCTTTTCACTGAACAATCACCTCCAACTCTTCGGTCACTCTTTCCTGACGTTCATTCCTTTATAATGTTCCGTTAGTGGACGTCTTCAAAACGCTCATTGTCCTTTTTTTGGAAATTATATTATTTTGCAGTTAGAATGTGTAGAGGTTGTTTTATACCTTTTTCGCCAGTTGTTGCGCTAAAGAGTTTTATTTTAACAATTAAACGGGAAGAAATTGGTAGTTGTGTCATTAGCCATACTTTTGATGATGAAGTTGAAAATTTTGCTGTAGCAGCAAATTTAGTTATATTAGCTTAAACAATGGTTGTCCTTACAGCTAATTAATGTTTCTTGTGTAAGATACAATTACAGATATCAATCGGTAAAGAACAATTGTTTTGTGTCATCGAATTGTAAATTTATGTTCGACCTGGAATAATTATATGCAAAATTGGAATTCACTTGCGAACGTTGAGTTTGAAAAATTATTTCAATTTTATGCGAGAGTTTCAATTTTTGAAACGTTCCAAAATTCATAATTTTTCGGTATTATTACCTGATTCTTACGGTTATTTCACCCACTACCTTCATGAAAAGAATTCTCTTAGATTTCTTTGGAATTTTTCTGAATCTCTCCATGTTTTGGGACATTTTTTTTGCCACGGAAAAAAGTTTTTGTAGTAAATTCTGGAGCAGGGACAATTTCTGTTACCATTTAAAATAAACTGTAATAATTCTGACTAAATTGGAGTGGATCCAATGGCAATTGCGGTAAATTATACTCCAAAATTGTCCCTGTCCCAAATCTCATTCCAAATTTTGGTACACGGAGAAAAAGATATCTTGAAAAATACCATAATTTATGGATTTTTGGCGTTGGTCTAACCCGATTAAAAATATTTACGTGAAGATACCTCTAAAAGTACCATAATGACTGGGACTTTTATGAGGAAGGTACCATACTTCTTTATAAAAGTCCAAGAAATTATGGGACTTTTAGAGGTTCGTTCACGTAAATATTTTGACTCGGGTCAGACCAACGCTAAAAATCCATAAATTATGGTATTTTTCAAGATATCTATTTTCTCAGTGTAGATATAGCAAATAATTTCTTTGCGTGTGAGAGATTCAGAGGTATTTAGCGTAATTAGCATTCTAAATCTTCAACTTTGATTTATTCAGATTCCAAAGCTTCCTCCGAATTTGTCTGATTTCCGCTGAATTTCAGTAAATTTCTCTGAATCGTTCAAACTGAGTTTCAAAAATTTTCCTGGGATTTCTATAAATTTCGTGAAATATCTCCAGATGATTTTTAATTCCTCAACATTTGGAACAACAAATTGGAATCAGGATTCGTTTGAATCACTTTTGACATCGTGGACCAAACATTTTCTTCAATTTACTTCCCTTTGGATTTTCTCAAGATTTCCCTGAATTTTCCTAAATTCTTTCCAATTGTTCTGAATGTCTGTGAATTTTTCTCAATCCCCATTCACAATTTTTCCCAAAAAGAATATTTTCTTTCACCTGTCTTTGAATTTCTTTGAAAATCCCTGAATGCCTTTTGAAATTTAAGACCAACATTTTCATTCGGTTGTCTTCTCTTTAATTTCACAATTGCACAATTTCTTGCAATGCACTTATTTCAGAAAGATTTTTTACCAGGATATACTTAGTTCCAAAATGTGTATTCATGTCCAAAATTATATCGGAATTTCGTTATTCACTTTTTTAAATTTAATGCGCGACTTTTGGAAAGTTCATATTCTTTTCTATTGTTTGAAGAGTATTGATAATATCTAATTCTCTTTCAACTACAATCCAACAAAATGTGAACCGTTTGATCTTAATTACAAATTTGAGAAATATTCTCAGATTTCAAGGAATATTCTCAAATTTTTATTGAAAACTACCTATATTGCCGATCTGCGTTTTTGTTTGTTCATTTTTGTCGAAGAAATACATTACAAACTTTCCTTGAAGACTGTGAATCTTTTACATAAAATTTCACAAAATTATATAGAAATTCCATTAAATTGACATAGATTACAATATACTCTCTCAATTTCTTGGAGTGGAAAATTCACTCTTGAAGAGTGAAAATACTGCAAGTTCAAGAAGGATGAGATACCATTCCGAAAAAGTGAAATTTTAACTCGCTTTAAAAAGTGAAATTCCACCCTTTTCTCGAGTCAAAAAGTGAAACCTGATTTACCTCTGAATCGTTGCGTATCACGGAGTGAATCAGGTTTGATTTCATTTTTCGCGCTGATCTCGCCCTGTTCTCAACCTGATCTTGCTTTTAACATTATCATTCAACCTGATGTTAACCTTTTTTCGACCTGATTAAACTCTGGATCGTTGCGTATCACGGAGTTGATCAGGCCTCGAAAAGTATTACAATTTTTCGACTCGGGTTATAAGAGTGAAATCCTCTAAAGAGTAAAAATTCACAGTTATGGAGTGAAAATTCACTCTTTAGGAGTGGAATATCACCCTCTTTGGACTCGCGGTATTTTTACTCTCCAGGGGTGGATTTTCACTTCAAAAAATTAAGGGAGTAGTTTCTGTAAAGTTCGGTCTAGGTCTGTACAGAGCTAGATTAATCTCCAAAGAGCCATCCCTAGGGTTCGGAACTCCTAGAATCGTACACAATGTTCATTGGTCAATTCTTATAGAACAACCAATCACATCCAACATTCTATGGAAATGTGATCAATCAAAATCATGTACGAGCCTAAGAGTTTCGAACCCTAGTCATCCCCGAAAATTTCAAACCCTTTTATAAGTCAAGTTTCGAGTATTTTTGTCTGAGAAAAATGCCACCAGATGGAGCCCCATATGTGTTCGTATCCACTAGCGGTGTGACAGCAGCCAAATCGTTGATGACAAATTACGGACAAACGCTTTTATTTAATTGAATCAAAATATCGCTGTGTACCGCATTCCTCTGATTCAAGTAGAAGTACTGTACAGGTCGATATTTTGATTAGATCAAAGCGTTTGTCCGTAGTTTGTCATAAACGATTTGGCTGCTGCCACGCCACTAGTATTCCCTTAAGGAGATACTAACCCCATGATACGAACCATATTATTTATTCCAAAACATTCAAAAGTGACTCAATGAAATCAAAATATCGCTCTATACATCATTTCTTTGGATCATTTAGGATTTCTGCACAGAGCATATTTTGATTTTATTGAACCAATTCAAACATCACGGTATAAACGATTTGACTCGTACCACAGCACTAGTATTTCCTTAAAATCCTTCTTTTTAATCAATTTCGAGAATCATAGAAGAATTTCAACTTCGATACATCGGTATATAGACTGAGAGTATTTATTTTTAGATATATTTTGAAACATTTCCCCGCGTAATACATATTTTGCTAGCACTTGAAAGATGAATTCTATATATACACACATATAACAGAACAACAAGAATATCACGAGCACTGATAATTCATAGTCTCATTATTAATGTTTATAATCAAACTGTATATAATTATAAAACTCAAGATTCTTCCTTCCAACACTCAGCTTGATACGATAGATTTTATAAACAAAAGTTAACAGTACAATCTTCTGTGTATACGAATGCATTTCAGAATCACATTACAGAACGTTCACACAGTTAATAATCAATAATCACTCACATTGTTCTTCCACGTCATCGATCCTCGTAACCCTTGTATATTGCAGAAATCATTTCTATGTAACTAGTTTTGGAAATAGCTGCGGGGATTCTTCATGTTGAAGTTATATCCAAACGACAATAATAACAATCGAAATGTGACGAGTCAGATTGTCGCAATAATACAACGATAAACGTGTATAAAAGTGAAACTATATGGTATTATTGGATGACACGAAAATAGTAAATTAGTTGATAAGACCTCGGTGAAGGCGTTGATAATAATGAAGAACTCTCCTCGGGTCGTAATGGCAATTTCTCGTGGACCGAACTGTTATCGTCTCTTATTCTTATTTTTCTTTTATAAATGTTGCCGGCTGATGTGCAGCGTGCCGGTAGTGATATATATCGCAGCGATGATGAAAAGTCGAGGTTACTGCTCTCTCTTGTATCTATCTATTATTTCAAATTCATTCTTTCTTCTCCTTGTTGTGCATAGATGATCCTCACCATTTTTTCATTTTCTCTGCAGAAGTAGTCAAAAACGAAATATTCGAATAAGTGCATGTGGAATAACAGTTTTTATCGAAATGTGCGATGAGTGTAGAGTGACTGGAGTGAAGAGTTGGAATAATCAAAGTATACACATTGGATTGTTTTGATTGTTGGAACACAAGAGTCCATATTTTAAGGATTTTTTTAGAAACCTCATAGGGTGCTTATTAGAATGTTTCTTTGCATCAAGAATAACCGGTTTCATTTTAAATTTTGTGTCAAGAATTTGAAATGTTTCTGTTTTCGTTCTTCTCGAATGACAAAACCCCAACCGACAGAAATATGATCGATCCGACATTAATGAGTTACGACAGACGAAATGAAATCCTCAACATTTATCGAGCGGTAGTCGTATCACAGCTTTATGTACGATATGTTAAAAAAGTATCTTCCAACGTGAAGTTTTGTATCATAAAAGAAAAGATATACTCTCTCTTCGATGAAACTTTCTAAAATTCAAATCAAACAAATGTCTTGTTGAAGAGTTACATCGAAATACTTGAATTTCATTCCTTCATTATCGAGTAATCTTGCAGAGAAAATGAGCTTATCTCACGTTAATTGTATTCCCTTAAGAGGATATCGGCATCAGAAATCTGATACATTATTAACTTCGAGGTAGACGCGATAGAACTGATTTTTATTTGATGACTTATCTTTGATACGTAAACACCCTCTAAACACGTAACGATTAAAACCGATGAAACGATGCGGTTCTCGTATTTGTTGCATGAAATTTCAATCATTCCTCATATAAGATAAAATGAAAGATTCAAATTTCATATAACAAACACAAATAAGATCTGTCAGACAGCTAAATCAGTAATTTTAATGCTCCAATTTTGAATTGAAAGACAAACATTGATAGGTGACTCGGCATTGATGTTCCTTTGCAAAAGAAGAAGAAGAAGAGCAGAAGAAGCTTGATATTTCGAATTCATAGAGGTCGATAAGCGGGACTGAACTGGAAAAATAATTTGTAATTATATAATTTTTGAAGTTTGATCTTTTGTCCAAGTTGATACGCGATGAAAACACGTTTATCGATTTATTATCAATTCTTTGAAGATTCATTGGTATTTCACTTCAACATAAACAAATGTAATATTCAGGATAATGAAAAAATGCGTTGTCAGAATTTATCAACGACTTGCAGAACAATCGTTCATTTTCCCGTTGAAGAAAGATTCATTGAGAATTCATTTCTTTTCGGTGTATTCATTTCTCAATATCGAAGATACTGAACTTTCTATAGTTTTACAAATGAATTAGTGATCAATCATTCTCTGTCACAAACTGACTTTGATAAAACTTTGCCCATTTGTATAGCGTAGGAAGAAAAAGATATAATGCACGTTACGGTTTGTGCATGGACCATTGACCAAAGCCTCTAAGATTTTCCACACAGGTAAAAATTGATCATAGGCGTTAGACTCCCGCAAGGCTTACTAAAATGCATCAAGTCTAAGTTATCACACGGAGAAAAAATGGTTTGCTACTATAGCGCCTACAAAGAAATTTCTTGTCCTTGCAAAAATATTCACTACAGCAACTAAGACGTTAGTTCTGTTAAAAAATGTGTTTATTTCAGTCAATCATTTTTCTTGCTCTTACAGCTAATGTTTTTTTGTAGGCGCTGTAGTAACAGCCCTGCTTGTTATGCCAGCAATACTTTTCTCTCCGTGCAGACATAGTGGAACTTCGAAATGATAACATCATTTGAGTCTCAGCTCAATAGTTTCTACAATCAAGATCCAACACTGGGGGAAAGGTTGTAATGGTATATACCGCACTGTAAAAAATTTCTATGAAACTTGACATAAATTTTCGGAAGTAATTAACACACATATGCGTTAGGGATTTTTCGTGTTCAACCGGACATTTACTGCAAAATGATTGTGAGAATCCCATAGAGTTTAAAATTTTCAGTTGAATTTATGGGAAATTTCGTATACACATATATAGAAAAATTGATTTCCTATCCCATGACCGGAATTCTCCAGTTGCTGTGCATAGGAAAATTCCAAATATTTTTCTACAGTGCATCAATAGCAAACCATACAAAAATTTGATCGTCAGGGATGAGCCATCGGTGTCGCAATCTTGCGGCACTTTTATTCTTCATTGTAGTTGAAAATGAAATAAATCATCCATTATATGAGTTTGATATAAACGGAATACCCGAATAGCAACGCAGCGCTCCAAATACGCATTTGTTGCACATTCCCGAGTAAAAGTTCATGTTAGGGGTTCGGCCAGGACCAGATCTGGCTAACCTTATCCTAAATCGAGCCCTGCCCAATCAGAAAAATCCAAATAATGCCAATGTTGACAACAGGTGCAGTACAGTGCCAGTATTGGGTCTTTAACACTCGGCCAACACGTACGGGATCAGCACTGGATACATAGAAATACAGTATTATGCCTGTACTCATAAACTAATACTCAGAGCTTAATACCGGCTAGGTACTGATCCAGTACAGGCACTGCACTGATTGCGAATAATAGTATTAGTACTCAATGCCCAGTACAAAAAAGCGTTATCATCCCAGACAAATTCCAGTACCCTGCCAGTCTTGGAAAGTACTGGTGCAGTACTGCGCCTGTTGTAAATTTCTGGTTGGGTGATATGGAATGTAACGCCCCGTTGCATCAGAGCCCGATGTAACGAACTATCATAGGGCACGCCAAATAACACACCTATCAGGACCAGATCTGGTTAACCCTAATCAGGCGTGCCAAATTATGGCCGCACTAGGTCCAGATGTAATCTGCCCTATCACTGCCCGATCGAGTCCATATCGAACAAGAGGCTGGCCATAAGAGTTTTCTGCTCAGGTTGCCGCAAGCGCCTCAAAAATACACTGAATATAGTGTCGTTTTATGCACTTTCACTGTAAAATAAAGCGCATAAGACATGATCTTGAAGTTTGAATCGTTTGTAGAAACGAAACGGAAATTCAAACTAGCAGAATTTGATGAAGCATCGGTGGTGTTTATCACTCCGAATCAACTGTTTGGAACTAGGAGCATTGTTTTGAGAATGTGCTGCAAGATTTTGGATCTTCAACAACTGAATATTTCACTCTCCGATTACCAATTCTTTTCGATAAACGATTCAAACTTCAGCAACATCATAAAACTGCAAACTTCAGCGCATTTTTCAGGCGCTTATGATAATGTACAATAAAAGCGTTGAGTTGCTGCTTGAATAAATGTCGAAGAATTCCAAGAAGTTCGACATATAATTTTTGTCCTCAGTTTTAATTGATGGATGGTCCCTGGCGTTGAAGTAGACGCGTTCTGAACCTGATGAAAAATTCTTTTTGCCATGAAATGTTCTGAAGAGACTTAAGGTAGATAACCCCTTTAATGAACATTTTGGTTTTTGATTTATAGTTCTTTTTATTTAGTGAACTGTAAAGAATAATCGGAAAATTCCATTCATGGGATGGGAAATCAATTTCCGATACATGTATATGAAATTTCTCATAAATTTAACTGAAAATTCCAAACTTTATGGGATTTTTACTACCATTTTGCAGTAAATTTCCGGTAAAATACGGAAAATTCCTAACGCATGTATGTGTTGATTACTTCCGAAAATTGATTTGAAGTTTCCCATAGAAATTTTTTACAGTATGCTTCAATCTCATCCGAGCATGACTGATTGGACATTAAATAAACCACTGGTATGTAAATGAATCCATAATAATATGTCACAGGGAAAATATAATAAATACACGATTGTTCGCTAATGGGGGCGTTCACCTTATGTATTCATTAAATACTTAGTTCGTCACTCGCAAGAAACAAACCGCACCTTGATGAGAATTATTGCGATTTATCGCTTGAGAAGGGAGTTTCATTCACACGGAGAAAAAAATGTGAGACATTTTCTTATTTTTCTTGCTCAACCAGAAACAGGAAAGTTTGTAAAATCAATTTTCACATGAACATACGGGAAATTACGAATGAATAGCGAAATTTTACCCTACGCTTTATGAAATTTAACGTTCATCCTTAAAAATTCCAATTCTACTTATTACTTTTTGTAGAATATTCGTCGTCTTCCATATTTTCATGTGAAAATTCATCTCACGAACCATTTCAACTAAGAAAAATAAGAAAAAGTCTGATATGTTCGAAAAACATTTTTTTTCTGTACAGGGCCAAGCTACACCGTCCAAGCTGGCCAAAACAATTGCCTGAGCTGAGCCAAGCTAGCACCCATGCTTGGTCCCACATGAAAATTTACTTTTCACCCAAGATTGCCTAATATTTGGGACAGCGTTCCGCCACTCACTAGAAAGCCTCGTTTGAGACCAATTTTCGTCTTTCAGGCAATCGGAAGATTTTTCGATTTCCGTCCCTGTTCCCCGAATTCCTGAATTTAGGCTGAATTGAAACGGTTTCCTGATTAATCTAACGAAATCTACACTGTGAACAATGTGGTAAGTTTTTCTTCACGCTGTTGGTGGATTCCGTCCCCTCATCGTAGGGGAATTATTTCTCCATCATAAATGAGGGATTTTTCTACCACTTTGAGGAATTATTTTGTTTCTTGGGTGTTGAATCCTACAGAAATGAAGGAAAAGTCCACCAAATTATGGTGAGAAATTCCCGATCTGTGGAGGAATTTGGTGCCACCATTTTTTGAGGGAAAATTCCACGATCGTTTTTTACAGTGTACCGTTTTTTCTAGCTCTTTCACAAATTGCTCGTTCTTCCCCGCAAAAATATCGAATTTTAACGCGATGAGTTTTAAAGTGGTACAATGTTTTCAAGTCAAACTACGAAAAAATCCGTGCATTAATTCAAAATATCTCTCTGTACAACATCTTTTTAGCGTTTTAAGAAATGTTGAACAGAGAGATATTTTGACTCAATGTACATATTTTTATATAGTTTGTCCCAGAAGGATTGGTGGAAGCCCAGCCACTTGTACCCCCCTCAAAACCATGTTAAAAGCCATTTCTGTTATATACAAATTTAAAATTATAGGAATTAAATGGAAGACCTGGATTTATCAACACCGCGATGTGGGTACAAATCTAGATGGACATTCAAAAATTCATCTCTGAAGTTTTCAGACTTTTTTATGAGTGCAGTTTCAAGTATTTTTGTTTGGGAAAAGTGCCATCCGATGGAACGACTTCTGCGCTCGTATCTGCTTAAGAAAGTCAGAGGGGGGCCCCAATTGAGGAAAAAAATCAATGCAAAAAGCTCTGGAGAACAGCTCCGGACCTCAACACGCCCTAATCCGGCCCTGAAAAAGATACTAGTGTCGTGGTTCCAGGCAAATCGTTCATTACAAATTGTTCAAAAATGCTCCAATAGAATTGAAATATCGCAATGTACCGCACTCTTACATGTATTTGAAATAATTGCTGGCCACAGCGATATTTCAATTGCTTCAACCCAAGTAGAAATGGTGGATGTGAAAATACCAGGACCGGACAAGGCATCCCTAATTTCCTATCAGGTACCCATCAGGTTTCGTTACGATTTTTCATATTTCACTCGATTTTATGGAAATCTCAACCGAACCCTATTGTACCCTGGTGAAAATGAAGTGCATACACTGAGAGAAGTGAAATGTAATGGTTACCATATACAAATAGTAATTGGGGAACAACTTCGCGAATTTGGTTTTGGATAACATAGAGAATCGTAGCAATGTTCATGCACATGGGAATGGTTACCATTTACATGAAGATGGATACCAAATAACCTGATTCTGTCATTCAACTACTATTTTCGCATGGTAATGGTGACAGTTCACTTTTCTCAGTGTACACAAAGCGAGAAGGAAACGTATACGAAGCGAAAAAAATTTCAACTCCCTCTTTCTGCAGCGTATTCAATCATACATTCTGTATCTGATCTCGAATATTTTTATGCACTCCCAGTGAATCCGAATTGTTTCGTTATTGCAACTATCCGTTGAATTCTTGCAACGATAATCCTAAAATTATCACCAATGTGGACCACACAATTTTATTCGTCAGAAAAAAGAACAGGTGGAAGGACAGATCAGAAAAATGATGTGAAAGCATTGAACTTTAGACTAAGCCCCTACGGTTTTTTTCTAACAAAAAACCACTTGGTGTTCTCCAGTAAAAAACCATTTGGTTTAAACTATGCAACCCCTGATCAGAATATTATACCAGAAGAACATTCCTAAAATATTATATATCCGCCCTAATAAACATTGAAGGAATATTATTTTTGTATTAAATTGCTCATTTGATCGAAAACTGAGGGCGATATACTTTTATTTTTAATACAATTTGAATTACATAAGAATACGCGATGTTATAAGGAAAAGAATAATGGAAATATTATACACTCTGGAAAATATTCTGGATTTTAAGATTTTGTCATACTTATACGGGCAAAGTGAACTCCCGTCCACGTATAGGAATTTCTACATAGAAATATATTGAAATTACTGTAAATTTATAGGATTTTCTTCAATATATAGGTGAAATTCCCCATCAAAATTCTGGTAATATTTATTAGGGTGGACATATAATATTCTGATAATATTATAGGGATATTATGTGCTATCAGGGTAGTTTTTAGTTAAACATTGGATTAGTATAAACTCAATCAAATTTTTACTGAACCATCATAATTATCCGGTCTTCATCTAAAGAAACCAAAATCATTCTGCTCTTATCAAATACAGGAAACATACGACGCATATCCTATTTTACATGTCACAAATCTGTTACACAGTATCGAAAACAACCTCTCATTAAGAATTTCAATAAATTCGAATTCTGATAAAAAATAGTTCTCTCGCATTTCTTATTTCGAAAACTATGTAATCTCGCGTCCCTGAAATTCACGTATCACAAAGATTTGAAAAGTCCTTACATAAAAACTCAATGAATCTCGTTCTCCAAGCGTTGTTTATCCTAACTATGAATTCCTTCAAGATGTGAAATAGTTATTAATGACGTTCACGATAAACAATAACGATAGTGGTAATATCGTTGATATTACAATTCACGGTATTGTTCTCCCGCCTCTCCGTGGGTGGTAGTTCTAGCTTTCAACAAAGCAGATAACACCTTACAGCAAATCTTACAGACTTGAAAAGCTTCCTTTTCATTTGTTACATCGTGGAAAGCTACGAACTAGTCTGGTCTCTTCGGTATATAAAGTGTTGTGGGGACGTTACGTAATCCAATCACGGCGTATACTTGCACGAACAGTTTATTCGCATTGCATAGAGTTGCGTGCATATATACAAGAAGACTGAGTTAATTTGATCACCTTCGCTATACATGGTGAAGTCATCAATATCTCTTCTTGTTGTCGTGTTATTGTTGCACTTTTCCTCTTCTTCTTCTTCTTCTTTTTTCACCTCTGGTAGTCTCAGAAGTTCCTTTCTGTAACAGAGGTAGTGTTGTGCGGTTCGCGTGATCGCGGTGTGCTTGTTCAACATTAAATAACAGTATAATTTTCGATGTAACAGAAAGAGACAAACGAAATTATGAATTTTTCAGGTGACCGTACACCTTGGAGGTACACGGGAAAGAGTGCTTGTTATTTGAACTTGTACTTTGAAGGAGTGATCGATTATAAAATTACCATGATACGGTGAGAAGAACAGAAATGATGTCTTCTTCTTCTTCTTCTTCGTCATTGGTGTACAACAACTGTAAACTTCGTATCCTCTGGAACAATTTCATCCGCGCCGAACGATGCAGTTACGAGGTACAGGAGAATTCTCTGCACGTGATATTGATCTCTGTAACAAATATTTTAATTTGAAATACGTTGTAATGTAGATTTGCATGAATCATGTTTGCATGCTCGACTCAATTATCATAATTAACTATCATTTTGTATGAATGATGAAATGCATGAAATAAATTTTATCACGTTTATTTGCTATTCAATTTACTTTCATTGTTATTATTTCTATTATTTTTCTCGGATTTGTTTTTATGAGCAACCTTGTTTCTAAACCGCAATCCTTTCTCTTTTGAAACAACCTTGTCTTTTTCAGTAATAATTATCGATCGGGATGTTTTTTTTCATTTCTCCAAGCAGTAAATCTTTCTTCTTAAAGGTTTGTTTTATCAACTTTCTGTACTGTCGGTAGAATTATCGTCTGTATTTCATAATTATTGCCGGTTGAATGGGAGGATGACTTACAAGTTACGTAGACCGATACCTGTCGATAATACTTCTGACCTAAGATTAGAAGAGTAAATGAATGTTTGTATAGTTTCGTGTTAAATAAATCTCTGCGTAATTTTCGGAGCGAAAATATTATCGATCGGTTCATACATTGGATCTTAATTCTTCTCCTATTTTTGTATATATCGTGAGAAATATGTTATTGAAGTTTGAACCGCTCATCGAATGTACGAATTAGTAATTGACTAACGGAATATTCAACTTCTAAAGAAACAAAATCTTGCAGAACATTCTTTGATCGATATTTTCAGTTGCAACGAATTACAAATAATTCATTCGAGAAGATAAATAACGATGATTCATCAGATTCTGTGAGTTTGAATTGTCGTTTCGTTTCTATAAACGATTCAAACTTCAAGAACATTTCAGAAATTTGAATCCCAACCTATAATTAGTTGATAGGATCCTGGTTGAAAGAATTCATTGAATGTGATAATAAACGCCCATGAGATTTTGTTAAAACATTGTTCGAGATTCAATGACATTTGGCACGATTCAGTCAGATTCACATTGAAGAAATTCATTCGTCTGACCAAATCTCACCGGAGGAAATTCAATTAGAACATTGTACGAGATTCAATGAGATTTGGCGAGAATCAATGGATTTTTGAAACCACACGGAAAAAATAACTTAGCTGCAGCAGCTAAGTAGCTAGCACGGACACGGCCAGCCATTAAATTAGCTCCTGCAGCTAAATTTTAGCTGTTACCGCAAATAAATTAACTACAAATGCAAATTTTTTGGCTGTAACAGCTAAAATTTAGCTGCAGGAGCTAATTTAATGGCTGTCCGTGTCCGTGCTAGCTACTTAGCTGCTGCAGCTAAATTATTTTTTCCGTGCATATTTTGGAAATATTGCGAGCTTCTGCTCCCGGAGTATCAGCATTTATAGAAGACACGATTCAATATAATTCCAATTGTGATCATTATTTTTCATACCAGGGACAAAATGTGATCTTAAGATTTCAAGAACATCCATTGACACTAGTATCGAACTACATTTTTTACTAAAATCAGCTTTGAGGGGAGGTTCTCATCAATCGAATTCCAAAATAAGGTGATTTTCTCGAATTTTTTTTCTTAAGAAGGGAGTAAATGAAGAATTCGAGTTATTTGAAACTCATTAAATGCGTCTTAAAGTACATGAAAAAAATTCTCTCAAGTTCAAGAATTCGTATCCCGAAACTTTAAAGGCGTTTTCCTCAAAACCATGTTTTTCAAGTTTGGCTCCACGATATCCCAAAAACTATTGAACGGATCGCTCTTTTTTTTTTATTTTGAAGCTGATTGCATTCCTTGGAGAATGAACCTAAATGGAGATGACATTTGCCTTTTTTTTTCTTTTTGTAGCACTTTGAAGAGCGAAAAAAAGGTGAAAAAACGCTACCAAAAGTTTCCATGTCTCATTGTTTGAATTTTGGACTTTTCATTGGTTTCATTGGTACAAACTCCAGCAAATATAATATATTCCATAAAATCACTGTTTTTTTAGGTGATTATGTTTCAACACGTATCAACAATTCCCATGGCATTTTTTTTTACCGAAGGAAATTTTTTTATGTACTCGAAGACTCAATTAACAAGTTTGAAACCCCCGAGTTCTTTATTTACTTCCTTCCATGAAAAAAAAATTCGAGAAAATCACTTTATTTCGGGGTTGTTAGATGAGAACCTCCCCTTGATCGGAGTCCTGTGTAAACGAAACGACAATTGAATCCAATTGGATGAATAAGATTTGATATTATTGAAGACGATCCAAAGGAGCTAGACACTAATTCATATATCGAAGAAAGTTGACTACTGGAATTCACACTCTTGTAATTACGAAGGGGCAATTTCGCGAATGAATGAAAAAAAATCTTGTGCCTTGATTCGAAAATGTACAAATGTGAAAAATGTTGGCAATAATAATTCGACGTTCATTCATTTCCAGAATCTCCCACAAAAATTGGTGGATAGTGGAAAATTTTCTTGACGCGCTGATATTCCCGGGAGAATAGAGTAAGAGGAAAATTAATCATGACCAAGAAAGTTCTTTTGATAATTTTATTTGGGTACAGCAAATATTGTGAAAAGAGAGACCTTTCTGACCGTACATACGGTACTTTTATTACCCCCATTGGAAAATACGATGCATCATAGATGCTTACGTGCACAGATACACGTAAGCATGTTATTGTCATTGATACTGATTAAATTGCAATGAATAATGTGATGTCGAAACACTACTTTTTCACTTTCATACTTCTTCCTGTTTCCCTTATCGTATACGATATTAAAACATCAATGTCTGATGTACATGTGATTTTATTGATGTTTATGTCTCCATAAACTGGATCAATTGCCAACGTTGAGAGGAAAAAAAAAGGAAATGTGATGATATACCATTATCATATGGTCCATTTTGTCTGCACTGTTCTCGCAGCTTTTAATCTTATCAATTTTTATATGTTCCGTAATATCCGTTGAGGAAAAATAATGTTGTGCATTTCACATCTAGGATTGTACTACATCATTGTTATTTTTCCTCACGTGAAGTGATTTGGAATTTTTTCCTGCGGTTTTCTAGATGAAGCTGAAACTAGCGGATTTGAGCTAGCAGACTTAGACTCTACCTCATCGTAGAATTATCATAGAATGATGAAACCGACATCAATGGGATTTTTGAATCATAATCTTTCAAAATGTGTATTTTGAAGAAATTCAAATCCGCACATTAGTTCAGGTTATATATTATAGGTCTGCTAGTTTACGTCTTCTAACTTCAGTTTCATGTTTTCTAGTTGGAATAAGAGCGAATGATATTGTCATACAAATGCGGCTTCTTTGCATAACTTACAAGTTCTTGAATTTATACTTTCATGTCAGAGGATTATCTTGAAGTTGAGAATATTTCGTTCTCATGTTTTGGAATTTAATGTTTTACATTTACGCGAATGAGAAAAGAAAATACTGTATCGATCAAAGAATGCGCGGCATCAGTCAGATTTTACTTTTATCTTTGATTCAACTCAAATTTTGCAGATGGAAAACCTGATTTGATAACTCCTCAGACAATAATGATAAATATTTATATAATATTTAGATATCGGATTATATGCATATGCAGAACGCATATAATTACTATTTCTTCAAATTTTGCATATAATGATATTTTCCCGGTGATGATGTGCATATTTTACTGTAAATTTTTGAAGACTTTCCAAAAATTCAGACATAAATATTGGTTTTTGCGCGAAACACCAGAATTTTTCAAGTGACTTCGACGTATAATCGAATTTGTTTCCTATTGAATTCTCATTCTCCGTAGTTGTATTCTGAAAACTCTACCAATTGGAAAAAAATAATGTTATTGTTGAGTTTTCATTTTTCAAAGAATGTTGTGCAATTTGCAAAGATCTATTTGATCTATACAAATTGGATTCAATATCTACCCGAGTGGAAAAATATGCAAAAATTATACATAATTTTTATATAATTCAATATAATTTATATACAATCCGTATATAATTCGATATAAATTATATATAATTTCGAACATTTTTCCACTCGGGTAAATAATAAGATGTCGATTTTAAATGAAATTGTAACTGTTTTGTTAGTGCATATTGTGTGCATATTTTGTTCTTCTTTTTCGCATATTTGCATGCATATTTTGGCATTTTAATAGTGCATATAATCCAATGTCTAATAATATTTATCAGCACGGGCATATAATATTCTGTGAATATTTTGGCATAATATTGTGATAAAGATATATATTTTGAAATATACCAACATTACGAATTTGTTTCTCTGAATAAATTTTGCAAATTATCAGAACAAAATAATATGATTGCAGTCCACCAATTACAACATTCTTATATTTTGAATTAGTTCCTTTCATGAATAGTTTTGTATTAGGGCATGTTGATTGGTTAGACAAAATAAAACTTATCCTTAAAGGACTGCAACATGTCATTCGAATTGCGATAACGTATATCCAATTGCAGTGAGATGCATAACAGTTGAAGTAAATCGTACCTGAACATTTCACTAGTTCCACCGATGATTCTAGAATACACGAAAAGTAACTTTTGAATTCATCGAATATTTTTTTACAATACTATAAAATGAGATATTATTATATATTATTCTATATGAAAAAATATGGAAAATGATAAAATCATCCGGTAAAAATGGAAAATTATTAGATTATGGTGAAAATCAGTACAGAAAACTCGGTCCAATCTGACCAAACCCGATAAAACCTGATGAGACCCCCAATGGGGCGGGTTTCGAAGGGAAAACCCAGTTTCCTTCCAACCCTGTATTGCATACAAATAGGAATGTTTTTGATTATGATGAATTATACTGCGAGCTGTATTTTCCTATTAAAAATGTCGGAAACGTTCGGAAAGCTCTAGTGGAAAAATTTGACTGAAAATCACTGATATTTTTATAGACTTCCAGTTCAGTGATTTTAATAGTTTGGCAAAGTGTTTCAAGATTTTCAGAGATTTTTCTTCTTCTAAGGAGATCCGTAAAGGAACTGGGATAAAAATCCTTGTGTGGACACATTTTCTAAATTATATAGAGATTATTTAGGAATTATATTGAATTATACTTATGAAAATTTTATACAATTTTGGAAGTTTTTACATGTGGACCGCCACAATACGGAAAGAATAGCAGTTCCTTTCCATTTTGTGACGGTTTTTGTCCCACTTCGTTCTGAATCTTTTCTGAGTCTACAAAATAACACTGTAAAAAGTTCCTATGGGAAATTTTAGATAAATGTTCCGAAGTAATTAATAGATACATATATCCTTATTTCATCGGAAATTGACTGAAAAATGATGTGGTCGATACTTGGATAGCTAAAAATTAGATGTGGTAGCTATTTTTTAGCTGTGGCAACAAAACTTATTGCTACAGGAGCTGAAATTCAGTTTTTGTAGCCATTTTTTTCGCTATCCAAGCATCAAATACACGAGATAGCTAATTCCTAGCTACCATAGTTCATAAAGTTCGGAATTTTTTGTTGAATTCATAGTAAATTTCACACCGAGAAAAAAAGTTGTAAAATTCACATCTTCGGAAGTCAATATTTGAACGATTCCAAAAAACAGTTCAAGACACCACAATTCTAGTTGATTTTACACCGGAGAATGTGAGATTTACATCAGCTGTAGTATATCTCACATTCGCTGTTGTAAAATCAACTTGGATTGTGGTAGCTCAAACTATTTTCGAAATCATTCAAATATTGACTCCGCGAGATGTAACTTTTACAACTTCTTTTTTCTCGGTACATATATAGTACACATACCGGGAATCTATATCCTATCCCAAGATTGGAATTTTCCGGTCCCTGTGTATAGGAAAATTTTTCGCAAGGAATAATTGGTAAGCTAGAATACGTATAATTAATTTGAAAACGGATTTTACCCCACCGCACCATAAATTTGTTAGCCATAAGCTATCCCTAACAGCACCCCACCATTGATGAAGCCTATCGCCGCGGTAATTAAAGGTGACGAAAACTTCAGATACTACTTCATTATTGACAGCCAGATTCGACTTTGTCCTCCTCAAAAAAATTGAATAACATTGATATTTAGAAACTGAGTTTAGGCGCCTGGCGTCGCCCAGGCCCCCTCAATCGTTCTGTTAGAGGGGTTGAGTCCTCTCAAATTTTGAGGAAAGTAGTGGACGAATTCAGTTTTTTCCGTAGAAATTCCATGAATTTTTGCTTACACTACATGGACAGAAAAGAATGGTAATATCTACCATGCTAACATAGTATTCGGTCTTATTTTTATATAAAATCGTGATTGTTCCTATGTAAGAATAGAGTTCTTCACCATTTTTTTAATAATAATATATATACGTAGCATAGTAATACTATGTTAGATAAATATGGTAAATATTCTCATTCTCTTCTGTCCGTATAGAAGAATTGTTCTTCGAGACCCCTTTCCCTCCAATAATCTCCATAACTCAGCGCCCGGTAGGGATTAGTAGGCCCGAATGGAAGTTGATAAGAATGAAATAGTAATGAAAATTGTTTAGTAACTATTATGGTAATCAAAGCGTGACTAGTAAACCATAGTGATTTTTCGGCTTCATTTTGATTCGAATCAACCACCATTCGAGCCAGTTTCATTTCGGGCCTACCAATCCCTACCTCGCATCAACCCTTCAACGCTCTTAGAAATTTAAAACCAGTTTTCTTACCGTTTTCGCAGTTGTTTTTTCGAATGATGTTGGGTCATGATGATGATGTACTGAGATTTTTAGACTTTTGTCTTGAAAAATACGATTTTATTGCCTGGTTTTTCTTCTGGGAACGTGAATTTTGTCAGAATGAGGCTCCATTAAATATGAATCACACTTGAATTACAATCCGAACCATACACAAATAAATGTCTAGTGATTGTTCCACTGCTCAAATTTGCACTACACATTTCTTGACTTCAAGGTCACGCACTACATAAAATTAATTATTCTATCCCTGGTGAAAATTTCCGCTCGTGAAAAGCGAATGTTAGAACACATGCAACGCGTGTTCGAGCAGATGAAGCGTGAAAACGTTTCAATATCCGCTTCTTCCGTGCTTAGATGCTGCTTCGTTGACTCTCCCGTGTCGCTCCATATGCTGATTTTCACCAGGGATTGCTTGAAGGTAAACTACACAGGTCTGAATTACACTGTTCTGAACTATACCGCTGCAAAGTACATTGTTTTAAATTACGCGAACTCTGTGCGAACTGCACAGAGAGAACGTTAGTGGTTTGATTTCCGTGAATCCTGTTATGCTTAAAAGTTTTTCTTCTGAATACAACGGTATATGTTCTGATTGGTATGTTCTTACACTCGTGAAATACATTTTTGAGCGAACTTTATCAACGGTATACTTGACATAAGTTCGTCACGTTTCAAATACCATACTACTTCTATTTTGCCTCGGATTTACAAGCCTCAACCAAGAGACTAGTTTCCGCAAGATTTCTGATAGATAAAACTGAGTCATCCGTGTAGGTGGGAACATCAAAATTGTGCGCGAGAATCCATAGATTGCATGTGATAAGAAAATTGTTGCACAACGCCACGACTCTTGATCGTTAAATGTGTTCACAAAGTTCAGATTTCAAACAAGTGCTTCATTAAAATTGATCAGTAGACTACCACGTTCTTTTGGTGTAAGATTAGTTGGATTCGGTTACAATTGACGTAAGTACTATCGAACTGATCCTATATTCCGTTCAATTTCATACATTTTTTGGCTACAGTTCTGAATAGTGCAATTCAGAAGGGCGTGGATTCGGAACGGTGCGGTTCAAAATGGTGTAGTTCAAATTTGGGTAGGAGAATAATCTTCGTATTTCGTCGTGTGTAGTTAGAATCTTGTCAAGTAAAATGATCGCGATGCATTCCTACGTGTAGTTCAAATGTATGTAGTTCGATTCTTCGAGTACTCTATCTGTAGTTCGATTATTGTGCAGTATGGAAACATTCATTGTATATTCAGTTGTATAGTTGAAATTTTTGGTAGTGCGGAAGAACGGTATAGTTGAGGATGGTGTAGGAAAGAAATGTGTGGTTCAAATTTGGTGTAACATAGGTTCGTGGAGTAGAATGATCATTGGATATTTTTGATTAGTGTAACGTGAAAACTGATCACTTGCTCGGATATGGCAAAATAATGAGGAAGAAATTCGTCACTAAACTCCCAAGCACGAGAATGAAACTTAAAAGTTCAAGAAACACACTTCATATCCAACATTTCGACCGACTTTTAGGTACAGTCCTCATTGGGGCTGGACTCGAGACACTCGAGTAGAACCAACAAAACTTAATTTTACCAGTTCCAGTGCAAGATTCGTTAGTTCAATGTACAAATATTTTAGAAAATGAAATGAGAGAAAATTTTTGGAAATATTTTTTTGATTTTCAACACTAAGGTTTATTCGGAACTGTTGCAATCCCGAAAGAGGTCTTGTCTGCTTCAAAAATCCGTTTTAAACTTATCAACTCGTTAATCAATTTGAATCAGATTTTTGTCCGGAAATTTTCCTATTTGATCTCTTTCAAATATAATCGGTTAGAACGGAAAATTTCTACTCAATGGGATATAATCAGTAAATTCGAATGTAGATGACCCGAATTTCTTGATTATATCTCATTGAGTAAACATTTCCTATTCAAACCGATTAGATTTTAATAACACTGTTAAAAATGTTTGTGGATTTAATATACGTTCATAGAAAAAAGTACATTAATTTTCAAGGGCGCTATATGAATTGTATTCCACATTTGGATGTTGAAAAATCAATCACATATTTCATGAAATTCAAACAAAAGTTTTGAAATTCATAACTGTAGATATTGAATTTCTGTATTTATTTGAATATTGGAAAATCAATCACATATTTCTCAAATTTCAAATAAAGTTTCTGATATTCACCACAGTTCATGAAAATTCATATTCCGATATATGCGATTATCCCGAAAGTGCGCGAACCTGAAATTCCCCGATCTGTTGAAAACTAGTAGATTTTGAGAAATGACTAGAAAGTACTAGTTCTCAATAAATCAGGAAATTTCGAGACAATCGTGGTCTACCCTTTCGATGTGAATTTTTGTAGGGAAAATTACTTGTTGTAAAATCAACATCACTAATTGTGAAATCAAATCACGCAGTTCTGATAATTCGCTCATATATGTATTTTCATTTTCAGAATTTTTTGTATTAATTTTGTAACAAAACATGATGAAGTATTCAGGAGGGATTTTTTAAATTAAATAATGTGGTGTTGAGAATTCATCGTAAAATCAAATCACGCGATTCTAATGATTCATTCATATATGTATTTTGATTTTCAGAATTTTTTATATCAATTTCACACCATAACACGATGAAACATTTGGGAGGAATTTTGGAAATTAAGTAATACAGTGTTGAAAATTCATACATTTTTTTACATCGATTTTTATAATGTTGTGGCTTGAATTTCAAAATTCTGTCTATTATTTTGGGGATACAAAAATGTTTGAAAATTAATACGCAATTGTGTGTGTTAATTGCTTCCAAACAGATTTTTCTAACAGTGAAGACTAAATAGAAAAATTCCTGGCCAAAAATCTGATTCATACCGATTGACCACACTGCAAAAAATTGCTTCCTAAATTTCATAGAAATGTATGTGAAGCAATTAACATATACCTACATTTTGTATTGAATTTTCAAAACTTCTTTGGCTTTTCATATGAAATTTTATGATATTTCATACATAATTATGATTTTTCATGCATTTTTATATGAATTTTCACACATTTTGCATTAAATTTCATGAATTCATGATTGAACTTGTTTTCAATTACAAGTTTCAGAATTTTCATATACATCTGATATCGGAAATTCCAGAATATTTTTTACAGTGCAGTTAATAGGTTTTAATCGGATCTTTTAAACAGAATGTCTTGGTCTTGGTCTTGAGCAGAGAAAAATTGCTTTATGTCCTGGATGCAATCAATTTCTATCCTCTTAGACGTGTTATTTCAAACTATTACATGTCCACACTTGACTTGACGTAGAAATTCATCTTCAAAGATAGTAAAATTGAACGATATTTACTATTTTTGAATTTTGTTCAAGAGTCTGCACGAAAAGAAATAATTAACTATTATTTGGATAGCTAAAAATTAGCTACAGGAGTTATTTTTCAGCTGTCACAGCTACTCACTTAGCGGTAGCAGTAAGAAATGTAGTTGCCGCAGCGAAAATTCAACAGCTAAATTATTTGGCTATCCAAATATCAGCTACCAAACCCGCGCAGTTACAGCTACGATCTTCTACTGCGGTAGTTAAGAAATAAAATAGCTACAGCTGCAATTATTTTAGCTACAGCGGTGAAACAAGGATGCTGAAAAAATGAGTAACGGCCACAGCTATTTCCTTTTTTTCCGTGTGGAGTCCACCTCTAATCCTCATTAAACAATTTGCATCCTTCACTTTGATTTCCTTACTGGTTTTCTGAAAATCAAAAATTTGCACGGTAAATCTCTCTCACGTGTGGGCGAAATTTATCTCCCCTATACACGGAAAAAAATGAACTCGCAGTAACAGCAAAAACTTGTGTGCTGACTGCAGCTATCATTATAGCCATGGCTCCTAACATAGTTTTTGTGCGTCGAAAAAAAATGATCGCAGAAGAGATGGTGCTAATAAGATGGCCGCTAAACTTTCAATATGAATTCAATAAACATTTGACAAATGCATAGATATTTCGTGGTTCAAACAATGTTCAATAACCCTAATAACAAAAAATTCAACCTCTAGAATAATTATTTGTTTGCATGCAGTCCTGCATAATTAAATTCGAAACATTCTGCTGAAGGTATATGTATTATTAGAACAAGAAAAATTCATTCGGTAGGGTGGCTCAAGCGCTAGCAGCTTGAGTTAGTAACCGAAAGATTGCGGAATCAACCCTCCCCTATCCAATGAATTTTTTTTCTACTTGGTTGGTTGTTCTTTCAGCGATTCTTCCAAGATAATACAGCGAAACACTGATTGCAAAGAAGAATCCCTATCATAGCTATTCTTTTCGCTATCCAAATATCAACCACGAAAATTGGCTATGACAGCTAATTATTTTTTTGCGTGTATTCTGGAGGAATTCTTTCATTTTAAAGGAATTGTTCTCCGAATGAAGGAAAATCCCCTCAAAATATGGGGAAATGAATTTCCTCTACGCGAGGGTTTTTTTGCTGCCACCAAATCCCGGTGAGAATTGCACCATAATTTTCTTGCAGTCTGGTTAAGATTTTCAAAAACAAATTGTTCTTCTTAACATTCTTTTTCATAGAAAAAAGGGAGATATTGTTTTGAAAATCCGTATGTATGTTTATTGAAGATCAAGTACAACAAAAACATGTTTTTTTTCACATACTGTTTAAAAAAAAAAACCACCAAAAAATGACGGTGAGCATGATTTTGAACGACTGGATAATCTGAAAAGAAAATTATCAAATTATCTCTCGTTGAAGTGTGTGTCGTAAGAACAAGAATGGTTTTTTTCATCAAAAAATAACAAAATAGCAGCCATTTTTCGGAAAAACTGATTTTCGAGGGTGGAAAATTGAACAATTTTTGACCAATCCAAACGATTTTAGTTGGAAAAGGTTTTTTTTGAAAATCTTAACCAGAAAGGCCTTTCAACGGTACGTTTTGTTTATCCCTATAACCGTCCCAGACAGCAAACTGCTAGAAACATTCGCAACAAGTTCCCAACAACACGGAGCAACTGTTGTTGGGAACACGGAGAAAATCCTACAATACTGAGTACTGTAGCCGACACAACTGGCTCGTGTTATGGAAAAAAATCATTTCAACACGACCGGTTCGTGTTACTACAGTAACCAGCAGTGTTGGAATGATTTTTTTCCATAACACGAGCCAGTCGTGTCGGCTACAGTACTCAGTATTGTAGGATTTTCTCCGTGAAGTTGCTGGGAGGTTGCGTAGCTAAATACGCAGCAACATCCCTAGTAGAAAACACTCTTGTTATTCTTCAGGCGATGACGAGGCCTTGCAAGGCCCTCATAAGTGCCTAGTGAGGCCATGTAATGGCCTGGAGACTGACCAGAGTAATTCCTACTAGGGATGCACACGGAAAAAAAGGAAATAGCTGTGGCAACTACTCACTTTTTTAGCACCCTTTCTTAATCGCCCTAGCTAAAATAATAGCTGCAATAGCTAATTTTTAGCTATCCACATAATGGCTAATTATTTGTTTCCGTGCAGCAAACTTGAAAGTCCCCCAACAACAAAACACAAACTGGTGCAGCAATAGCACTGAAGCAATAGTCGCACTGCAACTTTGCTGTTAGGGATCAGTATCCCATATTCTCTAAATTAAGAAACAAAAATCTTTGGCTTTTGGATTATGGATAGTCTGCTGGCCTAGATCAGTTCCGCTGCTCACAGATAAATGTTTTCAATTATAATGTCTTCTTGCAATAAAAAAGAATATCCACAACATATTGGCATATTTTTTCCAACAATCTCCTTTACTTTCCTGAAAAAAAAAAATTATTCTCAAGATAAAACATTTTGAAGTATAAAAATAAACAGATTTTCTTTTGATATTATAATATGAGTACTAATTTTAATACTACCTAATAGTATTGACTTGTATGGAAATTATTTATTTCACTGATGGTTAGTGATTCTACTATCAACTACAACTGAAATTATATACTAACGATCACTCACTTTACTGATCTGCGTTCATTCGAAAACTTAATTAATAATTAAACTTCTATTACCAACAATATTATTATTACACAACTCTATTTTTGCATGTCTGCTACTTTCTTAGACATTATTTTTGCATGTGTTAATTACTTGTGGGATATTATTTTTGTAGATGTTATTCTTGAATTTATTTTTCATGTCATTCTACTTATACAAAAAATATAATTAACTATGAATATTCAGACTTGCTAGTTTTTTTATCTGTTTGACTTTTTCTATTTATATTTCACGCACCTGAGTTTCCAAATGTACGGAATTTCGCTCATTTATTCGACAATTCCACGATGACTGCAGTGCTTATCAAATCATTTCATCTCTCTAATTGTACGCAAAAAGTGATTCATTAGGGTTTTTAAATCTTTCCCTCAGTTTCATATTTTTTAAACTTCTTCTGTTAACAAATCACTTGGGAATTCAATTCTATTCATATTTTTGTATCCTGTGTTTCTCACCTTGCACAAGATCATGCAATATTACCTTTCTCATCCGTATATTGCATCATTTTCCAATTATCCCAATAAAGGCTTAGAAGGCCAAACGTTGACGAAAGCTTCAATTTTTTCAAATCAAATTACTTAACTTTCCTTGTTATTCACTACCGAGCAAGTTGCTATTTCATACCTAATTCTCGCTATTTAGCCAATAATGTTCCCGCGTGTTCATCGCAGACAGGTCTTCCACGCTGCGAGCAGGTTTTTCGTGTTTTTCTTCTTTTCTTAATTGCTTTTTTATGACACGTGTGGTATGTAACTCGTTCAACTACAGGATCCAAAGCACTCTCCGTATAGTAGGATTTATTTTTCGGTCGATTAAATTTCCAATAGCGATCTTGATTCACAATTTTGAAAATTACTTGTGAATTTTTAGATCAAATCTAGAAGGTGCTCGGTTTGTTGGAATTTCGTCATAAATCGCACGAGAAGTCATTAAACAAACGGAGTATCTGCTAATGCATACTAATGTTCATAAATCTCGTTCGTTTTATGAACATTTGAATGTTAATATACAATCAATGAATGCAAATTTGAGAGCTGTTGAATTCTTTTCTTCAAATAAACGACATTTATAAACATCAATATACAACATGTTTGATCTTTTCCATGTCTTTTATCTAATTAATAAGCGATTTATTATCATATTCAAGCGAGCACTGTTTAGATTATACAAAAAAAATGTAAATATAATTTAATTGTCGAAAATATCAAATTTTGATTCATTTTTAATGAATAAAGAGTGTGTAATCTGAATTCTATCGGTTCTTCCATAGTCTAAAGGACAAATCGATTGTTGTCAGGGCTCGACTAGAATCGAGTTTAACCTAACCAGATCCAAAGGATAAATTTTCATGTTCTTGAAGTTTGAATCTACTAAATCATTGGTGTTTAACTTCTCGAATTAACTCCTGATAACATCGTTTGAAGGATGTATTACAAGATTTTAGATCTCCAACAGCTCTGAGTGTTTTGTTATTCGATTACTATTCCGTCTCATTAAACGATTCAAACTTCAGCAACATAAATTTTTAGTCAGGTAATCGACAAATTACACTGACAAATTTCGTTTTTCACTTCATTTAGATTACTTTCTGTTTTGTTTTGTTTCTTTTTTTATCAATTTTCAAATTTTGTCGGCAAACTAATTTTCGACTGGCAACATTTTTCACTCTCTCATCCCCCTAGGCTTTTCTTTAAAATTACTATTCTACAAATACATTGCGAATACGAGAAACTGAATGTAATAAGTAAGGTAAGATGTAGGTCATCGTTTTATCACGTACGACATATAATATAACATTGTGTTTGGTGACGATGTATTTTCGTTTTCTTTTTCCCAGAAATCATCCTGGCTCGATATATTTCTTGCGGAGTTATTGGCCCAAGTGAAGGAGGGTCGAGATGTGAAGGATGCTCTTTCGTTTTGGTGAGAATAATATATGTATACATCAATACACTTACATTCGTGTCTTACGATAATTCCAAGTCTTCCTCACATAAATAAATGTAGAGACTATTGGTGAAACATTGTTTAAAGTTAAACTTAGAGAGATAATATTGTTGACTTTAATACAATTACTGATATAATGAATCTTGCACAAGTTATTATGGCATACGAAGTTCGTTTATAATGTATCATACAATAACAAAGTGCTGCATTCTTACACAAGAATTATATAATGAATACATTTAAAAATCATTTTCATTTCATCTTATGCCTATTCATTCAACGATAATGAAGTATAACTTCACTTCTTCGAACATTCATTGTGCATTGAATTAATTGACATCTTCTGGCATTCGAATTCAATACTTTTTTTATTGCACAGAAAATAAAAGAGCATGAATCTATGATTATTCTATGATTGAAGAATCGAAATGAGCAGCATCCTGTCAATAATCTTTCGAAGGAAAACTTGTGATGGAGGAATGCGGTTCGAGTATGCTAATGGGATAAAATTGACCATCGAAACGTAGAATAAATATGAATGTATAATAAAATCGCATCTTTGCGGTTGCGGTAAAAGATTCTCACATTTACGTGACAAGTTACATGTTTTTCTTAATTCAGGTTTGAAGATTCTGATGATTCAATATCCCTCCTTAAATTTCTCCGTTTAAGTTTACACGCTTGTTATCAAATATCATTAATTAAAAACAAAATATATATATATACCAAAACGAGATCTGCGTTTATCGATACACGTGTGGACTTGAAAATTGTAGCGATATAAATGCTTTAAAGAAATCTTTATTCTTTTACGATACAATAACTAAAAGAAATATCAAAAGTACCTCCGGTGTCTTATCTATCCCGATAAAACAGTACAAAAAGTATCTTAATTGTAGAACAATACCTCGAATCTCGATAAGGATAAGACCGCGTAACGCTTTGATCCAACAAAGTCAATATTTATCGTCATTGATTTCAGCTCCGTCGGAGGTGGAAGTGTCGCGACATTGGTAGCGTGTGAATTACTTTCCGACGTTCACGATCTTTGTTTGGAGGAAAGCGATGAAGAATTAGACGGTCGAAAATTGGATGATCGGGAATTGTTGGAGCTGAAGAAGTATTTGACGAATGATCGTGGTTGGCGTTGTTTGACGGTTCTACAACTTCTCGGGGTTCGTGGTTTGTCCTGTGCGAAAGCATTGTTCGCGCTTTTGATAGCTCTAACCCCGGTGGCGTTCGAGGAGACCCTATTTTCGTCGGATCCATCGTCCTCGTGTAATCCGTATGTGAAATTTCGTTGGAACGAGGACATTGCCAACATAATTGACGTTTCTTCCCACGTGAAACGTAAAAATCTGAGCAAACCTTCGGACAGCAATGTGTCTTCCAAAAGAAGAATTCGAAGACACAGCATCGGTGTTGGTAAATTATCATCCGCGGACAAAGAAAAATCGAGTAGAATCGTGTCGGGTGTTTCGGACAAGGACAACAATAATCAAGTTACAAGTGAATCGGAATTACTGACAGACGGAGGAGATCAAGCGCGATCTCCGACTCTCAAGATACGCTTGAATCCAATGGATTTTGAATACTTCACGTCTATCGTGAGGAGCGACGAGGAACAACAACAGAAATGGCAAAATACGAAACTCTACGATCTGCCGAATCGCTCTGTTGTAAAAACACCTCAGGATTACATAGACGAGAGAATCAAAGAGGTATTGGATAGCAAAGTTAGTCAACCTGAGATCATTTTGTTGATCGTTCAATTGCTTCAAGATTTATGTGATTGCGAAGTACCTGCCGTCCAAGTTACTGAATTTTGTTTGAATACTTTATGTCAGTTAGAATTTGGTATCAACCTAGATGCCACGGATTATGCTATTCTGAAAGCTGCTACCTCTAGATTGATGCTAACTGCTTTGAAAAAGGTCTTGACGACCGAAGAATCGACTACCGCTGTCATTCGAGGCCTCTCGATCCATATAGCTTTGAAATTACTCGAAGATTACGGTGAGAGGAAATCCAAAGGAGATAATTTTCATTCCGAAAAAGTGCCTTCGCCTGAAAATGGCAATCTATTACAAGAATGCATATTTGGTTTAAGTTACGGTGTAGTGATGTTTCTTTACTGTTTACTTCATCAAAGGAGTTATTCCAGCAAAGGTGAATTGGACGATTTTCTCTGTCTCTTTCAATTGTTCGTTGAAAGCAAAGAGGGAAAATTGATAGAAAAGATCATGGTTGCGATCGTTGACATGCCAACTTTTGATCCCACGAGGTCGTTGATACGTGCGAGGAAATTCATCGATATGATCGGCGCTTTGGCCAGTGATTTGAAGTGCGTACGCCGCGATGTGTCTCATATTTCACAGTGTCATAGGTCAAGACATAAATCCTGCATCGACAAGTCTCAAACTCATCATCATTCCGATGTTCTTGGATCTCCTTACACACCAACTACAATAAATCAACAAGAAAAACAAGAAAAACAACAAATTTGCTGCATATCCTCTTTATTCATGATACTCACGAGTCTCTTAAAAGATTGCCATTCTTTCGCCAACGATCTGCAAGTGAGATTACTGAAAGTAGTTGCGACTGCAGGCACGTGTTGTTGTTTTCCCCCGAATATTCTCCTCTCCAACATAGTGAGCTTCATGAAACAAGGTGTTCCCCAAACTTACGCTCTCTCTGTCGATCTCTTGGAGAGAACCTTATTCAAAGAACTCGGTGCTTATGCCGGTACTCCGGAAGATACCTGCATCACATGTGAAAAATCAAACGATTATTCTTGGGAATTTTTAGAAATCTACAACGAACTTTTAACATTCAAAGATCCAAAGTTATGTCACATCGTTATGATTCATTTACTCAAAGTGACGCCAAATTGCAAATTCGCCGTTCGTTGGCAATTATTTTTCAAAGTCTTTTATCCGACTTTTCGACGTGTCAAAGACGAATATAATTCCAACGACAAAAGTGCTGTTGCCAAGTTTCTCATTCAGTCTTGTCTCTCCGCGATGTCGAGTCTCATAGCAAACGTGCGAATGTACGAAAGGTTTATGGAGATCAATGGATTAGAGGAGATCCTTCCTCTTCTACCTAATCCTAATTTCACTAAAACGGTTTATGCGTTTTTCGAAGTCATGGTCGTGATGGAAACTTGGAGAATCACGAAGGAGAAGAAAGAAACTGGAGATTCCATACAGGTAATGATTTTTTATTCTCCCCTGTCATTATTTCAGAATCTTAATATTTGAATTTTTGAATTTATTTTCCAGAAAAGACCTGCGGTTAGATCTTTGTTTCAATGTTTGGAGGAGGAAACGTCGAGGCTGTTGCAAGTTCTGAACAGCAGCGATTACGAGAAAACTTATTTCGAAGACAAACACGATGACTCGATCATAAGTTTAACGGATTTCGATAAATCCTCCGAAACTTTGACGAACTCTCACAATTTCCAGTCGTTCGAAAATTTACACGACAAACGGGCGAAGAGTAATGATGATTTATCGTATGGAAACGATCGTAACAATAAGACTGAGATAGAAGCAGATCTGAAAGATAATAAACAATCTTGTCACGTGAATGAAAATAAATTGAGTATCCAGCAGACGAGTGCGGCGTGGAGGGCTGCTGCTGGAGTAGCACTGTGCAGTCCAAAATTTCGTGAAGAATTGTCCATGCATGACATTTCAGAAAATGCGGTGAATCTTTTCAAAGAATTAGCCAGAAGGATTGCAACGGATACTATCAAAGGTATGAATTTACATACAGGTGAATAAAACTATGGTATCGATAATGTAGTACAGTGCTGTTACGATGTTCTTTACATAGCCTTGTCGGGTTTCAGCATTTTAAATAAATGATAGTGACATTGAAAGAAATGCAATGGTACAACATAAAATCTATATCATTTGTTTCTACACACTTTGTTCATCATGGCAGCTACAGTTCAGTTACAGGTCAATATAATTCGATGGAATACTTTTGAAAAAATTCCAAAAAATCACCTAAACTTTGAAAATTCACACTTAAGTAAATCCCCTTAAGGTGAATACAATTTTCCATTTTCGATTCTGTTTCGTTCATTCGATCGCAATTTATTTACCTTATACAATTTTATGTACTTTTCTTGCATCAGTTATCCAACACCAGGATAATTGACAGCAGATACTTGAATTTCACTACCTAAAAATACATTTTTTCTTTCCTATTTTCAGACCTCAACGACTCCGCACGTAGATTATTCGAGGCCTTAATTACGTGTTGTTCAACATCCCCATTGTGTAAGTACAGTACCGCGAGTTATTAAAAATACAACAGGAAAGTAAATATGTGGAATACATAGACACAGTGTATCATCCTCTTTCGTTCTTGCGCAGCTGTTCTGGATTTATAATCCAAAGATGCTCGCAAATACATCTCACGTTGAAAACAGTTCGAAGAATGCAAGTAGTCAGTAAACATCGGACTTAATGAAGCTTTTCAACATTTATTTTACACGCTGAACGGATGATAATAGTATCAAGATAAGCGTCTATCGTGAAATGTGTATTCCATGTATGTGCTTTGATTTTCATTGTACCAAGAAGTTTCTTTAATTCCGCGTTTATGATTTACAGATGGTTGTGATGTAGTCACGGAATTGCGGGAAGTACTTATGAATACGGAAATCAAACTTGGTCGTGGAGTGTCGGTTATCGTGGAAGCGTTGCTCAAAGTATCGATGTTGAAGCCAACTCAAGAGGAGGCTGCTCCCCAACAATCCCGTCCTAGGGTAAGAAAATATTGTGACAAAAATTAATTTTTTATTCATCCTCATATAAAATATTTTGAATTTAGTTGCCCACAATGACGCTAGACGTTCTACCGGATTACGGCGCGGAAGATAGCAGTGCGGGAGAATACATGACCGCGGATGACGGATACGAAGCTGATGTGGAAAAACCCAACAGAAGTCCTCGGAATAATAATTCATTAAAAAGGAATAATCGTCTTGGACCGGTGATAGAGCCTAGAGGTCACGCTAATGCAAATCCAGCTTTGTGTTCTTTGACTGTGGATTTATTAATCCATTTTAGCAAACAGTGAGTTTCGTTGTAATATAAATATACAATTTTTTTTTGCAAAATGTTGCGGTGTTATGTACGTTTTTTAACGTTTCAGAGGTTTATCGGATGATGAGCAGATATCCATCGTGAGCAATGGTTTGAGAAGAGTTGCAGTTACCTGCAGAGAAAGTGCATCCAGTTGTGCTGCTCTTGCAGGATCCGGGGCGATAACCAGAATACTCGATGGATTCAAAGATGTATTTACACGTAGAACCTCAAAATTAGAAGGTACTATCTGATTTATTCTCCTCTCAGAGATTCTTTTCAATAAATGATATATTATTTACAGATTTACAACACGCCGTTTTGGAAGTATTCACTCTCCTCGCGACTCAATCAGTTTCACCATCGGAACTAGCTACCTATATATCTTTGTTCAAAGTCAAATCTCCACCCTTGTTACCCCTGTTGGAACCTCTTTTTCGTTTAGTTTTAGTAGCCCGTCCTCAACCGAATTTTATCATCTCATTTCCCACTTCGTGCGATACAAAACCTTCCTCAAAACCACAACCCGATGAACACAACAAGAACATCGAGAAAGCTGATATTCTTGTGACTAATTTCAAAAAAAGACATCTCGCCTCTGGAATTTGTAGCCCTTGGTCTGTGCACGCAGTTTGTTTACCTATTGGTCCGGAACTATCGTGGCCAGTTTGGTTACATGGATGTTCAGCTTCCATGTGGTTGAGGGTGGAAAGAGGTTTAATTTCCACATCCAAAGGAACGAATATCAGACTCACTTCTAATTTGATAGACTCCGATAGCGAAAGTTTATCAGACTGGGGAGTTTTGTCTGATAATTGGAGTCGTGAAGGTGAATATTCTTTTTTTTTTATATCTCTTTGCGAATATATAAATTCCTTTTTTTTTATTCAAGTTATAGCGAGTTCATCGACAATGCCGTTACCCACATCGATTATACATTTGATGTCCATCGGATTTGAGTCTTTAGTTCTAGAAACTTGGTTGGATTTGAAATCTGGTACGTAAGATTGAAAACTATTTGTGAGAAATTGAAGAGATATGAATATTTGTTTTTGTTTCAGATAAACTAATTTTGCGACTTACAAGACCTGATGATAAAACAAATCGTACAATTTCGGAAACGTCTATCAACGGTATGCTTCCTGCAGGACGTTGGCATCATTTGGCTTTGAATTTCAAAGATACAGTTTTGAATAAACGAAGTGCTGTAGTAGAAGTTACGTTATGGGTTGATGGTTGGAGAGAAGTGAGTGCCCAGTTGCCTTTCGATGGTTTGTTGGTTAGGAAACCAGGAACTACGTGTATTTTATTAGGACAGGTTGGAACGAGTAATATCGGAGCTTGGTATCTAGGCAATCTCATGATCTTCAGGTAAAAATTCAATTGGTTTATTGATTTCTTATGATATTTCATGTGATCATTTATACACAGATGTCCAGTATTTACCAGAGAAAGAGCATTATACATGGCTAGTCTTGGTCCAAATTTTACAAATCTTGCAGAATGTATCTTAAACACGGTAAAACCCGATTTCGGACCTCTCATAGCTTCAGGAGCATTGAACGGTGTTCGAGAAATAAAATTTGGTTCGTATCTATAGTTGGATAACAAAAAAAACAGAATGTACAGATGTGTACTAATCGAATGTATGATTCAACAGAAGGAGGTAAATTCGACACAAGTCGAAGAAAATCTTACGGAGGTACTTACCTACGACATGCCGTTGAAACTAAAGTATCGGAGAGTAAAATTGATTGGGATTCACTCATGGATTCATCCGCTACGCACTTGGGAGAGCTGCAAGACAATTTACTTCTCAATTACGAAGCTCAAACTCCTAACATAGTTCATTTATATCCCCAAGCCATCGCTAACCCTGCAGGTAAAGGAATATTCATGTCAAAAAACACTCATTCGATTAAAAGAATAAATAAATACATAATATTTCATACTTTGCCATTTCCAGCTGTAGTTCGAAATTTATTCCCCGGACAGCCAGGTTTTAGAATTGTATCCGCGCCAGAGCATAGAGTATCTCAGCAACCTCCTTTATCCGTCTCCTCGATTTCATCCTCGAAATTGAACTGTCAACAATACAGAGGTCTCATTCCAGCCGCTACTCTGATGGGTGGAATACCAATATTTCTATATTTATTCGCAAGAGTAAGTAAATTTTTTAATATTTTATACGCATTTATAACATATTATTAATCAATTTCAGGTAGTGGAATTGGATTCCACGGAAGAGGAACAAGCCCTGGCGTTGTCAATCGTATTACATTTAGCGCGTACCGATTCGGAGTTGTTGAATCAATATCAATCCGAAGGGGGTGTGTCTTTATTGCTACGGGTTTTAGAATCGCCAAGATGTCGCGCTGGTAGATATCTTCTCAAAGCCATGTTGGATGCAGCCTGCGATAGTCCAATCTTAATCAAAGACATAGCCAGTAGTAATCATTCTATTTCACAAAACTGTGAAGCTGTTATTACGGATCCGGAATTGATTAAAGGTGCTCTAAAAGCTTGGAGAACATGGGCTAAATGTGATACTCTGAATTTATTACTTCAAGCTTTGTTACTGCTTTTGAGGGATCAGCACTCTCAACGTGAATTCAACGCCTCTCAGTTGAACAGAGTTGGAATTGTGGATACAATTTTAAACTTATGCAAGGTGAATACTTCTTTCATGTGCCGTCATGCCCCTAGAATGTATGTAAGAAAATTCATATTATCGTTTTCACAGGAGCACTTCATGTACGAAGATTTGGGAGCTTTATTAGACTCGAGTACGGGAACCGCGGTAGTTGAATTGATAAGAGCACTCATGGGAGCACCTCCGGAATTTATACATCTAGTCGCCATTACGGATTATTTGGTGCTCGTGCATCAAGCATCGGAAACATACGTCACTCATTCTCGTCATAATATTTATTTCCTCTTGCCACCGCTCACAGACATTAAACCTAACATCAAAGTTCATTCGAATTTATACACTCTAAGTTCCTCGGAAGAATCCATAGAGACGCTTGAAAATAGCAAATTGAATAAGGCTTTGACCAATGTTCAGGTTCGTGTTTACATATATTCTTTTGAGAAAATGAAAATATGTATATGTTTTATAATCAAAATGAACTTTAGATCCAAAGGTATCGTGTACCGAAGAAAAAAGAGAGAAGAAATGGTCGATCTCAGGATACCAGCGCTGGAGAGGATTCTGGAATCGCCGCTAGCGATGGATCTAATCCTTTGTGTAATGTACGTAATCTGAATTTTTAATCCATAATGCTAAGAATAATGATTATTTGATATGATGATTTAGGGCAAACAAATGACTTGTATGGACGAGAGAAGAGCGTGTCAAGGTTTAGTTTGCGAAGGATTACTGTTGTTATTGAGAGATGCCGTTAGAGTATTACCAGATAGTCAAATTAGTTCGGTATTGAAACACGTTTTGAGATCAGAACTTTTGCTCGTATTAGCAAATAATCCTGACGCCAGAGTTCGTACAGCATTGATCAAGGTGAGTTGTTTTTATTCGATTGTTGGTTCATTTGTTTCATTTACATAAAAACTTACAGGTCATACAAACTTACTTGCAACGAGCTAGCGACGAGGAGGTGAACAAATTTATCAAACAAAAGTATTTTATGCACTTGGCGAATCAGATATCGCTCTATCCTGGAAGTGAACCTCTCGTCGTGAGTTTAGAAAATTTAGTATTAAGAGGACCGACCTCTGCAGCGACGCCTCCCCTACTAGCGATGATAGCCAAAGCCGCAGCTACGGAACCGAACATCGCTAGACCTATCGTATCTTTCATTACAGATATCATAGCTAAAGTATGAATTTTCTTAAATCGAATTTTAGAGAAATCCAGATGAATAAGATAATGATGAATTGTTTTTTTCAGAGTGCCAACGCTTTGAAAATGTTGTTGGAACAAGGGTTAATCGAGTCTCTAGCTCGAGCTCTAACGGCAGCAGCTCACAAAGATACATCTGCATCTCTGTACCGTGATATTCACGTGCTACTCGTTTCTATAGCGACAAAATTATTAGAGTCGCCTGGAAATCATCAGATGCAAGCTGTCTTTGATATTCATTTGATATTAGATCACGTCGAATTAAAAGAGAGATCTGATTGTTTCAAGAGCATGACTTGCGTACCCGTGATAAGGGATGCACAAGTTGCATTGTTCGATGGAGAATTGGATGCGTTAGGTGCTAAAGTTTCTAATCAATCTGGATTTAGATTACGAAGTACCGCTTCTTATCTTGCATCCGCTTCTTATCTAACATCAGGTATGCATTTATATTCTAAATTTGATATACTAATTTCATACTCTTGATAATATTTTTCTTTGCATACAGCCCTCACAACTTCTAGCGAACAAAGCGATCATGGATCTCGATCTTCGAGTTACGGTAGTCTACACGGTACCTCGAATACAACGATGAAAGAACCAGGCAAAGGTGAACTCAACGATCGTTTTCGTACGATTTTGATACGTGCTGTTGAATTCATAACCACGGCAGATGAATCTCCGAGTAATATAGAACTGCAATTGACTAAAAGATTGTTCTCCATATTATTGTACGGTTTATCCAGTCCATTGGAAAGGAAGAATCCTTGGGCCACCGTATGGTCGTCCAGACCCGCTTTGAGAAAATGTGCGGCTAAAATTATGGTTTGGTTGTTGGGACCGCATCAGAGTAACAACACCAGAGTTTATGCCGTTAGATGTTTAATGGAAGAACCAAGAGCTCGTGAGATTTTGTCAACTCTTTTGGAAGTGCATCCTCAGGTAGAACAAAAATTCACTGTTTTCCTTTGGGATTTGTTACAAAAACGAGACGAGATGCCTTGCGCGGATGCTCGGGTATGCGCGGAGCTTAGAGAAGCTTTAGGAATTTGGGATATAGCGAAAGGAATAGAAAAAGCGAGTCCTGGAATTTGGAACGAAGAATTGTTATTACTGAGACGAGAGTTGATGAGAGATCGAGATATATGGATCGAGACTAATCTTCCTGCGATACAAAGGTATGAATTCTGATTTTATGCGTGATATCGGCAATGAAATCCTGTATATTCGTGTTACAGAATCGGCAATAGATTCGACGCCCTGGCTAAACAATTAACGGAAAGTGCTATGACTATAACACGAACCGTCGTGGAAGAACAAAATCGAGAACGTAAAGTATTAATGGAAAGATTGAAACAGTCTAGAGCCGTGGAAGCTCAATCCCTCGCACGATGGAGGGATTTGGTTAGAAGATTGACTCATGAGAGAGCACCGTGGTACTTTTCGGAAAGTTATCCAAGAAGTTGGGAACTGGATCCCACGGAAGGTCCTGCGAGAGTTAGAATACGGTTACAGAGATGTCATTTGAACATCGATAAGAGATTCTTCATGCCTGAACATCAGGAGAAGATTGGTATGTTGCGGAGTGTGTACAGCCTACACAGTTTATTGTATTTAAATTGTTATTCTTACAGCATCGGACATCGAAGCACCTCTATCGTACCTTTTCACGACTGATCGTCAAGATGCCAATGCGTCTGCTTTGATCGAAAGATTACACACTAGCGAAAAAATACGAAAAATGTCACAAGTTAGAGTAGTCACTCCAAGAACGGAGTTATCCGGAGAAGTTCTTATTGGCGAAACATGTTTATATTTCGTTCCTGATAATCCGGATGTACCTTTACACACAGATGTGAGTGTTGTAACTTCTATCGTTCTTTCAAATACAGAAATACTGAGTTATCCATTGATTTTATTTTGAATTCAAATTTTAGATCGCATTAGGCGGATTGGATTTAGCTATGGTTGGAGGCACTGCTTGGAAACTGGAAGATATTCGTGAATTACACAGAAGAAGATATCAGTTGCAAGAAAGAGCGATTGAAATATTTCTTGTGACGGGAAGAACATATTTGTTAGCTTTCAATTCTTCGAAGGTATGTATCGTATAGCGATAGTTTATACGAATTTTCAAATCCTCAATAATAAATTGTTATATATCGTTTTGCAGGAAAGGGACGAATTTTCAACTGAACTGTCAGCTTGTAATTTACCTAGGCGAATTCCGGGGGATGATTTAGGAGAAGTTATAGCGTTATGGAGAAACGGTGCTATCACGAATTGGGAATACATAACTTGTTTGAATAAACTCGCGGGTCGTTCTTATAACGATTTAATGCAGTATCCAGTGTTTCCTTTTGTATTAGCGGACTATGTTAGCGAACAAATTGATTTAAATAATCCTAAAATCTATAGGTAAGTTTCTTCACTGTAATTATATTATGAAATGATGATAATGTGATTATGAATTATTTTTTTTCAGAAATTTCAAACGACCTATGGCTGTGCAGGATAAAAAAAATGAACAACATTATATTAATAATTACAACGTACGTAGATGAATCAATATTTTTTCGAATGATATTGACAATATTTAATGAATATTTGTTGTTTACAGTACTTAAAACAAGCCCTATCCGAAGGTTTAAATTTGATAGCATTGAATCAGGAACCTTTTCATTACGGATCTCATTATAGCAATTCAGGAACAGTGTTACATTTTCTAGTTAGACTTCCACCATTCACAAGCATGTTTTTGTGCTATCAAGGTATGCACTTGATTTCATATCATCTCAAATTTTATAAATAATATTATTATTTCATACGATTTTATTTTACAGACGATAACTTCGATATTCCTGACAGAACCTTTCACGCTTTAGCCACAACATGGAGATTAACAAGCTGTGATTCTACTACCGACGTCAAAGAATTGATTCCTGAATTCTTTTATCTACCAGAATTTTTATTAAACTCGGAAGGTAAAATTTTGGAAAATTTATCAATAAGGGAAAACAAATTTGTTAACATATCACTTTGATAGGATTCAATTTCGGTGTACGTCAAAATGGAAATAGAGTAGGAGACGTGGAATTGCCTAAATGGAGCGGAGGAGATGCACGATTGTTCGTTCTGGCCCATAGAGCTGCATTGGAAGCGGATCACGTGAGAGAAGTTTTGCCTTACTGGATAGATCTCGTGTTTGGATTCAGACAAACTGGGAGACCAGCGGTGGAAGCTATCAACGTATTCCATCCTGCCGTACGTTGATATTTGAGTTAGAATTATTTAGCAGGTTAATGGTTGACTTGATGAATATTTTCATTTATAGACTTATTATGGATTCAACGTGGATCAAATAGCTGATCCTTTGGAACGTCAAGCTTGGGAAACGATGGTCAAAACTTATGGTCAAACTCCTGCGCAATTATTCAAAGCAGCACATCCTTTACCTACACAGAATCTCAGTAACACTGTATCACCAAGTTCGTTACCTCAAGTTATCGAAGGAGTCAGTGGTAAGTTCTACAAATTTTTATTTATTTATTTCTTCCAGCATCTAATATAGGTACCGTTTGCAGACGCACTTTCGTGGGTCTTGATTTTCCGTTCTTTTTATAACTAAAACTTGAGATGATACTAGCGCTGGAACTGTAGTAATTTTATAACACTATCATATGTTGATTCAGAAGGGGATATAACTTTCATATTTTCCGATGACTGATGTTCAAACTCTTCAGAATACTCTTTCAGCTATTACCAAATAATACTCGATCCATCATCAATTTTCTTCTCTCCCGTTTATTTTATATTTTTTACCACATTTGTTACAGGTATCAAATGGGGAAATTATGTGGGAGCACCTGGCAATGAACCTGTGCTTTGTTGGAAACATAAACATCGAACTCCGTTAGCTTACTTGGTATCCCTGACGACTGGCGATGTCTTTGGTTTACCTAGATGCACTACCCTACTTCTTGGTTATACTAAAGATAAAGGTTTGTGATACTCAAATTTCAATTCCCCTTTTGAAAGAACTGTCGCGATTTTCACACGAAAACTCATTCTTTTATTACTCAAAAAATCAGCCAATGTGGAAAAAAAAATAAGAACATTTATTCAATCCCACATGACAACTACATAGTACTTTTTTCTTAGTTATATTAAGCACGGGATTCGGAAACATAGTTTTCGAGAAAAACGAAAAATGCTCATCACTTGGAAAGTTTCGCTACAATCGATCTGAAATTTTTACTGTATATTCTTGAAACATCGTACCGTAAGATAAATACAAAAGAAATCGATTTATTTGTTACCCAACAAATGTGTGTCCTCCCTTAAACATGTTTACGCCACAAAAAGTACCCTATTTCTGGGACAAGACTGCACTTTTCCAACGTTTTTTGGGCTGCTGAATATAAAAATGTGGTCGTTTTTGCGCCATCACCTGAGAATTTTGGAATATTCAGGGTGATGGGTCGAAAAAAGCTCGGGTTTTTCCAAGTGGAGTTCTATTTAGGATAAAAATGCACTTTTTCAACGTTTTTTGGATTCTTGGGTACGGAAATGTGGTCCACCTTGCCTCATCACGTCAAGATTTTGAAATAATTGAGCATTATGGGTCAAAAAAACAGTATTTTTTTTTTTCAAGCGATCCGAGTGTGAGATGAAATTGCACTCTTTTAACGTTTTTTTTTAGGTCGCTGAATATGAGGATGTGGTCGGTTTTGCCCCATCACCGCAGGATTTTTGGATAATTCAGGATTATGAGTCGAAGAAGACCTCTTTTTTCAAGTAACCTGCATCTGGGATCAAAGTGCAGGTTTCCAACGTTTTTCGAGCTGCTAAATACGGAAATGCAGTCGCTTCTGCAGTCTATCACTTCTGGATTTTGAAATCACTGACGATTATGGGTCATAAAAGCCCTCTTTTTTCTGAGATAAGGGTGAACCCTTCCTCGCCATTTCTATATTCAGCGGTACAAAAAACGTTCGAAGCGTGCATTCTTATCCCAGATGCAGGTTACTTGGGCAAAAGAGATTTTCTTCGACCCAGAATCCTAAGTTATTTCAAAATCCTGAGGATACGAGAATGTGTTCGGTTCTGCCCCATCACTTCAGGATTTTTGAATAAGTCAAGATTATGGGTCGGAAAAGACCTCTATTTTGCAAGCAACCTGCATCTGGGATAAGAGTGCACTTTTCCAACGTTTTTTGTACCGCTTAATATGGAAATGTGATTGTTGTTGTCTCATGGCGAAGAAGGATGCACTTTTATCCTAAATGCAGAGTACCTGAAAAGAAAAGAGCTTTTATGACTCATAATCTGCAATTATTTCAAAATCCAGAGCTGATAGACCAAGAACGACTGCATTTCCGTATTCTGCGGCCCGAAAAATTGTTGGAAGACTGCACTTTTATCCCAGATGCAGGTAGCTTGAAATTAAGAGGTCTTCTTCAACCTATGATCCTGAATAATCCCAAAATTCTCAAGTGATGGGGCAAAATCGCCCACATTTTCATATTCAGTGACTCGAAACAAGATTGAAAGAGTGCACTTAAAATAATGCTCAATTATTTTAAAATCCTGACGTGATGGGGCAAGAACAACTATACATCGGGCTTGAAAATATCCGACCCACTAGGGTTTCATCGAGTTTTATTGAACTTCTTTGAATTTTATTGGACTGTATTGATATTTTTCATGAAGAGTAACGGAAGCGTAAGAATGTTTCAGATGACTTTTTTAATACTTTTTACATGTTTCCTATCCACTCTCCAATGATGCTTCCGTGTGTAAAGCCCGGTTTCTATGAAATTGGTGTGTCTTCCCATACGCTTTGTGCACTGCAAATATACGTTCGAACTACTCTCAATGTCTCACTTGACGCTCGGTATACGCTTAAATCCACGTGTCAAATATTTTCCAACTACGTTTCTGACCCTTCCTAATACACGCTTCCCTTTTACCAGGGAAATGTGCAAATAACGAAAGAATTATCATGTTACGTTGCACAAGCTAATAAAAAATGGAAACCTGCCCTGAAATAAAAAAGAAAATTTGAGAAAGCTAAAATGAACAGAAAAACTCTCAGATAGATTGAAGAACTGCAAAATAAAAATGTTTGAGGGAAATTGTTCATCAATGCAAACTATTGAACAAGAAATTGCGAATTTAGAGGATTCATTAAAAACTTGAGTATTGATTAGTTTAAATCAAGTGTTTGTGAGATCATACTTCTCCATTCTTGTTGTTATTTTATATTCACAAAAAAATTCGAGACTATGGTGTTATACGTGTATAATGCCATTCGGTATGTTATTTATCAAAATTCATAGGAAACATCGGTTTCTTTTTCTATTACAATGTTTGTTATAATACTTAAGATTCTGGAGTTATTTGGAACTTTTTCGAATTTTGAATTAAATTTTATGTACAATTAGATTTCATTTGTTTATTTATTTCGATGTCAAAACAAGAATTTAAAATTTCAATACAGTAATGATGCATAATTTATGTGTTCTCTATTTAAAATAAAGCTCAATAGTTTATCGCAAACAATCTTGTTCATGTTGATTCTTATTACATGCGAATTTCTCATATATTAATAAATTAATTCACTTCATTGAGCTGCATGGATGGTAATATGTGTATTACGTCATGTATTGCAGGAGAAGGAGTTTGAATGATTTAATATGGAAGACCAAATTTGTATTTATATTTTCAAATCAAATGATATATCGTTATCCTGGAATTTTCCAAAATTCGACCTGGAAAACCTGGAAAAGTCAGGGAATTTTGTTTTGGAAATTTAGTAGACACCCTGACAGTGTTGTCATTTTGACGCAATTAAAGGGAGCTTCTCATCAAGCGAATTTCGAAATAAGGTGATTTTCTCGAATTTTTTTTCTTAAGAACGAAGTAAATTAAGAATCCGAGTTATATGAAACTCATTAAATGGGTCTTAAAGTACATGAAAAACAATTTTCTCAAGTTAAAGGATTCGTATCCCGAAACTTCAAAGACGTTTTTCTAGAAACCATGTCTGTACTGTTTATAACCTGAAGATGTGACATGTTTCAATAGATCATCAGTTATATTCAGGTTCATAGATGAACCTCCACCGCTGTACCTATCGCACCGTGTAAAATAGTGCCACCAATAATATCTCATTGAACTTGTGAAAAATTGATGATTCAAAAGTGTCACTTTCATGGAGCTTCTTTTCCTAGTCTTCGGAAACATTAAGCAGATTAGGGTTATCAACACCAAGTTCAAATGTTTTTCCTATCGACCTAAATCGATTCCACGGAATTCATCTATGAACCTGAATATAACTGATGATCTATTGAAACATGTCACATCTTCAGGTTATAAACAGTACAGAATGCATGAGGTTAAGATCAAAGAAAATTAAATTTATGTCTATTCGAAAAGCTCCATGAACGTAACACTTTTGAATCTATCATTTTTCACAAGTTGTAAGTACATTCCAAATCACAAAGTTATCTGATCATTTATATTGCAAATCGAGAACCCGATTATCCATTTACTATCGGATTCATAAGATGTATATAGTGCATTAACAGTTCCAAGTTTATTTGAAAATATAATATTCTTTGTAATTCTTTGAATTGAAAATTCCAATACATGTAATTGAGTTCTCAATTTTTACTTTTTCATCACCCTAACAGCATAATGTGTCTGTGGGACGTGTTTTTTGATTATGAATATTACAGTGATGTTGGGATAATCATGTCCAGATTGTTCGTAGATCAGAACTTGATACAAACGGTTAACGAATGATCCTGATCAGATTTGGAAATGATCATTCACACACATTAAGATTTCATCAGCACGAGCTACTCTGTTGATCTGACAATGATGAAAAAATGATCATTTCATCAGCACGACCTACTGTATTGATCTCACAATGATGAAACAAAGATTCTGCAGTCTCACCGTTCACATCACTTGGTGATCACTTTGAACGTGATCGCCGGGTGATATTTTTTTTATCAATTTATGATTCACATTTTTTCACTCGGGAAGCGTGAAAACCCCCGAGTTCTTTATTTACTTTCTTCCATGAACAAAAATTCGAGAAAATCATCTTATTTTGGATGAGAACCCAATAAAACTGAGACAACCCCTGAGTGTTTTGCAACCCTTTTCTACGAAAATGGAAAGTACGATTATTTTTAAATGTACAATGAAGAATTTTATATTCGCAAATATGATTGAAAATTTTGTGAATTTTTTTCGGATAAACTCTGCCACATATTTGTATCCAGAAAAATCGTTGGAAGAGTGCAGTTTCATCCCAGATGCATGTTACTTGGAAAAGTAACCCATAATCCTAGATTATTTAAAAATCCTGACCTCATGTGGCTACATTTTCGTACCCAGCGACCAAAAAAACATTATTCAAGTGCAATCCTGTTTCAGAAGCAGGATACTTCTTTTTTATAAACCTGTGTCATAACTGAAATCTCGTGTTGTACTCTTAAGGTGCTAGTATGTTGAGCGGTATGTCCGTACTGGGAGCTGCTCTCGCTTCATGGAACAGCACAGATGGGATTGCAAGATTGAAATGTAAAAAAGAACAACCACCTAAACCTTTAATCAAATCTTCAGGCATCGATCCTGTGAGTATAATAATTCAATGAAAACAAATCAATTGTATTTGAATTTATAAATAAAAATGTTTGATCTTTGTGTTTTGTTTCTCAAGATTACAACTATGGGATCTGCTCATGACTGCGGTCAATTATGGGCTGGACATTTATCAGGTAGAATAACTGTCTATCCGTACACCATTGGACCAACAGGAAAGATAGATTTCTCCGTATCTCAATCGTCTGTATTATTAGCGCATAGAAACAGAGTGACTGTAATATCACTCTCCCGAGCATTCAGCATCGCCGTTACCGGGGATGTTGATGGAGTTATTGTCATATGGGACTTAAACAGGTAAAAAAACAAAACAGTGATTTATTTGTTTCATCATTTTCACCTAATACACAATATATATGAGATTTCTGTTTCCAGTTTATTGTATATAAGATCAATTGTCTGTGATCAAGGACATCCTGTTCGACTTCTATCTATAAGTGAGACTCTTGGAGATGTAGCGGTTACACATGAAGTATCCAACGATTATGATAAAAATGTTGCTCAATCAGATTTAAGGGTTTATACTATAAATGCAAGAGCGGTTGGATCCATATCATCGAGAAGTGCGATAACAGCTTTGTGCTACAGTAATGCTCCAGAAGGTGTTTCGGTTAACGTTATAGCAACTGGATTGGAAAATGGAGTTATAAGGTTTCTATTCTACGATACCCAACAACATAATTGATATATCTTCAATTTTGAAATTTGTGTCACTAAAAATGGCTGTTATGGGATTTACAGATTATGGAGTAGTTGGGATTTGAGACTGATCAGAGAAATCGTGAATGGTATTAAAGGATGTGGAGCGATCATAGCAATTGCGTGGTCGTTGGATCAACATCATTTGTATGCAGCTACAGAGGATTCGACTGTTCTTATCTGGGAGGGATCGAAACGTTTGAGCAATGGAACGCCAAAATTCGTAAATTTAACATCACTGTAATGTAGAATATATAAATATTTTATTATTCCAGTGTTGAAACATTTCAAATTGAAATGTGTGATCGCAATGATAATCAACGATACTTATCGACCACGTTATCATAGTATTACTTTTAGATTATGGATAATGTAAAGTACGAGCTACTGCATTTTTAACGACAATATTTTTATACTCTGTTGAATGATGTCACAGATCGATTATAATACACCTTAAGAATTGTTACTTAATCTTAAGATAATTTATATAAAGAAACAGTTTTTACTCAATATCTTTAATTATATTTTATTACAACGGAAATGAAGAATCGTTATACCATCCATTTGAAGAATATATATTTCAAATCTCATTCATACATGGTTCTATTATTTCGTATAGAGGATAATATTTTCCTGTTCTTTTGGCTATATCCTCGGGTTTATCCCCACTCGAGTTAACCATGTAAGGATTGGTATCTGGATGTAAAAGTAATAATTGAAGACCCGGGGAGTTGTGGGAACTAGCCGACACCAGATGTAAAGGAGTTTGATCTCCTTTACTTTTGGCATTGACGTCTGCTCCGTTGGCGACTAAAACTGCTGCGCATTCGATATTATTCCAGCAACAAGCGGAATGCAATGGTTGCCAACCGTCCATGGTTTGAGCATCTATTTTGGCTCCCATAGAAAGCAAATACTGACAAACACAGCGATATTGAATCAACCACGTATACAAAGTTTTCTCAGCTTTGTACGGTGATACATACCTGAACTATCTCTGGATGATTTCCGTAACAGGCTCTATGCAGAGGAGTGTAACCATCTTTGTCGACACATTCTAACAATTTTATATCCAAAGCTAGCAATTGTTTGATTTTATCCATGTCACCAAGTTCCGCGGCAGCTAACAAATCTTTCTCCAAAGGTTCTAGAAATAGTTTGGAATTGATAATAATATCGCTTTATTTATCATTACCTCACGAACCTGACGATTTCTAACCTTTCGGATTACGTTCGGTTTCTATTCCATCGTTATCGTCTTCCCATGCACTGACTTGCATGCGTTCGCTCTTGGGTTGAGCCAAAATTTTATCACGAATCTCTTCGAGACTCGTTAATTCGTCGTTTTCTTCATCCGAATCTGACATTTCGTATGTTTATTCCGGTTTTTGAGTTTCAAATACAAACACAACAGAGAAACGGCATGCAACATTGCGAGCGCATGCGCGACGCCCTACCGCATTGGAATTTTCTTTTCGCGGGAAGATTTCGATTCGCGTGTTATCCAGTGTTATTTTATTAACCCTATTTTCAAAATCAATCCAAATCGAGAGACACGAAAACAAAACAAAAATGCAATTTTTCAACATACATCAACATTCTTTGCTTGAATTTTTGTAGAATAAAATTTTGTACACATCCGCGATCATTGTCAAGATCAAAATCACGTGACCACACACTTGAAATTTCAAATATTTGAACTGTGGTAGAAAAAACACGCACAAAAATGGAAAGTCACAAATTGTTAGAAAGTTTAGATATCCTAGGTTATGTGGGAATTTGTGTAGGAGTTGAGAATTCAGAATTCCTCAAGAATTCATTGATCGTACTGCAGAAGGAGAATCATTTTAAGAAATGTTATTACTGGGGTAGAATCAACGCTGTGCAACAAGATTACCACATAGCTTATGGATTTCGAAGAGATTGTTTGAAAGATCAAATTTATTATTACAGGTAGAGTAAATAATATATATACACTGAGAAATGATACTGAATATAAATTTTATATTCTTTAGTATGGATTGTATAAACTGGATGTTGTTACCAAGATCTAACAAATGCGGTCTTTTCTTGAGTCCTTTGGCAATTAATAGATTCGAAGGAGATCCGTCTGTAGTTACCAACGTATACGAAGTTAATCCTCCATTCCCGTCCAATCAAGATCCCAAACAATATTACGATGTATGTGCATGCATAAATTTATATCAAGTATCGAGACGTATAATGTATTACGATTTCAAATAGGGACCTCTTCCACGAGAGTTGAAAGAGGAAGATCGTTTAGCGGCAACTATAGAATCTATCACCAAAGATGCGGCAGTTATTCCCCGAGGTGCATGGTTGAAATGTCCTAACGGAGAAATCATTGAAAACCCTGGATTCGATGGTCTCTGTTCTACGAATGCCATGGATTTAAAATCTTACTTACATGCACGTTCTCCACAACAAAAATGGAACACCAATTTATTGAGCAGACCCGATTATAATTATGCAACTGATTTTCTAGATACGATCGATACAGATATTCCTAAAGGTATGAATAACCATCCATTACATTTTTTTATATTTCTAAATCATCCAATGTTTTCAGAGTGTTGGAGCTTACAATTGCCATCCGACAGACCTTTAATCCTTTTACATAATTTGTATTGGCCCGGCATGACATTTTATCACAAATTGAATACTCCGCACTATGGATTCTTATACATAGGTGACGGAAAGAAGAACATGGATCTTCCATTTATGGTGTAAACCTAAGTAAAGAGTTAAGACAAGGTGTTTGCGGGAAGAGGATTAATAAATTGTCATAAACATTCTTTACACTTGTTTCACAGTTTATTATAGGTTATAGATAAATGTAGAATAGTTTAATTACTATTATAACTGTTGATGATTGATCAAAAAGAGAGGGATACCGTGAACTATATGTATGCACGTTATACGATACTTCTCACGAAATTTGGAAACATCTTGAAACGTTACACACACACAGTTGACCGTAACGACAATAAGGTGCACGGTTCCTTCGGATGACGATGAAATTTGAAAATTGTAAAAATCGTTATCTCTTCTTCGTTTGCTTCTTGTTCTTCACAGCTACGTTTCTCACACTCGAGAACGGAAACATTTAAATTTCGTTGTTGTTGTTATTATTATTATTATTATTTGTTTTCATCGTTTACAATACAATAGTGAATGAAAATTCATTATGAATAAATGTTTTACTATACAATTTTTAATTTTTTTGTTCTTACCTATATCATTAATTAATATATATATATCATTTAAAAATCAATGCCGGGTCGCGGGCACAGGGAACGCTCGCTGTTCGCTTCTCAAACACTTAGATATTTTCATATGTATATATATATATATATTTATATTTGTATAATTCTCATTCGAGGCATATATTTTGACCATACGCGTTTTTCATATATCCAATATTCATTCCATATCCGATGCTGCTGTTTTTTTTTCTTCATTTATTTTTGCTGTTTCCTTATATTCTTATTACGTCTTCATCTACGCTACGATTCTTGACGGATAATAATCATCATCGTATTATTTTATCGTAGTATTTTAATTAATATAATAATGATTTGAAAAAAGAAAAAAAAAAGAAAACAGAAAAGGAGAGCTGCGTTTTTTCTTTTCTTCTTTTTTTTTCTTCTATCGATATTACCTTGTAAAGTTGTTTCTCAAAGGGATCCGTATAAACGTAGAAATATCGTATGAAAAAGGTACCATCGTATTACTTTTGGAATAATTTTACCTTTTGGAATAATTGCAAAATTGTGCGGATTCGTTATTGATTTATTATTTCTAATTAGGCGATATTTGTTGGTTTTTTTTTTTTTCATTCGTTATATACGATTATTGTAAAAATTACAACAACTTTGTTGTTCACAACGAGGTTTTTTTTTCTTATTTTTTTTATATCTAGATTTCAAAGAGATATATATATATATATATGCACATATATATCACTTACAAAATTGTTCGACTTACTGCATACCTTTTTTTGCTTTTCTTTCTCCCTCATTTATTTTCATTGTGGTTATTGTGTTGTCATTGTTGAGAAGCATTTTCTTTACGTGTGTGAGTTTGTGTGTGTGTGTGTGTGTGTGTAATTCACGCGTACTAAAAATGATAAAATAGCAAAGTTATGCAATTATTTGTCATAACATAAAAACTTTTTTTTTTCTTCAATTGTACAAGTATTTATATATTTATATATATATTTATTTATTTATATGAGAAGAAAGAGAAAAAAACATAAAACAAGGATCGCGTTCGTAAAGAAATTAATGATAATTAATAATAATAATTAATAATAATAATAATAATAATAATCGACTGTGTTTTTATAAGAAGCGCAATATTATTCAAGTGGTGTTACACATATCGCTCATTAATTCTCTTGCACTTTCTTTCATACCAAGATACGTTCCACTGTGTTCTTTTTTGTTTTTTCATCATTTCTTCACACACACTCTTCCCATTCAATCACACTTTGAACCACAATTACGCACATCTTCTCTCACAGTCTCTAAGTTTCATTTTTTTTTGAAATTTTTTTTTTCATCCCTCTTATAATCGTATTGTATCATATCATAATCGTATCTTTTCTCTCTTTTAAAGTTTCCTTCTTCTCATACACTCTCACAGAGTATATTATTACCGACGACATTGTTCATTTACGGGAGGGCGACACCCATTGAGTATTACCCCAGGAGAGTAAATCACAAAAGCGAGAAATCCGCTATTTAGTTACTTTTAGTTTTCTCTCTCTTTATATTTTGTTTGTTTTCTTTTTTATTATAAATAATAAATTCGTCGATCGAATGGTTTATTTAAAAACGTGAAATGAAAAGAATTTACACCATAAATATGTCCAAGCGTGTGTATACATTTATGAATATATATATATCGATCAAAATTATTTTAAAGGATATGAATCGTTGTTTGCCACCACATTTCGAGTACCATCGATCAATGATGTATTTCAAAAATTCTGTATTATTTTGTGTTGTTTTCTTAGGCTGGGTGTTTTTTTGCGATGGGGCTCGGATTCCATGAAAGAGAAAATTTATTGTTAAATCGAGAAGAAATAACTATCATCATTTGTTGTTTCGGTGTGTGATTTTAGCTTTTCGTTTTTCCCTTCTTTTGCAAACACTGAAGAGAGGAAAAGTGTTGTTACAGACATACATCATCTTTACATTTGTTTATAAAAATTATTAATAATAAAAAAAGGAAGAAATGAACAAAACATTCATCTATTAAAATAACACTTGGTCTGATGATGCGAAAGAACACTATTCCTCATTGACCACAAACTGATTTTCTTTCTTTCTTTTCTTCCTAATAATTATAATAGATCTACTATTAAAAAAGTCTATATGTTCTCGCAATGGAGCGGTAACATCGTCAATTTTTCACTTTCTGCGGCTGCTCGAGTAACGAAAGAACTTCGAAGTTGGCTTTTCTATGTAATTTCTTGTTCGTTTTGTGTTTAGTTTGCAGGAATGGTCCAAATATACATATCTATATAATATACTTTTTTGGTTTTTTGTTTTCAACGAGAGAAAAGAACCTTCTCATTCTTCTTCCCAAAATACAATAATTCACTTAAAAGATATCGACGACAGCACTAATATTTATTCGTTCAAGTTGTTCTGGTGATGCGCATCAGTTATGATCTCCTGCGAACAAAAATAACAGTTTTTGATCGTCAAGTGGTATAACGTGAGTCAGAAAATATTGATATCAAAGAAAAAGTAAGAAATTGAAGTCTCAGTGATGATGTTACTTTCAGGGTTTAGGATCAAAGGTGATTTCACAATATTGCAAGACAAATTGAAGTAAAATCTAAGAAACTTCAAGTAACGATAAATTCTTTTGTTGGTTCTAACAAATGTTTAGCCTTGACTTTCTGTCGTCGCTGAATTTCATCCTTCAATTCATTTTGAGACAAGTTTTAGACCAATTATTATTTAAAGCTCATCTAAAAGATTATGAGTGTGCGAACCTTGAATTTTTCAGTCGAACTCGAACCGAACCAAACTTTTTCCGCTAATCAAGTTCGAAGTTCAAATCCCTATAAAACTGCCGTACAAATTACAAAGGCACTTAAGTCACTTTTTTCACGAAAATGAGATTTTGATATCAATGGATTTGGAAGAAAATTCTAAATCCATCTGTCGGAACGAAAATTAGGAAAAATGAATAGCTTTTGTGTTATTGCAAGTTTTATGCGACGAAAATTCGTTTATCCCTGATGAAAAAAGACCCAAGTCTTGAAAAAGTTGTATTTGGCGTGAGAAAACGCTCGTTCATCATCAATTTACAACTGAGAGCGAACCTAAGTCGATTTAGGTTCTTCTCGATTTGTAAAAGTGTCGAGGATTCGCTTGTGAGGTGAACACGACCCTTGTGTCGACTTAAATGCTTTTTTCTCTTGTATTGTTCTAAATGAACAAACGCATGTCGTTTTTTTCAGTGCCAATAACAAAAAAGTTGGAACTGTTTTTACAGAATCGAAAAATTACGTTGAATATGTCTTAACATTTATTGAAATGATATTTTTCAATACCTTTTCGTGAGAAAATCGTTTTCGTCGATTATCTCCGTTCGAGGCTGAACAAACTCAAGTGTCTTTTTAACTTGTACGGCAAGAAAGATATCTTCCAAATCGAAGAAATCCAATATATTCCATTAGATCCTGATACAATGACATCCATTGATTTCTATTCAAGTTCATTCTCCAAGATTCAAGTTTAAAATTCGAAGACTTCTTGAAGAGTTTTGAAGAGAATTCAATTTGTCTGACATTTACAAGTTCACTTAACATGTTCCATGCTTTCTCAATTAAGAACTGAGAGGGAAATCCGAGCTGATCAACGGAATATGCTAACTATTTTTGATTTTATTCATTTATTCTTGAGAAAAACAATTCAAATCTATTCATTTATTTTTGAGGATTTTAGAATTCTTTGAAATCATTGGAAATGAAGTTCAAAAACCAAGCTCTCGTCATCATTCAAAATAGAAAGCAGATATTTCATTAAAAATAACTGGCGGATAAACGCTTCTAGAAAACGGGGAAGCACAAAACCTGTCATCTGGTGGGTTGTTTTTCGAGATGAATGACACGAAAGAAATAATCAAATGCGCTTTAAATAATAATTTTAATTCTCAATTTACCCCTGAATACAGTTCTTGAACTAGAGTGAACTTAATTCTAGCATGAACTGAAAGTTTGTTGTTATAAAAACAATTTTACCTTTTTCATTTTATTATTATGAATTATGTCAGAAAGATATTAATTGAAATGTAGATTTATTCAAACTATACTGCGCTTGTTCCGAGCATATCGTTACTTTTTGGCTATGCATCAAATTTTAATCATAAAAAAATTCGAGATTTATAGGAATAGACATTTCAACAAATTTGTATACCAATTTCAAGGGAACACTTAGCGTCTCGACGTTAATCAGTTATTTCGTATTGACTAGTTTGTTTAGCAACTTTCCAATTCCTGCGACAAACTTTCCATAGAAATCGATAGATTTTCCTTTATGGTTTTGAATGCGGTTTCTGAATCGTGAGTTTTCGTTTTCTTATCGTAATCTCTATCGTTTTCTTTGTGATCGTCTTTCTGATCGTGATTTCTTTGTTCTATGGAATTTATCACAGGCTGTATGGGATTTTATTATTGTAATTGTGCTATAAAAAACGTTACAGATATACAGAATATAGCTGTTAATGTCTTTTATAGGACGTTTGCAATAAAATCCTATACTGAAAAAAAAGTTGATTTATAATTAACGAACGTATACGAATATACATTTGTTAGCTATAAATAAACCTTTTCTCAGCGTATAGAACATGATCGAAGACCATGAGAAAGTGATAGAACTTGCATTGTTAAATTACATTTAAAAGAATCACGAATTCAGGATTCAAAATCCATATTCAAAACGACAGAAACAAATTTATCGTTTCTATGGATAAATTTGTACACAGTACACTCAAAAAAATTTCCAGTCATTGCAATTGATCAGGTTGATTAAAAAACACGACAACTGCTTTTTATAGTCAATGGAACCATTTTTTTCAATTGCAATAACAAATTTTCCGGTTATTCCAACTAAAATGTTGCAGTTGTCTCTATTTTGTCAATTTAAGGTATTTTTTCAGGGTAGAAACTTTGTGTTTTTAACATACGATCATGTCCTAAACGGTCTACTATTGAAATTTGTGTTAAATATCGACACAGAAAAAATGTGGAATTAAGGACCATGGAGTCCTTCAAGAAATCGGCAAAATTTTGCTACGTATTTTCTAGTCAACTGAGCAATAAATAAAAATTTGAAATCCACAGTGATGAAGTACATTACTAAAATTGAGCTTTGAATATGAAATTGGAACTGCAAATGATTGCTCAAAATTATGCGAACGATTATCAACATATTAACCTACAAAAGTCAATAATTTTTTCAACTTATTTCCTCATGTTTGGGAATGTGTTTTGGGTTTTGGATTTATATTTAGAGCCAAACCCTAGCAGTGCACTTTATCGCTATATATTCAAAATTTGTGATTATTGCTTAGTTTTTTAAAAACTACGTAGCAAAATTTTGTCCGTTTTTTAATGCTCCATGGCCCTTAACACAAATGTGTCAATTTCATAATTTTATATCTCGATTTTCAACGTGAGTTCTAAGTGGCCAGTCTTGTATGGAGATGGAAAATTTTTGCATAGCCATGAATAATAATTTCCGAAAAAACTCATATTCTCTCTGCAAAAATCCGAGAATTTCTTGAACTTTAATGAAAAATCCACTGAATTTGGAAAATTCTCTATAGATTTCTTTCAGAATTTTGTCATTCTCTTCTCGGACACACATGAACAAAATTGCACTCTGAAAAAATTCTGACGAAACTCTAATAAATTGTTGACATTTTCCCGATTATTGACAAATTTTCGAATCCTGTGAATACATTCATATGCTATATTCATATATCATATCAGAGAGAAGATGAGAGAGCTCACGGCCGGGGTTCCTTCGATAGTAAACATTGAAGCGCCCTCTTATCGGATGGAACACGGAACCTGGTCCATCAACCCCCTCTCTCATTTTTCATTTTTCTTATTCATGATGATGAAAAATTATGTGCATTCAACATCGATACATAAAATCATTTTAATCAAATACGTGTTGAAAAGTATACAAAAGAAATGCGCGATTTTGTAGTATTAAAAAATGAAATTGCAGTGTGTCAACTTCCATGATCCAACCGTTAGAGGGCCGGTGGAACTTTTACTATCAGTGAAAAGGTGCCCGTGAGCCCTCTCATTTTCTCTCTGATCATATGTGAAAAAGTGTTTCACTGATTTTTCCAGAGTGTAATTTCGTTCCCATTTGTCTGAAAAAAATGTCTATACAGAGTGTCCCAAATTTATTAGATTTTCCATCAGAATTTACGAGATTCTTAGAGTTTTTCTGATTTCTGCAGATAAAATGCGATATTTTTCTTAGATATTATTCATTATTTTGTGGAATTTTTCTTAGCGAAATATTTAATAAACTTAAAATTTGATACAGGGAACCGAAAATGAACTTTCTTATGTAATTTATAATATTTTTATTATCCCGTTCACGTAACAAAATAAGTACAAAGAATATAAACATACAACTACGTACGATCATAAGTTATTCGGTGATGATAATAATAATAATAATAATAATAAAAAGTGAATTCCAAATAAAAAAAAGAAGAGTCCTAACGGTCAAACAAATGTCGATAAATTCGAATATCGTTGCAAGGATTTAAGATCATTTCGAACTGCACCATTGTTCGGGATTGCGAATGAAATGAATGATGAAAATAATAATAACGTTAATAAATATTATTAATCTCTTCTTACGTTCGAGTTTACACATTCGATGGCTTCGTTAACCGCTGCTGCTACAGCTTTATCGCTAATTTCAATTTCTTCAATAGCCTGAAACAAAAAAACCCGTATGAAATGTTATTTCTGAATAATATTATGATAACTGATACGATATAAAAAATGTAAAAAGATCAGATGGCCCCTCGCTCAATAATCTTCATGGATCATTGAATGATTTTCAGGATTATCTTAACTACTTCGAGAGTTTAGACAATCTCTTGGCGATCATCATACGAGTGATTTATTATTAAATTGTGTATGTAAATAGAAAGTAATGCTCGTTGAATAAATACTGACCTTTGTCACTGAAGCAACATCTTCGGTGATAGCTGGCGCGGATGGTGGAGAAACAGGCGGTTCAGAGGGAATTGCAGGAGGTGTGACTTTCGGAGCATCATCTCCGTTCTCTGTAATAATTTCTGTTACATTGTTCTCAATTTTCACTTCGGGCGCTGGAGTGGTGATGATGGTCTGTAAAAGATATCGTTAACGAATGTTAATTCAATTATACTGTACCATCGAATACCTTAACAGTGAAATAGTAGTAATAGCAGCAGTAATAGTGGTAGTAGTAGTAGTAACAATAGTATTAGCGGCAGTGATAACCGATGAGATCTGAACTCTTTGATTTTCTCTTCAAAACTTGAGAACATGCCTCGATCACATCACATCACATCACGAAATCGATTCTTTCTCTTTTCTTTATTGACTTTCATTTATAAATTGCATGCTCTTTTGAAAAACAAAAAGACAAAACCAATGTATATTTCGAGACCATGCGGTTCAGTGAAATGTCTCCATGAAGTTAAGAACAACACATAACAAAGATTACTTCTCAACCAATTCATGACATGTTATTATTTTGAAAAATTTCGAAGCATCGGATGCTCGCGTGCAACCGTTAGTATTTTATATCCACGATACACGCTTATCAATGAAGTTTATTATTACTCGCTCGCTAAACTAATTAACCAACTATTTCATACTTGGGACAATTATCGATTATTTGATCTTTTCTTTCGTTTCTTCATTTCCATTCTAACAAATGTCATTAGAAAATCATTTATGTCTAAGATAGAAACAAAAGACAAGACCGACTGTTATTTTTTATTTTCTATATCTACATCGCACAAATTGTTAGAATTTATACTTTTGAGAAAACCAAGAGGTAAACAACGTAGGAGATTTTTGGACATTAGAGGAAGGTTTAGGATGAATATAATGAGTAACAGGGAGTACACGGTTTCGGGGGTGTTAAAAGCGTTCGACAGGACGAAGGATGCACTCGACGAGACCCTTTATTTACATTCAGGGAATGATGATGACCGTTTGGAGATTCGGGAAGGAATTTTGAAATTTCGACGGAACCATGAACAATCAATCCAATTAGACATTTCGTCTTTTCGTCTTCATCGATATATACCCTTCGTCGAGGGAACGACTGGACACCAAAGATGATTTTTTTTTTTTTCAAGCACTCTTGACACTTTTGTACTCTTTTTTTTTTTGTTTTTAATGGATGATACACAAGCGGCACAAGAACATCTTCGGACGACTTTTTTTTTTCTTTTCTATAATATGTGAATGATATGAAGCAAACTCAACGTAAGCGTAAGAGAAAACAACATGGGATGGATTGGGAATACCATAGAAAAATAAAGAGATGTATGTAGGATTGTTCGAAAGGGGGAACAAAAAAGAGAAAAAAAATAGTGAAAGGAGATAAATGTACGTGTATATTTGTGTTTTTATATAATAATACTTTCGGCGTCGCCAAAAGTGTGTTCTGGCCGCCTGAATTCATGCCAGGAGGTTGTGTTGCGTGTTAGTCACCTGATGGTTTCCCTGGACGATGGCAGTGATCTTGCAGTCGTTCTTCGACATTTGACACAACAAGGTTTCCTCCCCAAGGTTCTGTTCCGCTAATCTCTCGTTCAATTCAACGTCCGAGGTATCATTGAATGAATTCGGGCTAATAGATACTGACTCCACGTGGACCTCTCGATTGCTCTGGTCATCGTCTTGGATTATCTGTGAGGAATCTTTCGTATTCGTCGTAATAACTGACGCGATATCTATGTTTGATTGATTTGCGGTGACAGGACTTCCGGGTGGGGTCAACAGAGTATCCGTTGGATTTCTAGGAGTACCTGACTGGGAATTGCTCTCAACATCGTTGGAAATGTGACTAGGAGAATACGAGGATAGGTCTTCCGGTGGTAAAGGATATTCTAAATTCGATTCGGTACTATTTTCGGGAACTGATTCTCCTACCGTCTCAATCTTAGGATGCTGCTTTTTATGTGATTTCGAACGTTTCGAACAAGTAGTATTATCTAAATTGCTATCAACGAGAGATTGACCAGAAACGGACGAAGCGGAAGATACATCGTTTTCAGGCGGATCAGGTAGAGAACTAGATACTTCGTTTTCATCGATTTCAACGATTTCCATTATCTCTTTCTTTCCTTCGTCCAATTTTTCGACTATGATAATAGCTTCGCTGACGGGTTCCTCCGAAACCATAGGATCTACGGGGGGAACTCGATCTTCGGACAATTCTTCCTCATCGGGCTCATCCAAACACAAGACTTCTTCTTCTCCTGCGGATTTCAGCATTGTTTCTGAATCGAGTTTCTCTTCTACTTCAACAACTTCAATCATATCTGTGCTTTTAGCCTTTAAATTTTCATTCTCGATATCGTCCTCGATAGTTTCGTCATCCGGAATTACATAAGCTGGTTTAGCTTCCACAAGGATCTCTTCGGTTACCTCACTCTCATCCGCGCAAGATGGATAATCAGGCTCGATCACTTGTTGAGTTATATTTTCATCGACAACAACGTCGTCGGGTATCGGATCTTTCACCTCCGTTACTTCTTCTTCTACTACTATGATCTCTCCCTCCACCTCCACCTTCTCCTCCTTATCTATCTTGTCTTTTGATTCTTTTTCACAGGGACTAGACAAAATATCTTTAGATTCTACTTCTTTTTCTACATTGGGGGATTCGTGTGATTTTAGAGGGGACTCGTCTACCGAGGGGGAAAATTTAAGAGCTTCCGCGATAGCGGAAGCATTTGCCGCGGTTTGTTGAGCAGTTTGCAACGGGGATGGATCTATAGGGGTGGGTGGGGGACTGGATGGGAATTGAGATTGAAGGTCCTCAATGGTTTTTCTCTCAATCGCGGACGGTGATGTCGCGGTATCTGGTTCGATGGGATTGGGATCGGGATTTGGATTAGAGGAAATATTTCCTACGCTGATTTTAACTGATAGATTCGATTGACAGTCCGTTGGACTGACCTCGACTGTCTTTTTCTCAGCTTCCATTATCTTCTCGACGACCTCTTCTTTCTTATCTTCCGCGACAACGGGGACCGGAGTTGTTGATTCCTCTTTTTTCTCTTCGACTACCGGGCTACTTGGTTTTGATTCCGTCGTTACTTTCTCTTCTTTGGCCTCCGCTACCGTCTCCGCTGCCGTCTTGCCGGTTTCCGTTGGACTAGCGGCACCTGATTTTTCCTCAGCTGGACTGGCCGTGGTAGTTGTGCTGCCGTTGGTTGCTTCCGCCGCTGCTTCGGCTTCCTCTCCACCCTGTCGACATAAAAATAACGGGATATTATTTTTTTCTATAGTTTCACGTTTCTATGAAAGAGTTCGCGCAACAGAGAGTTTTATCAAACGTATTCAGTCGAGCGTGATATGACGTTTTTTTTTTGTTCGTCTGAGACAAGAGTGGGTGAATTACAATGGCCGTCGTTCGTTGTCCGTGTCCGTTCCCTCTAGTTAGTCAAGGGTAAGTCTGTTCACTCTCAAACCAAACAGAAACGGTGAAGCGAAGGTGAATGTCCGGGTAGACACAGAGGGTTCGCAGAACAGGTTTTGTATGCCAAGATTCATGTATGTATGTAATAGAGTATGTCAGCAAGACCGTTCGGTTCATTATTCCGGATATGTCCTCACCCTTTTCTAATATGTTGCGAGGGTGACCAACCGTGTCACTGTGTCAAATGAGAGGATCTTACTCTTATTATATCATTATTTTCACGTACAAACTTCTTTTCGAATAATCTTCTATATCGAACAGACGTTTCTCGCATTGAATCCCCTACGTTCTATACGTGCGTAGAAAGAAATATAAACAACTATCGATATTCCTAACCTCAGAAACAAAAGAATTCATCTCTTTTTGTTTTTACGTCACTATTCTTGGTCTACTTCACAACAGAGAAATAATTCTATAATTCGATCGACAGGAAATCTCTCTTCTTACTTTTATTTCACAAATAATGCTCAGACTTTAACATCAGAATTCGATGCTTCGAAGAAAATCACAGAAACTGACAAATATAAATGATAATCTTCTTATTCAAATGTAAAAGTAATTTGAGACGAGAAACCCGACAGACAGTCCCTTATATTTTGTACATTTACTATAGGATTCAGACTTATCGATCGTGTTTCGCACACCCCCAAGCAGGGGTGTACTTTCGCACCATCCCTTGTATTATTTCGTTGTACCGTGATTTTCAGAGAGGGTAACTTTCTCTTTCACTTAACGAATTACCATGTCATTGTTGTATATGTATGAGTGTGTACCACCTTTCATTGGCTCCGTATAAATACTACTAAACCTTCCAATCGGTAGAATAATTCTATAATAAGTAAAGTCGTATCGTGGTAAATAATATTTCATCACGTATTCAAGTGTAACACTTTGAAACTTCTCAATGTTGAAGATTTATTTCGGAATCTGGCAGAATTTCAAAGGGATTGAGAAAGACGAGGATGAATCTTCTTCACAGTCATTGTAAAATATCTGTCGTTGAATAACGTTGTGAAATCGAGTGATTTATCGTATATCGGAAAATTATTCACATAGGTGTTCAGATAAATTTTCAAAAGTATAAGACTTTTTTTGCAGGTCTGGAGTCCTTACATAAAACCGAGTACCTACTTTGAAAGCATTACAAGAGAAGACATCGAATTTTTAGCCCAAGGGAGGTCGACGAGTGTTATCTTGAGACATTCAACCCCTCAACACAGAGAAAATGCATATCTGTCTTTGTAACGAGCAGGCCGAATCGATTCGCTTTTATGGTCGTCGTTGAGGACGATGTGATATTGCAACATTATTACGTCTGCACTTCTTTCGTAACCGTACTACCAAATGTTCACGGTTATACAATATTTCTTTGAATTCATCTATTTTTTCAAATCAAGAAGAAATAACATCTATCTCATTTCCTGGGACACAATTCATGACAAAGAAATCAATTTCCTGTTACGAAAAGAAGGTAGATAATTATCCAGAGCTCATAAACAAGTATCCACTTAAGATCATTGTTTCGACTTTCGTTGTCAGCGAGGGAATAACAGAAAGAAAGGAGTTTGAAGTGTGTTCTTCTTTCATTGAAACGAGTTACGAACATACAATAATATCGTTCGAAACATCTATTCTTCAACTTCTTCATACGGTTGAAGGACCTTTCGATTCGTTATAAATAGGAGTATAGTAATTGATAGTGACGATGATCAATCTGTGTCTGGGTGTAACGCGAACGTGCATAGGCGGGGTTGCTCGTATACTACACGAACGACGCGTAGAAAGGTAAAAGGTGATCTTCCATCGACACGTTTCGATCGTTATTTTCGTTCAGGTCCGACTTGAGAGCAATTTGCTCGAGAAAGCATTTTGTTGCTTTCGTCAAATGAATTCTTTTCCTCTCTCGTAGACGGTATCTATTTTTATCTTACACTTTTTAAAACACAGAAAATTTCAAACAGCGTAACATGTTTTACCTTCTTGTAAAATCCTTCTTCTATATATATATATATATATATATATATATATATATATTTGTTGTACGTTTATTTGAAATCGAAGTAATAATTCGTTAATTGCAAAGTAGTCTCGAGGGCGATATAGATAAATACGTGGGCGGTGGATGGAGCTATTTCTGTGATTAGTCACACCTGGTGCCACGGTCAACCTACGCCGGATATACGGTGATGGGAAATTGCATCGCCCGGTACTGCGTTGCATCGCGTTTCATTGTGTCGTTTGGAATACAGGAAACGAATGAACTGATCGGTGAAGTTCAGAATACAATGTCAATAGATGATACGACGATGAAGAAAACATTGTGATACGTACTTAATAATTAAAAAAAGTACGAGAAGTACAACGAGGAGTTTTTACCTAAATTTCAATTGAATGATTATCATAGACGCGAATGGTTTCACACACAGCACCACAGTTCCAGAAGAATTTTTAAAGAATTCGTAAAGAACACAATCAGTTCAATACGAATTCTATAAGAATTCTTCTGGAACAGTAATGCTGTGGTTGGGTGATTTTTGAAAAAGAATAACACATTTCGCTCCTGTGCAATGAAAAAAGCACTCGAATGATCTTTTTGGTGCAGGGATTCGACGCCAGCTTTGCGCTGTTGGAATCACAGTAGCGGTACGATGACTTTCGGAACATGATTTTTTTCGTATACTCGTTGACAATTGACTGAGTTATGCGTCTGGCTTCATGCCAAGATTATATTTAATGGCCTAACAAAAGTATTCATTGAAAGCCCAATAATAGAATAATAACACGAGGTGATTAATTAATCATTGCAAAGACAAGTATTTGATTAACATAGATTAATTGATACAAGATTTTAGTTCTTTTCTCTCAGATAAATGATAGATTTTTCATTGAAAATATCCACTGAATATTACCGTATCTCACTTACAAACGATAGGATAAGATTGAACCACATTTCTCCCTGATTTTAATAAGATTTGGCCAGATTCGACTGGTTATTTCATAAAAATAGAGTTAAAATTGGAGACAAAGGTTATTATTACACGTAGGAAAAAGAGATTCATTCTGACAGCGAAATCTAATTTTGCTGGATCCTTTTCGCTGGAGCAATTTTTTTTTTAGTTGTCCAACAAAAAACAATTTGCTCCTTCAGCAAATTTCTCTATTATATATAAAATGGCAAGAAATTTTACTAGAGAAGTCAATATTCTTTGCTGCCACAGTTAAAAAGTCACTGTCATATAGCTAACAAAATTGTCAGATTCTGTTTTCTTTTTTCGTGTGAATTTTCATCATAGGCTTCGTACAGCGTCAATGTCTCGACCGCTCAATATGCCAAAAAGATTCGATTGAGCTATTTCATTTTACTCATGTATTATAAATTCTTGAAGACGAGTCTATACAAAATTTTTTGTGGAATTGCACTTTTGGAATATCGTCGAGTCGAAACATTGGGCCGTTACTAAGTAAAATGGAGTTCAACCATCTTCACCGTTCTATTTCCATTTTGTTTCACCCCTTAACTGAATTCAGTCTTTCCATATAAGTTCAGCAATTTTCCGCCGATAAATTGGGAGGTGCTGTAACGCTGGCCCGAAGATTGACACTTGCTGCGCCAACATTTCTGCAATCAGAATTATTTCCGCTCCACTCGCTATCCAATGCTCCAAATGGCGCTCGTTTTGCTCCGAGGGGCTATTCACTCGTTAGTCAATGAATTCTAACACGAGCAGTCATTTTCTAATAAAGAACTGAATCAAAAAGAGTCATGATTCAACGGCGGGAGTCACTTGGCTCCTGCTGGCTCCCAAGTGATTTCCATTGCTGAATCATTGAGAGTCACTCTTTAATACAGAGAATCATATCTCGAATGAAATGGCATGATTTCAATGCATCAGATTCATGACTCACAGTGAACAGCCCTCGCTTCGCTGGCATTTCTTAAATTTGAAGACGTTTGCTTCGCTTGCCATTTGATACAAATATTTCTGCAGAGAAGAATGAGTGATTCGCGAATGAGCCGAAACAACGATTGATTTCATTGCATAATTAGAAAACCGTCAAAAATTTAGCCTACCATCGGTATTTCGGGAAGCAGGGGCGAAAATCGGAACATCTCCGGATAAATCAACAAGTTTTGCAACACTGTTTCTTCTATGAAAGAATATGGTGGGAATCGTGGATAAATATCTTAATTAAATTGAAAAGCATTATATAAAATCTCCAAAACTGAATCTTAGTTCACGAAATTTCACTCCATCGCGTTTGAATAAAATGAAAAATCTTGTCTCGCGCGAATCATATTGTAGGATTATTCATTCTCACAATCCCGTTGTAAAAATTCACACAAAGAGTATTCCAATGTACAGTCAAAGACTATAAATTCTCGTGGAATCTTTTTACATTTTTTTGCTTGCGAGAATGTGACATTTCCCCGCGATAATACATTCATCTTCCTTCCCGAAGGAGAAGAAGGGACGGAAAATTCAAGGGATAAAAGGGCAGAATTAATATCTCTTCCGCAAGATTAAGAATCGAATAGATTCGTGAAAGCAAGGTGAATCACGATCTGTCCGACGTAGTTGCAATTGTAAAAAATAACTTCAAGGAACAGAAACAACAGCGAAGAGTTGAAGAGAATAAGGAACAAACAATAATAATCTGTTGACAAGCGCAAGAGAAATATCAGAAGTTCCATAATTTTTCTTTCAAATCCAAAACAGTGAAATTCGAGAAATCAATGTTGTTGTGAAAATTCAGCATTCAAAATCGGATTCAAGAGTATTTTCCAAGTAAAAATTCACTGTTTGAGGTTCAAGGTCCATCAGGGGAACCATGAAAAAGTTCTGTCGATGAAAATTGTCAAGTTTCGTGATTGCGTGCATTCATTGAAGAGGAATTTAGATAAGATTACGAAATAAAGATTGAAATATTGCGTCAGGTTGCAAATTCGTTCACGGAAAAAATATTATCTTTCAAATTACGATGTTAAAATCGTAGCATAGGATCGTACTTGAAAAAGCAGGGATTGTCAGATTATAACCTTCTTTTGTAGGAATGAACATCGTAATATTCAACGTGATTTAACCAAAAAACAGCACAATTCACGATGTTACATTTTGAATGGACTAATTCCGCAGATAATATTTTACCTGTGTTCCCAATGGATCTCTTACGAACAATGTACATACGAAGAATAAAGCTCGAGAATATTTGCTTGGTTTTTTTCCCTAATGAATTAATCATAACATAAAGCTAAACTATCTTCTCCAAAGATGTAAATATTTCCTTTTCAGATTTTCAGTGGTTCTTGATATGACACGTCTCTCTCTTTCTGCGTGTGATATTGACAAACGAGTGTGAGAATATATCATGATGTTTCATGTTCCATCAATAAAACTTCTAATTCATAAAATTAAAAAGTATATCATGTAATTTTTAATTATTCAAAAATATTCTTATCGATAGAAACGTGAACCAAGAGCGAAGTTTTGTTTCTTTTGTTCTGGATCTCACAAATCATTCAGTGACAAAACGAAAAGAAGCAGAATTATTCTTCCTCTGTTCAGAGAACATTTATTAAAGTTAATAAACATACATCGAGTATCGAGTGCTCAATCGTTCAATTATTTATAAATCTAAATCTTTCCTCGCTTTTATACGAAGCCCTCGATGAACAACTCGCCTGGCAACTACAATTTTTCTCATTTCATATCACTTTCTGCATTAATTACTCTAGTGGCACATTGACGCATAGAAACCAAGTATGATATTCTCGAAACTCTTTTATTGTCAAGTACAATCAGCTACTACTACTGCTACTACTAGCACAAAGTCGGGAACTGGGTCGGTCGTTTACCTCATCCACACGATTTTTAATCGTTGAGTAATTTCTGAGGAAATTCAAAAGAAAATAAATATATATTATACCGTGGATGATTGATTTTCATCATCGATGTCTCCCGGTGCCTCGTTTATGCCCAAAAAAGGTACAACGGAGAGAACCCGGCGAGCCCCACGGGCAACCGCCCAAATGGAGCGGTATACCCCATTGCTCACTGATCGGCCCGTTTTTTGGATAGTCTCCATATTAACGAATGAATTTGATTTGTCTTCGGAACGATTGATGAAACGAAATAACGATTCTCACGTTTCTTCTTCTTTGTCTTCTCGCCTTTACGGTATCTTATATTACGTGATATATAAATAGAACGAGATACATGTAAATTGAAAAAGATAATTTTCTGTTATCAAAATACGCGTGTGCTCATTTTCTCGTTCCCAAAGGACAAACTATACAACAAACAAATATTCCGTGAAAGAAGATCACGATATCACGATCACAAAATTTATATAATAATAATAATAATTATTATGTTATATTTTAAGTGTTCAACACTATCACTTTTATCACTGGTATATCGTGTGTAATATAGGTGAGATAGAAATTCACTCGCGTGTGAGAGAAAGAAAAGATCCGGACGAACTGTTCGCCCCGCTGGCGAATCACTCCGAACCAGACAACGTCTTGGCGAGAGTTTATATAGAGTGACCAAGAGAGAGAGAAAGAAAGAGAGACGAGAGAGAGAGAGAGAGAGAGAGAGAGAGATACCAAGTCCGTCCTACGTATTCGGTGACTAAAGAAAAGATGGAAAGAGAGTTACAATGGTAAATATGCGAATAACTTTTACACATAGAAACAAACGTAGTTTTACATGTACCAAGTACTTTTATAAGCCCCATAGAAGCGTTGGTATCATATTTTCCTACGTGATCATCAATTCTCGTATTAAATTTGTAAAATCCGTGCTTCCACGCGCCATCGTTGAAATTTTTTTTTTCTGTGGTAATGCAAATGTAGTGCACTTTTGATGCATCAACTTTGTTTTATACGATGAAAGGAGTGGGATGTGAGATCTTAAAATAAGAATCTCGACTTCTATTCCACGGTTGCAGGCTGTTGCTATTTGAATGTGAGTTTCAAAGTGTGGAGGAAGAATATTTCAATGTGAAAATGAATATCAAAAACTTTCTGTGATCTCTCTTTTGAGCATCATTCTTATGTACGTCTATGATCTGTAGTACTAGAATAAAGTCCGGTAATCACTTTATCTTAGTTTTAAAATGGAATATAGTTACCGGACTTTATTCCAACACTATATGTCGACAGTTGACCCACTCGTGTCACCGACAGAATCGTTTCTTGTGGTTCAATGAAGGCAGTGTTGCCTTTATTGACTCACGATTGTATTTTTATTAGGTTAGGTGGTTGATATCTCAACATTTGTGATATTGAATCTGAATTTGAAGAGTTTTCCACGCTATTCTAACACAGATAACCCTTTCAGTATGCAAATAGCGATTCAAAAGGTTTTGTTTCTATTGCTTTGTGATGTCTTCTCGTCAAATGTATTTGATTGGTTGCTACTTCAAATTTTTTAAATTTTCTATAGTAATTTTGCAGATAACGCAGTTATTCCGTTAACGCAGACAATTGCGTTGCTGAGAATGCAACGCGATTGATTAGAATAACAAGTTCTTGGCTAGACTAGTAAGAAAATAGCTATCTGTGAAAATTTCAGAGACTTCCAGAGAAGAATTGTTCTTTGAAAGAATTCAAAAAAATTTTCAATGAGAAAAATCAGTCGTGTTTAGAGTTTGTGTGTGTGTGTGTGAATTATACAAATCTCTCAATAACTTCTCGGCGTATTTCAGTATTTTTTAGAGTTTTCTAGTGATGAAAAATCAAATTTCTTAAGGGGTTACTAGCGGTTACCATCCGAGCACGTTGGTTAGAAAAGGACACGCCCATACGATAGAAAGAGAGGTTCAATGCAGTCGCAGTATTCCCTTAAAGGAATACTATTGGACGAAACTACTAGTCAAATTCTTCCTCTTGAATTGGTAGAGTACTAGAACACCGGATGATCATAGTTCCGGATCTCCTAGTGAAAATTAGTAGGGATCCTTTGATGAGGGATTAGACAATCTGCTGCCATTAATGCGATAACGAAAAATAAATCGCTGGTTTGTACCTCATCCAATGAATCAAACTGAGTAAAACATTTAAAATGTACAGTAAAAAGTGAAACTTAGTTTCATTCTGAATATTAGCTGATTTTAAGATGCAGCCAAAATGGAAAAGACTGAATAATTTCCGTCAAGTTTCCAAGTAAGATGCAGCCACATTTAGTCAGACTCTTCACAGTCTGTAATATATTCTGTAAATCCAAATCAGTGAAAAATACTGAAAATGAGTGAATTTCACTTGCGAATCAACTTTTCACTGATTTAGATTTGGAGAGTAAATTTCACGTTTACGTGATATTTTCAATACAATATTCCGCTTGATTCATTGGACGACGCGCAAACTAACTTATACTTCACTAATAAGGGGAAGTAAAAGGACAATTTTACGATCTCTCATTGAAGGATCATTAAAAGAAATCATCCTAGTCGTTCTCTACCTTGTGATGGACTCGCAAAACCTGACAAATCATTTTAAAATCCTTGAAAATGATTAGAATGATTTCTACTTAGGTCGTTATGGGCCCAAATTTGCATGGCGGGATTGATTACTCGAAATTCTAGACGGCGTTCTTTCAATCGTTCAACAAATGTCGATACAAAGAGATATTTCGAATAAATCCATGCATTTTCGTACGGTTTGTCCTGGGAAAAATTGGCTCAACTTCCGTCGTTCGTATTGCTATATAATTGGCGCGGAATCATTTTTCCCTTCAACAGTGCACGAAAAAAACCGATGTTCTTGATACCTGCAAAAGAAAACGACCTAGTTGGAACATTTGTGGTCGCGATAACTTGAAATCTGGTTCGGTTCACCACAAAATATGATTGTGACGTTCAGAAAAAGTGATTGAAGCCAAAATAAACTACATTTTTCAAGTTAAAAAAAAAAAACAAATTTTTTCCTCGATATAATAACCAGAACATGCACGTCGCAACCACATTTTCTGGCGAATAGGACCAGATTCCAAATTATTGCGACTACAAATGTTTCAATTAGGTTGGTTTTCTGTCAGTGTATTTGAATAGCTATCATACACGGAGAAAAAGGTATCTTGAAAAATATCATAATTTATGGATTTTTGGCGTTGGTTTAACCCGAGTTAAAATATTTACGTGAAGATACCTCTAAAAGTACCATAATTGCTGGAACTTTTATGAGGAAGGTACCATACTTCTTTATAAAAGTCCAAGAAATTATGGGACTTTTAGAGGTTCGTTCACGTAAATATTTTGACTCAGGTCAGACCAACGCCAAAAATTCAGATAATTATGGTATTCTTCAAGATATGTTTTCTCAGTGTAGCTAAAAATCAGCTATCATAAGCCAAAAGACTGTATATCAGAATTCTGAAGTTTCGAGCTATGGAGCATTTTATTTCAACTTTCACATGTTGAATAATACAAACAGCTTTTTGAATAAATTTACAATGGTGTAAGGATTTTTTTGAATTGGAATACCCGTAAAAAACCTATTCGAATATGAATATGTAAGAAAGGCAGAAGAAATTTTATGACATACGGCTTTTTGGCTTAGCACGGCAGTATATAGTAGCTATTTTTTTAATTGTCACGACAAAAATTATTGCCATAATATCTAAAATTTAGCCGTTGCAGTAATATTTTTTGCCACTCAAGTATTAAATCCACGAAATAGCTACCACATCTAATCCCTAGTTAACATAACAAATTATTTTCTTCTGCGTATGTAATACCTGATTATTTAGCTTTATTCACGGATACAAAAAATTCACTGAGACAGCGACTTTTTAGTTGTTATAGCAGAAAATATAGAGTTCTCCAGCTCAATTTATTTGATTTCTTTACATAATACTGGAAACTTACACAGTGAATAATTTGATGTCACACTGAGAAAAATCTGCATTGTAGAAATCATGTTTCAATATAGTAATGTATTTGACGGTGAAAAATACATTATTTTGGCTATTATTACCATTAACAAAGGTGATAAATACCATCTTTTTGGTGAATCAAACAGAATGTACGGTGAAATTCAACATTGAAAAGGTACTTTTCACTCTTGAAAGGCTGGCTTCAGTTTTCATTATTTGACGGGTGAAAAATATACGAAATAGAGGTTATTTTCACATTTCATTTTTCTCAGTGCAGTAACGGTCCACTCAAAATTCGTGTTGAAAATCAAAACATTTAATTGTCAAATTGTCAAATTTACAAATTTCCAATGTGAATTTAACACAAATTTTGAGGAGACCGTTTGGGGCATGCACCTGTGTTAAAAATTCACAAAATCTTCCACTGTGTAGTTGCGTCAACGAATAATTGGTAGCTACGACCGAATAATCAGCTCACGCAATAAATTATTTGCTACGTTGATAGAAAATTCGCTCTCTCAGTAAGATAAAATTTTGCTGTCGCACTGAATTTTCTTTTCCCCGTGTTTGCAATATCATCCATTCGTGTATTACAAAGTATTACCGACAATTGTTCGAATTGTGCGAATAAGTAAGCTACAGGAAGTTTGTTTTTCGAATAGAAGTACGTTTCTCGTTTAGTTTTTTGAATTCAAAATAAGATATTTGTTATCGTTGAAGTTATTTTGAATGTCTCGAAACATTCTTCATCTTTGATGTATGCGATCCTTTATCAGATAAAGAAACAATTTTGTCAATTCTTATCGGTTTAATTCTTTATTTATCTTTCACCATTATCGTCTTGAGAGGATCAATTATCTCTTGTTTCTTTTGTATACATCGAACCGTACGGAGAAATTTTCCATAAATAAATACATACTTGATAATTTTATTCCAAGAATATATCCTTAAAACGAGAATAGAAAGAATTTTTCTCCTTTTGAAGGCATTTTACTTGAGGTTTAGTTTTTAAGATATACCGAAAAAGATATGTGGCTATTGTAATGATTTGAAGGTAGGTTAGAAGGAATAATTGTAATCCCTGTTGAAAAAATTTCATAGATGTTCAAATACCGCTATAGAATCTCACACTGAGAGAAATAACTACCATCACCAAGAAAATATATTCTTGAATATTTTAAAAAATACATATTCTTGTTTACAGCTGATATATTTCCAGCCCAAGCAAAATTGTCTTGAATCAAGAAAATATTTTTTCAATTTAAGAAATGTTCTCTTGGTTCTAGAAAAATTTACAAAAAGACATATTCTTGAAAAACTGGATTTCTCGAGACAAGAGAATATGTTGCTGGTAATAGTAATTATTTCTCTCCGTGCATATATTCTCATAAATTTTTATCAGGTTCAACAGCGGTATTTAGACACTTTTGTCAGAGTTTAATAAAACCTATGAGTTTCTATGAGATTTTTTTTTAGTGGGATAGCAATACTGCATCGTTGTAGTAACGATATGGATAGCTACAATAGCAATCTTCCTTTAGTTATGAGCAATACATGAAGCAAAAACTGGCAGTTGATTGTTGTAACTTTTTACACAAAATTTTCATTAAGGATTTGAGCATCTGAAACATTTAGTGGGACGCTGCTGAATAGGTTTCTGGCATAAAAAAAGCTTCAACAATGTTTAATTAAAAGTTACAACAATTGGGTGCTAGCTTTACGGTTTCTAGTTTCAGCTTCATCAGCAATACCGACCAACATACCTACACAGTTTGAATAGTCATAACAGATAACCACTATTGTTATAAGAATAACACTTCACTTTTTCATGTAAGAAGACTTTGTATTTGATTTGAAATAATAAATCAATTAAATCCGTAGCGTCCTGTTGAAGAAAGTCCATTGAAAATTTACTTCGTACCGATGAATCATCATTCAAACTTATTGAATTCCAACTGAATCTCATTAATTTTACCAGTTTCAATAGGTTTCAACCGGTTTGAACGAGTATAAATAGTTATTCATCGTTGGAAAGTTTATATTAAATCTCATTAATCAATGAAATTCAATAGAATTTTCAAACAAATGATGGTTTAAATATTTTTCAGTAGAATTCTTTCAAAATTTCGTCCAACATCATCACTTTTTGATGAATATGTAGAGTGGAAGTAGATATCTAAACTGAAGTCTACTTAATGAGAAAAAAAAAAAACATTTCTCGTGTGACTTTGTGTCTGGATCAACTTGATGACACTCTCTCAAGAACATTATACCAACAGCTATTTTACCCTAGAATTTTTTGTTTATGTTATTTTTTTCTGTCACAAAAGTTTCCGATGAATGTTCAAATGATAGGGAGTACTTTGAAACCCTCTTCAGAATCCAAGATATAATCATTTGCGGAATGTGAAACGGAATCGTGGCAAGCATCATGATCATTCAAAGCTATAAAAGACGCGGAAACTCCCGGTAATAAAGTATATGAGAGATTGGGGTTAGTTCGTTAACTCAAAGGCAGTGGAGAACTATCTGCGCTATAGAAAATGAGGCTGATGATACTGTATGTATTCACTTCGCACCACCAAGAAATTTGTTACTCATTTGATTCCAAGAAAATACAGAGACTAAGTTTAAATATATGCATTAATAATCTGTCTCCTTTGCAATAAACTTGCACGCATATTTGATTCTTATTATACTCATTCTCCGTCCCTATCAACGTACATTCGATCAAAGTACTTGACCTTAGAATTCACGGATCCAAGTTATTCCAAAACATTACTCATCATATATGAATTTTATCTTCCCTGTACAGTGAGATTTGTGGATCTGCCTCGATATTCAAACACGTCGCAGAAGAAATTTACTGTTTCGCAAGCCATCCCATCCCTCCAAAACCGTACAAAAATGACCTAAAATTTCACATTTCCTTCTCGGACTTGATTTTTTCTTCAAGTATAGTAGACTTCCCCCCCCCCCCTTATTTTCCCTCAAATCTCCTTCGAAGTGGAGTACATGATGAAATAAAATATTTACCATTCCTCTTGAAAAACTTTTCTCCCGAAGAGACAATGGAAATCTCCTTGAACATACCGTACGCAAAGCAGATTTCTAAACAAATCAATACACGCCATGGCAAACTCTCACTTGTGCACGACTGGAGACAAGGGACTAAAGAATAACACAAATATTTACCCACGTTACACAGAAATCCTCTAAAATCATAAATTCGTTTCTTCTTCTTTTTTTTTTCCACATTCGATCATTAAAAATATTCAGCTTTATGAACTTGCGAATAAAAGAATGACCTCCTTCTTTTATTCATATAAAAATTTTCTAATGAATTTTCTTGGTTGTAAGGAGAGCGATTGGAAAGAATAATCAAACTACACACTGTCAAAAATTTCTGCATTAATTTTAATGTTTTTACTGGAAGTTTTTTTCAAGTACGTACATGAATTCAGTTTCATGCACATTTGACATGAAATTTAATGTAAACTATAGCATAATCTATAGTATTTTCATGTTTTTGTACATTAAATTTAATGCAGAATGTATATGAACCTGATTTCATGTACGTGATTGAAAAAAAACTTCCAGATATTTCTGACAGTGCATGTACAGAGGCACACGTGTTGGACGTGTAGGTAGAAAGGACTATCAGAGAAAATGAAGGTGAAAAAAGAAGAAGGAAGAAAGAGTATCCTACTGCTATGCTACCTACGCGAATTAGAATAGAATACTCGTTGTATGGTCAAACCAGGAAGAGAATGAAGCAAAATCGACGGAGAGAAGGTAAAGCAAGGAGTCAGATCGATAGCAGGCTTCGATCTACAAGTTCTAACTATTGTGATCACAAAGAGGCGCGTCCATAAGGAAAGAAATATATTAAAAAAAAAAAGAAGAAACGAAATACGAAGCGTGCGACGCAGAACCGCTCTTCTGTACGTTTCTATTCTTGGACAAACGACTATGCGTATGGGTGTGGGTATGTTGTTTTATGTGTATATATTTCCAAGGGAAAGAGGGAGTAAGATACAAATGCTGAGGGAAAAAAGAATGTTCTTCACAACTGCGCCATCGCTTGGCGATGAAGAGATGCTGTGGAATTGCTTTCTTTGTGCATCAAATATCCTAACTTTTCTGTCAAATGACTTCCTTTGCACTCAAAAAATTATGTATATTCTTCGAACTTCTTGACGTGCAAATATTTAAACTCTGGAAAAAGTTCAGTTGATTTTACTCATGGCAATTTTATTCACAGGGAATTAAGACACAAAATAATTTTGAGCATTCGTCGACATACTAAGAATTCTGCAGAACTCCTGTTGCAATGGAATACAAATGTCTGTAGGATACGAAGATAGTCCTTTTTCTTTTTCTTATGACATTGTATTATACAACGTGATGCAATTCTACACTGTTCTAAGAACACTGCGTTTCACCGTGAAGGAAAGGTATCGCAGTTTCCACCCTTCAAGGACGGATAGTAAAACGAATATCCTAGTTTACATACTGAGTTTATGATATCTGCTTTCCTCGAGCGTGAATATTCTCTTATGAAATCAAAACTCAGTGATCAGTTCTAATAAGCTATTATCGTGTCGTGAAGATAGGATTTCCAGGAATTCATTTGCCAGACCTTGGCGAAAAATAAGGACCTGGCCATGGACTGGTGATGGTGGATACACTTCAAAAAGTGTGGCTTAAATTGGCTGTGTCTCAAATTCAGTCCCGACACAAGCTGAATTCAAGACTTTCTTTTTACAGTGTATATTTTTTGTTTTAAATACTCAGAAGAAACCACAATGCTCCTCAGAATTGATTTAGTGATTAATTAAGGGGATGTTGTCATTAAGCGAATCCCGAAATAAGGTGATTTTCTCGAATTTTTTTCTTAAGAAGGGAGGAAATTAAGAACTCGAGTTATTTGAAACTCATGGGTCTTGAAGAACATGAACAAAATTTTCTCAAGTTAAAGAATTCGTATCCCGAAACTTCAAAGGCGTTTTTCTCGAAACCATGTTTTTCAAGTTGGCTCCCGATATCTCAAAACCTACTGAACGGATTGCTCTTTTTTTTTTTATTTTGAAACTGATTGAATTTATTGGAGGATGAACCTACATGGATATGACATTTGCCTTTTTTCTTTCTTTTTGTAGCACTTCAAAGAGCGAAAAAAAGTGTATTTTTTTAATTTTGGATTTATCATAAGAATTTGTGGATATTTGATTTCTGATCATTTTTGTAAGTGCTATAGTGGCGCCCGATTGATCACCGTTTTTTAAGTGGTTATGTTTCAACACATATCGACAATTCCCATGGCATTATTTTTTACTGGAATAAAATTTTTTTTATGTACTCAAAGACTCAATTAACAAGTGTGAAAGCCCCCCGAGTTCTTTATTCACTTCCTTCCATGGAGAAAAAATTCGAGAAAATCACCTTATTGTGGGGTCGCTAGATGAGAACCTCCCCTTAAACATATTTTAATATATCCAATTTTTCTTTTTTCAATGTAATTACTGATGTTGGTGTTTTTCACGTTTCTTTTCTAGAATTTCACGACTATATAACAGTAACTTATCTCTACTTCAATGCATAAAAAAATAGTAGAATGCTTTCTTCCCTCGTGTTATTACATTTTGAATATTCTTCTCGCTTCTATGTTTTCCCTTAGAATCTCTACGATCGTTTCATCAATGATCATTGGATACAATATTCAAAGCTATCAACCTTCACTGATATGTATACCCTCACACTCATCGATCAGATTCCTATCGTTCGTTACCACAAAACTTTCCCTTCGTGCATAAATTATTCTACAGAATTCATTAACGATCGTAATTCACCTATGACTCGATTTATATCAATTCATTAATTGTATCAGACATATTTTCTTCAATTGAAAACCATTAATTATTTGATATTCAAATTAACGTGGATGGGAATTACTAATTCAGATCATATAAATGAGTTCTGAATCAATTTTCATTGATAATCCACAAATATCTAATTGATCACAGTTCATTATTCTCTTCATTGGAGCGAATATGTGAACGTTGATGGTATTTGATTCAGAAGAATTTCAATCTTGATGTTTTAAACTCATTTAGCAGTAGGTTAAAAATGTACTCATATTGTATGCCTCAAATTTTTTTGAATAAAGACCTCTTGTCAAGAGATAATCACCTTTCCTGTGGCTGAACACAAATCAACGTACACCATATGAACGGATATGCACTTCAGTAACCCGTACTCGTAAAATGGAGATGTATAAATTTAGGAATCAAGGTCGATTCAGTTTGAAATCCTTGTTTCATTACCAATATTGTAGCTTACTAGACATTTATATTGTACATTTTTGAACCTTCTATTTTAGAGGTTAAAACGTGTATTCGGATGAAAAAGAAATTCTTTGCTTTGTTGAACACTTTGAAAGAATAAAGTGCAACCTATTGATATTGCGAAACAACACATTTTATCACCCTGGAGAGTACTTTAAATGTCCAGTTGGGTGATGAGGATTTATATCTACAAGCGTCTGAATCTAGGTAAATTGATTTTGATCCTGTTTGGATTCTAACGAAGATTGTAAAGTTGAGGGGATACTAGCGGCGTGGCAGCAGCCTAATTGTTTTTGAAAAATTACGGACAATTACTTCAATTAAATCAAAATATCTCTCTGTACAGCATTTCTACTTGAATCAGAGCGATATTTTGATTCAATTGAATCATTTGCTCGTAGTTTGTCATAAACGATTTGACTGCTGCCACGCCGCTAGTATCGTTTTAACCTACCTTGGGATTAATAGATTATTGAAACTCAACTCAACATCCTGAATAATGGAATAAGATCTACGAGGAATGAGAAGATTGCGTGAGGTCTTCAATTCATGTGTAAAGAGACTGTCAGAATCAATTACACGATGAGAAATTAAGTATTCCTGACAAACTTCATAGAATAAATGTTTCTTGCTTCGCTCCAATAATCATTATAATCTGAGCGCCATTCCCTGAACTGGCTTTTTTATATTTTAAACAGCACCGAATTTGTTACAAACACACGAGAATTTCTTAGCTTCGTTAGCCAAACTTTCGTTAATAACGCTACAAATTGTGCTGCGACAGAGAAAATCTAGCGAGAACAAATACCTGTCACAATTGTTTGAATATACACAATAATTTTCTATTCTTCGCTACAAGTAGTTATGATAGTTCTCGTAAGTATTCCCAATACGAATTGAACTATGTGATTGGCTTCATCATTAAGGCAATCAATTGCAGCAGCTGTTCCGTGCACGTAGAAAATCAATTACACGGAAAAAAATGAATTTGCAGTTACAGCAGAAACTTGTGTGCTGAGTGCATTGCGCTACTGCAGCTATAATAGCCATAGGTGTTAACATAGCTTTTGTGCGTCGACAAAAAATGATCGCAGAAGAAATGTTGCTAATGGAGCAATTTTTATAGAGCTGTAGTATACATACCTCAAGAGAACAATATGACCATTAAACATTCGATGCGAATTCAATGAACATTTGACAAATACATAGACGTTTTGAGGTTCAAAAAAATGTTCAACAACCCTAATAAAAAAATATTTAACCTTTAGAATAATTATTTGTTTGCATGCAATTTTGCAAAATTGAATTTGAAACATTCTGCTGAAGCTACACGGAAAAAAGTCCCATGTAAATTCTACATTGATTGTTGTTAATTTAACATAACTGCTGACATGAATGCAATTGGAGTGAAATTTACATTGGAACCAACGTTATATTTCCACTGTTACCGAAGTAAATGGGAGTGGCGTTGAGAATGGCGAGATTCACACTGTAATCGTTACCTTACTTTTTATGAAATTTTCACATAGGTATTTCTTTCTGTGTATATGCATTATTAAAACAAGACAAACAAGACAGTAATCGAAAGATTGCGGAAGCGACCCTCACCTATCCAATGGGTTTTTTTTTTCTACCGGGTTGGTTGTTCTTTTAGCGATTCTTCCAAGCTACGCTGGAGAAAATATTTATTTATAGAAATTGAATATTTAATTAGATGCAAAAACTGATTATTTGGAGCGAATAAATTATCTATTTGGAAGATCAATTTATTTGCGGCGAGCATTCCATTATTTGATTCGATTGAATATTTCATTAACTCTGAGAAATATTTTATGGAGAGAGGACAAATAAACTATTTATTTAGCTGGAAGAAATTTTTTTCTCAGTGTAGTACAGCGAGACACTGATTCCAAAGAAAAATTGCTATCACAGCCATTCTTTTTGCTATCCAAATATCAACCACGAAAATTAGCTATGGCAGCTAATTGTGTAGCTGTAAGAAGAACAGCTATTGTTTCTTCGGCTCCTTAGCTAAATTTTGGAAGCTGCAATAAAATTTTCAGCTTTGTCAGCTAAAGTATGACCAATGTTGCTAAGAAATTTAGTTGTAATAGCTAAAATTTACCTAATACATAGATAAAAATTTGTTTCCCCAAGGTTTCCGTTAGCCGATCGAAATAGTTGCCACCGCTACTTGTGTTTTACAAAGTATCGATTACAGGCCTACTTTTTCCTTCTTGCAAAGTAATCGCGGGATTTCATACAACGTTAAAAAGTACATCATAATATTTACTTCGCAAGCGTTGATGATTTTTCATTCCCCTCTGCATATGCATGAAAAACTGATATGATAATTTCAATGAATAATTCAAACTCAGATAATCCTCATCCGAATCTTGATCCAACGTCGCAATTGCTAACAATGGCCTGTTTTTCTCCACTGCTAACGATACTCCGATTCAAATCGTAAAAATCACAATATTCTTACAAAAATAGTTGAAGTCACGTAACGGGATTGTAAAACAGATATCGAAGAATTCATTATTCTTTTTAATTAACGATTGTGTTTTCAAATTTCCTTACGATGATAAAGTTCCGTATCTGTTCCACGAAGTACCCTCAACTACCGTGTGTTATCGCTGACGGCAGCATGTATCGAGTGTTCTCAATTATATTTAAACCAAGCGCGAAAGAAGATGCTTGAACTTACCAACCGAGATTATTTTCAAACCGATCTCTCGAATACTCGCAATAGATGGAGACGATGACAGGTCTTGAAATGGAAATGAAAGACAGTTTGGGCAAACATTTTGACTAAATTTTCCTGTTAATTCAAATTTCGATAGCAAAACCTCTGAATGATAATACGCTGGGCAGATTCCAGTTCTACTGGGTTCCTCTTACTATCACAGTGATTTTTTAGCTGTGGCAGTATAAAATGTTTGCTATCCTGTATATAATACTGAAAATGCTGCTCTCTCAGCAATCCAATTTTCAGCTAGATTAGCGAAGAGATTTGCTGCATCAGCGAATTGTTTTTCTCCGTGAAGCGTCTAAAACAGTAACTGATTCGATGGAAGATGCATTGAATGAAAATTAGATCCACGTGGTCCCGCTTGAATCGTGGCAAAAAATTGTCAACAGGATCTAACCCCGTGTGCTCTTCATCTTCCTGTTCGTATAGAAACAATGAGTATAATATATCCCTATTGCTCACCACAAACCACGGAGGAAACATGTGCTATCAAGTTGTAACTATAACGGTATTTCCCATACAAAGTCTCCAAAAAATCATCTATGATTGAATAATAGAATCCTTTCGTTCATTTGAATACATAATATAAGACTTCTAACGAGTTTCAAACAGAAAGTCACGAAATATTTTCTTCTTCTGCATTTAAACTTGTCCATTAAAATAATAATAAAAATTTGAAAAAGCAAGGAAAAAACAGTTGTATCTCCTTGAGAAGTTTGAATGAACGATTTAGACAATGCTCACTTCCTGATGGAAATGATATGATAAATAATTCCAAAATAGGGAGTCACACTCAGTGAATGTTGAATTTCTTCCATCTAACGAGCGAAACGATTCTATTCCGATGGTAGCACTATTCTCGACAAACACCGTTTCATATATCTTTTGTAGTTCTTCATCGCTTATTAACGAAAGATTACCAAAAGGGTTTCCTAAAAATGACTCTTTTCTCCCATCTGTTTCCGTACAAAAAGATATGCAGATGATATAAGTGTACACAACGAACATAATTATATTCCCTCGAACAGAACAAAAGAGTTTGCTGTATCCAAGAAGAACACATTCTTTCTTTCAATGCAGTTGGTTTTAATTTCAAAAATATGTCTTGCTTTGTGTACTCAAACAAAAAGTTTCTGCTCAGGTTTTTAATAGTGAAATGAAAAAATTCAATATTCAAGTGAATGGTGTATTTATATGGTTATTGTTTAATTTAAAAGAAAATAATGAAAAGAAAGACATAAAATTATTTCATTTGTATTACGCATTTTCTCTTGTTTCTTTATTCGAATTGCAAATCCTAATAGCAATTCCACATCCATTCACATTCAGAGTATTAAAACTAAGAAGCAAGAAGAAAAATATATATATATATATATATATATATATGAATAATTTATATTAGAAAAACCTACTTGGAAAAAAAATGTGTAGATGATACTCTGTAGAGGTTGGCTTTCATGATACAAAATCATAGCTTTAGGGTTCGGTGGCCTATTAGACAGGTTGGTGCTCTACTTACATAATTGAAAAGCACTGCCGTGCCAGCAAATCTCAACGCTACATGTATGCCGCATACGCTACTGTAATCACGGCAAACTACTCGTCCTTCGATAAATATTGGAACACACTCACCCACACATCTTTCTTTCTTTTTTGCTCTATCTTACTTCGATGCTCTAGAAAGTATCCTACTACTTTAACGAGATCACTGCATCCCCTAGATATAAGAGATCAAGTGGAGAAGAGGATAAAATTCAAGAATTCTCGGTTCTCGCCCTTAAATCGATCAATTCGCACGATAACCCTGAACGATGAACTGTTTATAGACATTTTCTCAAGATCTTATTTCAAATGTTCAATTTTCGAGTTTCGAGCTCTAGAAATGGTTAAACGCAAAAGCATGTCACACTCAAAATCGATCGAGCACTCGAGGATTGAAGTGGCGAAAAGAGGGACAACAAGGTAAATTTATTTCCCATGTATTTTTACGAATGTGGGTGTGTATGCTTGATTTTTTGTAAAATAAAACTTGTGAGGTATGTTCAGTGGAATTGTATGCCGGAAAAGGTTTCAACTGGTAGATTTATCACGTGAATGAAAAAAAAAAAAAAAAGAAGGCTTCTAAACTTTTCTGGTGAATGAAAGAAAATATTTTTCACGTTGAAGATCCGATCCGTTTTTCCAGCGAAAGAATTCAACAAGAGCAACGGGAGTATAAAATGATTTTCTTCCGAAACGAGTGTGCCTATCTATGAGATCAAATGTAATTTGCGATCAAAAGGCAGGAGTGAATCGATGCAAAATTGATAAAGAACAACAAAAGGAGAGGACGATAAAAGAATGACTAATGGTCGATGAAATTCGCTATCAGCAGAAAATGTTATCAACTTCGACATGATCAAAGGAAGTTTAAGTGATTGCCCAAATATATCTCTACACCCGCATTTTTCAAATCTAGACGGCATTCGCTTCGTTTGCGAGTGGCAATGATAATTTACTCGTTCGTTGATTTTATAGAATGTATGAAACAAATCAAACATCTCGTTCTATATAAAAAGAAAGAACCAGCCGGGCTGATTGAAAGACTAATTTCTAGAATAATCGAACGTTAATATAAACGAATTCGACAAGCGATGTGTGCAGGGTCGTTCTAAATGAATTCTGAATGGACCGAGTGAATGTAGGAAAGAGCAAGAAGGATCGACAAAACTTATGGGAGAGATTTTTTTCCTTTCGGCGAAGTATTTTTTTCCTGATTACTACGGAACGTTATCACCACCTGGGAAATCACTCGATGCAAGTGCAACCATAAAGGCATCGTAACCATAAAGATGACACTCGAAAGACCAAAAGCACTTCTTTATAGTCGAAGTTTTAATAAATCTAGATTTCATTGGAACAAGTTAAGAGAGAAAAAGAGAAGAAAAAGGAGGGACGACATTTGAATGTTTATTCGATGAATTTTCCATAAAACACACCCCATGTGTGTAGTTTTGATTGAAGTGAATGCTTCTGTGTTGTTTGTGAACCACGCAGGTTCGATGCTTTCGCTCGCAGGGCTGGCGAATACGAAAAGTCCTGGTAGCCCCGTCGGTTGGCATGGCAACAGCTCTGCGCGTCCCGGCGTCGGGACGTTCGATACTACTAGACGACTACGAACACAACGATGTCGACGCCACCGCCACCGCGACGGCCGTTACCACCGCCGCCTCCGCCCAAATCCACGGAAACGAAAGGAATCAGAAAATTTTCTACAAATTTCGAATAGCGATTCGTAACGGCGAATGATGATTTTTTTTCTTTCCCTCTTTGAGAACGGGTTCGTTCGAAATCGGTTACTTTCATTATCATTCGCTCGTTTAATTACCTCTTGACTTACCCTTTCGTTTTTCTTCTCGAGAGGTTAAATTGAAGTAACGGAGAGGGAAACGAGGAAAAGAATATGCGTGGGAGAGTTTATACGTATAAAATGCGGGTTTTTCGTGATACTAAACAAGGCGAGAGTTTCGTGGCGCCGCATTTTTCCAAGTTCTTTGGTTGGGGGAGAGAGTCTTTGATTATACAATGCACAATGAGGCAACTTATCATTTCCCTTATGTACTTTTCAAAGAAAATTATTTTCCTTTTGATCTCGGAGGAATTAGTATTCATATTTCAAATTTCTGTGAATTTACTTGAAAATCGATTTCTCGATGTAATTGGCATTCGATATAAAGCAACATCAAGTAGAAGCGAGTATAGATTATATCAATTATGAATATAGTATCACTAGAAAAAGACTTTTTATTGTATTTTTTCCATCTGTTAGAACTAAAATCTGATATCTAAGGTTAATTTTGTAATACTGCTGAAAAAAAAAAGATACAAAATACTTTGTCTCCAAGTATAGATTAGAAAATGTTCGAAGAATAAATAAACTCTAGATGTACAGGGAAGTGTATCTTACGATGAATCATGTGCTCTAAACTGTAGTTCTTCAGGAAATAAGTGTTTTTTGCTCTCCGTTCGTATAGTCTCGAATTTTCCCAATGTTTGCCGTCTGCTCTACGTCCATCGGTCGTAATAAAGAAATGCACCCGAGGAAACCAATATTTGAGGTAGACAAGTTTATTTCCAGATACAATTGTGTCTTCTACGAAATATCTCATTTTGTGTGCAATACATTTTTTTTTCTTGTAAAATTGTATAATTCAATCATGTAACCGTATGAATGAAAAACAATAGAGATCGTTCATGGTTAACGGATATGTCTTCTTGTCTAGAACAGATATGGGAAAACTCTCAACCGTTTTGAGTCCTGGCAAAACGCCAAGGCCATAAGAAGCTTCTCTGCTCCTCGGGGCTGATTAGTTTGTAATTGCGTATTATTTTACCTGTCGGTAGTAACCTCGATAAAACAAAACCTCAATATTCACGATAAACTAATATTAACAATATTAATTTATAATTACTTATTGTATGATGAATAACGTTTGTTTGATTAATTTTACATTATTTTTGCGTATGTCTTCTATCTTTGGAGCAGAAATTTTTCAATATTGTGCATTTATAATTCAAATGTGTCAAATTAGTGACTGTGATAATGCATGAATGGAAAAAATCGAGAATTTACGAACCAGTTAATGAGGAAAATTGATGAAATTATGGAAATTTTAATGGAATAATGGGAGAATTAAAAAATATACTAGATTCTGAAGTCAAAGATTTTCTAAGATGATTATTTTGTGAGGGAAGTTTGAAATGTCGGAGTTCATTTTTATAATGTTTCATGATTCAAGATTGTTATACACAATCAACGTTTATTCAAAAGCGGATGGAATTACAAAGCAGCCTAGAAACATCAACCGTCACAAAGTTACATGTTTGAAAAAAATACATCGAAAAAAGTAGTTGAGTTCCAGTGCAATATTATGGGAACATTTTCTTTCCATTCCTCCACTTAATTCTTATTCTTGAATTCTTTCAAATTTCTTTTATTCTCTGATTTTACGAGCAATTAATTATGCGAATTCACAATTGATTTGAGGAAAATCATAATGTTTATCTTGAGGATTGAAATTTCTCTGAAGACAAGGTTTTGTGCATTTCATTAGATAATATATTTCAACTGAAGCAGGGTTTCTAAAAATTCTTATGGGGAAATTTCCAGGTGGTTTACAGGTACTTCAGGAGGAACAAGACAAAATTTCCAGAATCTCTATTTCATGAGGAAATGCATGTGTCAGCTATACGAACCCGACTTGAAATATCGAACTACACAAATCTGAACGATACACGGAAAAAATAATACAGCTGCAGCAGCTAAGTAGCTAGCACGGACACGGACTTAATTAACTACAAATGCACATTTTTTTGCTGTAACAGCTAAAATTTAGCTACAGGAGCTAATTTAATGGCTGTCCATGTCCGTGCTAGCTACTTAGCTGCTGCAGCTAAATTATTTTTTCCGTGTATATACGGAAACAAATGTACAGCAATTATCTTAATGCACAAATTTGAACAGTAGGGGAAAAGTGTCTAAATAATCTGAATTTTCCTGATTCTTTCTTTTGATCTGTTATGGATCCTTCTCAATTTCATTTGAGAATTACTGTATGTATGATGAAACGGATATGTCGACGAATAATTATTCAGACGCATATATGGATATATACACGGAAAAAATTGGGGGCTAGTAAACTACTCGATAGAAAGTGCTCCGTGACGAAACGCACTATGAGCGGTACTCCACATTGTCCACAAAAAATCCTGCGTAAAATTGTTAGTTCCAGGAACGATAATGATGAGACCCAGTTTTGAAACATCAATTTCACGTTATGGAATGTAAAAATGCTAGAAGCTATATACATCCATTACAAGCACACTTTCAAAAATGGTATTCGGAATAGGGATTGTCTTATCAAAATTGTCATAGTTTTCATCATTCTTCATATTCGAATCATAAATTTGTTGTCAGAAACGGAATTTGATGGATATTATTAATTTTAACAGTGCTGGTAAATTTGCTGTTCTCAGAATGGGTCCGATTATTATCGCGTCTGAGAATGTCAATGTTACAAATTAATGACAAATTTTGAGAAAGATTGCCAAATCGCTAAACGGAGGATGGCAAATTTATGATGAAATTGTAAAATTACTGTACTCGGCACAGTGAGATAGCCCTGACAAATTTGATAACCGCTAGCATATTTGTTTGAGGATTTTTCACAGTGCAGAAGACCGCCCCGTTCTGGCGAACTGCATGATTTACTGACTTGAATTGATTGAAAAAATGCGAACAAAGCAAGCGTCTTGGAGTTTCCTCATATTATTTTCTTCGTGTATCATGCTCTTTCAGTTATCGAGTCCCTCTGGAGAAAAAACTGACGTAAAATAACAGGCATGAACAGTAAAGGGGATGAAACTGATGAAGTTCTGAACGTTTTCCCATACTTTGGAAGAAAATATAGAAATGATGAACCAGATAAATAAATGTAGAACATGAAAATGAAATTTGTAAGTAGGTGCAGGGCAAGTATCGATATGTCGTATACCACTCTTATCTACTTGTCTATACACGTATATATACATATGTCGCAATAATATACATGCTCCCATGTGCACGTGCACTTTTGCCAAACAGGTACAAAAGTAAGCGAGAGAGTGAGAAAGCGAGCAAGCAGCGTATTGCGGTGTTTTGCGCAATGCACAGAGTGCACCCGGTTAAAAACCGGTTCTTATTCCATCCACCAACTGCCTGATATATATATATATATACATATAGTAGTTTCCCCTGAACTCGACTTCATTCTTAATAGCCCCGATGAAATTCATCCCACGGTATATTACCTCAAGTCAAGTTTATGTTAGTATTTGCATATCCACCATTATGATTTTACTCCCTGATTTATTTGTATTTAATAAGCATCGATTTCTTTCCTTCTTTATCTTCTCTCACAGAATCGAGAAATGCAGGTGCAGCCTAAATACAGGTAAGGAAACTTTTCTGATTCCTTCCATACCCTATTTCGATGAGACCGAGCAGGTGACGAAGGTTCTTTTATTTTACGATGACGAGGAGAAGACTTGTGGTTCGCCATTCGGTGGTTTTTATATCCCCAGAATAGATAAAATTATAATTATCCTGATTTCTTCATCATTGGATTGACCGGAGGGAAAAAAACATTCGATCCGTTCAGTGGAGAGGCAAATTGTTGGTTGTTGTTTTATTCGCACAAACAGCACGTTCTCAACTTTTATTCGAAGTGAGAACTCTGTTCTCTTTTGAATGAGTCATGCGTGTATTACAAATCCATACTTCAAAACACACACCCATGTTATTTTAATCTACCATACGAATGTATTAATCGTACATACAATATTTTATACCCGTTATTTTAATTAATGCACCTCGATGCGCGATCCCCTACTACTTCCACTACCATTCTTTCTTCTCCGGTTCTTTGTCGTATATCACAGCCCTTGATTCAAACCGGGTGTTTAACAATAAATAGACGCGGAAAACTAAAGAGTACACTGCAATTGAGGAGTGACATAACAGAAAAATCAGACGCAATATCAAGATCACATCTTACAACAATACCTCGCACTTCTGCGCTTTCCTTCAGTTTTACATGGTTCTTTCCTAACCAGGATCCGAGAATAATGCTAATGTTGTTGTGTCTTTCAAAGTGAAAGGTGTGATAAAAAAGAGCTAGAGCGGAATAGTAGAATGGAATAGATAAACGGGTTTCTTAAAATCTTGAGAAGAAATAAAGGTGAAAGAACGGAGGGATGTTATGTGCGTCTATGGGAGGAAGGAGCGATACGAGTCATCGTAGTGTAAAGCCTGCAGGGGTAGGTAGGTAGGTTGGTAGGTAGATAGGTAGGTAGGTACATACTCGTTTCCCTCTACTATACCTCGACCTACGATACCACCCACACGTCCTTTTCCATCGTCTTTACCAACTTATTTACGATCTCATAAAAACCTTACCAAAGAGAAGAAGAGAGAAAAGGGACGGAGAAATCGAGTGTAATGTGCCACATTTTTTTCGTTTTACAAAAATAAAGGATCCAACGAATTCACACACGTCCCATGAATTACAAAGTTAAAAGCTGTAATAAATTGAACCTAGATTGTCTTATTTATTACTTATACTCAACTTACTCGTCGTCATTTCAAATCAACAATGATAACAATCATTATAAGCAGCAACTATTTTCTATTATGCAATTTCATTGCAACATTCCTTCGAAATTTAAACCAACTCATATCCATGTATACTGAAGACTGATTGACTTTTTGAATATCTCAAATTCCTTTCAACGTTCGAGAACTTGTTTTCAAGATCATCCGATTGTAGTATACCTCTCTAATCTAACATCTATTACATGTCAAAGGAATATCAAGCGCTACATCAGGGACTACACCTGAAATTTCGAGCTGATCAATTTACTTTATTTCTTTTCTGGCTGAATTTCTTAAGTATGTGTCGTAAAAATCTTTCTTTTTGGGGATTTTAACTCCTAAAAGAGTAACGAAAAGATCTATCGAATCGTCAGAGACAGTTATCTTTTTCTTTCTTTAATGATACAGCTTAGACGAGGAAAAACAATTGACCCGATGCACGATAGATCCGAAAATTGAAATTTTATAGTGCATTTTCACACCCATAACCATATCGTTGTCTTTGTTCATCTTTCAGCCGCAATAATATGAAAGCACGGCATACGTTTTCAGTTTTCGGGTTAACTGACCTTCGGGACGCTCGTTTTCGGGGCCAATTGTCTTTCGGATCTATTGGGGTCTACCCATTGAATCTAGAATTGAATGATACAAAATTCAGACACAACACGATGATGTTTGAATAAAATTCTGTCATTCTTTTTCATTCCTCCCATTCATTCACTCTTTGTGCCTGTTTTGAGTATAAGTACATTTACATGGCACATATCCGGGAAGTTTGGGTTATTGAACCGTATCTTTTCAACGTGACAACATGAGTGTTTTTTATTTCTTCTAGGGTCTTACGTCCAAAAATTGATCCTTTCAAGAAAAAGATGAATCCTGAATTTCTTGTTCCCCCTCTTTTTAGTGTCAATAAAATGAAATTAAAATATTTTGAATCACCCTGTAACTTACGAACAAATTTATATACATATAGTAAAATATTCACCACTCCCATTATATTGGAAATTGTGAATGTCTGTTACTCGGTTGCTTGCATGCATGCGTGCATGCATGCATGCATGAAGGAGAGTAGCACCCTATGTCCTCTGTCTCTCTACGCCACGCCACATATGCGTAGTCGTAAGCGTCTACAAAAAATATACGCACACGCACATCTTTATGAGCCGTGACGACAAGTTTAAGAGAAAAAGAATAGATAAAGCAAGGGAGAGGAGAAGGTCAAGCGAATAACGATGAGATGAGGCAAAGGTGATAATACGATATTTTTCAAGTTTAACACACGCACTTCTCGAACGAGAGAGAAAGATAATGAAGAGGAAATTAAATTGGTCAATGAGAAGGTTAGGGGATAAATTATAATTCGATGTGTTCATATTATGAATTTACAAGAATTATGAAAACTATGTAAAAGTATGTGAAGATATTATCATCGTGAGATAGCTTTTGGTACAGTCACTTTATAGTCTCTAGAAGTTTTTTCCGGATCAAATCAAGGATGAAAAATCTGGTTGGAATGGAATACAATAATCGACAACAACGGTTGGTTGGTTGGTTGGTATAAATCCACTTGCCAGCGGATGTATAATAAGTGAACTCGTTCGTAATATCTGTTTCCTTTTCCATCATTCGACACATGCAACTTATATACATTATTCTATATCTGTAGACTCAAGTGTGCGTGAATATGTGTTTGTTTCTGTGTGCAAGTATTCGAGATGCGAAGGTGTATGACAGGACTAATCTTTTCTCTTTTCTCTCAAACAAGAAAGAAGCAGAGTGGGTTGAAGAGAAAGAACACACAGCTTCTTCATGACTCATCTGTGATCTGTCTTTTGGTTCGTTGCACTCTCTACAACACAGTTTTATTCCTTTTCTTCGGAATAATCGCAACGAGGATCTTTTTATCGCTTCTTATGTTTTTTTTCCCATCGAAGTTCATAGGAGAAAAAGATTGATGGGTTACCTTACCATTATTTGAAAGTAAACTCATTTGAAAGGAAGGATTTAGATCGCGTGATTGGACTCGATTATTCACTCTCCTTCATCGTGAACTCGAGGAATAATTAACGCTCTCACTTTAGATATGTACACACAACATATCTGTACGTTTATATGGATTAAACAATCCCCTTTGTTCCTATTCGAAGCTCAAATCGTTTCAACTATCCCGATTTATGGTATGAAATATTTCTTACCTCGGCAAGAGGTTCTTCTTTAGAAACATCTCCATTTTTAGGTGTGTCCTCGCGGGATGGTTTGCTCTTGTCTTTTCTACCAAAACTAATTGACCTGAAGGACCATTTCTTCCTTGGCTGGAAGAAAGAGAAATACATTGAGATTATATTTGATATCTAATATTATTCTGTGTTGAATATAAATGTCTGTACTCTGAATTCAAATATATACCTTTTCCTTCTTTTTGGTTTCTTTGCTGTCTGGAGTGTTGGCAGTGTTGGGAGCGGCAGGGGTGGTTTCGGTAGGTGTCGTTACTTCACCACCTTCACCTGGCGTTGCTGGGGTTTCTGCTGTGGATTCTTGTTTTGTTTCTTCTGATTTTGTTTCCTCCTGTAAAAATAAAAGTCACAGTACAATTATATATATGTTTGAAAAATTATTAATTCATAAAATATGGATGTTAGTTATGGTGTCATGTCGTTGTATACGTATTGTGCCATTTGATTCTCATAACGTCACAATGAAAATGAAGTAACACAAAAGAGCAGGAGTTACTTTCACTTATTGAATTATCATGAAGCATCTCTTTTGTTCCTCCTTCTTCTGTTCAAAAGAGTGAAGCTACTCGTGTGACACATACTTGAAAGGAAGAAGCCATTGACCTGTTGTCTATTTTTCTTCACCAGACCAATCAACTAGTAACCTTAAAATTCCTGGATCGGCATCTTTCTCACGCGACTTTTCTCTTCTACATGCAAGAGATTGTACACCCTATATACACATACATTTATTCATACACAATTCCGTCCTTGAAGAGATACTTGAGAGGTCTCTCTCTTCTCTAACCGTTTACAAAGTGCAATGCATGCTTACGAAACTTGTGTACTGGCAAACATTGAAATGTCAACTCAACCACATAACAGAATTTGTACAGGAAATATTTGGAAAGTTTATTTATTACTTGTAGATTTGTTTTCTTCGTTTAGATACCGAAGATATTTATCATAAATTCGACCGCCAAGTTGTTACCGTTGTTGTTCATTGTTCTGTACCTCTATTTTCTTTCTGCTGTATAATTTTCCGCTTCGAGACTAAGGAAATGTACAATTGATTCCAAGTAACATAATTCTAGACTGCTGCTAGTTTTATAAATAAAAAAGATCATTTGTTATCTAGAACTTGCCTCAAAATCATACATTTCCAAATGTATCTTGAATATTCTATGATTATATATCTCGTATTTAATGAGACAAATTATGGCTTATTGGATTGGATTAGTTTTTATGCAAGTATATCACTGGATGAAATTCGAACAGTAGGGAATTTCATTTGAAAATTACTACGTTATATTTCTTAGAGTTATTCCATAGAGTTGTTCTTACGTTCACCTCGTTCGCAACGAGGAATTTATTGCTATAGGTTTTGTTCAGCATTGTTTTACACATATAATCCGATACAAATGTTGTAGGGATTGTGACAAAACTACAACGTTTTAGAGTTATATTAGTTTTTCGATAGGGAATCAATTCAATTCTTTGCATACCAAACAATGTAATGCATTAGCACCTTATACAGCCCACATTTTGAAATTAATGTGAAACAACTAAAAAGTATGATTATTGCCTTTGCTAAAAGATATTTTAAGATAAGATCCCTCTATCGTGTATTTAAAGAATATGATAAAACTGAATCAATCAGATACAAAAGCAAATGTGTACACGCACGTTTAACGCTGCAACAGATTGCGAGCAACCGAGCGAGAAGTCACGAGGAAATTAGATGCCATCTCTGAAAGAGGGAACGTACAACAAATACTTAAAAAAATTAAGAAAAAACAGAAATGGAGGGGCAAAAGAAATAAAACTAAGACAACCGAGCGTGCATTTGTAACACAACAGTGCCCGGATATACTGTCAGGATAGGTTTGGCTGCGGTTCGCAAGACGCGTTATATGAAACCGCCAATACATCTCGTATTACGAGTAGACGGTCAGTGGTTCTTCGTCGAGCGTGTCACCGTTCGTAGAATGTGTAATGTATACGCATTTGTTATGTACATCAGCTGATAGACGTTAGATCACGATAGAATTCTTTGTTGAATATATGAAGAAATGATTACTAATTCGATCTTGAAACCTTCAAAGAAATTTTCTCATTGAAACAATAGAAATACATTCCACACTGCAGCCTCGAGAATTCGATTCCAAATTTGTTATCGAGTTCCAACAGTATTTGGATAGCTAAAAATTAGCTACGGGAATTATTTTTTAGCTGTCACGGCTACTCACTTAGCGGTAGCAGCAAGAAATTTAGCTTAATTATTTGGCTATCCAAATATCAATCACAAAATCTGTGTAGTTACAGCTACGATTTCCTACTGCGCTAGCTAAAACTGCGATTATATGTAGCTGAAACGGTGAAAAAAGGGTACTGAAAAAATGGGTAGCTGCCACAGCTATTTCCTCTTTTTCCGTGCAGATCCGGAGGATAATTCATAATCCACCATCATCATCAAGTTCAGAAATAACTTGATGAATTTTAATAAGATTCGATTCAGCCGCAAGGAAGCTTTGATCCTCGTCTCATGTAAAACGACATCGCGGTAATTTTCCAGGATAATTTCCAACGATTAGCGAGCATAATAAAAAGACAAATTTAGCATTTTCATTGAAGGAAGTCTTTCATGCGTTACAAGGAATTGACGAATTCAATGTCATTCGATGAGGAACGTCTTCAATGACATCATCACCCTTCTTCAATGCTATTCACCTGGTACTTTTCGTTATTTTCTTTTCTACGACGACAAATTCAAACCCACTCTCTCTCTCTCTCTTGACGATAATAATTATAATTTCACAGATAATGAAATAAAGACAGAGTAAACAAGGCAACGTACATACACGTACGGGGTACAGAAAGGAAAATATTCATGCAAGAAGAAAGACGAGTGTAAATTATGCTTACGATCCACGATGGAACGACAAGAATAAAGATTCAACTTAATGAAATGCCACGAGGTTCTTTCCCCCTTTGTTTGCCCGCTGACGGATTATAAAATCACGGCGTGTCGATGTTTTTATCGCGTCGCTTTTGAAAACATTACATTCATATTCCTGAAACGTGCCATTTTTTGTTTTTCAATGGAAAAAGAAATGTAAGAATTTATGATCCATTAACCGAAGTGGCGTTCTTATCCTCCTCCTTTCCTCAATTTTTCTAGAGAAAAAAGGTATTATTTTTCGTTGGGTATTCACGCATGTCCCGTCAACCGTCAGTCGATGCACACAATCGACATAAGGTGGATGCGAAGAAATTTCTTCAAGGACGTTGCGAAGGACGAGTTCCATACAGGTATACCATAATAATACGTATATGATACATCAGTGTTTGTGACGAATTCTTTTAGGGTGAATCACCGTTTGTCAACTAATAAGCATTCAATTCGATCTATGCCATTGAGAGTAGTATCATTCATCGTTTGGGTGTAATAGAAAAGACACAATGGTTTTTTGATCCAATTGGTTGGAGAATTGAGGTTATATCGATTTTATGATGATTTTGGAATTGAAGAGGGAATTACTCGAGGGATTTTAGAGATTGTAAGAAGACCTCACACGATTCTTGCGGAGGTTTAGGAAATATTGGAAATGATTTCTTGAGGAGACACGAGAACCGGGACTTTGGCCAATTTTTTTTCCGAGATAAATTACGCGAGAATACGTGCATCGAATTCAAAATATCTCTCTGTACAGCATTTTTCAAGCGGCAGCAGAAATAACTACCATTTCATACGCTCACTTTCCTTTCTTCCTTTCTCTCTTTCTTTGATCTAATTCATGCGTTCGTATTTCTACTATTCAGGAAAATTTATGCCATGAACATTCTTAGATTTTATGATACATTCTTTTCTTAAGAACATCTCTCCATGCGCAATCATTAATTTATTTCCTTGTAAAGAAAAGCTGATAAAACCCGCGTGGAAATTCAGTATCTCGCACACGATCTCGCATAGTCCCGCAAAGAATCTCGAATAGTCTTGGAAATGATCTTGCAAATAGTCAACAATCCGACATATGAACGAGATCTCGCCAATAGTCTCGCTGATCATCTCGCAAAATTATTGAACAATTTTGAGATTTTGATCCAAAATCAAGGAATTACATTCCTGAATTAAGGAAAAAATATATATATTTCATCGAACTTAGATCTTTGTGATTCAATATGATCTGCTATATTTATACAGTGTCTTCATGATACTGTATGAATATAGCAGACCTTTGAAATTTATATGAACTTGACTTGATTGAAAATGATTCATAGATAAAATAATTATCCTAAAATGATTATTTCTCACCAACCGATAAATCTTCTATATAATGCAAAAAATGTTGTTACTAGAATTATGTTGACAGTGCACATTGAATCTTTATTATTTGAAATGTGAAATATTCATCTGATGAATTCGACTATAGAAATTTTCATATATCTCTGAATAATTTATATTCATGCTCTATAAAATGAGAAAACAGAATAATAAAAAAAAAAAAATCTCTTCACGAATTAACTAGAATACAATAAAATACGAATAGGCTATGATCGTCGGTATATAAAACAATATCATTTGATATCTTCGCATTAATTTATCACGGAATGAGTCAAGTCAACTTCAAGTGACAAAACTTCAACATTTCTAAAACATATCTGAGATGATTATTTTCAGAAAAACTTGAAGAATTATTGGAGAATGAGATTTTTCTGAACAATTGCTCATAATTTATCATGTTATAGCCTTACCACTTAACTATAGCTTTCGTTAACAACGTTGTCGCCAAAAACAATCCAATCTCTTCCTAACCAATAATACGAATCACCGATGTTTCAGGTAATGGTTTTAATTTCACATCCTCAATAAATTATTGAATTACCGATCTTATTACCTTCTCGAGGAATTATCGTAATATTTAAAAATGGAAATACATTTTTTAAGGAATGTCTTTTCTATAGCGGAAAACTGCACGATCGATTAGTCAAAGATTAAAAATCAATGCATGCATCAATAAAAATTCAATGAGAAAATGAAATATTTCATAAGTTTAGGAAAAAGGGTTAAAATTTGAAGTGATGTAACTAAAATTAAAGCAATACTATGCGAGACTTTAAGCCAGATTATCAGCGAGATCTCGCTAAGGTATTGGATAGTTTCATAAGCGAGATACTTGAGAGACAGCGCGAGAGTATTCGCGAGACTCTGAATTTCCGCGCGGGAAGTGTTAGCCTGCAGCTATGATGGTGTCTTATTTCCCTGAGCACAAATAGTGCTCCAACTTCAAACTGCAACAAAATCGGACAAAACTTGATTCAAGATCCTCCCTCACATGGATTACTATTTATTTTCATATTTTTTGAAAAACCCCTGGATTCACAATCGGATTCTTCCCTCCCCCCATGTCACTCAATGTCACGTCGAGTTGCACCCATTTTCCCAATGTTATTGAACAAATCTTCAAAAAGAATAACTATTTGAATTAGACATGACAATTATATTGGGTACATGATTCTCGACTCGGCGGGAATAATCGTTGGCGATGAAAAAGTTCTAAATCGAAACTAAAACCGTTAAGTGCATACGCGTTATAGTTCACAATAACAGCAAACAGAGAATACATAGAAGTAATTACACAGAAATACGATAACAAGAAAAAGTGAGAAAACCTGTTGAAAAATGTTACATGACAAGTTTCGAATGAATCATTTCGAAAACATGTATTCATTCATTCATTCATCCGGAGAAAACCTGACGTGTCAATGGTATTACAGTTGACTCGCTTATTCCGATGTGGGTAATTGAGAATACGTGAACTTTGTCATTATGACTTATGTCGTCTTGGTGTCGTGTGTCTGACGCTTCGTCTCTACTTGTAAAAAGAAAATTTTTGTTGGTTTCGCTGACTGATATGTATACAGAGGCACGTTTGTCAGCATTTTCCCGTACGGCTGTGGTAGTCGCGTATAAAGGTTATAACACACTCAAGAGCGTGTACGTGTGTACGCGTGGTGAAGTGCCGTTGTATTACGACATCGGCGGGTGTACTATTCCGAGCCTGACCTAGGTAAAATGCTATCGGTCTTTGGCCGATCGAGCGAATGAGTTACGACGTGTAACCAATTCAATCTATATGATATGCTCTAACACACAGATTTGAAAATAATGTTTTTCTTTCTTTTTTTCATATGAAATAAATCTTTATAAATGAGAGTTTGAAATTCATTACCTATGATTAGCAAGGGTAGGAGTGAAACGATGATTCGCAGGAGGGGTGGTAGGAATATTGATAACAGAGTTGACTTTCTAATGGAAAAGAATCGGTTCCCCTTTAGGAAATTTCAACGGTGGCTGTCATTCTCGTCTAGCCAAGAGACGGGTGTTGTGGCATATACCGTGCAATATCCTGCACGAGACGAAACTTGATATTTCCTCGATTGAGCAACCCCGGCAGCTTGTCACGCACCAGATATCACACGGACACGCGAATGAGAGAACTCGCCGTTTTGCTTTATTATATACGCCCTTCCCTTATCCATCTCTTTCTTTTATTTCCGTTTTGCAAGACGTTCCGGTTTTTCTTTTCCACACTCCATATTGTAAGTTTTAATTTACCTTGTTCAATTTACACGCTCCTAATGAGTCACAACACAATATCTTTTCCTTAAATCGTTCTCGGGTTAAACTCATTTCATTATTATTGTGATTTTTCTCAAATTACAATCGAAATATTAGAAAACTTTGGATCGTATAGTAAGCCTCGAGAGCACTGTAAAAAGTTCGACTGAAAGTGGCTGCATCTTACTTGAAAACTTGGCTGAAATTCGAAATTCAGTCTTTTCCATTGTGTTGGCATTTGTGTCCGGTACTTACTTTCAGCTGAAAGAGGGCTAGTTTCGGCTGCATCTCAAAATAAGCTGATATTCAGGTCGGAAGTCAGTTTTCCTCTTTACTGTGTGCATTTGAGCTTGAATCAGTTCTAGCAAAAGGTGTATGATCTTGCTCAGTGAAGAATCTCTTTTTAGGAACAGCAATCTTCCCGGAGAAAACGAAATTCAGTAGGACAGTTTGGTGTAATTTAGCTGTCTCACTGTTTGTTAGGACAGCCAAGTTTTCACTAGCATGGCAAGTCATTTGCGGAGGCAACTAAATTCCCAGTTAAATTGACAGAATGTTAAACAAATTAAGTTGGAAGATTTAATATTCTTTTCTGTGAAAGCTAAAAAAATCCAAATACAATTGTTGTTCCAGCAAAAGACATTCAGCGAAATAAGATTTCACAGAAGATTTGTGTTCAGGCACGATAAAGGAAAATTTGGTACATTTTCAACACAACGCATGTCCCAAGCGGTCCACTCAAAATGTGGATTAAATGTTGACAAAAGCATGTGTGAAATCGATACAACAGTGTTAAATTTATATTAAAAATCTGTCAATGTAACAAGTTTTAGTTTGATTCTCAATATGAATTCAGAGTGGATCGTTTCTAACACAAAATTTTCAACTGAATACAAATATTTTCTGTTACGAACATTGACGGAAATGATCGTTGGATGGCAGTGTGCGTCAGGAATTTGTGTAACTGGACAATGTTGATTTGATACAAAAATTATCATCCTTGAATGTATTTCAGATTTGTAAAGCTGGAACGGTCATAGTAGGTACACCGAGAGGAAGTATTATCGCCACTGTTACCCACAAAAATAGTACAAAGGGACTCCATAATTGTTTTCAGTAAATTCAACTATTTTTTTGGCAGCCGCAACTATAAAAATGTAATTGGATTCCTTTGGGAGAATTAACCAATTTTATCCCTCTCAGTGCAGAAGTTGGAGAATTAGGAGTCAGGAATCAAACAAGCCAGAGTGCATAAGAAAGCGATTTCATTTCAGCAAAGTCAATGGTATAGCGAATTCTTTCGCAAACCTCCTACCATAAAAGTGAATATGGGAGAATTAGGTGCTAATCAAGTATGATAGTTCCGATTTAAATATTGGAGGAAATTCCGGAAAATCTGCAGCGGTTACAACTTCATGAGAAGCTGGAACTTCCACAACACGGAATGAATTTTTGTGTTCTTAATGGGTGGAGAGGATTCAAGTGCTATTTCAGTGCTCTCCGGAACAAATCTCCGAATTCCCAAAGAATTAATCCCTGAAGGTGAATAGTGAAAACAGTGAAATTCCAAATACAGGAACAGGTGGTCAACTATTCTTTCGTGTAATTCACGTGATAATGGGTTATTCACATTGTAATTGTCGAGTATAAAAATATTCTATAGGGGATTGAACAAGTCGGAGTCGGAGTAAGAAAGTTATTTCATTTGAGTAAAGTTGATGGTATGACGAATTATTTCCGTTTCTACAATAAGTATGAATGTGACAGAATTAGGAAATAATCAAGTGCAGAGTACATCACAATACATTTATGGCAAGGCAGTTTCCGTGTGAAGCTGCACTGAGAAAAGTGAACTGTAACTATTACCATGCGAAAATGGTAGTTGAATGACAGAATCTCTAAGTTGAAGATGGCGACTACGTTATTTGGTATCCATCTTCATGTAAGTGGTAACCATTCCCATGTGCATGAACATTGCCACGATTCTCCATAGTATCCGAAACCAAATTCGCGAAGCTGTCTCCCAATTACGATTTGTACATGGTAATCATTACATTCCATTTCTCTCAGTGTGGAACCGTCACTGATTTCCTGTAAGTCACTCAAACACTCCAGAGGGAAGTTGAATACTTAATTAACACTCAATTAGTTCCCGATTCTTTCATATTCACACTTCTCGCCGAGATTTCTCACAAACATTTACAATCTTATTGATCTCGCTCATATGAAGTTGTTCTTTTATGCATTCTGATTTGTTTTATTTCTTATGGAATAATATTGTGCTCAGCAATTACGATGCGAATATTCAATCATCACATGAAGCTGAAACTAGCAGACTTGGCACTCTAGCGCATCGTAGAATTGTCGTAGACTGATGAAACTGACACCAATCAGATTTTTGAATTTTTATATTGAAATATTTTTGAAAACATTCAAATATACATTAATGCAGTTTATAAACGCGGTCTGCTAGTTCACGTTTGCTAGCTTTAGCTTCAAAATCATCACATGAATTACACGGAGAAAAGTATACGGTAAGGGTTACTATGAAGAATAGTAATTTGGTGACAGATATTTCGAAATTGTAATGAGTCCCATTCAGAATCAGAGTGAGTGCGATAAACTGTTTTCGTTACCATGGAAACGATAAGTTAACATCGTAATGATCACCAAATCGCAAGTCGTCACTAACTTCCTATTCTAAAGCCGCGATGAGAGCTAGGGAGAATGGTAATTAGTTCCATATAATTTTCTCCGTATTCACGAAAAAATAATGTACAACCCATTCTTGTACCCAGAATTACAGTTTTTCATCCACTGTCTTTAGGAATTGACTTTTTTGGAATCAGGAAATTTGTTCCAAATTTGGCAGATTTCCCTCACTTGCTTTTTGAAAAAACAAAAAATCCACTTCGTGTTGTGGCGGTTTTAGCTTCCCATGAAATTGCAATCGTTTGTCTGGAATTTTCCCGAGCATTTAAATCGAAACTGCCGTATCTAATTAGCACTTGGCGATGGTTACACGAACGCCAGGATATTAGCCAAATCTATTATGTAACAGTGCTTCAAAATGATTCAATATTTTCAAAATATTGCTATTTACAGCAATTCTTTAGTCATTCGAGAGGTGCTGTAGATGCTGAAAAATGTGACTCGGAAATGAAGTCATTTTTAAAAGAATCTAAGAACATTCCTCAGTTTCCTGCTGAAATAGCTCGAATTTTTGTGGAATTCTCCTCAACAAAACTGAAATATCAAGAGTAATTGATGAATTTTAGAAAACAAGTAGTAAAATTCCATCCTCGACTCCCGGAAGTGCATTTTTTTTTTCAACTTTTGTTATGAATTATAAATTTTTCATCTTTTATTGGTGGAATTCAATGGAAATCTGAATCGTCTCATATGTTTATTGAAAAACTCTGAAATATTCTTAGATTTTATTTGAAATTACTATATTTTCCAGCCATATTTTTCTCCGCGTTACTCTCTCAATTGGGAAGAGTGAGATTTCCACTCGAACGAGGAGATAGGTTCTCTTTTGACTGCATAAAGAGTGAATTCTCCCTCGAAAAGAGTGGAATCTCACTTTTTAGGCAGCTAAAAGGAAACCTATTTTCCCGTTCGAATAAAATCCTCACTCTTCCATATTTCGAGAGTATACTCTCTAAAATCTTTGGAGTGAGATTTCACTCTCTAGCCAGCCAGAAGTGAGCCTGTCGAATTTTCGAGTGAAATTTCCACTCTTTTAGAGTGATATTCTAAGGTTTGAGGTTAGAATTTCACAACCACTCCAACGCTAGAGTGAATTTTTCACTCTAAAAGAGTGAGGGGTCACTCGAAACGAGTGAAAATTCCACTCGAAGCGGACAGGCTCACTTCTGACACTTAGTGGAGTGAAACGTGCGATTTTTCACTCTTTCAGATTTAGAGAGTAGAGCGATATTTTGAAAATATTCAAGTATTTTTGAGAAATCAGAAAAACAGAAGAAAGTAGTCCCAAATCGCGGACAATGGACAAACTTTTTATTAAAAGAAGTTTCACCGACGTTTCGGCCAAATATTGGCCATTTCCAAGGTGATACAGAAAATCAAAGAAGTTTCTCAATTTCAATTTCTACAAGAATTGCTTCTACCTTATCCTCTGATCTACGAGTTTCGGCGATGGAACAGACAGCCCCATCGTCTCTTTGATTTTTCGTATCACCTTCAAAATGGCCAATCTGTGGCCGAAACGTCGGTGAAACTTTTTTTAATCAAAAGTTTGTTCATTGCCCGCGATTTGAGAGTACTTTCTTCTGTTTTTTTTTTAAGGAGACGGGCATCTACAACCTTATTCAACTTCAATTTCCACAAGAATTTCCGAAAAATCTTACACGGAAAATTGGATTAGCGTTCCAGCATTAGTATCTTCTGATTTACTTTCTCATTGTTCAATATTTCACTTTTAGTTTGTGTACGGGGACTACTCGTATCCGGATGACAAGTTTTCCTATCCATTTGTAAGTCTATTTGAACGAATATAGTGTGCAAACAAATTATCCTCCATATAATGGCAAATTTAATTTGAGAAATTGCAACGATTCAACACATTTTTCGAATGTTTTAGATTTACACGGAAAAAAAGACAATTCGTTGTGGCAGTTACTTACAATTTTCGCTGCTACAGTTATTTATCAACCACTACAGCCAGAATTCATAGCTGCGAAAGTACAATTCAGCTGTGATATTTGTGCTGTGCGTGGAAAAAAATACGACACGAAAATGAAGTAATTTTTATAAGAATCTAAGAATATTTTTTAATTTTTTAGTCATTTTAAAATCGTTTGCATTTTTGTGGAACAACTCTCAACAAAATTTCAAAAATTATAAGAAATTGATGGATTTTAGAAAATAGATAGCAAAATTCCATGTTCGACTTTCGAAAAGTTTATTTGTTTTCCACCTTTTGTTATGTGTCACTAATTTTCATTTCGGTTTTACATTTACTAAAAAACTACGAAAAAATCCAACTACCACCGCTAAATTGATTTGCTATCCTATATATAACACATGAGATTTACCTGTCTTTGCTAAATAATTTACGAACGTGGCGAATTATTGGCTAAGTCAATAAAAAACTCTGCTCTTTCGTCAAAAGGTACACAATCAAATGAGATTTCGGTATATCAAAGCTAATTTTTTGATTCAAATTCAAATTATATTAGAAATCGTATTCATTGAATACTTTATCGATGTATTTACTTCCCCAACGATGGTATCTTTGAAATTACGGTACACTTGTATGTCTTAGCAACACTTTCAAGCAAGCAATGTTCACAAAATATCGGTGACATAAACGACGAAGAACGCTCCCAATTCGGAAGCTTAAATTCACTTTCCAAGGCGAATGGGATCTTAAAGAATAATATACTTCTTTTCATAAAGTGCAAACGTGTAGAGGATGTGCGTAGGGAGGTACAGGATAGAGGTGATGGAGGGAAACAGAGACGTTACCATACGATATTCTACACTTCATCGTGTACAACACACGATACATAATTTACTAGGGAATGAATTCTGAGACCTCGGTGCAGTATGTTCTTTCACTGCAAAGTCTTCTGGGTAGTCTATATAAGTGATGTAATTTTAGCATCCATACGGATCTATAAATTCCACAGTGAAGTAGATTCATACAAGGGTTGTTATATATAACAAGCATATGATGTTGTAGAAACATATGTGAAATTTATACTCCCTATCATTTCCAGATATACGTGTGAGTTATACGCGAATCATATTTGTTTCATTTTGTACTCGACTATTTCTCCGATGAATGAAAAATGCATAAATCCTGAGACTAAACTACAACTCTGAATTTTCTGAACGATATCGGTGACTCCATATCGTAATTACCAAGTGAAGAATAAAATAAAAATACTCCCTTGAATAATATTGCCTGACAGTAATCTTTTAATTTTAATAAATATAACGTACATCAATATCTGTAACAAAAAGTTTATTTGAATCGCGGAGAATATGATACTCCCACTACGGTCAACATTCGCAATTGAAAAAGAAAATATTGATATCGAAATTGAATTTTGTTTGTTTTTGCAATACAAAGAACGAGAAATACTGATAACGTTCGATGTGAAATAGCAGAAAGATAAAAAAAAAGGTGTAATCTCGGGGAAATATTTATGTTCGCAAAACGTACAAGAATAAACTAAACTTACAACGCGTATGTTTACATTCATATTTATTATTTCATTATCAATCACAACTCTGAGAACAACACATTACTGATTTTCCTTCGCACATGATGAATACCATTACTAATCTATAATCGAGAAAGAAATTTGTCTTTCCATTGAATATATTAATAACTTTGTTCGATAAGAGGAATATCACCACAGAAGATAACGTTTGAATGGAAAAGACTTTCAGTTCAGTTGAGTGACCGATGATCGTAAGAATCGACGATAGACAATTGGTGGATTATAAATTACCGTGTCAATTAGACTTTAAATAAAGACGACGCGGCAGTACAATCTTAATTAGAACTGTGTGTGACCCGCTTGAATTCCTTTGAAATGCCTTCAAGCGCATCAAGACAAACATCACGAATACACAGCAATTGACTCTAGACCTTTATTATTTCTTTTACTGTATGATTGAAATTTTTCCTTATTCTTTTGTCTTCTTTCTTTGCACATGTGATGTGCAAATTTTCGTCACATTATTTTCGTTAAATTCCATTTATTCCAAAGCCATGTTTTCAAGTTTCAAAATGACTATACACATACTCCTTCTTTCATTTTCACATTGAATCATCAATTCATTCATTGCCTAGAACTCTTATGAATCAACATTTTTCAAAAAGAAAAGATAATGAATCACTCGTTCTACAAGATTCGTTCAAAGACATGTGTCTCAAGTGTTATAATCGTTAAAGAAACTCTCTTCAATATCTTAGCGATGAATCAACCGAAGTGTTCGTGTACATAACTCGATAAGCAGAAAGGAAAATAGTATGCAACGTAATAAAACTTTGATGTATGTGTTTTATGTTTATGTCCAAGCGGAATGCTTGATAAATCGCAGAAACGACTGACAATTGAATAAGAGCGAGAAACGTATATAACGCCGAATATACGGTGAAAATTTTGTACTTAATTTTTCATGGCGCATTCTCATCGAAAATTACAGTTCTAATTCTCACCGGTTCAAAAATAATTACTGAATTGCATGCAAAGAGTCGTGCGTACGTAATTTCCTCTCTCTCCCTGTGGAAGAGAAAAATCTCTTATATCTGGGTAATGATACGTGGAACCGTTACGCGAGATCGCTGTTTTTTGTTTCTCGACTTTTGTATATAAATTCTTCGAGTAATTATCGAATATTTATTGAATTTCAAGACGAAAAATGTTTGAATAAAAAGCTGAAAGTAGCAGCCGATTCTTATAATTTTGTGTGGAAAAATTTTATCGAATATTCAAGTGTTTCAATCGAATAATGAAATGCTATTTGATTGATTTCCGGTTTGAGCATAGTTCCAACAACGTTGAATCAAAACTTACAAGAATCGACTGCTAATTCAAACTTCATAGTTTGAATGAATAGTTATAATATGCTGGAAAGATTTTTCAAATTTCTGAAAAATGCTTATGAAAGATATATTAAGTTTTATGGGATATAAAGGTAGAAGAGTTGAGATTTCAGAACTGAACAGTTGATTTCATTCGACTATAAGAGACAACGCGCTACAGTGGAAGAATTAGCCCTGAATTTAGCAGGATCTGACCTAGCATGAATCTTTTATGAATTTTTCATTGATGGGTGTTAACACGCAATGTTGTGTTTCATCAATCAAATAACAATCAAGTTATTAGCTATTCCCTCACGGAAACGAAAGTTCAAGTGATTTAATCATTTCAAGATAAATAATGATGATCTTCTTGTAGAGATTAAAATAGCCTTGCTTTCGAGTACGTTCAACAAGTGATGACCAAAACCATCCATCCATTCATTGAGTTTTCTAACAATATTCAAATCAAACGACTCACCTTATCTTTATCCTTTTCATTAGCCTCGTCTTTATCCTTGTCTTTGTCCTCGATCGAATCCGCGTGTGGACCAACGCCATTTGTGGTTGGCTTAGCATCAGCCTCTTCAATCTTCTCAACTTTCATGTCACCACCAGATGCACTGATGACACCCTCGGGTAACCCCTCTTTTTTCGGCGTCGTCGTTATATCCACCGACCTTTTGCTCTGTTTTCCTCCCATCTTTGTTTCTTTTTCTATCTATTTTTCTCTTTATCTCTTATATCGTTTTGAGTTTCACGTTTTCCGTCCTCTCTTGTTCCCTCTTTCCTCCTTCGCCTCACTTCCTCTTAGATATCTATCTTCAATCCTTTATTTTTTCTTCTCTCTCTTTTGTCCTTCTAAAAGAACCAAGTCACTGACCACGTATCACGGGATTAAAACGAAATTAACCTGCAATGAAAAAATGAAAGCGTGTTATTCATGATGAATATATTGATTTCATTGAGAAAAAAAAATACAATTTCTTTTGGAAAGTATCTATTTGGAATAATAAAACTTTTATCAAATAAATCTATCGATTGCCGATAATTCGTAATTGTGATTGAAATGATCGTTGGCATATTTACGACCATGTTGTGGTAATAAAGACGTATATGCCCCCCTTACAATTGAAAAACAAAAGGAATGTCAGTTCTCAGTCCATGAACTTTTTTTCTCTAATAATCGAGACAAGGTAGCGTATGTATCACTCGAGTTCAATTTGTCGCTTTCCTCCAAGGATAAACCATTTATTTCAATCAAGAACGTAATGAATCACTCGATACATTCTCTGTCAATGCGTTTTCATTATTTCTAATTTCTCCGAATGAAAACATCTGTAAGGAGTCTTTGGCGCTATATATCATCGATAGTACCAAACAACAACATCGATAGGAGAAAATTGTTTACAGTTAATGGGATGTAATTAGAAAAATAATGACTTTAAATACTCGAATGAAATATCAATCAAAGTATTATAATACACGTAAATATTTTGTATAGGATTGATGGAAAGTACTATAAACGCGTACCATTATTCTACTTTTACCTGACTAGAAATTATTATCAGGTTGGATCGATTCTTCTGTTTACGTAATTTATTGATCTGGTTTCGTACTTTTTCAACGGATTCTATAGATTCCAACCTATGCGGACCACGTGGTTTAACTGCCCTGAATATAGTGACATAAACAAGACTGAATCAGTACGGATGCGTTTGCACTTAACGCTTGCAGAACCATGCTTATATTCTGATTCCAGTCTAAACAATCTCGCTGAGATTAGATAAAATAATGTCAGTCAGAATAAATTTAACCAGCTTGGATCAGGATGCGCGTGCATTATTCTAATAAGTTGGAATATTTGTCTAATTGAAGTTTTTTATGAACGCTCTAAAAACCTTCCTACCGTTTCTGGTGCTGATGGAATAAATCTTACAATGAGAATGATAGAAGGATGCATGCTAAATTAGACACTGTCGCAACATTTCATATCATGATTTAGAAGGATCACTGGAAATTTACAAATTTTGCATTCTCCCACATTGAACTTGCTTTGCTTTGATTTATGCGGTTTAGAGAGTTTTTGCTACGCCCGCGTATTTTGAATTTGAGTGACGCTTGCTGCGCTTGGATTTTCATGAATCCTTACACATATACCACAAAACATTTTGGGGATATTTTGTTGAGATAGAGGAGATTGGGCAAGTATCCAAAAATTCCCTGGGAATTTCGGTCCATGGGAGGGTACTGTAAGACATCTTAGGATGGTCTTGGAAACCCAGTAGCTCGAAATTAGCCAAGGAGCCACTTTTTAAAGATTTCATGTGGAAGAAAAATAACAGTAAATCATGATTGTAATGAAGAAAAAAAGAGGAAATCGTGATACAACTGAGAAAAATTGGTGTTCAGATAGTGTAAAACCTACCTAGTTTGGTTCAAACCGTGAATTTTTTGTTGGAAAAACCCTTAATGGTTTCTTCTAAAATTTAGTGCTTTCGCATAATGTTTTTCATTCTCATTTAGATAAAATTGCATGGCACATATTATTGACAGTTTCAAGGTCTTTTCACGTTGAACGAAATGTGGAAGTCACAAAAACAAAATTATCATTTTTACAGCACCACTATCGAGTTCTTGTAACTCATTTGATAATTTTTGGATGGAAGGAATTGGCAAATCCGCAGGTATATTTAAATTCCTGTCCGGGACCACTCGCCTCTTCTTACCCAAGATCCGTGTTACTTTCTAACGCTCCCGCCCGAGACCGCTGCCTGGGACTCAGAACCTCTCTGGTTTCCGCCCAGGACCCGTTTTATGCTTCAGGCTTCCGTCTGAGATCATTTGAGTTCCCGTAAGATAGGAACTTGAGCAGTCTCGAACAAGAACCCGAATGGTCCCGAGCAGGAATCTGAATCAAAATCTGTACCCAAATTTGGACATCCTATCCATCCGAGGATTTACATTTGGGGAATATCTAAAATACGGACACGTACAAGATGTCATAACGAAAAATTACTCAGAGTTGAGTAAAACGGAGACATAGTGAAATTTCGGCGAAGTTCAAAATCCGATTGACTTCGTTTTACTACACTGAGAGAAGAGCGATTTAGAAGTTCGGTACTTTCAGCGATGTTTCATGAAATCTCAAGAAACATTACTGGAATTTTGCTTCACGTTACTCAATGTTCTACATTCCTTATTACAAAATATAATATTCATGGCAAAAATTGCGATGTATCACGCAATTATTAAACGTTTAGGAATTGAATGACACGTAACAAATTTGGTCATGAATATTCCATTATATAATAACGATTGAAGAACACTGAGTAATGTAAAGCAAAATTTCAGTAATATTCCTTGGAATTTCATGAAACATCGCTGGAAGTTCAGTAATATTCAGATTTATCTATCAAATATAATACTATTTACCAAACCTCCAAATTGTTCTTCTCTCAGTGTAGACTACAAACGAAAATTCATTCAGATGTCCTTATTTTATTTATTTTCTCAAGTTGAGTATTGCCAGGAAACATGTTAATGAATTTTCATCTGTATACAGACTATAGTCGAGTACGATGAAGTCAATCGGATTTTGAAACCTTGCCGAAATGCCACTATGTCTCCGTTTTATTCAACTTTGCGGATTCTTTCATCAATACGTTTTTTTTTCCGTTGCAAGAACTGAACAGAAAGCTGTAATAACAAAACAACTTGTATCCATTCAAGGTGTAAGAGAAAGATTTGTAATCCGAAAGGCTCGAAGCGTTAATTAACGAAAAAGCGGGGCATAATTATCTTTCCAACCGAGATTTGATATGCTCATATCAGGGTTCTTATGGAAAGAAAACGATTCTCACAAATCTCACTGAATAGAAACTAAAACTTTTTACAAGTAAAACTACAAAGGAAGTTAGGCACTGGAAAAGCGGTGAAGTAGATTCTCCTTTTCAAAATGTTCGAATATAAGTTCCGAATACATTATAAATCAATTTATCATTCTTCCCCTAATTTTCTTTCATTTTTTCAGGATCGTTTGAAGGAACGTTTCAATTCCAAATGATCTTGATGGATCACATCGTCTGAATGTTGAAAATTCAACGTTGGCGGATTTTGCCCAATTCCCGTCTCTCCAAGTAGAATAAAACTCATTCTTATGTACCATATGAATTGTCTGGAATCGATTCCCATACCAAGTAACATGAGATTCTCAATCTTAGCACAGAACTGATATATTTCACTTTCAATTGCGTCAGAATTTTTGCTTCACTTTAGCCGATATCTGCAGGATGGAGCCCATGCCGGACCAGCGTAGGCTCTATTGTACATGAATGCTGAGGAGTATGAGCTTGCAGCTACAACAAAAAAATTTCCAAAAACCCAAAACTTTCGGTTCAGACCGAGAAAAAAAAGTTAAAACCCATCAATGCCAGGATTTTTGCTTTTTTGCAATGTTCCTGCAGTTTGAATTGTCTATTGAAACAAATAAATGATCAAATAACGAAGTACTCAGATTCAACTCTAGTTTAAAATCTTGAAGACATTCTTTGAGAGATGTTTTCAATTTCACGGAGCACTCGAGCGGTGCTATAGGCCTTTATTCGAATAAAAACCATGTATACAAAATGAGAGGAAAACTTTGCGCCAAGTTCACGAGAATAATTCAGATTATATGAACAATGAAATGATGTAAATGAATGGTACTTATTCGAGAAGACATTAAAACTAAATTTGAGTGGATTTAATATTGCTAAAGGAGATAACAAGCATGAAAAAAATACGAAGCGAAGCCTATCAAACATAAGCCGCCATGATAGATTGGTTGAGCAGACAAAAAGAATTGTTATCATTTCGACAAGTATTTGTTTCCTCTTATTTTTAATGAAAAGTAAGAAGAATTTTATAGCTCATGTTTATTATTCACTTACATCTACTTATTTCCTCATCGTGAGGATCCCGTATAGCACCCCTAATAGAAATACTCTGGTCATTGATAAGTTTTGTAACGCGTAACTAGCCAAAAATTAGACGCTTGCAAGTGGCTTGTAGGGTTTTGGCGAGGTACTTGCAAGTGTCTAGTATTTGGCTAGTTGAGCGTTACAAAACTTGTCAATAACTAGAGAATTTCTATTCGGGACCGGATATTTTTACGTTGCCTCTCCGTAGCATCTTCACTCATTCTCCGTGTATCCACGTAGAGTCCACGGAGATGCGCATCTCCGCATCGTTGTGCGACGTAGAAATCCGGTGGATATGCTGTTGGGGATGTGACACACGCACTTTTTCCAATAAACTAAAAACTTTTGACAAAGTATTTGAGTAATTTTCTATTCTTTCAATATTTTTTACAGGTTTGCATCCGTTCGATGTGTCGAAATGATAAAGAAAATTCCTTCTCGTCAGCTCAACCAATCCATCATGGGGACTCACGTTTGACAGGTCACGCTTCTCACGCTTCGCGTTCTCTTTATGCTTTTTATCACCTTCACCTGAATCCACTGAAATTTTGTTTTAGAGTCTCTTATTAATTATAAACAAACCATCTTTGGGTGGAATAAATTTGGAATACTTTTTGCTCACTGCAAGTACCATTCACTTACATCATTCCATTCTTCATATAATCCGAATTATTCCCGTAAACTTGGCGCAAAGTTTCCCTCTCATTTTGTATACATGGGTTCTCTGTTCTAATAGACGCCCTTAAGAAGATAAATAACAACAATCATTTGTCATGATTTGTGAATTTGAATTTTCTTTTCACTTTCAGAAACGATTCAATTTTCTACAACATGTTTTTGCAACTCGCTGCTCTAGCCAATTATTTGGTTATCGTAATCAATTCTGTTGATTATAACGATCTTGTCAAAGAATGCAGTTGGCGTAATCAACAGCACTGATTGTAACAATCGTGTAATTGGTTGTGATAACCAATTAATTGAATTGGTTATTCCAATCCTCCATTTTTCTTCGTGCGAACTTAGAGGAAATCGATATAACTTCTCAAATATCTGAAATTTACAGTACTTATACTAATGTCTTTCAACGATATTTTCCATCTATCACTCTTCTTCTTCTTGATTGGAAATGAACACAGTCTCCTTACAAGGCCTAAACGAATCTCTAAAGTAAATTTGACCGAAAAAAATTTGTTACCTCTAATTTCTGTTCTTTTGCTATAGTTGGAACAATTGCAGCTTCAGCTTTTAATAACTGATAATCAGATACCGGAAAAAAAGAGCTTCAATTGTTTGCTATATTTTTTGCTGATACATCTAAAAAACAGTTCCCATCGTTTTCTTTAGATGTTCTCAAGTGATCTCCAACCATATTGATAGTTTCAAATGCAGCTTCATTGAACGCGAAATAAATATCTTGAGCATAAGTGTAGTTTGATTATTGACATCAACAAGTTACCTCTCATACCAATGTATAAAAGAGAAAACGTGATTTACCGTGAAAAACAAAACCACTTGCACGTATGAGAATTCTCATTCGCATCATGGTGTAACTCTAGATACATATTTCACCGCGAAGAGACCGAAAGAACAGTACTTAGAACTGTCGAGGTTATTGATAACGAATGTAATATCAAGAGCTGCGAATTTGTAATGAAGAAATCATTTCAGTCAACATTTTAGCCGGGTTACAAACTTTGAAAGCCTAGTACATATACACGTAAGATGTTTGGCATGAGTCCTGTTCATGAAACTATCTTATACACTAGATCTCATACTCTTGGTTACTTGCCAGATCCATTTGTTTTCACCGGGGAATGGGATGAAGTGAAATTTGACCGAGAGATAAGAATCAGTACAGTTATAAAACTTTGGTAAATTCCGGTCGAGAGCCGAAGAATGAACAAGTCGATATCATACTAAAAAATATAGATCAATCTATCAGGAATCTATGAGAAATCTTTGCTATAAGTGTTCTCAAATCCGAAATAGGAAAAAATCGATTATTGCATCAAGAGTAGTGAATGAATGAATCATCATCCACTGATAAACTGATAAAACTCATTCTCTAAGTAGTGAGTAATGTTTTATATTTTCAAATAAACAAAACATTAATCTTGCGAAGAATGTTTAATATTTTGAATGAACACAGTTGGTTATAATTTTTTGTATTCACCTGAGTTTTTACCTGAACGATCATCACAATTCGTACCATGCACAACGTAAGTAAAACGTTTTAAGATTATTGATCACGATACAAAGTTTGTTTGTCATGTGCAGTATGCGATCAAAGTGCAAAGAGAAAAATAACTATTCAATATTCTAAAATTGAGAATTTGTAAAAGAGGATAAATATGAAATTGTACACATATCTCATTTGAGGGATGTTATAAATAAATTATATGAATAAAAAGACTTACAATATAAATTCTTCCTAGAACATTGTAAGATGTGAAATCGTTTATTTTCATATGCCTATGTCCTATGTGAGATGATTCTTTCTCATCAAAAGATACGAAATCAAGTATAAGATGGAGAACCAACCACATGCCGTATGGAAAACTTGGAAGAGAAAAAAATCTAAGTTCATACAATGGATTCGTTCTTTCATCGGGAACGCGTTAATTATCGTTATCTTTCGAAGAAAATCGTGTTAAGCTTTATTCAAAAGGTAAAGTGCGTAACGGTAATATATATATATATATTACTCGAAAAGTATTTCTCGTAGTAAAGTAACGAGAAGGAGGTTCAGCTGAAAAGATCCGTTGTTCCAGAAACTATTGCGGAAAAGCTAGCTGTTACACTTGGAGTGTACAGTTAGCACACTCATGTATATATGTATTTTTGTATGAAAGAAAGAAAAGGAGACTACTACTACCGCGTGTGTCGTTTCTGACGCACCCTCGCACACAGAAACCCGCAACAGCTGACAAAGAAGTGAGTTGAGAATGCGTGCAATGTATTACGGTAACACACGTTCTGTGTGAAAAAGGTGAAGGAAGTATGTGAATGAGGTATTTGGGTCTGTCTTTGTCCTCATCCTGGAATTCCAGTTTTAGAAATTTACAATTTTATGGTTTTTCGGTTTGTATCCAGGTATATTATAAAGTTTCCTCGTGAATAGAATCTTACGTCTTGAATTTAATATCTGGTATTGATACTATAGACGATTTATACTATGCGGGTCTGCCTCTTTCCTTCTTTCTTCGTCCTTTTACTTTTTTCCACATTTTAGAGAAATTGTGAGTTCAAAAAATAGCGCGTTTAGAGATGTTCTTGCCTTCCATGAGAAATCTATTCTACATTTCGGTTTACAAAGATAACAATATTGTTTCAAAAGCGCCACTAATATTGAGAAAAGTATACAAATATACGATATGTTCCCTCACATACTGCACCCATATTTTCTGTACCTCCTGTTCATTTACATTACTAATGTATTTCACGCATTGGAATACCTCTGACTAATTAGATCTAGCATCGTGCTTCGACGTACATCACTGACATTTAATACGAACCAGCTGTTCGAATATTACAAGCAGTTAAACACCGTTATATATGTTTCAATTTTCATTAAGTGGACACATCTGTTTTCTATTAAGGCATGTGTCCTTCCCCCTACAGTCATCGAAAACCACAATGGAATGATGGGACAAATTTTCATCAATTGAGACGATTCATTTTCCACATGATTCTCAATTATTATCTTTTATCCAAAATATGTAGCGTATGAGAATTGATGATGAAACACGTATCCTAAAGTTTTCTTCAGAATTTTCGAAAGAATTTGATTTTGTTTCATATGACGCGAGTGGTGCTTGTATTGAATTCTATGGAATATGATAGCTTCGTTGTTGGGATGTATTAACAGTGTTGGACTGGCTTGCATCAAGGCTCCCGTCTAGGAAATAAGTTCGGCCCCCTAATGAAGCTGAAACTGGCAGCCGTAAAGCTAGCAGTCGATTGTCATAACTTACACACACCTTTAATTAACAATTTAAACGTCTCAAACGTATAGTGGGATGTCATTTGATTTATTTCTGGTGTAAACAAAGCTTCAACAACGCTTATTCGAAAGTTAGATCAATCGTCTGCCAGCTTTACGGCTGTTAGTTTCAGTTTCATGGCCCCCTATACTGAAAAAAAATGTCCTCTCACCAAATAGCATATTCCTTGGAATCCTGTTGCTGAGTTCTGAATCGTTTATTGGAACGAATTGATTACTGAATACCGAAATACTCAGCTGTTGAAGACCCAAAATCTTGCGATACATTCTTGAAACGATATTTTCAGTTCGAAAGAGTTCATTCGAGAAGTTAAACACCGATGATTTTTCCGATTTTGTGAGTTTGAATTTTCGTTTTGTTCTTATGAGGGATTTGAACTTCCACAACATTTGGGACCAATAAAACATTCAATCAAATCAAATAATGGAATGCTTACCTCAAATAATTCGGTCCTCTTAATAAATAATGTATTCGCCACAAGTAATCAATTTTGGTACCCAATTGAATAATTAATTTCTACAGATAAATATTTTATGGAGAGAGGACAAATAAATATCTTTTCGCACTGTAGACGGAGCATATCCTCAAGAAAATCACAATTTTATCATAATTCATAAACTAAGAAAAGAAAACTGAGAACTGGATGGGCCCCCGGCGATCGCCGGGGAGCCAGTCCGACACTGTGTATTAATTAATTGTTCCGATTCAAAAAATTTCGATTTCATTGGTGTTCAAACCTTGATTTGCTCTAATTCTAGGGGAAATAAACATTCTAAAGGTTCAAAGAGTTACTGTTTGTGAGTCTACGCCAACCTTTTCCATAGCAAACTCAACTTCTCCGGCTGAACTTTTTTTCCCATCCAAGCATTTCAATACCCCACCTGGATTACGCTGCAGTCGCTAGAATGATAGCAAAAACGGAGTTTTTAGTATCATACCTACGCCAATTGCGCGCATGCAGTTAACGTATGATGCACTGTGAAAAAATCCCACTGATCTCGTATCTATAAACTACAAAGTGGATAGACGATCGGTAGAAATTCTTTGGATGAATAGAATCTGATAGAAGATCCTGAGCTTGTAGGGCAAGTGCCATACACGGAAAACAATAATGAGCTGCGAGATGGATAGCCATTTTTTTAGCTCCTACAGCTAAATTTTGGCTGTTGTAGCAAAATTTTTAACTCTGCCAGCCGGATCTTAGCTAATGTTGCTGAGAAATTTGCCCTGTCACGTGAGTCCTAAAATATTCAGCTATCATAGCTCAAATGTAGCTGAGACAGCTAAAAATGTCTTCCCGTGCATTTTGGGTGGCGAATTTAAACAATATGAGCATATTTTTTACAAATATATTTCATGTATTCACGTGAATATCCGTTCAATTAATCATTCGGCAATGTACTTGAAATTCTAAATTTTAAAAGATCGTACATGTACACTGTAAAAAATGATGGCAGCAAAGTTCCTCCATACATGGGGAATTTTTCACCATAATCTGGTGGACTTTGCCTTCATTTGTGAAGGACTCAACACCCAAAAAAACAAAATAATTCCTCACAGTGGTGGGAAAAATCCCTCATTTTTGATGAAAAAACAATTCCCCCACGATGAGGGGACGAAATCCACCAACAGTGTGAAGGAAAACTCTTCATTTCACATTGTTCACAGTGTACCACACAACAATGGCGCATATTAATTTTTATTCATTAACCCTTTGTCGTTAGAAATTTCCCCTACCATTTGATTTTAAGGTAATATGGTTGTTTCTGGTTGGAGTCATTGAGTATTCATTTAGATTTTTCTTTCTATTGGACGAAAAGATGCGAACGCATAATGAAAATTCACGGTTTGATTTATTTTTCCATATCCATGTGCTCTTATATCAATGGAATGCGTATGTTGATATTTCTTTCACCGAAAAAAGTAATTAGTTACCCTTACTTCAAATTAGTTTCAGCAACTAGATACAGTTGTTGATATTTGGATAACTAAAACAGGCGTTGGCTCAACTAAATTTAAATTTAATTTCTCTGAATTTAGTTGCTGTTACCAATTTGAAGTTGCCTTTACTACAACTTTTATTACCGGCTTCTATTCTTTTATTACTTGGAGCTAATTTTCATAACTAACTTCAGTTCATCCGGTCAAATGAATTATTTTTTTCGTTGTTTATTTATTAATGTAGTTTTGAATCGCAATAACTAATACCAACCAAGCAAAACGGCCTGCTGTTGACATTGTTGGTACGAAACGTGATGTGTAAACATAGCCTCAAACTTGTGCTGCTCATTACTCAGACACAAGTATTATAATGATGTTTCATTTTTGCTCTTGTATGTTTGATACAATGAATGATTCAAATGATTGAAGCATAATAACCACCGTGTAAAATATAATGGAATACTTCGCTTTTGCTTAAGAATAATCGAATTCTACAATTGTTTTATAAATGTTTATTGAAATATTTATTCAGATAAGATTTTCTCATTCCAGCATCATTTTTGTAATCAATGTATATATGTTCTTGATTCTTTCTCAAATTTTCCATGGAACATCATTATTTAGTCATTCTTTGAATAGTTGCATGTTTTTTCGACACAAAATTGAAAGTAATCCAAGAATTTTAGGTGTCATCGTGTCCCGTCATTCAAATTTTCGCGCGAGATCGGTCGGGCATGTTCCCTCTAACACTAAAATGGATGACGCTACAAGACAAAAACCAATGTTTTTGATGATTTCTAAATTGAGCATAACTATCAAACTAAATGGTCGAAGTGATTGGAACAGTGCGTTGAAATAGGTGGACAATGGAACTTTTCGTCGCCAAGTTTTTAGCAGTATGCCAACAGTGTCAGTTTGGAGAAAATCAATCACTTCCGGTATTTTAACCGAATTTCATCCCCACTCCCTAACTTTTTAACATCTTTACTCACTGATATCTTCCGAACCGTACGGATAAGGTTTTTCATTTTTACATATTAGGTGTGAGAAACAATGTTCTTTGAAATGAATCAAAAACAATGGTAAATAAACAGTATTGCTCAAAACGACTAAACTACCTTAATATAGCAGAACCCCTGGTTGATGACCTCTATTGATCTTCGCCAGATCTCATTGCAATTTTACGAAGGTCTGATTGATCTCTGTCCAATTTAAATAAAATTTGGCAAAGATCAATGGGTTCCTCAAACTAGGGAGGTGGTGTTTCGTACAGTTCCAGCGGCAAAAGGTTGAATCAGCACTTGATTATCATTCAGAAATTTTTTTCGTCATATTTTACAAGACAAGAATAATGATAGAAAGTGAATTGTATGAAAGTGGATTTATGATCTTTAAATCTCCATCCAAAAAGTGGCATTCCCTCTGCAAGCTCAGGGTCTTTCATCAACTTCAATTAATCATAAAAATTTCGTATCACGAAGTGGCATCCCCCTTATTCAGTGTATAGTATACAGAGATCAATGAAAAGTTTTTCTGAAAATTCCAAAAATGTGAGTATAATTTTGTACAGCCGCTTTCTTTGGAATTTTCAGATGAATTTTACTGAATTTCAATTGAATTTAGGAATGCATTCTGAAAAATTAGCGAAATTTTTCTAACAATACAGAAATTAGTGATAGTAAAAAATTACAGTCAGTATTCTCTAGATATTGATCGCATTGAGGAAGTTATCAGAAATTCAGTGTAATTCTCAACCATTCAACTAGGATTAGAAATAAGAGGAACTCATTCGATAGCATTAAATCGATTCGAATCAAGATTTCCATGTATCACATTCATTCGATTTTCTTCCACGTCTGGGTCTTGAGGGGAGTTTTTTTCCTAGGAATCGTGTCGCTTCCCCCATCTAAATATCTTCACGCTCGGCATTATCGTTTGTGTTCGTGGATTCATAAATTGTACACGGCGGTTGAATTTTCTTCCACGGATGAATCATCTTCATTCTCGTGAAGTTTCCATTCGGTTGAAAAACGTGAGATAAAAATGATTCATCAAAATGTTCATGGAATGATGAAACATATATTGAATGTATATATTCATTTTATTATCTTGTTTTGTGATTTATTCACGGACAAAAAACATATGGTTCGACGTATGGGTGGAACAAACGAAAGAAGGGGAATAGAAGGAAATCGAATACGTACTGTTTTTAAATGAATCCCAGAATTTTTCCTCCACTACATGGAGATTTTTTGACATTCAGATATCAGGGACACTTACGAAATAATGTATTTGTGGATTATTAGTTGCAAATTAATCAGAAAAATACAGTACTTTTCTTCCGGAAATAATGCTTCAATAATATATTGTTGAGGAATGAGAGCGAGTGCGCTAATGAATAGTGACGCTGTCCGCAAAACATATTATGTGAAAAAAAATTCACAACCAATCTAACCCATTTAGTATGGGAGATATTAATATTTGTTACACAATAAATTATAGCTTCAAAGTTTCACAACGTGCATTTTTCGAGCTATTCGTTCTCTGGTGAATCGGATGAATATAATTGGAAATAACGATGAATCCATGGGTACTCATGGAAATTTATAATGCTGAAAGCTCCTTTAGTTCATATAAAATACAAAAATGAGTGATTTTATGGATATTGTTCGAACAAAGTCTCAACTCGCAGTGACGAATGCTCAATCCTTCATTCATTAGTGCCCTCACCCTATTATATATGAGCAAAAAATTTCAAAAAATGGGATGAAGGTAAATAGCTATATCTTCGTCACTGGATATTATTTCGTCCGGATGTTAAATAATGATAAAAGTGATAATCAAACAATTTTGAACAAATTGAGTATATATTTCGTATTATCATGAGATGTGTTTTCAACGTTTTGTACCGAAGAAAATTCACCATTTGTTCATTTGTTCACAGGCACTTGATTCATCGATTTTAAAATGTCCTGACGAAATCATATCCAGTGATGGAAATATAGCCAGTTACCTCAATTATACATACGAAGAAAAATAATATATCACTCTAGCAGCTAATACATCAATTCTGTCAACAAATTTGTTTATATTAACAAAAAAGTTCAGTTGTGTCAATCATTTTCCTTGGGTTTTCAGCTACGATTTTTTTTCGTAGGCGCTGTAATAACATATCGATTTGTTATGCCAGCAAAATGCCAGCTTTTTTCTTTGTGCACTGAGAAAGACGCATGTTGTATCAGATATATCAACACAAAATTTTTTATCCAAAAGTCAGATGAATTATTGACAATAAAAAAAAATCTGCATTATTGTACAACGAACAATTTCATTTCAATTTTTTCTTCATTTACGTGATCAATTGCATTCCGATTCACGAGAATTCAGAAAGGCAAGTAATAAATCGAATGAACACAATTTGAAATATTTCAACGTTCATAAACATCAATATGCATCATCCAACTGGACCTTCTTTAGAAATAACGAGGTGGGTGATTCATTTCATGCAGTATATAAAATCAACGAGCGATTCATCACTGCATTGTCTAGGAAGCCTGTGCTCGGCCAAAATGATTGATCAAGTCGTTTAGAATACAAAAGTGAGAAAGAAGCGAACGCTGTTTATTGTGCAAAATAAACATGCAATTCAGACAGCGTGATCTACATCAAATGAGTTTTTTCATATACTAAAAGTCTAATTATATTTCTCAATACTAATTTGAGCAAATGTTTTAGAATTCTTATCAAAGCTCGACTACTGACCAGGTACAGGAAATAAATTCTAGAACTTGCTACACGGAACTACAATCCGTTCTTTCCCATTTCGTCTCGAAGTTTTCCAATTATTAAAACTATTCTTGTGTTATGACTCCGATAGAAACTTTCAACCACTCTTGAATTCTTTTGATCTTGTTGAAAGTTCCTTTTGTTTCTCAAGTTGTTACCTCACAAGAGACTCGAGAAATAAAAAAAATCTGTCATATCAGCGAAAAAATTCTCCGTTCATGAACTCACAAAAGGGACGCGTGTGTATGTGAATTGATCGGTGATAGTTCCGTACGATTGGACTGAGCAAAAGAAAAAGTAAAAATGATAATACTGAATTTTTCTCTCACATTATACAAATAACGTTGGTAGAAATTTATAAAACGCGAAAAAGGTGTCCAAACTTTCTTCTGCTGAAAAATCGACAAGTCTAACATCAATCAAGCGGAAAGGTTTATATTTGCGCTGCGCTACCACCTCTTCTCGAACTAATTATAACCTTTACTCTGTTTGCGATGCAAATAGCATACACTACACGTTCGTTCGGTCAAGACCTCGGCGCGCATATGTGGGCAGGTATATAGGTAGTATCACTGTCACCGTGACTACAGTCACTCGTCCCTCCATTTGTCTCTAAGCGATCTATTCGCAGTACAGTGAACTCGATTGCTACATAACACATAGAATGAGTTGCGCATTTATTTCAATGAAGGCAGTTCATTATTGTGTGTACCAATTATCTGATAAAACAAAAACAAATCTTCACCGATTCACGATTTCCAATAATATGTTGATTTTTATTTGTAATACCGATTAGTATATAAATAATCCTCAACTCGGGATAAAAGGGGGTTTCAGTCATAACTGTTTTTCTACTTTTTATAGTGAAACTACGAAAATTTTAAGCATTTCAATTTATGATGTTCATCCCTGAATCTCTTTTTAAGTCTAAATTGACAATCAGTTTGTTCAATATTGATAAATTCGGTCTCCCCGTGTAGAATTCATCCTCCCCTCAAACCGCAAATAGTAATAAATAACATTCATAATAATAATCATGAGTTATCACGACACCCTCAAGTGGAGGGTTATATTCCCCTTGTAGCCGAATTTCGAAAACAAATAGATCTATATTTCTTCTCACCGAAGGAAACTTATTTCGATAGAAGGGGGAAAGGTAACGTCAAGACTTCCAATTTATTTCCTCGTTATTTTACCCACAATATTCTGATCAATCACCTACGTTCGCGCGTATATAGCTCTCAAATTCTTGAGTGTACAGAGATGAATACATAAGAAGCTTTGAAATTTTCCCGAGATAATTGGAAAAGTTTTAAAAACGTGAAACGGTGATTGAAAAATATTTTCTCAACTTGTTTTGAGGGGTTAGACCACAATGGAGGACGACATGAATTCAGGTTCATACACATTCTACGTTATATTCAATGTACAAAAACATGGGTCAACTATAGATTATGCTGCAGTTCACATTAAATTTGATGTAAAATGTGTATGGAGCTGAATTCATGCGTGTACTGGAGAACAACTTCCAGCAAAATCATTAAAATTAATGTAGAAATTTCCAACAGTGTACATTGAAACATTGAGAAACGATAAGTTGAAACTTCTGCCGGTTGTCATAACTTTTTGCCGGGAATTTTCATTACGGATTTAAGAATCTAAAACGTTCAGGGGAATGCTACCCAATGGATTCCTAGTGTAAATCAACCTTCCGCAAATACGGTTAATCGAAGGTTAGAACAATCGATTGCTCAGTCAATAGTTATATAAAGCTGAAACTACCAGTCCAAAGTTGGCAGCCAATGAATGTAACTTTTGATAAAATCCTTTCATTAAATATTTGAGTAGCTAAATTGCGTAAAAAGAAAGTCTTAAATTCAGCTCATTTCGTGGCTGAATCTATGATGCAAACAAATTAAGCCGAAAAAACAATCGTCGACACAATGGAATAAGCATTGTCTGAAATTAAGATGCAAACAGATTAAGACTTTCTTCTTACAGTGCACTCAATCAATTCCTGATACGAAAGGTATTCGGATTGAGTTCAGTGAAAAGTTACAACAATCGGCTGCTAACTTTTTACTGCTAGTTTCAGCTGCATTGTGGTTGCGGCCGGCAGCTTTCACTTCATTGAGAAACTCATCAAAATTTTCGTTTCGAAAAAACTTCCAAACTCGCCGAGTTACGCCGCTTTGCGTATCCTCATAAGTTTCACGCCTGATTGGATGGTGTATGTAGAGATCGATCGGAAAGGGATTTCTTTCCCGAATTATTGAATTCAATAATCTTCCAAAGGTAAATTTTCAAATTAGGACGGATGCATGCGGAATAAGTGAAAATTACACATTTCAAAACATTATATCGAAATGCTGAGAAGGATATAGAACAATCTCATTTCCATAAAAGATCGAGTTAAAACTTTTTCGAACCGCAGACAATCTCCAAGGAGACTTATTAAATTCAATGTTCCTACAACAGTCAAACTCTTAAAGAAAATAGTAACTTCAAAGTTTGTATATTTGTGTTAAAAAATAAATGTTGTCGTTATGTTGGTTGATTGAGAGAATTGGATGATTCATTATATGTTTAGATTGAATATCTGATTGATACAAGTTATGAGAGAACACGTATTTTTCAAATTTCAGGTCAAAGTAAAATGTTTCTCCGTTACGAAAATAAATAATCATCAATGAAATTTTATCAGTCTCAACTTCACTCAATGGACTTCTATAATTTAATAATCAATGTAATAGAATTCATGGATTGCGAAGTTTTACTTTTCAATGCTTTCCCAAAGATAAATGTTTTTTTTTTCGGTTTCGGGCGAAAACCGAGACCGAATTTCGGTTAGTCTCTAGGTGTACACGCACAAAAATTACTTGTCACATTTACTACAATTTGGAATATAATCAGGGACGGGTAGAATTTTGGAGTATAATTCACTGCAATTGCCATTGAATCAACTCCAATTTAGTTGAAATTACTACAAGTCGTTTGAAATGGTGATAGAAATTGTACCTGTTTCAGAATTTACCGCAATTATTTTCTGTGTATGTGATTCCGCGAAAACCAATCGGTCAACACAAAAATAGAAAATATGTTTTTCATCTATATTGCACTGGTCATCGTGTGACGGAGCGTGTTATTATTATTATTATTATTTTTTTTTAAATCATTTTTGGTGACGAGAAAAAAAATCCCTGAATTTTGAATACAATTTTTGGACTCAAATTACATGATTAATAATTATTCGACGAAACATGATATCACAAAACCGTCGGTCATATGAACTAGGCCTTAGAATGAGTGTACCAAATTTTAAGGCGATTCGTTGATTAGATCTGGGAATATCGTGTACACCGTATCGAAAAACATAGTTCTTAGAAAACCGCGTTCCACGTTTTGATGAACTAAGAGGAGCAATAGCCGGAATCGAGCCCAACTCTATGTTTGTATATAGAGTAACCATTTTATTCATTGAAGTAGCTATGAAAGTAGCTCCGTGTCAGTGGAATTATAGCTATTTCGACTAAAAGAAATGTAGTTGGCCTCAAATCCGGTTACATTCTTGTTCTCACTTTGTTATCAGCTCGAAATTTCAATGAACAAGCAGTCTGGCGGGTATGAGACCTTTTATCCCTCATTCTGGAGGGTTCGAAGAATTCGTTGAGCCAATATAAAATATATAATTTTCCTAAAATTTCACAATAGGAAGGTTCTCATCGAGCGACCCCAAAATGAAGTGATTTTCTCGAATTCTTTTTTCTTGGAAAGAAGTCAATCAAGGACTCGGGGGTTTTCACACTTGTTAAATGAGTCTTCAAGTATATCAAGAAATTTTTTCTCAGTAAAAAATAATGCCATGGGAGTTGTTAATACGTTTTGAAACATAACCACCGAAAAAAACAGTGATCAATCGCGGGCACCACTGTAGCACTAACAAAAATTATCAGAAATCAAAAATCCAAAATTGTCTATAAAATATATTGTATTTATTAGAGTTTGTACTTATAAAACCAAGGAAAACTCAAAAATTGGAAAAATCACAGACATGCAAACTTTTGCACGGAGAAAAAAAAAGCTGTTGAGTTCACTTGCGCGAGAGTAAAAATATCGCCAACTGTCGAAATGTCGTTGGAGTTACCACAGTTTTAGTTGATTTTGCGATGGCGAATGTAAGATCCACACCAGCTGAAGTATATCTTACCCTCGCCGCTGTAGAATACACTAAAATTGTGGTAACTCCAACTACATTTTCACGTTAGCGATATTTTTACTCTTCTTTTTTTTCAGTGTGGTAGGGTTTTTTCACCTCTTTTTTGCTCTTCAAAGTGTTATAAAAAGAAAAAAAAGGCAAATGACATCTGCATTTAGGTTCATCCTCCAATAAATTCAATCAGCTTCAAAATAAAAAAAAAAAGAGCGATCCGTTCAGTAGTTTTTGAGATATCATGGAGCCAAACTTGAAAAACATGGTTCCGAGGAAAACGCCTTGAAAGTTTCGGGATACGAATCCTTCAACTTGAGAAAATTTTTTTCATGTACTTTGAGACCCATTCAATGAGTTTCAACTAACTCGAGTTCTCAATTCACGGAAAAAATAATTTAGCTGCAGCAGCTAAATTTTAGCTACCACCGCAAATAAATTAGCTGCAAATGCACATTTTTTTGCTATAACAGCTAAAATTTAGCTGCAGGAGTTAATTCAATGGCTGTCCATGTCCGTGCTAGCCACTTAGGTGCTGTAGCTGAATTATTCTTTTCGTGTTTACTTCCTTCTTAAAAAGAAAAAACTTCGAAAAAATTACCTCATTTCGGAATTCGCTTGATGAGAACCTCCCCTTAACGTGATACTCGAAGTGACCATTGACATCCCTCGACCGGCATAATACATCACGTTCAGACCTCGATACGTATATGTAACGCATGACAATGACCCTCAAATGAGTTAATACATTAATCCATAGAAAGTCCCCTGATAAAAAATATGGATCGTTGTCGTTCGCTTCATTGATCTACATAACCCTGTTGCTCTCGTGTGCACACGTATAAGTGTCTGCACCTAACAGCTTGAGCATCGTGAATAGATAATTACTTGTGTCGACGAGGCATGAAATTGAATCGCTTTTGCATGCTGTAAGTCCGCATAAAGCCTCTCTCCTAACGTAATACGAAGTAAGGTGTCTTATACAACGCCACCACCTGAAAGCAATTTTCAATTCATGAAAAATTGAATTCTTCATTGCTTCTATGAAAGATCAAGACGGTATTGTTTCGTATACACGTTATTTCACTACGCAACAGCACAACAATAACACTCGGAAGAGTTGTATTATCTGTTATCGTATACATTTCTAAATATAACCACGATTGCTTTTATTTTCGTTCGCAACCGCACAACGTAGGAATGTGAGTCAAACTAATTCATTTTGATTGTGCATGAACAATGTCATCGAGTCATTCTTTTTGTATTTATTTTTCTCGTCTTCGAGCCTGTGTGTTTTTCATGCAGGGTCCTTGAAAATACCATATGCGCACAAACGTGAGATGGAAAAACATCAATATCCATCGAGAAACCCTTCTCCTTAAAGAACCGAAAAAGGAAAAAAACAAAGATCCATTCCACATATGACATTTCGAATACTAAAATCCAAACTTTTATCATAATCCATCAATCTACTGCACATGGGATGAAAGTCAATAATGAATTTTGCAAATCCCAGACAGGAGTACGAAATATCAGATTTCGATGAAGATCTAATCAATTCTATCTGTCATCGAAAAAAGAGGGGAGAAAAATACACGGCATGGGACATCTGTTCGTTCCTTTTCGAATCTTCACACGAAATAGTGAATTACGATGTTGTGTTGAAAGAGAGACGAGAGAAGAGAAGCAACGACAGTTGCCCGTATCTAAACGCATGTCCCACATGACGAAGACCTCTTATACGTCGTCATTTTATTATATACACACTGTGTGTTGTGTTCATTACAGAATTTACAGAGAAAAATGTATGATCTTCAGGAAATGCTAAAATCTTCTTGTACACGTCAATTTTCAATGGAAAGATAGGTGTTAAGTGTTTCCTGAGAGATCGTTACATTCAATCGACAGATTAAAGCGAAACAATTACGCCCCATCCATAATTATATCTCTTTCCGCACTCGTGAACGGAAGGGGAATGGAATTGTTCCGTTTTATGATTTTAAGAGAGCATACGATACATTGTGTTATCCCATCGAAATGTATGCGACACGTGATACGTACGTGTACCGATGAAAATCGTCTCGTTATAAGGGCAAACGGCGGTGGGTGATTCCCCTCTGGAAATGGGAAGCTGGAAGGGAAGAAAAATACACATACATCTGGCCGCGTATATGGGTTTATTTTAGGCTGTCTTCTGGATGGCGCGTGTACAGACACGGGCACCCTCGCTTCTTCGTCCTTCTCTCGGTACCCTCCTAGCCCTGGCGTGGACGAGCACAAGGCACACAGATTTTACTCCCCGAGAAGAATGAGCCGAGTCCCTAAAAACTCGTGTAAACAGGATGAGAATGGAATTCGAGTTCGATAAAGAAACCCATCAGATCTGCCTTTTTCCCTTTATTTTTAGTACCGAATTCCGTATTTTTCTTTCCACGGGATGTGGCTCTTCGGAGAGATTTTATCTTCGAATTCTATTAAGATTATTACAATTCGGAAGGGGATATGTACATTTTTCTTCTAAACGAACTGTCTTGTAACTGATTTCATGTAAAAATAGGAAGGGGTATGGGCTTCGAAAAACAAATTTGTGCAATAGTAATCAAACCACGTTTCAATTATTCATTCAGTATTCAAGTATATGGAGCTCTTGTGGAGAGTTATGAGATCAGTGTATGAAGCTGAGATAATCTGGAGCCACACTGCGTAGTTGGAAGCCAATCAATCCTTCCGTTAGTAGAAATGCTCTACACGGAAAAAATTATATGACTGTGAGAGTTCGAAATTTATATAACTCCAGCATTTCAATTATTTTTGGTCATGCAAGTTCAAAATTCGAATCTTCAGAGTTCAAAACAACATCGAACTCGTATAGTCACACGATCCACGCCATTAAATCCAATAGTTTGGCGTGAGAGAGTCCGATCGCTTGAGCTCTCGCAGTTCGACACAGCGCCGCACTCTCTCACGCCAAACCATTGGATTTAATGGTGTGGATCGTGTGACTATACGAGTTCGATGTTGTTTTGAACTTCTACAATTCGATTTTTTAACCGAGTCAAGTCAAAAAGTTGCACTGTTACTGCCCAAATTACATTTGAACTCTTTCAGTACAAGCAGTTGTATTGATTCAGTCCTAAAATTTTTCCGGTGTAGGCATTCACGAGTTTTGTAACGCTCGCGCTAGCGAAATACACTTACTAGGGCCTCACTAAATACTTCTACAGTACTCGTAATACTTGTAGTATTCGGTAAGGTACTCGCAAGTGTCTAGTATTCCGCGAGCCCGAGCGTTACAAAACTCGTGAATGTCTAGGCGTTTCTACTAGGATCCTGATATGAAAGACATTCGGACTAAATTTTGGCCGCTAGTTTCAGTTTCGCGATCAGTGCATAACTTCAAATTCAAGAAAACTAACTGTGGAGAGAGATACATGGAAAAACGTGATCAACTGCGGGAAGAACAGCCATTTTTTTAGCTCGTATAGTTCAAATTTCAGCTGCTGTAGCAAAATTTGTAGCTCTATCAACGGAATATTGACTAATGTTAGTATGAAATTGACTATCCACTAGGTAAAACAGTTGAAATAGCTCAAATTTCGATCCACATGACTCTGTAGACATTTTTTTACACGCAGAAAATAGATGTGTTGAAAAGTCCCATAATTTATTGAGGATCAGCGCCATTCTGTGACAGATGAAGTTTTGATTTGAATTTGCTTTTAAAAACTCCCATAATTAGATGTATTTCTACAAGAAATTATGGTACTTTTTAAGCTCTATTCAGGCAAATAATTTCATTCATCACAGACTGGCGCTGATCCTCAATAAATTATGGGACTTTTAAAAATATATTTTTCTGCGTGTACTTCAGGAACTCGAATAATCATTTATTTCCTTTGATAAAACCTATTTCAGACATACAAAGAGAATATAATACAATATTTTACAAAACTGGTTACAAGAATGTCAATAATTGAATTCCACGTAATAAATTATAAACTAACTTTCCCAATTACTTCAAGTAGAATATTGAATCCTGAATAAGTTGAGTGTATGAGAAAATCCGATAGAAGACGGTATCTCCTCATAGTAAGATATATATTTTTCCCCTTCGGCTCCTTACAAGAAAACAGTCAAAGATACATAACCCGAGGTATGTTTGCCGCTATGTTCTCTCGATGCAGAAAGCTCATTTCTTCGTTCTCTTCCTTAGATTCTATGACCGAAGTTGGCACATATACAAACGACAGGAAGGCAGATGTGTGGAAAGTTAACGACCCGTTATCTCGGTAGATGGAGTGAGCACGGTTAGTAGAAACGGCAGCGGTGTTGCTGAAACTGGTTGCTGCCAATTACCAGCAGAGGGATGAAGGAAGAAGCGGTACATGAAATGCGAGGAAAATTTATATTCGATATATCACAGCGTTATAAATATAATGAGGAAATATAAAACGTCTTGCATTGGACTCGAATCTAAATTCTCCACCTGCAAAACTTATATTATGTTTCATCTTTGATTGAAGTATCATTCACCTCAGTTAGTGTTCTGTTAAATTTATACAACTACAAAAACCGATTTATGCTCAACTTTTCAATATTGAGTTGCCAATTTTGTTGATTCGAATTCATGGGTAATAGTATGTACACACGAGTACTGTGAGTTTCGTCTCGTCTCTACAAGGGAACACATTCATAATGATTATTATTGATTTCTCGTTACAGATATAACACAGAGATACACTTGTCTCACTGGATTTTGACAGAAAGACAGATGGAGTTGACATGGAACTGATATGTATCCAATTGATACGAGCCAGATATGTCGTTTCAGTCTCTCTGCGTGTGTACCAATTAGTAAATACGTTGTAATTAAATAACGATCTGAAGTCAACGTTTAGTTACATTATTTTCAACTTGATTGATCGTTGATAAATATTGTTTCAAAGCTGGGATAATTTTGTTATTTTTCTTTCAGCAAAGGAATGGAGCACGTGGAATGATTGTGAGTATTGAATTCCACTTACAAAGGATATTCAGACTTCTGAACGATATTCTATGAACCAAGAATTATTGTGTTCATTTGAATTAAAATTCTCTGATTCACTTTTAGAGCAAGAACAACAATTCTGTTATTCCGTCTGTAAAGTGGAGATATGGAGATCAGAAATAAGTCTGGAGAAGTTATATTAGGGGTACACAAAACATAGGAGGAGATTAATTTACCTTCCAGGAGATGAGTGCCTAATAGACAGGATAAGAGTTAAATTATCTCTGTGGTGTATGGAAATGCCTTTATCTTATGTTACGGTTTTCCCATTACAACCTCCTTCCTGACTAAGAATGATATATTTCAGTAATCTGCTGTCTTACGTGGTCTGAATAATTTGCAATGACGTAGACTTTTATATTTTGTGAGAAGTTTATCTCCAATTCGATGATTTTGATTATTTCAAGTTTTTCGAAGAGAGAAATTTTGTTATTTTTAGACATCAATGTTGATGAAAGGGAATGTTCGTGAAATAGTGGAATCTCATTATAAGTAACATTTTTTAGCGTCTTTTAAAAGCTTCTTCCAAAAATTTAATTTGTCGTGCAAAGGGACACGGATGTTGCTTCTATACTGTAAAATCAACGGTTTGGATTTCACACGTTTTGACGTCCCTCTCTTCAATGGACATGGGGTCATCGGCTTGCATTTGTTTCAACGCATGTAACAAATGTACAATCACTTGAAGTGCATTGAAAACAGTGACATCAAAGTGTGTGAAATTCAAACTCTTGTTTTTACGGTGTGTGAAGGATTTATTACATTAGAGAACTCACTAACAACAATCCAAAATAACTAAAAGTACATTATTATACACAAATGATAGGTGATAATCGGTCAAACCTCACTCTTGTTTGTGAAAAAATGCTTAACTTGTACATTTTCGTAACCTAAACCGCCATTATTCTCCGAAAATTTTTATAAATTTCAATATAAAGATTTCAACGAGAATCTACTGTAGTGTCACCACAAAATTTTCCGCGTTTCCACGAAGCACTCAATTCAAAAACATATTCAAATTTAATTTGAATTCCAGGCAAAGTTTTATAAAATCTCGATTTATTCGAATGATTATTTTAAACCAGTTTATTGAATTTCGCATGGAATTCTTCTGACATACTTCGTTGAGAAAACGGATAGAATACTTAATAAAATGTACTGAACGAACGGTACCAACTTCCTTATAATATCTCAACAATATCTCGGTAGCAGAAGTGGTAGACACGAAATGATGTGTATCGAGAAATTCGAGAAACAAAAGAATATCCATTACTAGACAAAGTATAGTCAAAAGAAGTAACGTACACTGGCGTTCTTCTTTCCTCGAAAACTCGACAACAATTGCTTCCGTGGAAGCCTCGACTGCGCTTTTAAATACTCGACAGGTAGAAAGACATGGTATGTAAAATCGGTACAAAGAAAAGATGTATGAAAAGAGAGTTGTAGCTGAAGTAATAGCGGTCGACACAGAAGTTTTGGGGAATAAAGAGGTGAAGTAACTGGACAAGAGGATTGTCCAGTTATGTGGAATTGTCAAAAACTGTTGGGTTCTTCGATGTGTACTGTTAGGACTTTTGTAATTTTCATTTTCCCTCGTTCTTTCACGATCTCTGTGATCGAGATCTGTATCGATTCATCGTACAATCAATATTTTAAACCATGGAATTCAGTTTGAATTTCAGATTAAGTTCTGAATCTCATAAATCACATAACAGAAGAAACAAAAAAAAAGGGAAATCGGAAACTATGGTTACAGAATTTACAACTAATTTCCATGAAACAGATATCCTTTCACGGTTGTAATGCTTGGTAATGATGACTAATCGGTTCAAGTAACTTTGATCGCTATATAAAGAAAGTGAAGAAGGTCATTTTGATCCCATTTATGATTTTGGCCGATTAGCTATGAATTTGTCGTATCTTGAATATCTTTCTCTAGTATCATTACGTGTAAGGGATAATGTTGAAAAGATAATTTCAACAAGAGTTCATTATCGAAAACAAATATTCATAGAATATGTGTTCGATTTCCAATTTTTGACACGCTAATACATCATTCTCTTCGAGTTAAAAGGAACAATTATTCACAGAAGTTTTTTTTCGACTTTATTGGTGAATTTTCCCCACTTTTAGGAACTATGCTACCATTTCGGTGTTGAGTCTCTTAAAAAGTCAGAGAAAAGTCCACATTTGAAGAGGATATCGCTGTCACTATTTGTAGGAAGACATGAGATACCGTCATCACGCTAACCTCGAGTTTATTCGGATCCTCTAGAACAAGGATTATCACAATTTTTGGCTACCATCACAATCCTGGCAAGATCTTACTCGATAAAGAATTTCGAATTGGGTCTATACAACATGAGACGTGAATTCACCAGCCCAAATTGTATTTATTTACAAAATTCGGTGAGAAATTTTACAGAGATTATTAACAATTTGACCTCAGTCAGATTCCGAAAAACCTTGTCGGATGTTCATGAAATGTCGAGTCAATCTAATTATAATTTCCAGGGAGGTACTGTTGAGAGTATAAATTATGAAAGAAGAAAAATTGTAATAATAATTAAACATTCAATCCATTTAAGCATGTCACTGAGAACGTCAATACCACGATAACAGTCGAACTAGTTGAATTTCAATATTATCACTGCAAACACGTTTTTCTTCCATTTAAAAGCGGTTTGTATTATTATCTATCCTCAAAGCAAAATGGCTATGAATTATATAGTTACCACTATCTAAACTAGATAGTTTCGAAAGATAATTGCAACTGCAATATCTGCAACATAGAATATACATACATGTAACGTTGCAAATCAGAGAAGTAGCTGTGCGTGAAGTTCTTATCGGGTTCACTCCAATCGCATTTCGAATCGTTGAAAATTTTCTCTTGCGTAATCTCAATTTATTTGTTCAAACAAGATAATTTTGGACTGAGCAAAGAGAAATTCATGTACGTCCGTATTTTAATTACCTGTTTCATAGTTTCGTTGGTTATGATACTTGTGTTAAGCTAAAGATTAAGAAACGACATATTTTCCATAAAGGTGATAGAATGGGAGGTTTGAGAACTGATATTAATATGGGACGCTAATTTTTACAACGAATGGAAATATGATTACAAGATTCGTAATTACATCATTCCAGTTATGAGACCAATTCTTCAACAATTGAAAAAAAAAGAAACAATTCTACTTATGTTTCGTTGAACGAATGTCATTTGAAATCTGAGATTGGTTTCACGTTTGGCTTGATAAATCAGGAAAAATCATCTTGTCAAATAAATTTTTATGTTAATTTATAAAAAATGTTCTGAATGGAAAATAAGTTCATCAATGTGTTAAATTCCATTGAGTGATGTGGTCGTGATTTTCTTATCGTAATTCACCAAGTTTTGAACACAAATTTTAGGAAGGAATTACAAACCAATAATAATTGTATACTCCAAATGAAGGTGAAGGCAAATTCATGGTTTGTAACACTTCGACTCAGATATATTTGTTCTAATTGAACCTATGTTCCTGTTATTACCATGCCAGTCAATTCCGGACTACACAGATTCGTGTCTAGACCGCGCCTGCTTTTCCCTTATGTGCAAGGTCACAGATCAGAATCGGAGATGATACAACTCTGTACATAAACCCCAATGAAATGAATGCATAATCCTGAATATCTTGCGCACGTACTGGATAAATTTTCATACGGTCACGAATGTTTTTCGAAAGTAGATCACACTATATATAGTCAATGTTTCTTGTTCACTTCATGTAGTGATTTTTTTCACTGCGGATTTATCGATTTCTCGAATTCTTTCACGCAAACGGTATGAATTTGTTTCTTTGAATGTTTCAAAAAAAAAAGAATAATCGAGATTAGAATTCTTCGTTTCTGAATCGAACTTCGAACTACACGGAGAAAAATGGAACTCGAGAATATTGAAATTTTTATAAAGATTTGAGTTCTTTAATAGCCTAGAAACGATAAGGTGTAGAAAACGGATTTTTATTTCATCATATGAAAGATTATGAATAATGCCTAACAGTCAAATTTTCGTATCTGCTTCATAAAATGCAATCCAACTGGCAGCCAATTGATGTAACTTGTGATAGAATCATTTTATCAAGCATTTCAGTAGCCAAATCGATTAATCCAAAGCCGCTCGATCGATTCTTGATATGAAAAATATTTGAATCGAGTTCAAACAAAAGTTATAACAATCGGCTGTTAGCTTTTGGCCGCTACTTTCAGCTTCATGGTAATTCAAATTTCTTTACTTTTTGTACAGTATTCGTAATCTCCCGTATTCTCAAGTCAAAATTCATCCTCTCAATCTTATCGTATCTAGTCTATTAAAAAACCAAGGAAAAGTCTTGGATTCTGATAGAAATTATTATATTTTCAAGCTCCATCTCTCTACGTGTACTTATATGGATTTCAAGTAATATTCTCAATGAACGTCTTTATTGCATCAAAAAACATACAAGAATTATCTACATTACCTCGATACGAACACGTTTACGCTAGCAGAGAAGGTTTATAATTTCAACTGACGTTGAATAGTTTTTCCCCTTTTTAGCATTTTGCATCGGAAAATAGTTGTTGATGTACGAGCAATTTTCATGAGTGATTCTACTACAATTCTGTTTTCAGAAAACATTACTCTTTGCACATAACTGACGTACCCTGTGTGATTGCACGAAACATCGTTTGAGTTGCATCATTTTCCCAACGAATCAGAAATTCTGATACTAGCCAGTATCTGATTGTTAACAGGTAATGGAGGTCCCATTTTATCGATTAAGTTCAAAAATTCAACTACCTCGAACAAAAATACACTATAAAAGGTACAAGTGAAGTTTCCCACAAATTTAGTGTCTTTTTACACCGGAAAAATAATTTAGCTGCAGCAGCTAAGTAGCTAAATTATTTTTCCGTGTATAATATTAAATTTATAATCTACCAACAGGATATTTTCGCAATAAAAAAGTCATGTTGCTGAAGTTTGAATCGTTTACTGAAACGAATTAGTAATGAAATAACGAAATACTCAGCTGTTGAAGACCCGAAATCTTGCAGTACATTCTTTGAGCGATGTTTTCAGTTGTGAAAAATTACAAATAATTCATTTGAGAAGATAACATTAATTCATCAGATTTTATGAATTTGAATTCTCGTTTCGTTTTTATAAACGATTCAAAATTCAAGAACATAAAAAGTCCTTTTCCATGGCGTTTGAAGTTGGTGATGTGCGATATTTCACGGTATCCACATTTTATATAAAAATTATATACATTTTTTATCAAATTCGATATAAACTCGACAAAGTGTATATAAAAAAATATCTATATCGTGAAATATCGTCACTATCATCACTAGTTCGAAGCGAAAAACCCACAATTCCTGCGTGTTTTATTTAATTTTTCACATTGAAGACTTCTGAACATGTTTTTGAAACTTTCGTGTTGAATGATCCCGAACCCAACACTGTTCATTCATAATTATATTGTATGAATGTTATTTTCATTCCACATTCATTATTTACAATCAATTCAAGAATCACAAATGATCTCTCCCAATGTTGCATGTTAATAAATGACAATTGTAAACAATATCCAATATTCATGTATCGATTCTTGATATTTGGATTTGAAGCAACTATGAAAAAGCTCTGGTGTTGACATTTCAAATATACGGGGGTAATAATGTTCGTAATATTACATCGAATTTCAATTCTCACGTCCTGAAAGGGGTGAGTAAAACATCATTTTGAAAGAAATTATGCCAGATATGAATTACCTCATCAACTATTCTAGTGGAATACGGAAGAATTACAGTTTTGAACTGCATAAAACTACTGATTTCAACTGGTAACTTTACTGACTAGTTCGCAACCCTGTGAATACGAAATTGAAAATTGAAATTCTAAAGTCGGCGAGATTGATTGTAAGTTGTCAGCAAAAACAGAACTATTAACATGTTTAAAGGCGTGAGGTTGTTCAGATGTGCAAGAAAAATGCTCAGAAATGACAAAAAATGTTCAAAATATCAAATTTTGATGTGTAAAGGGTTGTATCAATTATAATTCCGAATATCGTTCATGAGAAAGAATGAATGTGTTGTAACAGCAAGTTATTTTCTCGGTTGCTGCCATTGAAATGATTGCAGCTATATCAAAACTACTCTGTAACTCTGAAAAACACGGTTTTAGTGATGACAAAAGAAAAGAGCTTGGATTCAAGTTTGAAGAAACCTGAAAAATCAAAAATGCTTCAGTAAAGAATATCGAAGTTGGGACTACTAAACTCGACCAATGTACGTGTAAATTTTTCTAACATACATATTCTTTTAATTTATGGTTTGTTGATTTTATTAATACAAGTTTCATTTCCTTGTGGAGGTTCTATCGAAAGTTGCATCTCACGAAATTTTATAGAGACGCATAAGAATAATAGTAACCGTTACTTTCATACGAAGCTGAACCTGGCCATGAAGGTAGCAGCCAATTGTCATAATTTTTCACAATAAACGTTTATCGAAGATTTGAGAATCTGAAACGTTTAATGGGATGCTACTTGATCGATTTCTGGTATGAACAAAGCTCTAACAACGTTTAATCAAAAGTTATAACAATTGGCTGCTAGTTTCAGCTCCATTTAAATTATCAGCCGATTGTTTTGTATATTAAATTTGTCATCGAGGATTTAAGCATCTGAAATGTTCAGTGGAATGCTATGCAATTGATTTTTGGTATGAACGAAGCTCCAACAACATTTAACCCAAAGTTACAACAATCGGCTGCTGACTTCAGCTTCACTATTTTTATATAGATTTTATGTGAAGTTCATATGAATTCTCATAAAACTTCTTATCATATACAGTTTTTACAGGTTTTATATGAAATTCCACATGGGGAGAGGAGGGACTTCATGAAAAAATATACAGTCTATGTACAGCCCAGTTTCACTAAGGTGATAAAATAATTTGATTTTGAAAGATGTAAATGTTGAAAATTAACCCTAGAACGGGCATGTGGGGTCTTTTGGGACCCTTGGACATTTCTTTCTACCCCAGCAACTAAGCCTCTCCTTATCTCTGTAGTTTGTCACCCAAATATTCTCAAAGTATACATCCTGACGAACAAAAACCACCCATAGTGAGTTGAAATCCATTTAGTTTCGAATAAGTTACAGCCATTTGAAATTTCCTGTGTTTATCACGTGCCCGTTCTACTCGAGGGGAAAATTTTTCAAAATTATATATAATTTTCATATAATTCAATATAATTTATAAATAATTCAGATGTAATACGATATAGATGATATATAATTTTGAAAATTTTTCCACTCGGGTAGGGTTAACCAAAATTATATATAAATTGTATATAAAAATTCACTCAATTTCTCTCCAAAAATGTATAATTAATCGCATATTTTGGAGCATCCTGTACATGAAGCAATCTATGAACAATCGGGTCTAGTGGACTCCGAACGAGGAGTAGTTTGGTGATCCTCAATCAACTCACAAATCCCTGCAACTTTGTGAACAGACTTCCACATTACCAACGTTATACATACGTATCGATAACGCAAAATGAATCGATTCAACGTACAAGAAAGCATTCAATACATAGATCGTGATCGATTACTCGCTGTATCGTCCACCAAAATTGCTTGAAAATTCGCGTTAAACTCAAAAATTCCACCTACGTTTTGAAATTTTACCTCAAATACACTTCATGGACACTTCACGCACTTTTAGAGCACCCTTTATCTCCGAGCGAAATCAATTCTCATGGCACTCCGATATAACCAGACCTATCTTTCGTAGCACCATTAGGAACCTCCACATCCTCGCGACTGCGCAATTCCACGGAAATTCATCCAGATTCTGGTTTCCAAGAAACTTATTAATCCTATATATTATATCTACCATCTATAATTCTTCATGAAACTTCGGAACACGGAAATCTCATTGAAATATCTCCCTCCCGATCATCCAAAGATCAAGATTGCTTCACAACAGAAAAAAAATCTAACCCTCATTTTCGAAAAAAAAAAGGTTCGAAAGGAGAATTCTTTCTTCAAAAAGAGACACCACGAAGAAAACGGTTGGTGAATTGTCGAAGGGTGGGGATAGATATCAAGATGGCAGAACCGAGAACTACTATACTCTTCTACTCCGCACAACCTTGGCTAGGGGCACAAAAGGTTTTTTGTCTTCACAAACTTTTTTCGTTTTCGTTCCTCTGCTCTTCCTCCGAACTATCCCCGACTAAACGAAACAACTCACAATTCTTGTAAAATATATTCCAAGCTTTTACGCGTTCGAATCCATGGTTACGAACAACGGAACACGAAACAAGCACTCACGTAATTTGAAAGAACTTTGAATCGAAACGGTTAGAATTTGGAACCGGCTCGAATGTTGAGTCAGTCCGCTATATCGATTGCTCTCTCTGTGTGCCCATTTTCAAAATGGCGGGCACACCAAGAGAAAGAGGGGGGAGAATAGATCTGAAAAGGACGAAGATTCATGAAATTTTATATATGCCAGGGATTTATATTTTCATCATCAAATTCACTATCCACCACAACGAAGGAAAATTCATCACCGGATACTTTTTTTTCCCTCGATAAATTCGCACTCGGCACATTATTATTCGTCACACACTACCCCGCGCGCGATATATATCCTCTATATATAAAAATATTTATAACTTTCTTGACTTTTCGAATGAAAGAAACAAGGAGTAAAAAAAAAAACAGGAAACTTTGCACTCTCACTGAATGATGGGCAAAGGTGAATATCCAAAGGTACTCACCTTTCGCGTAATGCTCCTCGAGGGCGTCGTAAAAAAGACGCGTGGGGCGAGGTAAAAACCCTGTTTTCCTTCCTTTCTCTCTATGCCGATGAACGTATATATGTATACATATATTTTTATATGCGATGAAAAAACAACACTCGATAAGAGTGCGCGTCCCTTGGCGCAGATCACACTACAAACACTTTTCAGTTGAAAAAAAATTGGTAACGTTAACACGTTAATAACACACAATATATTTTTCTCTTTATAAATATATGTATTCTTTATATATTCTCTTCCTTTGAGTGAGCGTTTGAATTAAACAACACTGGGGATATTTTGTATAAATGTAGTAAATTTTTATGTATATAATATGTTGTATATAATATATAAGAGAGAAATACAATAAAAAGCTTTCAAAAGGAGCGCGTCCACGAACTGTCGATCCACTTGGCTCGGTAACGCGCGACCAACTGGCGAGAGAATCGTAGGGAACCAAGAGAAACACCGCTGGGGCGGCCGAAAGAGCGAACGCGAGCGCAAAACGAAGAAAGACAGACGAATTCGGATGAAGGGTGAGAAAGAGATCGGGATAGAGTTAGCGCGCAAAGGGGGAAAACGGCGTACGTCTGTCTGTCTGTCTGTCTATCCGTCTGTCCGTCTTTCTGTCACCAGCGCGTTGTACACGCGCTCCTTCTTTTTTCTCCTTCCTCTTTGTTCCTCTCCTTGCTACTTTTTCTTTGTCCGTTTGATACTTTCCATCTTTTTCCTCTTTTTCTCCAACTCTCTTTGTTTGTTACAACATTATTTTCCTTCCTTTTATTCTACATTTCATTTCTACTTTTCTCCTCTCCGCTTCCCTCTCACCGGGGGGATATTCACGTTTCTTTTTCTTAATCATATTTTATTTAATTCAATTGAGTAGAGTCATGGTGTCGGGAGTAATTCTCCTCTTGCCATCAAAGAAGATGATCTCACACGTGAATTTCAACAATGTGAACAATTTTATCTTTTGGTATTGCGTTCAATTATTTGTGAAGGTTGAACTATCGTTTCTATCATCGCTCTGACCGTTCGAAGCGCGTGGCTTTTCGTAAGGTATTTTACATGGTTTATCCTGCAAGCGGCTTTTTTCAATAATTGACGCTTCCTAGTTCAATATTATGTCGATGCTCTCGATTCTCTTTTGGAAAAAGAATTAAAAATTCAAACTCACAGAAGTTGACGAATCATCGGTGTTTTTCTTCTTGAATTAAATTCTTGGAATTGGAAACATCATTTGAAGGATTTACTGCAAAATTTTGAATTTTCAAGAGCTGAGTATTTCTTTATTCGATTACCAATTCGTTTCAATGGACAATTCGAACTTTAACATTCCATTTTTTTTTTTACCAAAAAACATAGAATTCGGGGAATAGGGGAAGAAATTTATTGAAAGTGAATTTTCAATTTCTGTTCAACTATTTAAACAAATCTTTTTAAAATTCAACGAATAGCTACATAAACCATAAGAAGTTTTCAGCAGGAACTGTAACGTTATTCACTTTTGTTACTCATTATATATAAAAAATATATAATAATGTACATATGTTGTACGCAAATTATATATTTATTATATATTTTTTATATATAATGAGTACACACCGCCCGAGTGGAAAAAATGTTCAAAATTATATATAATTTATATCGAATTATATACGGATTGTATATAAATTATATTGAATTATATACAAATTATATATAATTTTTGAAAATTTTTCCACTCGGGCGGATTATATGCACTATCAAAATGCCAAAATATGCATGCAAATATGCACGAAAAGAGGACGAAATATGCACCAAATATGCACTAATGAAAAAGTCACAATTTGATTTGACATCAACATTTTATTGCTCAAATATTAACCCTCTGGGGATACATTTATAGTTTCCTCACACATGGGAGACACTCTCTAAATCCGAAAGAGTGAAAAATCACGTGTTTTACTCCACTAAATCTCAGAAGTGAGCCAGTCCGCTTCGAGTGGGATTTTCACTTGTTTCGAGTGAACCTTCACTCTTTTGGAGTGGAAAAATTCACTCTAGAATTGCAGTGGCTGTGAGTTTCTAACTTCAAACCTTAGACTGTCACTCCAAAAGAGTGAAGATTTCACTCGAAATTTTAACAAGCTCACTTTTGACTCGCTAAAGAGTAAAATCTCACTCTAAAAATTCTAGATAGCACTGGGTCAGTTTGACGCAAGTGTGTTTTGATCGCCCATATCTCGGCTTTAAAACATCGTAGAGCAATGTTTTCTTTGCTAAGTTCATCGCCGAAGTCAGCAAAATGTGAATCTGAAACCTGCTTTGCTCTATAGTTGATAGTTTTTTCAATATTTAAAGAAATGTAAAGGTACTTTTTCAGGGATATACAACTTTTCGAAATGAAGGATTGGTCATTTCGACCCAGAGGGTTAAATTTAATCTTTATAAATCAAATAAATCTTCGCAAATTGCACAATATACTTTAAAAAATGAAAATTCAACAATACAATTGTTCCCAGACCATCAATCCCAAATTATAATTCATGTAATTCTATTCGAAATTTGTGACGCTTGTCGCTAAGTATCAACACCGAGAAAAATTTATATCTGGATTCATTTGCATTGACTAAATTTTGTTCGAATCGACTAAATTTCTATTTAAATATGAACCTACTAGAATTTTAGTTGAATCAAGTAAAAAGTTTATTTCATCCAAATGAATTTTTAGTCATTTCAAATAAAATCTACTTAAATCAAGGAAAAATTTACTGGATGTAATGAAATGTCTAGTAGGTTCGTATTCAAGTGAATCATTTTTCTGGGTGAATTTATAAGCTGAAAATGACAGAACTCAAAATATGGTGCTATTCCATAGGAAACATTTCAGGCAGAATTTGATTTGTCCCGTTAATATAAGAATTTATTTGTTCGAGCACTTTGAAACTTAGATTTTCTAAAAGCACAGTGTCTAATTTATTTCGGATTTTAATCGAGAATGATTCTGGAAGTGCGTGGTGTATCGATTGTGCAACTTCTTTCATGATTTTCATTGTATGATAAAGAGGGAGATCTTTCGTTTCTAATTCTCTATAAGATCTGGCAAAATATTGAAATGTGTTCCCATTAGTGCTGAGTTTCTTTCAGATCAAAGGGTCTTCAAAAGTTGGTTGGCAAGAAGCATCGGAACTCTGGAATTGGTTCACCGCTTGTTTTATTGCTTCAAAATGCTCCGCGCAAAATGAAGCTGCTCTCAACCAGGTAGCCCATCGTGGTATAATTGATTCAGGCGTTAACGGTAAATTAGGTAATTAGGTAATTTGCAATGTCTCATTATATGAGAATTGACTAATGAACAAGGTGTACGATAATTTAGTTGACAACCCTGCTGTATTGAAAACTTGGGGTCTGACAGTGAAGTTTTCAGAATACAACTATGAAGAATCCCTTAGGAAACGAATTTGATGATACGTCAAAGTTGAAAATTCCGTTGTTTTGTTCAACATCCACTATTCGTTTCTCCAATTTCGAAAACTCTTGAAATTTTACACTAAGATATGCACTATCAACGAAAAAACATCATTATATGCCAAATTGTGTGACAAAGTCATTATATGCGTTTTGCATATGCATATAATCCGATGTCTAATAATGAGTAACGAAAGTGAATAAAGTGTTACAGTCCCTGGTTTTCAGTACAGAATCTTAATACTTATTGAGTTTTCGGATCAATTTTCATGTCTTTCTGTGAATGTTATGTCACCCGGAAGTACATGGAAAGTTTCAACGAAGTCAAAGATAAGGAATTTTTGGTGATTTTTTGAGGTTCTCTGAAGGTTTCCTTGGGTGTTACTTTATCAGTTATAAAATCTGTACTAGAGATAGGCGATACGTATCTACACCGATAAGATTGTATAAAATACATATCAAGTTTTTATCCAAGATTTATTAAAATGTATAAAAACTAGATGTAAGTTTAATAGAAACATCGGTATCAAAACGTATTACCCATCTCTAATCTGTGTTTCTTACGATCGATGATTTCAGATTTGTCTAAACCATAGTGATGCCGATTCTTGAGCATAATTGATTCTTCTGTTCTGCCGTACCAGGCAAAAAAGGTGTTGACTCAATTTTTTTCAAATATGAGTTTTTATGTTATTCGATTCAGGGAAGCAAGGCGCGTTTAAATGTGTTAATAGAAATTAATTATCGCTCTCAATTTTTGCATAATAATTATTTTTCTTCTCTGAAAGTGGGTTGAAAATTAGAAAATCATCAGAAAAAAGCCGTAACCTACATCAAAATGAGGAGAACCATCGAATACGTCACCACTTTGCCAGACGAAAAGATCGTAATTTGAGTTACAGTCTTTTCGTTCGGTAAAATCAGTGAGGAGCGAATATCTCGTGCTATTTGACAGAAATCTCTTTGGAGTTAGGGTTTCCTTGATTCGTAAACTCCTTGAGCCCGAAGCCAATTCACCAAGGAAGAAAACCGTAAGTCCGGTTGCAGGTTTTGGCACAGTTCGAAAATGGTCGTAATAAAGATCTTGGGTGCCATTATGTATAGATTTGAACCGTTAAAGTAAACATGAAAAAAGGCAGCATTACACCTGATTCCACGTGGAAGAAATACTACTTCTTGACATATCTAATCCATAGATTTGGAATTCAATTATATGTTGATTTTCATGAACGTCGCATACCGAGTTGACATGTTTCTTTGCTTGTAAAGCGCACTATCATAATGCTCGAACGCTGTTAAATGGAAGAAAACCGTAACTCGAGTTACAGTTCTTTTGATAGGTATCTTCATTCACCAAACACCCTTGACTCATTTTTTCATTTGTTGTCATCAAAAATATTGATTTTTTTTAACATAATTAAAAACAGCACCCCTCCTTCGTCCTAGAACCGCTTCAATATTGTCAGAATATTAATTGCATCATACAATTCTGACGTGGAATAATTTTCTCCGTTCGAACGAATTTGGAGTTAACAACTTTTTTGCCTGGGACGGCAGTTTTATAAAAAAAAGTATGTAGTTTTTATAGATTTGTATAAAATATCGATAAAAAATTGATAGATTTTGAATAAATCAGGGATTGTAGCGTTATTCGCTTTAGTTAATCATTATATATAACATATATATGATAATATGTATATTGTACACGAATGATAATGTATTATACATATTTTATGTATAATGAGAAACGAAAATGAATACCGTCAACTGGGGTAACGTCAGGACTTGGACTAAATGCATATGATTTTTCGTTCACGTGCTACTAAAATGTAGTTTTTTCGATCAGAATATTTCAAATCGTCCAGAGGACTCGCAGACTATATTCCCAAGACGTATGAGGATGCCCATTGAAGGGAAAAAAGATTAAATGATGTAACAAGTGTGGAAACAGTGTCATAGAGTTATCCTAGGGATGGGGGAACTCTAAGACACTGATGAGTTTTGCTTTAATGAACTATCGATAAATTTGTCATTGATTCCAAATCATACAGGACTACTATTGCATAAATTTGAGAGTTATTATAACATATATATGTATCAGTAATATGAAAGTCAGACTTTCAGAAGTCAGTTTTTCAGATAAGGGTTTAGGGAATTCTTACCAATTAGACCATTCGTCTGTTGCTGTGTTGATTTTTTGACTCCCATATGAAACGTTGAGTAAAGTTTTTCACTGTACAACGTTGTTCGATTACATCCCCGAAATAATATAAATAATAAAAATTGCGGGACATCGAAAACCATCCATGGGAACGAAGGGAGTAAATGAAACGTACATGTCCTAGCGTTACCTCGCGTGTCCTAGAGTTACCCCAGTAGACGGCACCCTTATACTCTCTGGTATAAATAAGAATCGATTCTTCTAAGAACTGGTATCAAGGGTGTCTAGCAGTCGGGAATCCCAAGAAAATCGGACAATCAAAAATTCAGGTTGAACAAAATGACCAATGAAACAAACGAAAACTTCTGGGACTAGCCTCCCTGATCACTTCTCAAACATGCGGTTGAGACAATTTGAATTTTGAGTAATTCAGCTCACCACTTACGCTCATCTGCATCAATTCTTTTCTTTCGATCGAAATTTAGATGCTTAACTATACAGTTGTGTAATTATACACACAGAAACAGAAGACTGACAGAATCAACTTTAAACAAGCAACAGAGCAACAAAAAACGTGATTCTAATTGTTTCCAAGCGGTATTGTTTTTCTTTCTTTTTAAATTTCACGCCTCATCTCACGTTTCATCTTTAGATGATAATCATATTCGCTTCCTCACAAGGGCCTGAGGAATGTGTAAACCGTAATTCTACGTGTCAAAGTGCTTCGCTTTGTCAACAAAATTAATAATCATTCATTTTGTAGTGGAGGAAGTTACTAGTGATGGCCGATCTTGAAAGAATCGATTCTTTTCTATACAAAATTTATCAATTTTTTATTGATTTTGATAGAAATTCTATAAAAAGGAATTGATTCTTCCAAGATCGGCCATCAATAGAAGTTACCCTACAGTTGGGCTCAATTTGCCCACTTTTTATTCTCTGGGTATCAGATTTCTGAAATATGTAATTTAAAAGAATTCTCATTCCATTTTTGTCAATAAAACTCATTTCAGAAATTCTTAAAGTGACCTGAGAGTGTAGGGAACCGCGAGGGGTAAACCACTCTAAAATCAGCAAGACAACATCAAGCGTTATATGGACGCTGTGCTCTGATTTTTTTGTTATCGGTAACGTTATGGTAACTAAAATCTGTTTTGTGAGCCTCTTCGAATAGTTTTATTGACAGTTATACTGCGTTAAGCAGAACAGAGCTACACTTATACGGACCTTGTGCTCTGATTTTTTCGTTATCGGTAACGTTATAGTAACTGAAATCTGTCTTATGAGCCTCTTAGAATAGTCTTATTGACAGTTATATTGCGTTAAGCAGAACAGAGCTACGCTTACTTCAACATTATTTAGAGATTTTTAATTTGGAAAAATCATGACTTCAAAGTGGTTTACCCCTCGGGGAACCGTTTGAAAGTGAACTCGGAAAAAAGTTCCACGTAGATTCTCCATCGGTTGTTGTTGAGTTGACATAACTGCTCACGTAAATGTATTTGGAGGAAGATTTACATTGGAACCAATGTTACATGTACATTGTTACTGAGATAAGTGAGAGTAGTGTTGCTGTGGAGTAACTATATTAACAATGTAAATCCGACAGGACAGTGTAGTAGATTTTATATGAGATCCACACTGTAAGCGTAACCCCACTTTTCATGTAATTCTTACATGACTATTTTTTTCCGTGAAACATCATTTGAAAGTATGTGGATGATGAACTCTAAGAAATTCGTAGTTCAAGATTGGGTTGATTAGTTCCGATTTTGTGCACAAAATAACCCATCATACAATCATCACATTGCGTTCAGATATCAAATCATCAATAAGAAAGATGTCTATGCAAGATGCATATAACGGAGAATTTGTGATGCATTTACGTAGAAAAAAACTTTCAAAGCAAAGTACTCCACTCTGAACAAAACTCTTTGTTTTTTGTCTATTGTTTGAAGAATCAAATTCCATATTTTGGGCAAAATGGGATAAATTTTCCTCACGGACGTAAGTTGTATAATTGTCCACATGGAGGTACAGAGGGACTGATTTCTATTCGTGTAGAAGAATTTCCGGTTATTTTATAATGAATATAGTTTTAGTATGGGCTTGTATCAAGTATCCAAACTTAGCCCCTAACCTGTAAAGTGGGGTATTTGGAGTCCGGACGAAAATCGTTTTCGTTTGTAAATTGGCGAAAAGATGTGAAAGAGAGTGGCTTTCAACACGTAAAAAGAGTAAAACAGACCCAGGATTCTGAAGAAACCACCGTGAAAATGACGGATACCAAAAACACTTTAGTCTTAGCCACTAAGAGGCCAAATCGGGTTGCTAACACTCGCCCTGATTTTTCTGATTCAGGGTAACCAATATACTGTCTGGGTAGGGTCAAGCTGCATGATCCATGCTTCCTCCTGTTATGAAAATCTGAATGCACCTAATGATAGTCCTTACAGAGCCTTGCCAGGCTTCCCGCAGTCTTCCAAAGATCCCAATCTAAGCATACCTGCAAGTAATCCACGTTGGGCGAAAATATTGAGATGCTCAACTTAAATCCATATAGGATCTATGTCGTGGAAGTTTTAATCGCGAACTGACATGAATTTGTTTGATTGAGAACAAATCCATCGGAGTGTTCACATCTTTAAATTGTCATGTTGTTGAAATTCGCATCGGTGACAGAAACGAAACGAAAATTCAAACTCACAAAATCTGAGAAAACATCGGTGTTCATCTTCTTGAATTAACTCCTTGGAACTGAAAACATTGTTTAGAGAATATATCGCGAGATTTTGGGTCTTCAACAGTTGAGGATTTCTTTATTCAGTAACCAATTCGTTTTAATAAACGATTCAAACTTCAGCAACATGATTTTTCTAATAACATGTGAAACCCTTCTATTGGGGGTGTACATAAAGGTCCAAGTTAGAAATACAGTTAGTCGGTTTCGGAAGTCTGGTAACAGTTCTAACGAGAACATTTTTGAATCCGTTCTTATTGATGAATTTCAAATATTTTTCTATCATCCTGATGAGTTACAAATTTTCAAATCACAGCAATAACATATTTTTATTAGAACCGTTCACCGGACTTTTTACATCGACTATACAGGCCCTGAAACTGAGTGCGTGACAATCCTGTATAGGTCCTATAAAAGCAACCAAACCGGCGTCATAAATCAAATAAGGACGTCAAGAATTAATTTCCACACGATTAGTTGACTTTTCTTTCAAGAAACTTCAGGTACTTTTCCTAGAAAGAATGTAGTGTACTTTATTCGTTTATTTGTTTCTCGTAACAGATAACTAAAAAGATTTCTTTAATCTAAGAGACTACTTTTTTTGTTGAATTGTGCATTTTTATTACAGTTACCTTAGAGTTGTACAAAAAAAAAAGTGTCGGTTCTTCTTCTCCACTTTCAGTTTCAAAGGAATCCTAACAAAGATTCCTCGAAACTATCAAAGCTATATGTGGTATCTTCTTCGTTATTTCCTTTTTCTGAACTTCTTCACGTCGGAAGATGAGATAGATAAAATACTTTTTAAAAGGGCTCTCAAGTTTACATTTGATGATCAGTCGTGGCTGGTTGAGATCACTTCTGAGATGACACCGTCAAAATATACTCATCTGCTGAAGGTAAGGGAGCCGAAATGAGCTTATGACTACCGTCAGTTAGCACAGTTGGGTTGTGTTTGTCTTTTGAAGAAGTATTACAACTCACAAGTCGGAAAGTATGTAATCCCAAAGTAAAATAGACCGAATGATTATAATTTGAAAAGAGTATTGTCTATTTTTGTTATGAGTTTTTTTTACTGTAAGAGAGATGAAAATTTACTTCCAGTGCTAAGAACGGAATCAGAAAATTTCTCATATGTATTGGATATTTACTAACCGATATCAAAAAATTTCAGGCTTTGAGTGGGAATTGGGAAAATAAATGTATCCTGGCTGAATTTTATTTATAGACATTACCATGAAATTCTAGCGACAAACAGACGAGTGAGGATTCTCCAAAAAATCACTGAGCAGAAAGGATGTAGCTGAATTTGAGTCTAAAAGTACATTTTAGTAGTCACAGTAGTTATATTTTCACCATTACAGTTATTTTCGTAACTACTCCAATGAATAACACTGGTCAACAGCCATTTTGGTGCCTGAAGTTTGAGAACTGATGCGGAGTAGTCTTAGGACATTGAACACGGGAACAACATCAGATTTGTTGGATCAGCTCGTTTTTTATAATTTCTCATATATAAAGCTCATCGGTTATATACACTATTAAAAATATTTGTGAATTTCATACACACAATTTAGAAGCAATTAATACATACTTTTGTGTATCAAATTCACTACAGAATTCATGGAAGTCAAACGGATTTTTGTATGAAAACCATTTCAAGATAATATCATGTTTGAATTTCAACAAAAGTGTGAGAGATTCAATGGAAAAATTGTTAATTGCTTCCAAACTTTTGTATTGAAAATAATACAAATCTTTTTTACCGTGTAGATTATATATGCAAATTATGTATAAAAGATAATAGAGAGTGAGTTGATCCAAGAGATCTGATATTTGTTTCGCATTCAACACACCAAGAGGGCTCCAAATCAGTTACCAGACCTCGGACACCATACTCAGAAAAATGGTATACCTGGATTTATTTGATTCAACGAAAATTTGTTTGAATCAAATTTATTTGACTCAACTACAATGTCTATTTATATATGAACCTACCAGAGTTTTAGTTGTATTTTCATCCATTTCAAATAAAATTTATTTGAATCAAATAAAATTTTATTGGATACTCTCTAAATCTGAAAGAGTGAAAAATCACATGTTTCACTCCACCAAGTCTCAGAAGTGAACCAGTCTGCCTCGAGTGGAATTTTCACTCGTTTCGAGTGAACCCTCACTCTTTTAAAGTGAAAAATTGACCCTAGAATTTGAGAGGCTGTGAGTTTCTAACCTCAAACCTTAGAATATCACTCTAAAAGAGTGGAAATTTCACTCAAAATTTCGAAAAACTCACTTTTGGCTGGCTGAAAAGTGAAATCTCACTAAAAATTTTAGAGAGTACAATTAAATCTCTAGTAGGTTCATATTCAAGTAAACCATTTCTCTGGGTCCAGAGAAAAGGATTTTTTCTGTTGATCTGTGTAATCTGTGAACTGTGATTCTACTCCAATGGATGATATGGCTACTGTGACGACAAGAATGGGCTGAATTTTAACTACAATTTTCTTTCAGTGCGAGTTTTCAAATAGTTCAGAGAGGAGTAATGCCGATTTTTGAATAGAATCGATTCTTTCTTATACAAAAAGTATTCAGTTTTTATATACTGTTGAAAAATTCGTAAATTTAATACAGAAAATTTAGAGGCAATTAACACATATTTAACCTTAACATTTGAAATTCACAACAGATTTTATGAGAATTCAAAGAAAATTTGATATGAAAATCATTTTAAGATAATATTGTGTTTCAACTTCAATAACAGAATGGGAAATCTAATATAAAAATATGTTGTGTTAAGTACTCCCAAATTTTTGTATTAAAATTAACACAAATATTCTGAAATTCGCGGCAAACATTTCCAACAGTGTAGATTTGCATAAAATATCGATAAAAGTTTGATATATTCCGTATAAAAGAAAGATCGATTCTTGGAAAAATCGGCATCACTATTGAACAGTCAATCTTTGGAGTAGTCCCACACGGAAAAAAATAATTCACTATGGTAGCTAGGAATTAGCTGTGGAATAGCGGAAAAAATGGCTGCGAAAGCTACATTTTAGCTTCTAGAGCAATAACTTCTGTTGCCACAGCCAATTTTCCGTGCACTTATCCCTGAATGATTAGAATACCACAGTAATTTTTCATGTGAAATTCTCACAGTTTAGACGTAATGGAACTTTACTGACCAATAATGTGAAGTTCCTATATTGGCATTGTAAAATTTAATAATTGAATTTTCAGGTGATATGGTACATTTTCACAAGTGTGAACATCAAACAAGAATTCAATAATTATCATAATTCATTAATTATTTCATATATAAAATATATATAATGAATAAATAATTTGGGTACGATATATATGATTATATAAATTTTATATATAATGAGTCACGAAAGTGAATAACGTTACAATCCCTGGTAATTGTCGTACGAATTGAAGAATTTTTGATAACTTCTTTTGTAAACTCCTAACATTAACCCTAAAGATACCGAACTTCTTCCAAAAACTTATGTTTCATTGTTGAGAAATATTGTCAAGAAGATTGGTAAAGGTACTGATTATATTGATAAATATCATTGAACTATCTAGGTGAATTTACCAATGTTGTTCTTAATATTCTTCAGCCGTTTTCAGAATCACAGAAATGGAAAAATAACATTTTCTCCTGACATTTCAAATATGAAAAAGAGTACACTAAGAGCAATTTCATTGTATAAATTACTATTTTTCTTCGTAAGTCAGGAACATTTAAAGTTTTCGACTAGACCTGCTCTCGATTCTTGATCATTTTGACCATTAGCGATGGTAGGATTTGGTAGAATATGGCTTCCTTACTACCGTTGATAGTACAAATGCTCAGGAATCGAGAGCAGTTATAGTCAGAAACTTTTAATGTCCCTAGCTGACGAAGGAGAAAAGGACTTGATACGATTGAATTTTCCTAAGTTTAGATTAAGCACAATCTTTTATAGCTTTTTGAATACAATTTCTCATCCATCCATTGAGAATTTTATACATATAGTAGAGTTCAACACTAACAATCATGACGATAAAAAGAATAAAAAGTAAAATATCTTCAACTTTTCTAATTAGGGAATGCTATGTGAGCGTACAACTGCTTCGAGTTCATGTTGGCGTCTCATTTAAAAGTTTCGCGTTGGATGTTGAAGGTAATTGCATAAAGTACTGAGATTAGGAAGCGAGTTGTTTAGACAAATATTTGTAAAGAAACAATATGCATGTATATTAAATTTCAATGGACATTTTTTACCGTGAGGAATAGTCTGCCGGTGAAAAGTTCAGGATTATGGAAAAACCTTGTGAAAAAAAGTCATGATATCGAAATTGAATATCTCAGCAGAATTACAAATGACAATTTGAAGGGTGAAATATGCACCGAGAAAAATAATTAGTTACCTTTACTCCGAATTAGTTCCAGCAACTGGATACACCCATGTGGAAATGGAAACACGCGTCGCTACTGGCTGAGTACTGTTGCCAGAGTTGCCAGTACTGGCAATTTCAGACCTACCATTATGGGCGTGGTTGAATAGACGGTACTCCCAAAGAGTCGAAATGATAACATCATTGAACGTAAGGGCCAGTATACATTTCCAACCTCGTCGGTAAAGATATTGAATGTGATCCAAGTACGGTGAAACTCTGGCATTGCAACAGGATCAGTTGTCTTGCCAGAGCTCGATGAAAAATGACAAGAAGTCGAAATGATGACATTCTATGTAGAAATTCACACCCGACCAAGTACTGGCATAGTACCGGTAACCGAAATTGCTAAGAGTGATCATATTTCAATTAAAAAAAAAAAAAAACATTGAATGATGATACCAACTCTGGCCTAATGCTGACGCGACCTCGGCTCACTATAACAGCCGAGTTGCTAAGATCGTGATTTTAACGCCAGTCGACTACCGATTCCGTAATCAGTCAGAGTCTAATTAATACTGGCACATTGTTGTCTATGGAACATATTGAATGCTAATACTAACTCTGACTCAGTACTGGCGCAGTATTGTCTCGTCAAAGTAATCGTGTTATTGGAAAGATCAGTGAAATTCCTATCCACTATCTATTCCGTATTAGAACAATGTTGCATCGATACTGGTGCAGTATCGTCTTTTTTTCGCATTTTACCATCCAATTAACTCTGATTCGGTACTGGCACGGTTCCGTTTCTGTATGGTCTGGGTATTCTCCGAACATTATTAATTTGATATTGGCTCAAGACGGCCTGACCGTGCAAGCCAATACTGTCCGAAATCCGGCAAACATTTGGCGCCAGTTGAAAAACGGTAATGATTCTGAATGGGCACAGTTATTTCTGCCGAAATCTGGCAAGTGCGACTTGGCCAGTACCGCGCCATTTGTTAACTCTGGCTATTTCCACTTGGGCACTTGTCGATATTTGAATAACTAAAACGAGCGTTGGCTCAAATCAATCCAAATTTAATTTTTCTGACTTTAATTGCTGTTACTGATTTGAAGTTGCCTTTACTAGTACTACAGCTTTTATTACCGGTTTCTATTCTTTTATTACTAGGAACTGATTTTCACAACGAACTTCAGTTCATTCGGTCAAATAAATTATTATTTTCTAATTTTCGTACAACAGTGATCAAATTCTAGCGCAAACGGCAAACTCCCATTGTACAATCACTGGAAAATTTCATTACGCGACTTGAAAATTGCAGTTCAAAATCTGTATAATTCCAGTATACCAACGATAAAGTTTTTTCTCTGAAATTTTTTCCGAGTCCTGATTCAGGATAAAGGGAGAATAGAAAATTGTTTTTTTCTGATATGAACTTTTCGATTCCAAATCTCATGAAACGGGTAAAAATCTTGTCATTACCGGATCGTTTTTTCTTCGAATTTGAAAATTTTCTTAAGCTCTGATTCGAGAAATACTTTTTTTTTCGGTGTACAACAACTATCAAATTCTAGTACAAACCCAGTAAATTTTTCCGAATTTTCAATTACACTTGGTATTTTTATGACCGTGCTCACAAAATTTCTGTACGTGTACTGGAATATTCAGAGCAGTGATATCGATTCTTGGAAGAATCAGTGCTTCTTTATACAGGATATATCAAATGTTTATCGATACACTAAGAGAAAACAAAATCTTGAACCAAGAAAATATTGGATTGACTAAGCCCAATCCGATATTTTCTTGAGCCAAGATAACTTTCTTCAAACGAAGAAACCATTAACTCAAATTCAAGCTATACAGCGTGATATGAAAACAATTTTCTCACCCCAAGTACATATCCTCTTTAGATACGAAAAAAATATATATTCTCAGACCAAGAAAATATGTTCTCAGGAATAAACTTTTCTCTCAGGGTATTTTATACAGAATCTATGAAAATTAAATATCTTTCCTATGAAAAAGGATCATTTCTGTACAAGAATCGACATTACTAAAATCCATTATCTCGAACTGAAGAAAAAAAACTTTTTATAATTTTTACAGTGTAGATGGAGATTGTCCGAAGTGAATTATAAAAATAAGTTTCGCGACAAAAGTCTATGTAAAATTTGAATATTCTAGATCAGGTGAGATCTTCCCAATTTCACTGCATAAAGAGAAGTAAGAGAACTCCAGGAAAGTGTCGCTCAAATCGTACTGTGATTCTACAAAGAAGCAAAGAAACATGCTTATGGAGGTGTGTGATTTGGATTGCATCTCTCTTCCTAACTCCAACTCAAAGAGCGAAAATTTTATGAAACTTCTTTGAAAGTGGTTCGAAAAATATCCTGACATGAACACAGCTTTTGATAATGACTCGAACTTTTCAGATTTTAAAATAGATTAGGATCTTGGAGTTGTATGATGGAATAAAAACTGAGGAACAATAATAATTCCAAACATTTCATCGATCTGCATTCCAAGTTGATTTGGATAAGGATTTGTGTTTAAGAGGCACTAGAAATATAATAAAGCTGAAAAATACAAGATAATTAGGAATTTTCGAATTTTAGTGACCACACTGAATGAAAAACAGCATGGTCGTATGAACTATACTAGCATGATTAAGAAATACAAGGGTTGATGTGGCTTGAAATCTGGGTATAATTACCAAAATAACAACAATAGACTTGGTGCCGATGATTACATGAAATTCTGCAGGGCAAAATCAACTACATGAATTGATTATTTCATTGAGAAAAGAATATGAATTCATTAAGCATCATTTACATGTGGTCAATTTTGGGTCTAATGATTTTATTTGGTCAACCTAAATACACGGAAAAAATTCTGAGGCCAATATTAGTAGAAAAACCACGATTTTTTATGCTAGAAATTCTTTGTGGTATTCCCTGAGTTTTGTTAGGGCCAAGTGAGGCCGCTTCACGTTCCGTTAGGCTCTAGTCAGGTCCTGAAAAACAGCTTGGGGATGGCACGAATCATTATATACATTATATATCCTGGTAATTATTACCAGAAAATGGTAAATAATTCTATGAGAATGGTAAATATTACAATTCTTCTCTCTCCGTGCATAATACCATCATACAAAAACTCTAGCATGTGTGTACAATGGGACCTATACTCACTGTTAAAAATGTCTTTAAATTCAATATATTTTTCATGGACATTTGTAAATGAAATTTCTAATTTTTGGTGATTTGAATGAGAATTCATTTACACACGGAAAGACCGGATCTATTAATATTTAGGAAGAATTTATCAGCGTTTAGAAAAATGACTGTCAATTTAGGGAACAAGAGGATCGCTGAAAAATATTCGTAGTAAGTCTATCAAAACTTCGTAGTCAAAATATTAACAGTTGATAGTTTCATTGGTATTTTTCACAGTGAAAATATCAATTGCTAATACATCGACTACGAATTTTTAGTAGACCCACAACGAATATATTCCAACGATTCTCGTTTTTCCTAAATTGACAGTGATTTCCCTAAATATTAATAGACCCGGTCTTTCCGTGCACACAATTTCCGTGAATTTCAAGTTTTTGCTATATTATATCATACATGATTACATATTTTCGTAACTGAAATTTCATTCAAATGTAATTGAAATTCAAATAAATTTTTCAGTTGCGTGAATAACTTTTGCTTCCATCACATGGAATTGAAAGTTCAATCAGAAATTTCTAACAGTGCTGGTTCAGCATGGGCCCAAGCCGGGGCTAAAATTCAGAACTCTCATTATTCTTATACTGTAAAAATAAGTTTCGGAATTCTCCTCTAAGAAGCGGTGGTAGAAAAGTATCAATGGATAAGAAACTTTTCACTATGATTCGGTGGATTTTGTTTTCTTCACTTTTTGAGGATAAAACACCTAAATGACCGCAAAATAATTACTTGAAATTGGGTGAAAGTCCCCTATTTTTTATGAAAAATAATCCCCTCCAAGATTAAATGATGGAATCCACCTCTGAAATGCAAAACAAATTCTCCATAATTTCCACAGTGTACAAATGGATCGAAAATTTGAAATTTTAACGCATTGAATCGAAGCCAAAAACGAGAAATTTGTCTATTACTTTTAATTTCAAGACAATAATTATTCAACAATACTGGATTGCGCTCTTTGGAAAGTTATCCAATCGGTTTTAGTGGTTAGCCATGTGTTGCGTTCACATGCACCAAGAAGTATGTGCTTTGAGTTTTGGAGTTTACATTTTTCTCATAAAAATGTGACGTAGTCTGAGTGGGTACTTATATCCATGAAGTTCTAGCGATTCTGTACATACATTACGTAGATAGTTCTTGTACTTCACATACATTGTATCTATGTGATTTTCGGGATTATATACGAACAAAAAATCTCTTGCTGTTGTACGGAAAAAAGTCTGTCAACACTCGAAATTTGAATTTTAGGTATAGCATGATAAACATTTCGTTTGCAAAACGTTTTGAATAACAAATCGGTATGTGTTGTACTTTGTATATTATTCTGAATTACTATTTCAATGAATGATTTTCTTTCTAGATTTAGAATCTCACATTTGAAGTGAAGAATTCAAAAAAATAACATTAATGAACAATCAGAGCTTCGTTGTATCAAGTCATTGTCCATGTGACACACGGAGAGAAAGAATTGGCTGACGCAGCAAATCGAGGTATTATATATAGAACAGCAAAATTTTTTGCTGACCTAGCTAAAAATTTGTTATAACAATCGTGTTAGCTACGACAGCAATTTTTTAGCTGTGGCAGCAAAAAATGTTTGCTCCGCCAGCAAATTTTCAGTATTATATACAGAATAGCAAACAAATTTTGCTGGGATAGCAAACATTTTTTGCTGCCACAGCTAAAAATTCGCTGTCGCAGCTAACAAGATTGCTGGAACAGCAAATAGTTTGCTGTCACAGCAAAAAATTTGCTGCTCTGACAAAAGCAATCCAGCAAAAGTAGATTTCGTTGCCACAGCGAATTCCTTCTTCTCCGTGCATTATTTTTTCCAATGCTCTGAAAACAAATTTTTATCATCTATACATCATCGATCATTTCTGATATCCTCAAGTGCTTTAGTACCTCAAATCAAACGAATTTGCATTCAATTGTTGACATCTTGACATCCCGCATCATTCATTCAATTTTCTTTTCCTCTGATTTTTTTTACACAATTCGTTATTTTCACTTCTGTGCATCATTCCTCTCTCTGTTTCTCCTCGTCAGTTCTCTTGTTTCCGTACCTCTATTCCCGATACAAATTCCTCCCACAGTACTTGAAAACCTCGTAAATCACTGCTTTACAAAAAATCCGTTGATCTTCAGTGTCCCGGTTCATATGAAGTGAAACAAATGAGAGAAAAATGTAGATCTTCTTCTTCTTCTTCTTTGTTTGTTTCACAGACTATCTTTTTTCTTCAAACACGACCCATCGTTATCGGAAATGAAGAAAAAATCGATACTTTAATGAAACTCACAAAGAATTTATTATTCATTTTGCATTTTCCTACAAAAATGAAACGTCCTCTTTCTCTAGATTGAAAAAATCCACAAGAAACAAAAAAAGTGAAATCTGTTTAGCTAGTTTCATCAGAAGGATTGATCGAGAGTTCTGTAATGGAAGCACAGGTCGACACGCGCTTTTGCGTGCAGACTTCAAATTTACTTCACAACTAATGAGATACACCTAATTACTTGAAGATGACTCAATTACTATACAGCGTTGTAAATTACTCTATCGATTCTAAGAAGGAATAAAGTCCTGATATATTCGAGAGGAAGATTTTCCAAGATAAAACTGTTACCTGAAAGAGGTTTCGTATCAGTGTACACAGTTAGATGAAATATTTCTTTGAAAAATAGATCATCTGTTCACGTAAGTTGTTCATTCTTTCAGCCGTCAAATTGTCACGTTGAATTTTGGTGTTGTTTCAGATTGGGAGAAATTATGATTGGGAATTAGATAGGCCCCAGATAGTTTTCCCAGATGTTAGGTTGGTTTCTAGCTAGTTTTGTAACGCACTTTCTAGCGTGCGCCCATCCAGATGTCCCAGGGAATTACTAGAATTTTGTTTGAACTGGTACTTGGAAATGTGAAATCATGTGTTTTCTGCACGGAGAAAAAGGAATTCGCTGTGGCAGCGAAATCTATTTCTGCTGGGTTCCTTTTGCCAGAGCAGCAAACTATTTGCTGTTCTAGCAATCTTGTTAGCTGCGACAGCCAATTTTTAGCTGTGGCACCAAAAAATGTTTGCTATCCCAGCAAAATTTGTTTGCTATTCTATATATAATACTGAAAATTTGCTGGCGGAGCAAACATTTTTCGCTGCCACAGCTAAAAAATTGCTGTCGTAGCTAACACGATTGCTGTTATAGCAAATTTTTAGCTAGGTCAGCAAAAAATTTTGCTATTCTATACATATAATACCTCGATTTGCTGCGTCAGCAAATTTTTTCTCTCCGTGTGTAAAATCACAGTTATGAATAAAGTAACACACTGAGAGAAGAGCGATTTGGAAGTTCAGTAAATAGTAATATACTTGTTCGATAAATGTAAAAAGTACTGAACTTTTAGCGATGTTCCATGAAATTTCAAGAAGGATTACTGAAATTTTGCTTTGCATTGCTCAGTGTTCTACAATCGTCATCATTTAATACAATATTCATGATCAAATTTGCTGTGTGTCATTCAATTATTAAACGCTTAAGAATCAGGTGACACACAGCGAATTTAGTCGTGAATATTGTATTATATAATAATGATTGAAGAACACTGTGAATCCGATTCAGTGAAAAGTACTGAGAATCAATGCTAAGTATGCCGCTGATTCAACCAGTGGCAGACTTAGCACTGATTCACCAGTGGGTTTCACTGATTCTCAGTACTTTTCACTGATTTGGATTTAGAGAGCAATGTAAAGCAAAATTTCAGTGACGTTTCTTGAAATTTTATGAAACATCGCTGGAAGTTCAGTAATGTTCAGATTTGTCGATCAAATATAATACTATTTACCGACCCTCCAAATTGCAACCTCTTTTCTCAGTGCAATATATTTTGACATGTAATCTCCAGTCAAGAACGTTGCTTTTGAATTTATTTCCATAAAATAATCCCGAGTGATAAATTGAAACGTTGGAGCTTCCTTTTATTTCCCCGACTGTGTTGATAGACTATCAATGTTACTGTACGATCAGTTGACGCATGAAAAATCCACATGAATCAACTAAATGTTTGGGCACTAAAGTCAAATTGGCTGAAATGTGTTATCCAATTGCCCCCACATGTGTCCCATCTAGTACGTGGATGAAAAATGGGACGACCAGACAAATTTCTACCAGAGTGGTTAGGAAACATTGTTGATAAAAAATTTAGGAATCGAGATATTCCTGTACATTCACCAGAAATTATAAATAAAACTTTTATCCCGCAGAATATCAATAAAAACACAATTATATTCCAATATTTGACAATTCTCATCCGTTTTTACAAAGTTTTGAATAATGGAATAGTAATGATCGATTTAAAACCTCCCTGCTTGAGAATACACTCTACTTTCTCAAATCTAACATCACACATTACTTGTTTTCCTCAACTTTCTCATGAATATATATTCAAGTAATTCATTTCTCAACTCTTTCATTACATTTTTTCCAATACTTCCGAATACTCTTCAACGGTATTCAACTACGTAAATTCTATAAAAAACATATAACGATATATTTTAACTTCGAATTTCAACCTCGCACATATTTCTTCAACTCTGATGTTCACTGCTTTTTGCTCTCATTCCTCACGTTCGACTTCTTCGTACTAAAAAGGGGAGTATAATGCACCCGTCAGAGAATAGGGGTATAAAGAAAACAAAGGATGAAAAGAATCATAGGGAACTTTTATTTTCTTCTTTTTTATAAGATAGAAAAAGTATGAGGAGGACTTCCATCTAACTGCTTTCTGGAATTCCAAGTTGAAGTTTAAAGACAAAAACCTGATCAATTTATTCGTCAGCTACACACATTTTCTATGAGGAAAAACTGCATCGTCATAGGCGAGACGATTGCTGAGATTGGATGGATACTATCGGGTTACAAATGACATGTTTTGTCTCGATTCTCATTTATCAATCCCTCCTCCCTTTACCTTGCTCTCCTTTGATTCTAAGAACATAAATCTTCAAATTACTTTTTTTCCATATTCCTGCTATATATACATGGTGGAGATTCTGAAATTGCCTGCACGATTTCAACTGAACATAAGAGAATTATTTTGACAGGATATGAGAATTCTTATGAATTTATTATAAAGAATATATCATCTTTCAATTAATTATCCAATACGTAAGGACAGCATCGAAAAATTGAAATATTGAAATTTCGATTCTTTTCACTTGTAAAATTTACACTCATTTTGTTCTGGTTGTTGGAAACTGCAGAAAGGAATTGTGGAAATGTTTTTTTCTCTATTTCTCCTTAAGAAATTCACAACGTATGTTAAGGTTTGAGGGAAAAAAATGTTTGGAAAGTCTCATTCAGTCTTCGTTTTTCATTAATCGGAAAAAGTTGGGGCTAAAATGTATTCGTGAAGAAGAAATTCAGAACTGATAGAAAATCAAGGTTAGAGGAGTCTGAGAATCTATGAAGATTCTGAAAGATCGTGTAGTTGTAAAGTATTGCAGTAATCTACATCATTGCTTCCTCTGCAAACCTTTAGAAACTTATCAGTACAATTGAAAGGAAATTGTTGCTTTGTTCAAAATCTTGATAAGCTGAATAAAAGATGTCTTCTCACCGAATAAATAGTTTATGTATTCTCTCTCTATAGCATATCCTCTAAGGTTCATGAAATATTCAATTAAATCAAATAATGGAATGCTTGCCTCAAATAAATTGGTCTTTTAATTTTGGCATCTCATTGGATATTCAATTCACTGTAATAAAATGTCTTCTGAAAATTCAGAGAATACGACTGTAATTTTTTATAGCCCCTTTTTTTCTGAATTCTCAGATGAATTTTTGATTGAATTTTAAGAAATTTCAACTAAATTTCGGAGGGTATTCTAAGAATTCAGAATAGAGTGGCTGTAAGAATGACAGTGATGTTTTCTGAATTTTCAAAAGGAATTTTTTTACAGTGTTCCAACAAGTAAATATTATATGGAGGGAGAAGAAATGAATATTTTTTTCAGTGTAGAATCGCATTGAGGGATGAGAAAAAAATTTAATGGGTCTCAATGATGGCCACACGGAGAAAAAATGGTTTGCTACTATAGCACCTACAAAGAAATTTGTTGTCTTTGCAAAAATATTTACTGCAGCAGCTAAGAAGTTAGTTCTGTTAACGGATTTGTTTATGTCAGCTAAAAAAATTTAATTATGTCAATCATTTTTCTTGTAGGCGTCATAGTAACAGACTTGCTTGTTATGCCAGCAACACATTTTTCTCCGTGCACTCACAAGTGCGATTATTTGTAATGGAATTTTATAGAATATTTGGATCTGGAAGAAACACTGAATAATCTGAGAGACTTACCTCATTGATTGACGTCGTTGAAATTGTAACATTCGTAAAGAGTACCGGAAAAAAATACTAGTACACGTGAAAAGGATAAGTTTCAATCAATATTTCAAATAAGATGCAGCCACATTCAGTTAAAATTTTCACAATAAAGTAGAACGATTCTCCAACGAAATTTATCGGAAAATATTTTACAATGTTTTCAGAATTTTGTCGTTATGTTTTATTAAAATTCTTTGCGAGTGTAGTTTGTTCTTCGGTCATAAAGAAATACAGTACACTTGAGGATTTGTGTTCTCAAGATAATAGAGTAAGGTGTGGGCATCGGGAGCGTCTCTATTTGCTAGGTGCTGCGAGAGGCTTTACAACAGCTCTACGACTGGATCCCATTCACTTCAATTCTAATCACGTTGTTGATGCGGTAAAACAATCAAATACCCTCAAGGCGTAAGTACAACGGTCAAAGTTTGATTGATCGTAGCTCAACTTCAACCGAACTTTAGTATTCTCGAACCAGAATTTAATATTACACTGAGAGAAAGTGTCTATTCAAATATTCGACAGCTAAGAAATTGAGCCGTGCCAGCTAAATTCTATTCGTCATAACTAAATTTTTCATTCCTATTGAATAAACCAACTTATTCATATTTCAGACAGCTGGATTTTTATTTATCCCAACTAAAGTCAAGCTAACGTAAATAAAAATCTAGCTGCGGCAACTAACATTCAGTTGTCCCAACTAGGTAACTTTCTCTCAGTGTACAGAATGCTCTATCATTATCCCATTCAAGATGAAATGATATTCGAAGTTTTATTTATTGAACAGATTGTCGAAATTCATCTAATGGTGAATTAACATGCAATTTTTCAATTCAAAATAGAGAACCTGTAGCATTACTCATGGTCCATCGATAGAAAATAAAAAAAATATCAAGTATTAACCTTCAGTTACCTCACGTATTTTTGTGTCCCTTCTTTGACTTTTCGTTATGCGGCGCAGTCAACTACATTAAGCTCTTTCAATGATCAAAATGTACTTTGGTTTCCAAACTTGATCCCTATTCGTGGTCCAAATCGTACCTCTTCATTCCTAAGAACAGGAGGTTGAACATCAGAACCTTTTGTTCCCTTTAGACCCCCGTGGGGTAACTGAGGGTTAAATACAGAACTTCTTCAAAACACTTTTCCTTGCCATTTTTATCAACGTACAATTCCGAATCTTTTTGTGCATTAAAAATTTGAGAATAATAAATTTCTTCACTTAGTTTTTCATCATGGCGTATTTGTGAATTTCATTCACGAGGTTTAATACCGAACCAAAAACTCAGAGTAATAACAATAATAATAATAATAATAGTGACATCATGAGCTTTTTACTACGTACAATGTTACTTCAATTGATTCATTTTACGTCAAACTATATCCTATAATCTGCATTGTGTAATATAAGATTGTTGCAAAAGATTATGATTACGCAGACACGATAGAATATTATAAACTGTCCAGAGAGAAAGGAATTGTAATAAAATTACTGTATTTGTATCGTGATTATAGGATATATTCTCCATATGAGGAGACCAACAATTCTTCGTGATCACATCACTTTGTTTGAGAATCCTCAAGATTTCTAATATGTTTACTTTTTCTTATCCCACTTGAATTGGTTCTCTTAAATTCATTTCCACGCTGAAAGAATTTTACTCACAATCGAGGGATAACTGATGGTTTTTCAAAAAATTACCGTGCATTTTATAAAATTTGTAGGATAGATCTCTCCATTTTCTCTAAATTTACTCATTTTTACAAGCTGCACAGTAATTTTTTGAACAACTTCCATTTGTCTCTTAGTGTCTGGAATTTCACAATGATCTTCAAGAGAAAATTCTTCCAGTGGAACATCCCGCAGTATAGTAGGAAACGTACAATTGAATTTTTCACGACGATTTGAAAGGGTACGGTTTGGTTTGCGATTGAGGATAAACGATTATGAATCATTATAACGTATGATAATTGGCCTAAGAACTTCGACAAAACAAAAAGAAAAGAAAGAATCTCTTTATTTGAATCTTTAATCAAACAAACGAGAGAGAAAAAAATGAGGTTGGAATAAATGAAAAAGAGGAGAGGATGGGAAAGCTAATAAAAAGGATGATGGTTTACGTTTGTATAAACAGAAGTTGAATCTCAAAGACCAGTGATTGATAGAAAATGGAAAAGAGAACGAACTCGAATTCATCACCCATTCAAAAAATTCCTGAAAAACTAATTACATTACGAAACTTTCTTTCAAACAATATTACCTGAAAAATTATTCTTCCGGTAGAACAATCCACAATATAAATGATTTTTATACTTCAACGTCTTCAATACATCTTCGGAAGAAAAAATTTTCTGTTGTTTCTATGATCAAATAAATTAGATGAGGAAAATATTTTTTCCTCGTTCACGATCTCCAAGTTCTCGAGTCAAGAGTTTCCCATTCTACGAATCTGATATACTTTTTAATGAGCAAAACCGTCACTCGTTCAACTACTCCAAGTCACTTTTCGGAGGTAAAATTTTCTCAATTGGTTTGCTTCCCCTCAACGATAGTTGGAAAAGAGAAATAGTTTTAAAAGCAAAAGCACTTTTTCAAATAAACAATGAATTTTCATTTGCATAGTCTGGTACGAGTCAAAGTAGGACGTATCTCGTACGTTAAATATGATTTTGATACTTTATCGTGTTATCAATGGTAGGCAATGAAATCCCCAACGCGATAAGATCTTGAATTATTAAAACTGCATCAACCATTGAGCTATCTATCTTTGTACCTCTAAATCGGTCTGTGTCATTTCAATTTGTCTGGGAGTTCGATCGAGACAATCGAACGAGCTTTCTATTATACATCAACATCGGTGATTGTGTCGAGATGGAAGATTGAAAGGAAGAAAAAGGATTTGAGCATCGTCGTAGACGGTATGGGAAAACGAGAACGAGATGAATTATCTGTTGATCTGCGATCGACGAGGTCATCGGAATATCCATTCAAAACCAATTCTTTTGGTATTTATGGCAGTTGATATATCGGTATTACAATATTGGATCACAGACATAAATTTGGGGACCTAAAGGATAATATACTCAAGCGGCTATGTGAAATGTTTCCTTTTTTCATCCTGTTTATCTATTGCGTATTGAATGATATTCATTCGTCCATGATATCTGGGCTATAATATCGAAAAGATTGATTTATCGAAAGGTGAATGTTTTGAAATGCAATTCGTGATTTTTTGTTGTTGTTGTTGTTGTTGAATGATGCATGGATCGGTTACAGATCTTTTATAGCTCGTGTATTAATGATGCGTAAAATGTATGTGATTTATGTAAAACACGTTCATCGCGTTTCGGAATTTTAGATGAATTGTTACATAAGAAAAACAACATCTTCTGGAAAGAGTTTCTTCAATATGGATTTGATAATATAACATTCCATGTGGGAATTATCAAAGGAAAGAATTGGCGCAGTATTGGCAAGATTGTAAGGTAACCTATCCCACAGTGAATCACTTTTGACAAATGAGTTACCCGATCCTCAATTCAAACTGATCGTATGGATGGTGGTAAGGCTCAGGTAAACGATGACAATACTGACAAGTGGCCCAAGTTTGGCAAAATATTGGGCTGCCAAGCATTGCGAACCAATATTGGTTCAATATACAACCTTTGGTTATTCCGGAACCCACACCGGATTTCATAGGGAATGCCAATATGGCAATTGGTGTGAGCTTGGCAAAATGTGGACCTACCAAGCATGGTGAACCAATATGCACCCAATATGAAAGCATTCGTCTTTTGAGAACGGATACCATGTTTCATAAGAAATGCCAATATAACAAGCGGTTCAAGCTTGGAGAAGTGTTGAGCTGCCAAGCATGGCGAACCAATATCGGCCCAATGTAAAACTATTTGTTATTTGAGAATCCATACCACGTTTCATTGTATCACAACAAGTAGTTGAAGCTTGACAAAACATTCAACTGCCAAGCATGGTGAACCAATATTGGGCCAATTGAGAACCATCTGTTATTTGAGAACCTTTACCGCATCTTCATGCTTGTAGTTATCTCAGAGTTGTACCAATATTAATTATTGTTATGATGAATAATGATTCTTCATGTCAAAAATGGAATGTCATGAAGAATGACGTATTCTTTTCCTCTGAGAAGTATGAAGAACCAGGTTGAAGCTTGTCAAAAGTTAATATACACAACTTGGGCCAGGTCCGGTTTGCTCATATAAGCCAAGCTCCAAAAAACTCATAATGCATGTATCATGATACCTTGGGCCATGCTTAGTATTGTTTTTTCGCTCAATATTGAGTGCCAAGTCTGGCACGAGGTTATCATCCCCAGCCTTTACTGAGCTTGGACTATTTTTTGTGATAGATTCTGGCCCTATATAAGTCAAAATTGGGTCAAGCGTGGGCCATTTGTCAATTCCTACCTGGGCGTGTGGGACGCTTCGACCACTGTGTTTGTTTTGTCTTTGCACTATGGATAACAATGTCGCATATTCAAGTGTTTCATCATGGGACAGTCTACCCTATTTGGTAGATATCGGTAAAAACAACTGTTTCTATTCACAGTAATTACTGCTTCCTCATAAGAAAAATTACTTCGAAGAAACACTTGAGCGAGAAAGATTATTATTCGAGAAAGAACCAGAGTGAATAATATTGCTAAAGCATATAGAGTTAAGAACATGAATGATATGGATCCTTCGTATAAGAATCTAAATTCAGACATACTACTGATTAGCAACGCTTTATATGCGGCTACTCACGTTTTGTATTTTTCTTACTGAAAATAGCTTGACGAGAATACTTATTTGGGACAAAAGTGCATGAAAAAGTTCGATAAGAAGATTGGATTAGCTAGGCAGGAAGTTTTCCATGTTCAAAGTTATTTCGTTTTATTGTTTCCCTTCACAGCACTTTTCTGAGTTTCCATGGAATATTTAGAAATACCCATACAAGAGTTTCATCGCACGTATCACAATTTACACATTGATAACTTGAGCTTCTTCGAGAAAGACGATTGAAAAATATATGCGGTTGTTAGCATTCGGAAGAGAGAAATGGAACACTCAAGAGCAGAAAGCTTTCACATCTCAGGTTTTGTAACTCAGAAACACATTATCAACTGAACATAGATCAACGGAAAACCAAGCAAATTAAGACGTATTCGGGGAAAATTTCAACAGAGAAAAAAACAGAATTGGTCAGATTGCAGTCATGTTTGAATATCTTTGATAAAGGTTGTAAAATGCATGTTCGAGGTAACACTCAGCGTGTAAGTTACATTGAAATTCAAAAGTAAAAGGCTTTGAATGGTGAATGAAATCCTTCAACCTCACAAGGAGAGGGAATTCGAAATTGCTGGGGGGAAATACATTTGCTCAAAGACTTTGATGGTATTTTTCTCTTTAGAAGGGTTTCCTTTGCCATGATTCTCTGTTTCTTTCGTAACAAATCCATTGGAATATAAATAAAAATCATTGCATTTGGATGCTTCAGAGGAATACTGACTGGGAATTCAGACACTGGAAAAATCGTATACTAGAATTGAGAATGTTTCTCTAAAATATGAGGCTAGTACATATTCCTCTGAGTTATAGAGGAATGATGTGGGAGTTCCTCTGAACGTTAGAAGAATCACCACTGATATTAAGAGGAAGATGTATTAGGTTCATATTATAGAGTGGATTCTAATTTTTAGAATATGATTTTTTGGGTGGACAAAGTGACTTCACAGTCTCTCTTTTAGTTATTCTTTCATCGTCAAAATTATATCATTTGAATACACTTGTCATTCTCATCACTGTCAACAAATCTTGACTGAGGATTTAGAAAAAGTTTCTTTAATTTTTTTCAGCGACGTTTTCCTGAATCTCCAGGGATCTTTCCAAAGTTTCAAAATGATTTCCTAAAAAATTGATCAAATTTGTCTCAAAATGTTTTATTTTGTTGATGATTTCGTGCTAATCGAAGCTGATCCAAACTAACTAGCTTCTGGTTACCAACTGACTAATATTTATATCAATTGGAATACACTGATGAATTACGCGGAAAAAAGTAATTAGTTGTAAGATGGACAGCCAGTTTTTTAGCTCCCATAGCTGAATTTTACCTGCTGCAGCGAAATTTTCAGCTTCATCAGCTAAATTTTAGCTAATATTGCTAACAAATCAGCTGTCCTGTGGGTGCTAAAATATTTAGCTCTGATAGCTCAAATTTAGCCGATACAGCTGAATTTCCGTGTACAGAGTAGTAAATGATTAGTGAAACCTGAAGCATTAAAATTTGATGGGAACTAGAATGTTTCACAAATTTTTCTCCATCTTTCACGGTAATCGCAACTGTCTAGTACACTGTCCATTGAACAAAGATAAAAATTTTCCTACATGTAAATGATGACTTGATTTCAGATATTAAATTTCATGGCCATGTTCACTTCAGCATCCTGTCAACAGATCTACGTCAAATATTTTGATGACAAAATTTTTGCAAAATTTTTCCGAAGTATTTTCAAACACAACAAAAATTTCCTTCGAGTGGCTAAGAATTAAGTCGTAGACCCAGAATGTACATTTGTCTCGATGTAAGAATAGTGTCCATAACATTCAATAAAATTGAATAAGGATCATAACATCATCATCGGGAAGTAATCAGTCTCATGATTGGTTTGTTGGAATCTTCCAACCCTAAATACGACAACCCTTATCTTCTATAATTTGCTTCAATGACTTGATTTAGGTCTACTTTTGCGAGTTTTACCATTCACTTTTCCTTTCAATATTGTTTTCAATGAACTATCATGCCTTAATGTGTGTCCTATCAGATTGTATAACATACTTCTTTCTTTCACGACATGTTTCAATAGACTTCTTTTTTCATTTACCTTCTCAAGTACTTCTTCATTTTTTACTTTATCCGCTTCATTCTAAGCATCCTTCTATGACATCACATTCCAAAAGCTTCCCATGTTTGTATGGACCAAGCCTGGCACAAGTCATGCCGAGACTTGTCTTGAACAATTTACCAAACTTGGCCCAGGCTTAGGAATGATAAGATCAGGACAAGCTTGGGCCAGCGATTTTGCCAGGCCCGGTCCAATTCATTTACCAAGCATCAACCAATGCTTCTTTGATCCCAGACATGGATGAAAAAAGTAATTGATTCATATTTCAGTTCATGACTTTCTCCCTCAGAATCCCGTACATGAATTATCTTGAAACATGAATTATCGAAGAACGTTCTTCAAAATCAGTTGATTTCCGTGTATGATTACATTTAAAAGTATCCTATTACCATTAAATGAAGTTCTATCCTTACTTAGATCAATAAAATCTAGCTTGGTGTGTAAAACTAGTGTGTAGGATTAATTATGGCAGGCAGATCGGGCCAGCCGTGGCCCGATGGTTATCTCCGAGTCTTCAGCCATTGTAAATTCAAAATTTAGTCAATATTTATAATCATTGTGCCACCCATGTGGGCAATATTGTTCTCAACGAATTCCTCGATTTTTACACTTGGGCCAAGCTTGAACCAAATGTAGTGACCATTTTCAAAATATTAACAAATCCATTGGGAACAACGGGACAATCATGGGACAATTGTTCTTCACGGAGGTTTGTTTGTTTTTCCAGTCTTGGCAATACCTGCATGGGTTCATGTCTTCGTTGGTCCGTTTTTCCAATTGTCCAAGTTTCGCAATCATATAATGCTGTGCTACAAACGTAATTCTTCAAGAATTTTCTCCTTACTGGTAAGCTAATATTCTTTGAGCATAGTAACTGTTTCTTTTGGCTAATATTCTTGCTCTTATATCTCTTTCGCTTTTACCGTTTTCTGTAATTATGCTTCCTAGATATTTAAATTCTTTCACTTGCTAAATTGTCCCTGCATCTATTTTGATTTTCGTTCTCCTTGATGTTCTCGCTGTTGTACAAAACATGAATTTTGTTTTGTCCTCATTCATATTCATACATTACTTTTCTAGTAATATTGTTTTCATAGTGTTGAAAATATTTTTCACCTCAGCACCACTCGTAGCTAATATAGCTATGTTATTCGCGAATCCCAACATGCTTACATTTTCTCCCTGAATCTGTAATTTCAATTGCACTTGCTCCTTTACTTCGTTCATCGCTTCTTCTATATACAAATTGAAAATCAATGGTAATAGTGAGCATCCTTGTCTCATAACATTCTCATAAAACCCTAATCATGCGTAATCATGACATTCTTATAAAATCAAATACGATTATTGTTGAAGAAAATTTTCATCTTCTCACATCTGAATCATTCGAAATGAAAATTTCATTCATGTTTTGCAATTACAAGATCACATTTTCTTCTCCTGATGAACCCGCGTGTGAGCAAAAGATCATAGTGGAAGAGAAATTGAAAGGATGGGTAATGCTACATGAAATTGTTGTTTGATGTAGGTGCAATTAGAGAATGTCTCACATGCACCGGCCGGAATGGCGTAAAGTTATTTGAATACAAGACATTAGTGTAATATGAGATCCATTCGAAAGAAGGGAATCGAGGATTCTCACAAAGAATATTACATGATAATGCAATAACTCTGAAATTCATTCTTTTTTATGGTAGGAGCGTGTCCTTCCCTGTAAGAAGAGGGACTTGAAAAAGATTTCAAGGCTCATATTTTAAAAAATTTTGAATATTGTGGAAGAACGAAAATGAAGATATTGGGAATATCTTTTCACTATTCTTATTTTTTTTCAAAGCAGCGTCTGTAATCAGCCCTAGTAGAAATATAATCAGTTTTCACTATTACTGACGAGGCACTGATGAGGGAACGCTAATCAGGAAAAACTGATCATTTACTTATTGGGAACTGATTTGTCTAATATGATTATTAAAATTCATATGAAACTGATCAAATTCTGACAAGTTATTGCCTTTATTCGCAAGAAATATTGATAGCGTAAATGTTCATAAAAAATATTCGGTTTGAAAAACATCTTGATTGTTATTGAAGTGATATATTGCAATTGTAAAATTACACATATTTCCGATACGTCTTAACCAAAATTCCAAGTATCTCAGAGAAATTGAATCGAATTGGTTCAGATTATTTGATCCTGGGTTTGTTGTATCAAATCGATGAAACCTAACCTCAATAATTATAAAGAGTATATGCACATAACAAAGCTACCTGGGAAATTGTTAGATTTTGTAAGGTTATGGTATAAAAGGAGATGAGGTGTACTATGTATACTTACATTCTTTCTTGTTGTGAAATAATATAGTTTTGTTATCCATTATGAGTAAGTATAGTAGTAACTTGAATATTATCTCATGATATCTCATGATTGAAGTGGAAACACCATACATATGGTTTGATATATTTTGTGTCCTTGGCCAAAACTCCTACATTTTATCTAAGAAAGAATCTAGCAAAATTTTTCCTACGTGTTTTGCTGAAAATTTACTTTTTAATCCTTGGAAATATCTTGAACAAAAACGTAAATTATTATTTGAGTGAAGAATCATCAATTTAGTGTTATAATTTCATATCTTCATCGACATGACCTGCATTTTTGTGGGTGATAAATGCTTTGTTAGTTACTCGCGAATAACTCATCAACTACCGATCAGTCCCTCATCAGTTACTCGCTCATTTCTGCTCAGTTTCTCCAATCAATTTCTGATTAGTCAGAGCGTTACACCCCTTTTCGGAAACTTGTAAGTTTCCTGATCAGTCCCTGATCAGTGAAATGGAAAACTGATCAGTGCCTCATCATTTGCTAGAGAAAATTTCTACTAGGGAGTGCCAGAATAGACTCTTCTTCGCGAGAAAAATCATCCGAGATGATAGATTGTATCTGCATCAAGTATTCATGATTCACTCTTTCTTCCCATATTTCAACAGCATCTAGGTAGTGAAATCATTATCAAAATAAAGAAATCTTATCTGTTTTGCAAGTCGACACTTGACAGATGAATCAAACACATCATTCTTTCAATTGAGCCATTAAAACCGAATTTTGACCCTCACTGTGCATTTTTTTCTTCATTTCATAAATGCAGTGAGTTTTCTTGAATGTCGAGGAAATTTTTTTTCCTATTTTTTTAGAGTTATTTTTTTTTTGCATTTTTATATCTAGAGGAAAGGGTCCGAAAATGGGCTATGGTCCGAATATGGGCAATCGAAGTTTTAGGCTTGTATGGCGCTGCCGCTTGGTGTTGACCGATTCAACATGTTCCTTATTACCGACCAATTGCGTGCACAGCAGTTGGCGATATTTTTCGGTGTCTCTCAAAACTTTTCCAGGTATGCGATGTTTTCAATATTATTACTAGTCATTCGTTCCATTGGATCTGACACGATATGTAGCTTATTCGGGAAGTATAGAAACGTAAATTAACCGGAGAATGAATTGATATCATAACAGTTCTGCCAAAAACCCCCAGCTGCCAACAGTTTCAACAAAATTTTACGAGTAGCCTATATTCGGACCCCACTTTCAAAGATCACAGTTTTAATGTTTTCTAGAAAACATTTTATCACTCCTTCAATCATTGAAAATAAAATATATTGCACAAACACACACCTCAGGTAATAGTTGTAGGTTCTTGCTGTGATTCTTATTTGGATTTTTTGCGTGAGGACTGGCCAGTATGAGATGAAATCAAAGTGGTAGCCCATTTTCGGACCCTTTCCTCTACTCGTATAGAAATGCATTCTTGAATTTTTGAAAATTCGCACTAGACAAATACTAGACATTCAACAACTCCCAACTTGAGGACTTCTCAAGTTCCTCGCAGATACTTGGTAAGACACTTGCAAGGATCTAGTTTTTTCTCTAGTGGAGTGTTGTAAAATTCGTGACAACCTAGAATCATTTCTACCATCAAACGTAACCTGCAAAATTCAAAACCCAATAAAATCTCATGTAGCATCCCCATCAATTTACCAACACAAACTTCTCATTGTGTAAAAATGTCTCTGTAGGATTCATGATACTCTTTTAATTAATCATTTGATTCACAATCATGCACAAAAACACTTCCTTGGAGCGAGTACAAATGTTCCCCAGTAATCTTAGGAGGATCTTTTGAGAATCTTGCATACTCAATCGCATAAATTCCGCGCTCTCTTCCCCACCTTCGAGAATGTATTACATTACAACACAGTAATTAAATTGTTGATGGTCGAGGTCATGCATGGCTCGTGTTAAGTGTAATTGAGCATGGCACACGTTCTCCTTCGTGGGAAGTCCTTATCTGGGTATTGTTCCACTCGACAAAAATGTCCTCGGCACGGAATGCGATTTTGCACCTTATTCGATTTCTGCCATATACTTGTATTTACGTATTGTCCCATGTACGTACATATACGTACATGCGTACGACTACAGGAAAATTGATCTCCGATCTTTCTATCGTTTCTTCCTGCTATGCGATTGATTTCCGGTGCCTCCAGGGGAGAGAGATAAAGAGAAACTCTCGTAGATCTTCCTTTCCTTGATACGGATCAATTGTTAAGAATCGAGGCGACGCTTATGCATTCCGAATGGATTACCCGTACTCATCGACGTATTCAGATGCGTAAATAATTTTGCATACCGCTGACGTAGAAAGTGATAAATATTGATAGCTTGTTCGCTTCGTCGAGTCGAATGGTATCAAAACGAATATAGAACATTCTTTCGAATCATGTTTCAAAACTATTCTCTCCAAGATCTTTTCGATTCGAATGAATCTTACTAGCTTCAAAACGAGAATGGTATATGCTTTCAATAATTCATCATCCAAATGTACAAATAAAAATGAAAAAGAATAAAGGTTCTTGTTTGAATTGAAATCGTCGATTTATCTCTCATCGTATCATTTTCTGATCGTATGAAAACAATAACAACGGAAATGCTTGGGATTTATAGAAAGATATATATTATCGTATCGATGCTTATGAAGAATTGATACGTGCGCACACAAGTTTATCAAATTGATTGTTATGACAACATTCGGGCGTATCGATTTAATCTCTCAAGATGGGTTATTCAATGACTTTGTGATTATCGTGAGTGCAATTGACAATTATATAAATAATGAACAGGTTGGAAAGTATGAATAATGTATCAAGCACGTTCTACGTGGTACCATGAAAAACAAAATCCCAGTTACTTCGTTCAATTACAGAATGATCTTTGACAAAGTCGTTACTAGAATTCCAGTTATTAACGAGCGTGATATTAGTCACGCAGATACCACGATATTTTATCGATGTATGAGCATACGTTGAAGTCAACGAAGATAGGCTTGTAAACTACTCGAAAATCAATTTCCATTTATATGTAAGTATGTACGGTATTAATATTCCCGTTGAAAATTTCATTTTCCTCAGATATGATTAGAATTTGTTAAGCAACGATTCAACTTCTCAAACGTTGATCCTTCCAACCTGTTTTTAACATTTTTCAAATGAAAATCATGGAAAATAGATGATATGTTTCGGTGAATAAATTCGTTACAATATTTACAGACTGTTTGAAAAACAAACATTTTTATAACATCATGAAATTATTCATCATTCGTAGAATTATGGATAGGAAAATGAGAAATTCATTTAAATATTTGAATAAAACATTATAAAAATCATCAAAGTGTACTTTAGCATTTGAATAAAATGCGAACAATTTGATTTCTGTTCTTGATAATTTTATTGTTGAACCGGAACACAATATACACTTTTCACAATATGTGTGGGTATAACAGGATGAGCTAGTTGAACATGCCACTACTAATGTTATGAGCAATTCTCTCACGTATCCGTTGTATTGGACTCGTAATTTATATCTGCTTATTGCGATGACTTCGAAGAACTCGGATATGCTGCACAACACAAAGGAATATCAGAAACTGTGCTGATTTGACTCACGTGTTCAGTTCAAGTTCAATCTTTGTTCTCCGACTTTTATTAATGGATGGCGTTCTGCAGTTTGACACCCTGTAAATGAGTCACTTTGAATGTGTCCAACTGATTTAGAATTTAACACATTTCATGGAGAATTTAAATCCAATGTTTCTAAGTGACTTTTCATTCGGGAAGTGGGATTTAGGAATTTCAATAAATTCTTCATTTTCTCCTCTTCAACTGTTTTTACATGACAGATACATTTGACAAAAATGTTATCGATGAATTCATACACGACGTTTTCATAGCAATTGACAAATTTTCGGAATTTTTCACTAAAAAAAAAACTCAAAAATCTTGACAAATTTTCAAGAATTTTCAGATTATTTACTGGTGGGTTTTGGAGAGTTTTTTTCAACTTTTCACAACGGATCATCTTTCACGGGATGCATAAACGTAAGGAGAGAACAATGAATTGCAATTGCGAATTTAAGTTTTGATATTCGAATTAGAGTTCAAGCATCAGTCGAAACCCGAGCAAGCGTTATATCAGCACTCGGTAGGCCTTTACAAGCTTTCTGCTAGCCCTTAATTAGATGCTCCTTAGGGCCTGGGCAGTTTCATTTATGGCGTTGCTAGAGAAGCTTTTGGCAGCTATCTCGGAGGAAAATTTTTCCCTGATTTTTTTCTCAAAACATTCGTTAATCGTCAATTTTGCATGTTCATCTTCTATATCTGTATGTCTTCCATTGGGATGAAAATATTGACAAATCGACATCGAAGTGTGTGCATTTTCTTCGGATAACATGGACAAAACATGAGTTTTACATCGTTTTTTCAAACAAAATATCAATTAAGAACAATCCCTAAGAAAATCACTCTAGTCATTCTCTGGGCCTTACTAGGTCTCGCTAGATTCTCGTGAGCGGCTTGCAAGACCTGGTAGGACTTCGTAATAGCCTAAAATGTTACAACCTCAGGAAATACGATACTAATATTGAACTTCAAAATAAGAAGAAACCGGCAAAAAAACCAGAAGCCAGTCCTATGCAATTGATAGAATTGAAACCAGCCGCAGGAAATACGACTGAAATATGTTCACGTGCACTGTGAAAGAGTGGGGAGTTTTTCTTCACACCGTTGGTGGATTTCGTCCCTTCATCGTGGAGAAATTCTTTTTCCATGGAAAATGAGGGGTTTTCCCACCACTTTGAGGAATTTGTTTTGTTTCTCGGGTGTTGAATCCTCGACGACTGAGGGAAAATGTCACCGAATTATGGCGAAAAATTCCCGACCTCTAAATGAACTTTGCAGTCCAAATAATAAGGTGAGATAGCATTCATTTTCAAAAATCTTCATTTATTCTCTCAAAACAAGCTCATCGCCTTCAAAGTAATCCCCCCCGGATATAATGCACTTATGCCAACGCATTTTCCAATCTTCGAAACAGTTGTTGGAGTCGGTTTCCGGGATGGCCTTCAGCTCTCTCTTCGATTCCGCTTGGAACTCCTCTATCGACTCCAAACGGTGTCCCCGGAGCGGTCTTTTGAGTTTGTTAAATAGCCAGAACTCGTCGAATCAGGTGAATACGGTGGTTGTGGAACAATATGGATTGAGTTTTTTGCGAAATAGTCACGAAGAATCAATGCAGTATGAGCCGGTGCGTTATCGTGGTGCAAAAACCGAGTTGTCTCGCCACAACTCCGTTCTCTTTAGGCGAATTGTTTCACGTAAACGACACATAACGCTCAAATGATATTCTTTGTTGACAGTTTGACCCGGCGGAAGGAACTCAAAATGCACAGCACCACGATAATCGAAGAAAACACTCGACACAACTTTGATTTTAGAGCAACTTTGGCGCTGTTTTTTTTTGGTTTTGCCTCATCTTTAGCGCGATATTCACTTGATTGATCGGTTGTTTCCGGGTCGTAAGCATAAATTCACGTCTCATCTCCCGTAATAATGCATTTCGTCTTTTCCTGATAGTCAGAAAGCATTGTTTTACACACTTCAACGCGACGATGTTTTTCCAGAAAATCCGGTGTTTTCGGTACCAATCGGGATTTGACGCGTCCGAGGTCCAAAACATCCTTCAAAATGGTATTGACTGATCCTTTTGAAATGCCAACATCATCAGCAAGATCTCTCATGGTTAATCGACGATTTACGAGTACCAAATCTTTGATTTTTTGGACGTGAACTTCGTCAGTTGAAGTTGATGGTCGACCAGGACACTTTTCGTTTTCGGCCTTCTTGGAACTCTTTATACCATTTGTAATCTTTGCGCAACAAATTCAGACATTATAAGAGTCGAAAAATCCACTTTCAGCAGCTTACAAAACGAAGCGTATATCAAACACTAATGAATATTTTGATGTGACCCTTGGCAGGGATATCAAATACAGTCTGACTAACCTAAAAATAAGAGCACTTCCCCAAATACATTTGCGCACAGGGCTTAGATTCAACTGTCACCTTACTTTTTGGACACAGTAGTACATCTTGATACATGGTTATTCAATATCGTTCCTAATTTCTCGATTCAAATTGATTCAACCGTCAAGAAAAAAACAATAAATTTCATAAAAATGAATTTCCATGTCAAGGGAAACAGTTTCTCCTTTTGCATTCACAAATAATGTTTTCTGGTATACAAAAAGTCGACAGTAGGCCGTGACCGTATAAACGTTCTCGATCTAGACGACAAAATCAAACCTTTTGATTCGATTGAATATCTAAATTTGGCGAAGAATGCATGTATGTGACTCAAGAAATGCAAAGGATGATTCTCAATGATAGAATACACGATGAAAAAAATAGTAAGTCATGGATCATTCATCACGATGAGAAGAGAACAAGCTCTGACACAGGCTCGGCGATAATTGAAATTCTTGTACGACTCAAGAGACCTGTGTACATTGCTCGAAACGTTAACCTAATTAGACACGACGATGACGAATCCTTCATTCTGTTTTCATTTTATTCATTTCTCTCTGTCCGGTTCTCAATGTGATGTTGTTATCAATGAATAATATCCTTGGTTATAATCAAGAATACAGTCGCATTACGTGTTGTAAGTATAAAAGCGATTAATGAAATTTTTCTTCGTGTCCCCATAAAATTATTATTAAAAGTGGTTGTACGGCGAATATGTATATATAGATGTTGACTTTTAACAGGACTCTTCGGCACATAACGTCTCTTGTTGGCGGCGACAGTCATTACGCGTAAACAAAGACCGATAAATTTCTTATCGGTCTTCGTGTCCCGATTGTGTACTTCTTTTCTCACTTCTCTTATTTTTCAAAGCACAATACCGCAACGTTTCCGTTCTCCCGGCATTTCAATTGCAACGAATTTCAATGTGCGTTGCATGCAATGACCTTTACGTGAAAAAGGAGAGGGAAAGGATTAAGAGTAACATGAATCATGGCGGGTTCTGCACTGTAAAAAGAAAGTTTTCAATTCAGCTCATTTCATGGCTGAATCTATGATGCAAACAAATTAAGCCGAAAAAACAATCGCCGACACAATGGAAAAAGCATTGTCTGAAATTAAGATGCAAACAGGTTAAGACTTTCTTTTTACAGTGTGATGTTCGAGTGATCGGCTGTTTTGTTTTGTATTTGTTTGGATGATGATGTCATAATAAAGAGTCTAGTTTCGATGAAGAAAATTATTGTTATGAGTTTGAGTTGTATTTTGGAGAACTTTGCATTATTGTGCAGAAGATCAGGAATTGAATAATTCTTTTTCTCAGAACTCCGAGACTCACCTTTGGTGACTGATAATGGATGAGTGCATCGACTTTACGGCAACTCTGATTTTTTTATACCTAGTATTAAATCAAATGACACACGATCTTCTTTTCTGGGATCTACTACTACAGTTCGGGTACATTTTTGATCAAGCTACAGTCTAGTTGTGAGTTTTTTTTGTGATATTAATATTTCGATAGCTGAATTTTGTCGAACATCAATTACTAAAATTGTGCTGTGACAGCTACAAGTTCTCGTTCCGGTAGCTGATGAATGATTACAGATTCAATTATTTCAGCTTTAGCAGCAAAAAAAAGTGGAATAGATGAGTGAGTAACTGTCACAGCGAATTCAATGTTTTCGGTGCAGTTGTTCAAAACATTATTCGACTGGCCAAGCTTACGATGAATTCTAAGAATTATCAACATTCTCATTACCTAGATGGAATAATGAACAAGAAAAGGAAGTACTACGTTTTTGTAAGATAAAAATATATAATTGCCACATATTAGATGAGTAAATGTGACGAAGAGTGACGTGACCCGAAAAGATACACGCACTGATAAGTAATCCTCAAGAATGAGCATATGCCACAAAGTGAAGAACGAATATGAACAGCTAGGAGTTGCACCGACTGAGAATGAAAACCTGCTCTTTGCTCAAGGAGAGCCCTTCCGCAACGGTACTGTTTGCCATATGGCAAATAACGTGGACGTATGTGCATATATGAATGAGATTTTCACGATATAGCAGGTCGTCGATAAGACGTACAGAGTCAAGCGGTACGTTAACAGTGCACACCAATTAAATCCTCCTAACTGTAGACCTAACTGTTCAAATCTATATAAGCGATTCCGATGATGTCTTGTATACGATTGATGAGATTTGAACTTTGAATAGTTACTTTTCGTTACATTCAATCGCTTCAGAAGGAACTTCGGGAGATACATTTCCTTGAAATAAAATTGAAACGAGAATTCTGATACAGTGAATACAAATTGTGATAGAAGGGATCATGGAATTGATAATTATAATCTACAAAACAAGGATCGTAGAGTAAATAGCCAGTGATTTATAACATTCAAGCTTTTCAACATACATTTACGAAGAGTTTAAAACGTAAGAAACACGAGTCTTGCGTATCAGATCGTATTCTCTCTTCTCAGAGTTTATCTTCGAATGTGATTGAATAATAGTGAGATACGGCGAATGATTTAATTAGAGTATGTAATTATGTTTTTGCAATGATTTGAAACGGAAATCAAGTTATAAGGGATATTGTGAGAAGAGGGTAGTATAAAGAGGTTCATAAAGAGGGTACGGAAGAAACATTAACCTTTGAACGTTCCTTAGTTTGAATTACTAATGTTAGGATGGTTTCAATGAATAAAGTGGACAATGATGGGAATGAAGGAGTATACAAGTACAGAAGAAAATCAAAGAGAATTCACAGTTGATTCATAATGAATTAACGATACAAGTTTCGTTTTTTACCTGGCGACGATGATACAGAAATATGGAACGCGTGCTTATGGAACAATGGTTAAATGACACGGGTGTGTTTACTTGACGCGTTTACATACACGTTCCAAGTGGCTCTTGTAACTGTAATCACCGTGAACTCGATACCAATCGTTAAGAATGTTCAAGCAAAGGAAAATCTGAAACGTAGCTGCATTTGAAACCACCCAGAGATAACATGAATGCAGCACAACGACGATTCACGATTCAACAACTAACGACATAATAAAGTTCAGTTGCGATATTCATAATCATGGAAACTTACCTTCGTCAATGCTCTTCAAACAATGTACTATACCATGGGAGATATGATAATTTTGTTCCATTTTTGTGCTATTAATTATTCGGCCACTACCGCGCGAAAGTCAAGAATTTCCGATATTAATAATGCAAGTATGTTTTGTCGTATACATTCCATCGCATATATAAAATCGTGTTTTGCATTCGAGTCGAGTAGAATGGAATGATTATGGTTGCGTATAAGTCAAGAATTTCTTTCCGAAGTATTACCACCATAATAATATATCAAATTCAATTCGAAGCAAACAATTTCACTGTAAAGTTCACTGTAAAAAAAAAAATTTCTAAATTTGTCGGTAAGCAATTAACCCGAGCACAATGGGTAAAAATTCCTAAATATTTGATAAATTTACGACGTTTTTTGGTAGATTCGCCACATTCTTTGTCATAATTACCAAACTCTTGACAAATTTTCCAAGTTTTTCTTTAGAATTTCTCGGTAAATAAATATTTGTTCTCGTGTTTTCACTAATAACATTGCACACTGAATGCTGAACCAAAATTAATATTCAAAATACGTTGTCAATCGCTAGATCTAAAGATATTTTGAATAAAATAATTCACGCATTTGTCAAGTAACAGAACATATAGATGATTCATTTTGCTTACATGTCAGAAGAATTTTCTTGAAATACTCATGAAAAACAATGAGGATTCGCATGACATTGATTTGTTCTTGTCAATACCAGGTAAATTGTTTGAATATCGTTGGAAGTTTCGTTGATAAATTCATACATTTATCCACTTCTAACGTGGAGAATGTCAAGAGTTCTGGAAAGATAGTGAATCAGATGTTAGGAATTTAATGTTTCTACAATCTCTGGTGTTTTTTTCTACGTATAAGTGGATTGAAAGATTATGAAACATGAAAATATAAAAAATCACAGCAAGAATTTGATAGGGGGGATTGAATTGTACACTTTTTATTTCAGTTAACATATTTCAAGGTGAAAAATTGAGAACGTGTTCTAGAGTTATCAAACCCGAAAAAGGTGTGAAACAACATCTGAAGTGTGTGAATTAGTTTGCAGTTTTGATTTGAAAATTGATTTTAATTCAAGATTAAAATATTTGAAACATTTAACAAAGTTACAGTGTGCAATGAAATTCTTTCATACAAATTATCGTCTACTCGCTGTAATATCATCTGTGCGATATACACATTCCAATCCTCTTAAAAGAATATATGAGTAAACATATCGCGTCAGAAGTCTTGATTACAATGGCATTAAGCATAGTACTTATCTTGAAGATGACAAAAATAAATAAAAAATGGTGAAGAATACTTTGATTTCTTTGAACTTATGATTTCTGATTTTTCACATACACGATACCAGGGTCTCGATTTAGAAAATTTTTTAAATATTTTGTGAATACGAGAATGTTTTATTTTTTATATAGTTCTGGATACCGGTAGCTCCTTTGATATTTATTGCGAAGTATAAAGATTATGCGAAGTAATATTATTTGATCATTTTTAGATATCACCATAACATTCGATCACTGTAAGAATCACGAATATATCTCTTATCCATGGAAAGAAATAAAGTGGCACGATAAAACAGCATAAATGAATAGAACGTAAGAGTGAAATAGAGACTTGCTTTACCTTGACACAAGAAAATGTTTGCACATTAAATGGCCGGTATAAAATGCTCGTCTTACAAAATGTCTCATGAATTTTGAAACCCTCATTACACGCTAGTGTTGGATGTGCTTTGCTCAAGCAACTACGTCGAATCTTTCATACTAAGAGAACGATGATAAAATTGAGAAATTCTGTATTTGATAATGAATCTGAATATTGGCTTCCATTGTTGTTTGTTTTTCATCTTTTGAATATTGAGAATGATATGGAATTGATTATGGAAAATAATACAGAGACTATTAATGCGTTATTCTTCATTTTCATCTTCAAAAATATATCTCATGAACTTATATATTAGTTTCCGTGGACAGTTTTGAACTGCGTTACCAGTCCATGTGGAAATAGCGGACAGTTGACAAATGGCGCGGCACTGGCAAAGTTGTACTTGCCAGATTTCGGCAGAAATAACTGTGCCCATTCAGAATCATCACTAGTTTTCCAAGTGGCGCCAAATGTTCGCCGGAAAAATGCCGGTATTGGCTTACGTGGTCAGACGGTCTTGAGCCAGTATCAAATCAACAATTTCCGGGGAATGCCCAGAGGGTACAGAAATGGAACCGCGTCAGTACAGAATCAGAGTTGATTGGATGATGAAATGCGAAAAAAAGACGATACGACACCAATATCGATGCAACGTTGTTCTAATACGGAATCGATAGTGGATAGGGATCCCACCGATTTTTCCAATAACACGGTTACTACGATGAGACAATACTGCGCCACTATTGAGCTAGAGTTAGTATTAGCATTCAATATGTTCGATAGATGACAATGTGCCAGTACAATTAGAGAAAAAACTGTAGCTGAAAATGGGCCCCAGTACAGTTTTTAGTCACAGGAGCTATTTTTCCACTGTCACAGCGATTTCTATAGCTATCTTAATGAAAAATGTAGCTACTGTAACTACAAAAAGGTACTTGGGCTCGTTTCCAGCTACAATTTTTTCTCAGTGTATTGACAGGACTCTGGCTGACTATGGAATCGGTAGTCAACTGACGTTAGAATCACGATCTTGGCAATTCAGTTGTTGTAGTGAGCCGAAGTCTTGCCAGCATTAGGCCACAGTTGGTATGATAATTAAATATGTTTGAAAGATAGCAATGTGCCAGTATCGAGAAGACTCTGACCGATTACGAAAATGGTAGTCGACGGAGGTTAGAATCACTATCTTGGCAATTTGGCTGTTGTAGTGAGCCAGAGTTGTTATGATCATTCAATATATTTGAAAGACGGCGATGTGTCAGTATGATAGGACTCTGACTATGGAATCGGTGGTCAAATGACATTAAAATCACGATCTTAGCAACTTGGATGTTGTAGTGAGCCGAAGTCGCGCCAGCATTCGGCCAGAGTTGGTATCATCATTCGATATGTTCGAGAGACAACAATGTGCCAGCAATGGTAGGACTTCATTCCACTACGGAATCTATGGTGAATTGTATGACTTCAACGGTGCCATTACAATAAATGGAAATTTGAATGATTCGACGTCAGCTTGGAGATCGGCTGATGTGATAGAGATTCTGTTTCCCACTCGCAGGACCCGGGTTGAATCCTCACTCAGTGAACTTTCAAGAAATCACTTCCAAAGTGCCTTTCTCCGATGACGATAATAAGAACAATGAATCATTCAGATTTTCAAAGTTCAAATTGATTGTGTTCTTTTTTTGTTTGAAATATGATCACTTCTGGTAACTTCGGTTACCGGCACTGTACCAGTACTGGGTCGGATTTGGATTTCTACATAGGATGTCATCATTTCGGCTCCTTGTCATTTCTCATCCAGCTCTGGCAAAACAACTGATCCTGTTGCAATGCCAGAGTTTCACTATAGCAGGCTCACATCAAATATCCCTACCACCATGATGTTAAATGTTATACTGACCCTTATGTGAAATGGTGTTATCATTTCAACTCCTTTGCCAGTACTGGCATTCCAACTGGTCCCGTAATGGTCGCTCTAGATTTGCCAGTACTAGCACCAGAGAGAAGATGAGAGCGCTCACGGCCACCTATGCGCCGCTAGTAAAAGTTCCACTGGCCTCCTGGTGGTTGGATCATGGAAGTAGACCCACAGCGATTTTATTTTTTAATAACCAAAAATTTCGCATTCCTTTTGAATACTTTTCAATACGTACTGAATCAAAATTTAATCACGTACCGATACTGAATGTATATGATTCTTTATTATCATAAATTGAAATAGGAAAAAATGAGAGAGGGGGTCGGTGGGTCTGTTTTACGTGATCCACTTACTAGCAATGGAACCCCGGCCGTGAGCGCTCTCATCTTCTCTCTGCTAGCACCTCCGGTAACAGTAGTGAGCCAGTGGCCGCTCGTGTTTCCATTTCCACATGGGAGCCTACGGATTTTGCAGTTTTCCTCATTGGCAGTTCCATTCAATGATGTCTTCTGATTTGTGGATTTATGAGAAAAATCCGTGGATCTGGCAACTCTGTTTTTGGGTCAGTTTGTAAAGAAATGAAACTAGAAAAGACAGGACTAGTACCTGTATAAAAGTTTTTGATTTTTGGCGCCGTTGACAATAAATTATAGCTTCTTGCTACAAGATCGATTGCCGAATCTTGGCAATTTATGAACGGCCAATCTTGATCGATACAAAGTAAAAAGCATAACAATGTCGGTGGTTAATGAGCTGGTTTCATCAATTTATGATTGTCCCAAGACCGTTCAAGCCTAAGGTAAGTTATCGCCAATCCTTGGTCCAATATGAAATGAATAAAACACATTAACGGTGAATCATGCATTGGCAATAGCTAGGCTCATTCTTGACTGCGATAGTCAGTATTGGTCCAAGCTTAGTCCACTCTGTCAACAATATTTGGTAAGCATTGGAAGAAAGAATGGGCGGAGTTGAAAATCGCCTAATCTTGGGCTACGTTAAATCATTTTAGAACCAAAGGATATATCCTTAATAAATTATAATTTTTACTTTGATAACGCTTATTTAAGATCGAAATCTTCAAAGAAATCTGTTCTCGAGGAGGAGATGGAGTAATATTTCCTTCCTTCATTCATGATTTTCCAATGAATTGAACTTTGAACACACACTGAAAAAAAATTTCGTCCAACCAAATAAATAGTTCATTTGTCCTCTCTCCATAAAATATTTCTTAGGGTTAATGAAATATTTAATCGAATCAAATAATGGAATGCTTGCCCTAAATAAATTGGTCTTTTAAATAAATAATTTATTCACCACAAGTAATCAGTTTTTGCATCTAATTGAATATTTAATTTCTACAAATAAATATTTTCGTCAGTGCACTGATCGATGTTATTTTATTTGGGTAAGAAAAGATTTCAAAAACCTTCTGTACGAATCTGACTGTATCATTATTTTGTATCTGATTTTGGGGATTCTTTCAAACGCTTATCCTTATTTCTTCAATTCTACAATAACTTCAAATCATTATTTGTAGAACGATATCATTGATAACAATAAAGAAGCAAAAGTCTCACGAAATTAAGATTAGTAGGAAATAAAGCATTCGTTTTTGTTCCACAATGATTCATCACGACATATCCCGCACGGGTTGTGCGAGTCTAGAAATTTATTACGTTTGCACAAACATAATATATCTTTCCGAACTTTTCCACCAATTAAGAAATCTTACCTGAAACCTGAAATAAGGAGAATATATTCTTCCATTTAACAGAATCTCGAAACAATGAATTCTCTCGCTCTTTCAACGAAATCAATTCAAATCTTGACTTTTATGACTTAATCCAACTGTCATAGTACGATTAGGGATTTCTCACAGGAAACACGACGAATCCGTGCACAAACGTTATAAGCAATGGACGGTGTCGATTCTCTCGTTACACGGCACGTTCATTACCGGAAACGGAAGCTCCACCTTAGTCGTTGACTAAGGCTACATTTGTGTTAAAACGTATTTACTCTCAGTGTCACAGAAAATTCTATTAAAATTTTCCCTGTCCTCTGTATACTCTCCCGTACAATTGTTATTTAAAAAAACTTTTTCTTCAACGGAACCATTGATTCTTCGCATTCCCATTAATGTATATCATGATTTTATACGTTCACAGAAATAAAACGAAACCGAAAGTGGAACTTTATTGAAATTTATGAATGCGAAATTAATTCAATTCCGAGGAAAAAAAGTAATTTCGCTTTTTCGCTTATTCGTGAATTCAATTAAATTTGGAATGGGATAAGTAAACATGAGCAATAATACGCTGCAGGCTGACTAATATCGTACAGATAAGATGAATAATTCGATCGATAAAGATATTAATTTGAGAATCCACATAGCGTGCACGTAAACCGCAAAATATGCGATTAATATTCTGGTGGAATGGAATATAATGTATTATGAGGTATAACCATATCGAAGATTAGTGGATTTGAAACAATGAGAAGAGATTATCCTTGGGTATAAGAAATGTGGATCTGTTTGGTTGTTTAAATTGATTATTATAACACAAAACTGGCATGTTTCGTAATTGATGAGAAAATTTTAGTCATACATTAAGGTATTGATTTGATTGATTAATGTATACGAAACAATAACTTCGATCTCTTCCGACGCATTTATGAATGAAAAATAGAACGTGAAGAGAAAAAAAAAATCATTTCGAAAGCAGGAAATTTATTGAAATCAAAAGCGTTGAAGTAAAATTCATTAATACTTGTCATCGCTATACTACCTCATCTACGGGCTATCAATTTATTAATAACGTATGCGAAGGAATGAATGAACGCCTACGCGTGATGTGCAACAGCAGCAGCAGCAACATCGAGAAGGTCATCGACCAGATAAAACTGTTCAAATTCGTACTTGGAGGAAATAGTAATAGTATTCAGTCGCAAGGTCAAGAGCATTTCAATCGGATGCCAAAAGTGTGGAGACCGCAAGAACTGTTGATTTTGACGTTAATGCATGGATATAGACATTTCTCAGATGTCAAGGTTCTCTTTCGAATTCTTTGCATTGGCTGTTCTTTTAGAGTGATAAATTACTATTTATTGATAACTTTGACGATATTGATTAATTTTACCTTCCGCGCGGAAAAGAAGGGCAGCTGAAGCCAATAACTGAATGGGTGCATATGCCCTTACAGGTTAAATAGTTATCTCAACTAATTAGTTAGTTGTTTCAACTACCCTTTTACCCGTGTGGATTATGTTTTTGCTGAGAACTTTGAAAGAATTTGGTTTGAATTATTATTTGAATTGACTTGGGAGAATTTACAGAACATTAGCAGAATTTATGAGCTTGTTATTTTATTATAATTCAATTTTCATTGTACAGAAAAAAATATAAGTTGAAATAACTATTTAACTTGTCAACGCACATAGACTCATTTTTCCTTCTCCTTAGAATAACAAATTTATTCATTGATCTGACCATTTTAAAATGGTTCACTAAAAAAATTAGTTACATCAACGGAAAAAATTGTAATTTTAACTGAAAAAAATGAGTCTATATGCGATTACAAGTTATATAGTTATTTCAACTAAATCTTCTTTTCTGTGTACTGTGATGTTGAAAAAAATAATTGTAATCTGCAGTTGATAATACACGGTGTAAATATTGTGTTACAAATCATGAAAAAATTGTAACGAAGGACCATATCGCATCAAGAAGAAAAGAAACGTGGAATTGGCGATAAAATACCGTGATCATGTTCGTTAGTGGTAGGATTGATGCTTGTTTCAAAATTTTTCATAGTAAATTGGATTAAGATTGTACGATTTCGTTTCATGTGGCTAGTCTGATCTCTCGTTGGTATTAGTGTTTCGGGCGAAATCGAGCCCGAGATCGAGACAATACCTTCTACCAAGCCGAGAATCTTGACGATATCGAAACGTATAGAATGCATTGTCAAAACCGAGAATGGCGAGGATCTCGACTTGAGACCGAGGCAATACTGATTTTGTCGAGACAAAAACGAGACCGAGACGAGATTATAAATTCCGAGACCAAATCGAGACCGAGATCGGTACCGGATCAGTGTCGGCGAGACGAGACGAGAACGAAACACTAGTTGGTATGTTTTTATAGTAATTTCAAACATAACATTCTCTTCGTGTATAAGTTCTATACGTCTCAATTTTCGCAATACATTTATTTTTGTACAATTTTAATAATCCTCAATCTACCTCGTCCATCTCTATATGGGACTACAAAGGACTCAAAATTTCAGTTGAAACTATTCGTTCCGAAGAAAATTTGGAGTTGGGAATTGAGAGTGTGGACAAACCTCCTACTATTGCGATTATCATACTTTTCATCGCATATCGATATAATTAACAAAATCATTTGGATCTTCGGTTTACATTTTCGGCTAATGATTGTCGGTCAAATTTGTAAGCCGAAAATCGCAATTATTTTGTTCATTATGTCGATACAAGATGATAAGTATAATAACTGCAATATTAGAGGGTTTTTCCACGCTTTCAATCTTCAATTCCAAGTTTTCTTGAAAATCAATTATCGGCCAAAATTTTCGGTTGATCTCTAATAATAGGTCTCTTGAGGTCCATGGCCGTGGAAGCTCACACAAAGAAAATACCAGATTTATTTCAAGTCCGGAAGGGTTTAGATAAGGCAAATTTCGCCGCGCGCTTGAGGCAACTGAATGTCGATTGAAATGATTGACCGGAGACCTACTTCAATCGATATTCAGTTGACTCAATCCCACGGCAGAATTCACCGTATTCAAATGCCTATGGAATTGGTTCCACACGGAAAGACCGGATCTATTAATATTTAAGAAGAATTTATCAACGTTCAGAAAAATTACTGTCAATTTAGGGAAAAAGGGGATCGCTGAAAAATATTTGTAGTCAAAATATTAACAGTTGATAGTTTCATTGGTATTTAATACATCGACTACAAATTTTTATTCGACTTACTACGAATGTTTTTCAGCGATCCTCGTTTTCCCCAAATTGACAGTCATTTTTCTAAATATTAATAGACCCGGTCTTTCAGTGCAGTATTTTTTTCTGATTGCAAAGATGGAATTTATCCAAAAAACATTGTACAAACTATTAAGAATTTCCCATACGTGTATGGGAAAATTGAATTCCCGTACACGTATAGGAATTTTCATGTAAAAATACATGAAAATGATTGTTTTCACGGGATTTTCACTGTGAGTTTATAAAATTTTCTCGAATACTTATGGGTAATTCTCTATCTATGTATGTGCTAATTACTTTACATATGTGTGTAGAACATGCTTATTATAAAAATCAGTGTAGTTTTTATACATTTTGTATATCAAAATCAGTATGGAGAATCATAAATCACTTCCACGTTCTTCATATTTACACGTGGAATAAATTCTACACGGAAAAAATAAGTAGTCCAAATTTTCGTTGACTAGTATGCCAATTTTGGACCGAGCACAAGTTTGAAAAGAATTCGTATACCAGATTTTAATAATTCGTTAACTGTGTTCACTATTCGAACAATGGAATCCACTTCTTATTTTCATCATCGAAATAATGTAAAGAGTCAACGAATTATTAAAATCCAGTGTACGAATTCTTCTCCAAATTGTGCTCCGTCCAAAAGTGACATACTAGTCAACGAAAATTTGGATCACTGATTTTTTCCGTGTAAAGTGTCTAAGAATCCAACGGTTAGGTCATCTAATGAATGGGTAAGCAAAGAACCAGCTCGTGGCTGATTGAAACAACCGCCTATAAGGCGGTTTCCTATAAGGAAAACGGAAGTGAAAAATCAATTTTCGATTTCTTATCTTTTATGTCCAAAACTCGACTCAGGAGGTTGGAAAACGTGAGGAATAATGGGAGAAAAATCCCTTGAACGGATAGTATGGGAAAAAAATCGATGTGGAGAACCATGCATCACTTCCATGTTCCTCGCAATTTTTCCACCGAGCAAAAATCCATCGGAAATTATATTTTGAATCGGAATCCCAAAACACACATTTTTTCATCCATCTGTGTATCTACAAAAATCTCAATACGCGTCATCATTCGCGTCATTTGATTCATGGTATAAATTTGATTGTAATCGGTCAACCAGAAACAGAAATACGAGCTGTTGCAAAATCACAATTTTCGATAACATGTTTCCTTTCCATCCTCCGTTGTCTGTCAGAATCGGGTTGAAATTCATCTAGGATACTACATATAACCGTGGTAACAACTTCATAATCCGATTAGAAATTTGGTCGGGCAAACCTCAGGGCTTTATGTTACCTTATAAGGCCCCTACTTTTACCTTACCAAATTTCTAGTTGGGAATGATCGAATGATAAGAACGGAAGAGATACACATAATAGCGACGTTTACGAAATTACCAAATTTTCTTTTGCAGTTCAGTTCTTACCTTTTCCTTCCTTCAATTTAGATTACATCTCTCATACGAAAATATGGATACTGTGAGTATTGTACGGCCCTCAATTTCACAGGCTTTGTATGTACATAATTCATAGCAACCGTTACTGAAACGTTATACACTAACGATTTTATTTTGTGACAATATCCATTATTTCTTGTATTACGTTTCCGTAACGTTTGTAACTATGCTACGCTTGGGACGCAAATGGATTCAAAGTGATTTTACATCTATAAATTTGTATAAAATATCGATTCACATTTGATACAAAATTCGTATACTGAAGTTTGGGAGCGTTTTTTCCGAAATTAAGATTTTCAAGTTCGTCTGCACAATATCTAAAAAAATACTGAATATATCGATTTCTTTCTTTTTTGATTTCAACGTAGACTAAATTTGTTTGAAGCTGAACCTCAAAGCAGATGATAATTGCTTTTTTTTTATATAGCACTTTGAAGAGCGGAAAAACAAACGAAGAAATGCTATTAAAAAATTAGAAGTCCACGAATTTTTCAATTCCTGTTTCTTTATTCGTTCTATTGGTACAACTTTCAACAAATATATTTCATACAAATTTTTCGTTTTCTGATTGTGTGTCAACACTTTCCATTGCATTATTTTCCATTACAAAAATTGTTCTACACTGTAAAAAAATTTCACCGGAAAATTCCAGTACATGTACTGGAAGTCATTAACCTGTACATGTACCGGAAAATTTCAGCACATTTGTACTGCAAAAATTCAGTGCAAACGTTATGGAATTTCCGCATCAAAACTGGAAATTTTCTGAGCCTCGGTACTGGAATTTTTCAGTACACGAGCTGGACTTTTCCAGGACATGTACTGGAAAATTAATGCTGAAAATATCCATGAAAATTGAAAAAAAATTGCTCACGCAAAGTGATTTTGCAGGGTCCTTGTGTTCCAAGATGATTGAGAAACTTTTGATCGTTCATTTGGATGGACAGAAACTCATGTCTACCTAACAGGATTTGAACCCACACTTTTCTACCTGCCTACCAACTGAAACCTAAGACCTAACCGATGAGCTATAGCGCGACATGTTGGAAGGCCAGCTTGGGTTACTACATATGCTTCATATCTAGAACACAAGAGGATAAGTCTTGGAAAAACCTCATATATCAATTTCATTGGCTACAATTACAATTATTATTCAAAATCTCAATCAGGAAATTTTTAATATAAAGACTTGAAATTTTTCCTGCCAGAAATGACGAAGTCCAATAGAAGTGGAAAATTTCAGTGCAACAGTGATTAAATTCCGTTGCATAGCAACTGGAAAATTCCATCACACGACCTGAAAATTGCAGTTCAAAACCTGTATAATTCAATTGCATAGTAACTGGAAAATTCCATCACAAAACCTGAGAATTGCAGTTAAAAACCTGTATAATTCCAGTATACCAACGATTAGGTTTTTTTTTCTAAATTCCAAATTTTTTCTCAAGTCCTTTTTGAGGGAATATTTTTTTTTGGTGCACAAGAACTATAAAATTGTAGTACGAGCCGGTAAAATTTTCGCGAAATCATGGCAAAATTTCAGTACATCATCTCAAACTTGAAAATTCCAGTACAATGACTGAATTTTCAGTTATGCTTGGTAAATTTTCAGTAACGTAACAACAAAATCTCTGTACATGTACTGGAATATCCATATTCCAGTACTAGCACTGGAAATTTCCAGTCCAGTTGCACAGTAAATTTCCAGTTTTTTTTTACAGTGTACGTAGTTTAAGCCTCATTAAATAAATGTAAAAAACACTCAAGTTCTTTACATACTTCCTTCTATGAAAAAAAAAAGAAAAAAGAAATCGAGAAAATTACTTTATTTTGGGGCGGCTTAATGAAAACCCCTGCTTAGTTTACTCCGATAAAAATTCGATAACATTGAGTTTTTACATAAATTTGAGATCTGTACAAAAAAATCGAGATTGCATGGCTGTTTTAAAATTTTTCGCATAAAAATTAATGATTGATTCTTAAAAAAAGTTGGAATTCAAAAGAATGTTTCTTACTTTCAAAATTTACCCTGAACTTCTTAATTTGTGAAGGTTGTCAAGTGAAACTTTTATCAAAATTGGGGAAGAGTATCCCTTTTATTATTCTTGATAGAGTTTCAACAGATCAGTGCGATGTCTAACTTTTCAGGAAAATAGACAAAATGTGTCTTCAAGTTGTCAACATTGACCCTTGAAAAATAAATTATTTTTGCAGCCTCATCAGAAGTATTTTGGTTAACTTCGTAAGCTGTATGCTATGTGCCTTATGATTTATGTGATATCCCAATGACTTCTCTACTGGGTCTAAGTTGTGTCCTTTGTTATAATACACTCAGAGAAGAGTTATGTACAAAATTACCACAATCCACAGTAAAGTAAGGACAAAATCATATTGTGGAATTATGTATTATGTTTTTTCATCAAAATCACTATGCTTTCTATGAATAAATAACAGAATTCTGCCATCCTTTGCTGGAAAGTACGAGGGTGGATTGATAAGTTTCCGGCCTGACCAAGAGATGGTGCCACTAGGCCTACCTTGAGGTGGCGTTCTATAGTACCATCCTTAGATAGCTTGTAGCTATAGTTCCAGTCCGATCGCCATGTTAGTTTAGTTTTGAGAGCACGCTGACCAAGACGCCTCTGTGTTTTTCGTAAAATTGGAAAAGCTGGAAAATCGTGCTGTCATCAAATACTTTTATTTGAAGGGGTTAACGCCGAAGGAAATTAAGGAAGAGATGGACTCAATACTGGGGACATCCTCCCCATCATATTCAACCGTTAAGCACTGGGTTTCCGAGTTTAAAAAGGGTCGTGTGAGCACCTCTGATGAGCCTCGCTCAGGACGCCCCATTGAGGTCACAACTCCAGATATGATCGAAAAAATCCATCAAATAGTGCTGAAAGATCGCAGATTAAAAGTTCGTGAGATAGCTGAGACCTGTAAGATGTCATATGAACGTGTACAAAATATTTTGCACCAACATTTGTATATGGAAAAGCTCTGTGCAAGATGGGTGCCGCGTTTGCTAACAGTCGACCAAAAATTGATTCGAAAGAACATTTCTACCGCCAATTTGGCGTTGTATAAGCGTAATCCAAGCGAATTTTTGCGTCGATTCGTAACCGTTGACGAAACTTGGGTCCACCACTACACTCCTGAAACCAAAGAACAGTCTAAACAGTGGATTGGACCAGGGGAACCAACTCCAAAGAAGGCACAAACAATTTTTTCGGCGAACAAGGTTATGGCTACTGTTTTTTGGGATGCAAGAGGTATTATATACATTGATTACCTTGAAAAGGGTAAAACTATCACTGGTCAATACTACGCAGACTTATTGCAACGTTTGAGCCATGAAGTGAAAATTAAACGACCTCATCTGGCGAAGAAAAAAATCTTGTTTCATCACGATAACGCACCAGCGCACACGTCAATCGTTGCGATGGCTAAAATCAACGATCTGAAGTTTGAATTAATGCCGCACCCTCCCTACTCTCCAGACCTAGCCCCGAGTGACTATTATCTGTTTCCTAACCTCAAAAAATGGCTTGGCGGTAAGAGATTTGCGGACAATGAAGAAGTAATCGAAGCTGTAAATGGGTATTTTGAGGAGCTTGACGAATCAGTCTATAGAGATGGCATTACTAGACTAGAACACCGCTATGAGAAATGTATCAGCCTTGGAGGAGATTATGTTGAGAAATAAAGAAAAAAAAATTCTTAAAAACGTTGTTTTTCTTGGTCAGGCCGGAAACTTATCAATCCACCCTCGTATAGTAATTTAAATGACAAAATATAATACATAACCCTTCAATGTGATTTTATCCCCAATTTATTGTGGAGTGTGGTAATTACTACCACACTAACTTGTGGGTGTGCTATTACTTTCCTACTGATCTATACTGTTTCGATATTCCCCGAATTTATTGTGATTCCAGATGAGTCTGAGAAATTGTTATTATTTTTTCCGTAGATTTCAAAGGGTAAGGATTTGAGGGGATATCAGAGAACCCTGACGATGCAAACACAGCTCATTGGCTAAAAAAAGACATAGCTCAAACTATTCTGACGAATTGTTCCTAAATGAAGCAACAAAATCCAAATATCGCTCTGTGTAGACCTTTTTCAATTAATAAAAATGGTCTGTGCAAATCGATATTCTGAATTTATCCCTCAAACGGTAACATCCTTTTTAGCATCCATTAATAGTAACCATGGGTCATTAATGTCCTGCGTATTTTAAGTGGATATGAGCCTATAGGTGGCTCCATCTGGTGGCATTTTCTTAAAGACAAAAATACTAGAAATTGGACTTATAAAACGGTCTGAGAATTTCAGGGATAACTCTTCGAAGATTGATCTGAGTCTGTAAAGAGTCATTCCTGGAATTTTCAGACCTTTTTATGAGTCCAATTTCGAGTATGTTTGTCTGAGAAAAATGCCACCAGATGGAGCCACCCAAGCACTTGTAACCTCTTAAACTGTTTCAATATATTCAAAAAAATCAGCATGAATTCATAAACGTAGTTTGATCAATCTATTTTGAGAATCTTTAATTTCAATTGCCAGCAGATATTATTTGAACATTTATTCTTCACCACTCGCGCAACAAAATGAAGAAACAAGTGTTATTTCTATAGATTTTTAGACACTCGAAGATTTTATATAAAATTTTATATAAAAGGAAAAATAAAATGAGGCATGCTTTTTCAAAGGAAAAGATGATGTTTCTCGGAAAAAATACCACATTACTGTTAGATGGAGAAGAAGTATCAAATTTCAACGGAGGATGATAGGTGTTTTTCCAAACTTGATTTTGGATACTTTAGGCTTCATACGTTATTTCCATTTGAGGGGAGAGGACACAATAAAATGACATGATAGACGCTTCTACACGTTTATTACATTAGAATGCAGGATGATAAACTTTGAGCCTTGAAATCAACCAATCCATTTGAACCAACTTTTTATTTTTGTCTGGACACAAATGACCCATGATTACCGTTTGAGGGTTATTGCTTTACTTTCGGATAATTTGGCAGAGGAGATTTGGCTCAGATTTCAACAGTAACTCTCCATTCCAAGACAAACAAACTTACGAAAATCAAGCAGAGAGTCACAATTTTGATTAGAATAAAAAATTTTCATACTTTTACCCTCATTATTATCATCTTGGTAAAATCACATTATTGAATGTTTTGAATTCCAATAAAATTGATGACTCTTTGCTTGGTGTTCTTGAAAAATGAAGAGCCATTTTCTAAACTTCACCAATTCTGATTTACAAAAAAAAAACACCCAATGAAGGTTTTTTTAATTCATTTAAAAATCATGGGATTTTCGAGCCATAAATTCCTCCGTATGTACAAACGGTTACATAGAGAGAAAAAAAGAGCTGATTAAAAATTCCTGTGCTATTCAATATCATTTTTCAAATACAAGAATGTCTATGCTATACATAAGTGAAAATTTCATGCGTAATGGTGTAAAAGCTTTATGAAATTTCGTAAACTCACACGATGTGAAATATGCATGGGATGAAAATTTTTAGATGTTGTTTTGTTCCAACTTCTTGCACGCAAAAAAATTACTTGTCATATTTATCACAATTTGGAAGAAAATTTGGGACAGATAGAATTTCGGAGTATAATTCACTGCAATTGCCATTGAATCTATTCCAATTTAGTTAGAATTACTGCAATTTGTTTTAAAAGGCAATAAAAACTGCCCCTGTCCCAGAATTCACCGCAAATTGTTTCCCGTGTAATGATTTATCTGTTAATTCTTGATAAAAACTCGTTTTTTATCCATTGAAGAGAACATATCATCAAGAAAAATATTTCAAAAACTGTGCATAATCATTTTGAATACAAAATTATAAACACTTCTGTTGAGCAATAAAACATTCCTCCCGAATTCATTTTAAAAGTCGAAATCCCATTCTTTTCAATCATTCCATGCATCATCAAAGCTAAAAACGTTGAACAGTGGAACGGTTTGTATACGAAGAAACCTGCCTAGTATTTTTCATAACGTAAGGGTGTTTGGGGTTGAGGAAAGGTGAAAGTCCACCCACGTAGATATTTTCTTACCGTGTAAGGATGGTGCTATCTTTGGAATTACCAGCCCGTCGTGGGTACCAGCAAAAAGGGTGCGAAAAATGGAATGAAGAGATATTTTATTCCATCATCTTCCTTTGTTTTCCCTCGAGGAAGAACGAGTTCAAATAAGTTCCTGTGAGTACTGGGACGCCGTTATATGTGTGCAAGTTCTAACGGGTCTTATGTACGGTCGTGAGTCGTAGACGACATGAACAAGGAGTTTACTTACTTACTTACTTACATACTTATGTCAAGAAAATTTATACGGAACAGTATCCGGCCGAGGTTATTATTGTAGTACAGACGATAATTGTCTCTACCTTTAATATCACTGTCAGAGATGAGATAAAAATGATATAGAAAGTACATATGCACTTTTCATTTTTCTAACATCACGAGAAGAAGAACTGTAACCTTTGTGATGACTTCGTGATAACAATGGAGAATTTATCCATTCGTTTATACATTCATCTGTACATTTATGAGGGAAGTTTTGCAATACATTTTACATGAATGTCGTGTATACGTATTGTGGGGAACTGAATTTCTGTCACCGTCCCGGTGAAATTTTTCATTCTGTATATTTTTTTTTCACCTCAGATTCGCAAGTAGAGTTTGGAAATTTAATTTATCCCTGATATTTGATTTTCATTTTCAGAAAAACAAGGTATCATCGTCAACTCAAGAGAAAATGAATATACGTATATCAAGGGTTGAATTACGCTTTACATATAAAATACTGAAAACCTTCATAGAAATCATGCATTGAAAGATATAAGAATGGGTGACACATTTTCTTGATATTATCATAGAATTTGAAATTCACATAATCATGAGATACTTTACAGAAAATTTACGCTACTCTGCTTCATTCAAAGTGACTGATATGTAAAAGATAAAAAGTTCTTTTCAACATATGATCTTGTTCGAAACAAACCCTCAACTCATGGTTAAAAACATTGAAGAGAAAAATCGTTCTTTGGAAATTTTGAATTGCCTTTGTCAATCCCATAACTTTTTATATAATATTATATATACTCACGATAATCACTGAATAATTTCCAATTCAAAAGAGAGACAGCGATGACTTCTACTCACTCATCTGAAACAGCAAAAGAAATTAAAACAACATTAATTTATGTGATGTTATTTGATGACCAACATTAATTTTTGATTATCCAATTTGTCGATTCAGCAGGAATCAACGGATATTTTGAATTTCAATCAAATCATGGGATTGTAGTTTGATTGGATTTTAAATTTCAATGACGTATCGTCAAATTTGATGGTATTCTCAGTGATTAATCAATCTTTCAATATAATTATAATGGAATGCGATAGAGACATTTTTCACAGTACATACTTTGATGTCACTAATCGGCATGTGAATGTCAACGATGAGATCAAAGGAGAAATGACAAGACACGAGTTTACGATCCATTCACTGCCACTTAGCTCTAACTACCGTAATCAAATGTTTCTTTAACGACGTGTCTACTTCCACGATAAATGTTTTCAAGTACGACTGTTGTAATTGTCGAATATGATCGGTTTTAGTATATCGAAGGGAGAGAATTTCTGCATATTCACATATTTCAGTACTATCCATTCTATTTTATCCAGAAAAAAGTGATTCACGATAACAAACTTGATTATCTCGAGACCACATGTTTCTAATGTTAAATCAAATCAATGTTCAGGTCAATCAAATTTAAAAGAATAAACACATGAATCATCATCATGTTAGGAGAAAATAGAGTCAACTAGAATAACTGCTGTCGTGTTGTCTAATGAAAATTCATTTACTTGATTTGTTATTCGTCTTATGATGTTCTTATACTTCACAATACACAAAGTAGCAAACGTCTGAGGACAGTAAATACTCTCAATTAATGAACAACCACATCAACATAATGAAAATAAAATGAGAAATTTTGTCAATTCTATATGTAATTGCTCGAATGACATCATTCGTTCTCTATATATATCTAACCCTCGCGTTCAGTTGAACCGACACACCATATTTCTTCTGACTGTATATTAATTGAAATTAATTTCTTTATAGACATTTTAACTTTCCGATATTTTGAAATCACATTATTCAATAGTACGAAAAAAGCAATTTGAGAATAAAAGAGGGAAAACAAAATCATCATTCGAGGCACGTAGAACCTACTCGAGACAGTTATCAAAGTTTTGGACGTGTGGAATAACGTCATATAACAAGCAATTTCTTACTCTCAAAGAATGGTAACGATCTTCCATATAGTATAAGACCCACTCGAAAATAGTTTTACAAATTTCGATGAATATTTTGTTTCCTGGATAGAATAAAACACGTTCATCGCTTGTTACCAAGAAGAAAATCCAGTTCTTAAGTGAGTCAGAGCTCGGTGAATTCACGGGAACGCACCCATAGAGAGTGAACGTACGGTCTTTCAATGTGGGATATTCTCTTTCTTCTCTCTTTGTCATCTATGGCTATATACGTATGAATGTACGCACAGTACATGGTCTGTCTGTTGCTGTCCGTGCCGTGCCACGTCGTCCTTCTGCATAGGGTGGATAAGCCTCGAACGTGGGGTTGATTGCACTCGCTTCAAATATTGCGGGGGTGGCCCATGGTCGAAGAGAAAGAGAGTGGGAGAAAGGGATTGGGAAAGAATGAGACGAGAGTAAGGGCGGGAGGGTCGAGTGTCCCATGAATCATCCTACGTTAGAATCGATACGATCCCCTCGTAGACATTGGAGTCAGAGAGAAGTGGCAGTGATGTACAGGTTACCACGAATCGTTGTCGTCATCGTTCATCTGTCGTGATATGGGAAAGTCACGAATATTCTCAGGCTATTTTCAATAGTGATGCTATTATTTTTTAATATGAATTTGATGATTTTATTTTATTTGATTGAAGGAGAGTTTTCCTTGTAGTTGGTGAGAGGAGGAGAATTATTTCACTCTTGGGATTACAAAGGTCCTTCCCATATATCACGAGGACATTTTATGAATCTCCTGTCAACATTCATAGAATGGCATGATAAAACTATTTCAAATGTTATATCAACATCTATAGAGTATATTAGAGCAGAATATCCTGAAGGCTCCCGATAGATAATGTATAGAAGGCTCATTCTATTGAAATCTATCTTTATTGTAGAACCATTATCGTTTTCCTCTATGTATTTCATTCTAAATATGATAAGGCGTTTTTTTTCATTCATTGGATTGTAGGGAGATCAAACTATTTTTGCATTTTACCGAAATATCAATTATTTACTTAAACCTAGGTTTTAAGAACAAAATCTCACGACCGTCGCTCCTTAAAATAATAATTACAATCTTTTCTAAATTAACGGAACCGGTTCGGATCCATATCGGTATCTTGAATTCGAATATTGATAAAATTGTGCGAATGGCAATTTGTTCTCAAGTCTTATCCTTACTCACTCTGGTTAGAAGCGAAGGTCGTGAGTTGAGGAACCTTTTGTAGATCTGAACAGATGATATGATGAATATTACCAAAATATACTTAATGGATTATAATGTTCGCGGAAAAATTTTGTTTTCCAAAATTTCCTTTCCGAAATTAAAAATTTGGGCTCTGTACAGACCTAGATTAGGTCTAAAAGAATCATCCCTGAATATTTCAGATTTTTTTGTGAGTTTAGTTTCGAGTATTTCAGTGCACTTTGGTGTCCTCTTAAGTGAGTTGACATTGGTCTGAATGGGAAGAGTTCAACTTTCGATCAGAAGTTTTTATAGCGAATCACTGTTGGTGGAACGGCCCAGAATATTGTGGACGCTATGAGAACGATCTATGGATGTTCTACGGATATCTGAAACATTTTGATATATACTTTAAAAGGTACCAGAATATTTTCAGAATATTATGTGCTCAAGACTTTTGAGCAAAACTCAAAAATAATAAATATATCATTTATTTTCATGATTTTTGAAGAGAAATCTCCACGCCAAATATGAATATGAAATAGTTGAAAATAACAAGACGAAAAGAATGAAATTGATCCCATGTAGGATGTAAAATAATTTCTTTCCATTCAAGATCAAGAGAAGACAAAATTTTTTCTGAGATTGCAACGCTTCTAAATCTGCATAATAACTTTGCCAGGATTTTGGCACTGTCTGCTACTATGATATATATATACAATTTAATCTATAACATTGGCACTGCCTCACCGGTGTCAGTATCAGCAGGGGGTACTACCAAGTAGTGTTCCTCATGAAACACTACCAAGTTGTTCCCATTTCTACACATAAATTAAACGGATATGTACAAGGAACTTTTCAATGGATGAGTGGGTGGTAGCATTGCTGGTAGAAGCATTACCTTGTTTTCGTTGGCTGCATAGAAAAAAAATAAAGGTGTATATTTTACTCTATACCCTAGCATCTATGTACTATGGGACCCATACTGGGTTAGTATGGGCCCCATTCTGTCGACATGGGGCCAAATTGCATACACCTAGGGATACAATTAGCCAAAATTTTTGGTAGCTCCTACGACGGTATTTTCTGTATGCCTTATACCTAACAAAGTCAATATTTCTTGAAAATTGGTAAAAAGTACTCCAATGGAATAACTTCTACTCCGAAAATAGTCATCCATGTACTTACTGGACGCTGGAATAAGAGCTACTGCGATTGAAATAGCAGTTACTCTTCATTTCCTTCCATGTGGATAGTGTTGAAAATAAAAAAAATAAAAAATCTTATGATTCCCTCCCGTTTCATTCTTTGAATAGTTGTACATTTACCCAATAACACTTTTATTGTAACTGATTGAAATAAGTTTTGTTGATTCTATAACTTTAGAGTCTCGATTCAACCTCTAGCTAAATTCTTAGTAGAAATTTTGGATGGGCCTTACGAGGCATGCCTGATTTCCTATCAGGTCTGATGGAAATCTCATTCGAACTCTATTGTCCCCCTGTGTTATAACTCTATTTGAATCCTATTAGGGGAATCAGATAAGTACCTTGTAAGGGCCTCATAAGATTTTCCTTATTCACGGTTTCCGGATTCTAACCTGATCAGGACGTTATTACAAATAGGGAATGCCTGATTAAATTTCTACGAGGAATGTGTTGAGCCAGGAAGTCAAGATGCTATAACACGTTTTATTCTGATATGACTTAGAAAATGCTCATCAACCTCATCAATCCGGATCTAGATATGGTATGGAATCATATTATGCAATGGAAATTATAACAGGTGTTGTTTTGAAGAATTACGTACTCAAGATTGTACTGTGTGGAAAAAATCATTCTCAACCAATAAAATAATAGTGTTCCTTCTTTCAAACAAAATTGTTTCCTGAATCAAAATTAATGAAATTATAGTTGAGTATAAGCGCCAACGAATATGATTATCAAATCCCTTCGACCTTGGTGCTCTACTTGACAATAATTTTTCTAATTTGATCCTGAATTCTCCCGGAGAACTACCTTAAGGGGATACTAGCACCGGGACTTTAGCCGAATCTTTCGTGTAAGATTTCTTCTAGTAATATGAAAGTATTTTGTCTCAGTGCTAGTATCTCCTTAAATTTTAGGTTATGCTGCTAGGAAATTAGCTGTCTTGTAACTGCTAAAATTTCCAGCTGATACAGCTAAAAATCTTTTTCCGTACACGGAAAAAATAATTTAGCTGCAGCAGCTAAGTAGCTAGCACGGACACGGACAGCCATTAAATTAGCTTCTGCAGCTAAATTTTAGCTGTTACAGCAAAAAAATTTGCAGTTGTAGTCAATTTATTTGCGGTAACAGCTAAAATTTAGCTGCAGAAGCTAATTTCATGGCTGTCCGTGTCCGTGCTAGCTACTTAGCTGCTGCAGCTAAATTATTTTTTCCGTGTATACACTGAAAAAAAGGCACCTAGCTGCATCAACTAAAATTCAGTTATCCCAGCTTAATTTGAGCTACGGTCATCCAGTCCAAATTAGGTCCAGTTGTTTGAATTATAAATGAAACAGTTTATTGAACGAGAATGAGAAATTTCGTTCTGACAAATAAGATTTATTGGATCCGACTGAATTTTTTTTTTAGAGTAATCTCATGGGGATTGATGCAATCAGATTTTGTTGAGAAGTAATAGATACTTAAAATTTTTGTAATGCGAGATCCTCGTCTTTCATCCATTTCAGCCATAGATATCTTGATTTCCTTTCACATTTAACAAATGATTGTGTGTCACACTATCATTACTTCTCTGGAAGTCTTGTCATTATTTGAAGATTCATCGAAAAATTCCATGGCATAATGGTATAGTGTACTGAGAGAAATCATTAGTCATCAGTACTCAAAATAGTGAGAGAAGGACTGAATTTCATTGCTTTTACTACCATGATTATTTTGTAGTAATCGTAATTATAAAAATCTACTTGGGTTATTTCAGTAAAATCAACTAATTTTAATCGAAGAAAAGAGCAACAACATGGATTTTATTAAACAGGAGTTCCGTAAAAGTGAACATCGATAATGCAACGAACTTCAAGATTGGTTTGGTAATCTTCTGCATTAGAATCACTGAATTCTTAAATAACATTTCAGATTTCGCCAGTCTTCTCTGCCAACACCCAACCAGATTAATGGAATTTCACTGACAATTTATGCTAAATTCGATATTTAGGATCCCTCAATTCGTGGAATCTGGAACAATGTAATCTTTCGACAGTCGTGTCATTCTAATACAGATCGACCACTCTTAAAGTACGTTGCACTACTTTAGCACCTGTGATCAATTTTTATTTGGGTTGGTATATTTTTACGAAGGCTTTGACGAATCAAATTACGAGTTGTCAATACTGATGAAATTCTTCTTTCTGCCAGATTTCCAGCAAGCGTCACTCGATTGATACAAAAATCAACAGATCTCGAGTACTCACTGATAACACATTGCAAAAAAAAGCATTCAAATTGGTGCATCCTGAAAAGAGATATTGTGAACAAGAACGTGGTGTGCTGGCTTTGTGGCCTGGTCATCAATTCAACCCTAAAAAGAAATGATTCAGGGAGATCTGTAGCTCTTGTTATGTCAGGGCCTGACGAGGCTTTCCAATACCTAGAGAATATCACGAATTATTTCTGTTTGGGAGAGACTTGGGTAGAATACAGAAAATTCAAGTACAATAGAAGTTTTTCTGTATGTGCATAGTAAAAATTAATTCATTATCATGATGATGGAGTAATCAGTCTTATGACTGGTTTGATGAAATCCTGCAATCTTGTCTACTATACGCCAAACGCTCAATTTCTACTTATCTGCGACAGCCCTTGTCTTGTATAATTTGTTTCATATAACAGGGTGGCTAGCAGTCGGGAATTTCGAAGAAATCAAACAATCAAAAATTTCGGTTGAACGGAATGACCAATATAACAAACGCAAACTTCTAGGACTAGACACCCTGCATAACTTAATCTAGGTCTACCTTTACAAGTTTTACCATTCATTTTTCCTTGTAATATTGTTTTCGAGAAACTATCATGCCTTGATTAAGATTCTTTGAGCAAGGAACGTCTAAAAGTGTCGACATGAGACCTGAGATTGTGTGTGTAACTCAGCTGGGCGCGCAGAACTTTATTGTTATTTGGTGCGTAAGTGTATACACGTACGTTACAGATCAACGTTCATACACTGACGAAAGTTTGGTACTGAACCTGTCTCTTAAGCACAACTTGAGCGCAACTTTTACGCCGGATTTGCTGGACGAGCCGCACCAAGTCGTACGGACGAATATGCGCCTTATTGAAATGGCAGTTCAAGTACCAAACTTTTTTTTAATGTATCTTTAGTGTCATTCGCAGACAACTTCAGCGTGCTTGCTGAAAAAATCAGCTTGTGTCCTATCAAATTACTTCTCCTTCTAACAACATGTTTCAAGAGATTCATTTTTTCATTCACCTCTTCACATACTTCTTCACTTTTTACTTTCTCTATCCATTTTATTCTTAGCATCCTTCTATAACGCCACATTTCAAAACCTTCAAGTCTTCGTTGGTCAGTTTTCCCCATTGTCAAAGTTCCGCATGAATTCATTATTAACAGAAATTTTTCAGTCTCACTTTCTACATGTGAAAGAATAAAAAACACACATGTCACTCCGTTAAGGGATAACATCACAGTGGAATTTCAAAAAAAATATTTTCGGCTTGAAGTACTCTTTGAGGACCCGAAAATGATATACCGTAAACTACAAATTGATATCTGAAGTGGAAGAACAATTTTTGGAGCGTAGAAGTAGAAGCGTGCACAAGCGCGTTAACCTTCTAGCACGGCGGCTTTCGAAAACAACACCTTGGATTTATTCCTGCTCGGAATCACTCGTTGTCTATTCAACGCATAGATAGCACTGTTCTTGTGGACATCGAAATGTTAGGAATTATCGACTTCTAGGGGTAATTTTTATTTGAATCATCTTTAAGCACGATTAAACTGTGATGAAAGCTTTGAACGCGTTCAGCTCGAAACAGCATTTGGAAAATTGGTAGCCGCTCTAGCTCCGCCAATTTTCGATCAATCACATCGGAGTTTTTATTATTGTATTCATGATATGTTCATCTAGTGAAATACGTACGGGTTTTACGAAATATTCATATTTGCGTTTTTTATTTAACATTAAGTAACGAAATTTAAGGTAAAAATGCTACTTTTGTCATGTTACTGAAGTTTGAATCGGTTATTGAAACTAATTTATAATCGAATAACATAATATTCAACCATTTCAGCCCAAAAATCTTGCAGTACATTATTTGAAATATGTTCCCAGTAACAAAGAGTTGATTCGAGAAGATATGTAACGATGATTTATCAGATTTCTTGAGTTTTAATTTTTGTTTCGTTTTTATAAACGATTCCAACTTCGAGAACATAGTTTTTTCTTCAAATCGATGCCATTTTGTGGAAAATGCATATTTTTCAAAACGGATACGTATTTCACTAGCTTTTGGATGACAAAAAATGATCATCTTTGGTTCTTCATTCTAGGTCAATTCTAGACCGAGTTATTCATCCCACCGCACGATCATGAATTTTCTCAGTGCTCCAGTCAATCACCTGTCAAGCCACCATTTTGAAGAATAAAATCCCACAAAAAAATTATTTTGTACTTCAATAGTAGCGAAACACCTTCATGTAGTTCAATTTGAATAAAAACTTTCTAATTCTCAAAAAAAAAAAAAAACAAAACAAAAAACTGAAGAAGCGTTATTTTTGGAGGGTTCACTGTGGTGTTACCCCTTGAAGTCTCAGAACAGGGTGGCGGCCACTGAAAATCTCCCTCTTTCCTATCGGTTAATCTGTTCAATGGAAATACATCATTGATCAATTCCGTTCGAACTTTCGGCCAGTCGCCATTCTGCAGAAGTCGGCTTGTCCGCATTGATGGGGTTTTTACTCGTCCTCAATGAACTCTCACTTTTTTTAGAGTCAACAGGGTATCGACCGATCGTTGAGATTCAACCGAATTGATCAGTCATACGTTTTTATTGAATAGCCTGCACGCAGGGAACCCGTAAGATATTGAATCATCTAACCTTTTGTGAATTCTTATCTCACAATTGAAATGAAACAAAATCAACCGATTGATGATTTTTCATCACCGAACTGCTTGGTTTTCGGACCTCCAATTTCGCGGTGAAATAATATCACCGAAATTCGAGAAATATGTTCTCCAATGTTGTGATGTTTTTTGACGCAGTCGAGATAGAAAATCATGAAGGTTAGGTGATGTAATATCTCGTGAGTTCTCTGCGTGTAACTAAAGAGAAGAAGAGGAATTCCAAGGAGTAGACACCCTGGTCAAAAATTCACTTTAGAAGCTCACGTCCAGCTGAAGAATTTTAAAGATCATGATACCAAAAAATTTTAGTTTTCTTCCAACATTGGTTCTTCAGGATTGTTTCATGCAATCAGTTGATTATTCCGATGCTTAAATCAAAATAATGTATTATCAGTAGGAAAAATAACACCATTTTTCTTCATGGATTGACTGATGATCTTGAATACCGCTGCATTCGTAGAGTGGCAATGAAGGAATGTGCCCTATAACATACACGTGTCTTCCTCAATAAGAATTCGGTCATGATTTTCTGAAATGGTTGTAGGGACTTGTGCTACGTGAGAAGCAAAATTAGCTAGTAGGAATCATTTTCAGCAACTTCAAGACTTTCGTGAAGTCTAAATAGATTCTGTAACTCCTTAGTGAATCTTCAGAATGAATTTCATCAGAATTGTAATGATAGAAATAGCAAATACTTGTGCGTTCACGAATACCTTCTCAATTCAATATTTTGTTGCAAGTTAATAAACCTTCTTTTCCTCTACCACAAATGGCTATTTGTTCTTATTTTACACTGAGAGAAAAGAAATCTCAAATGAAAAACAAATTAGATTGACCGAGTCAAATCTGATATTTCCTTGAATCAAAAAAACTTTCTTCAAACGAAGAAAACATTTACACAGTTTGAAGCTATACAACGTGATATGGAGAAAAATTCTTCACCCCAAGTACGTATCTTCTTTAGATAAGAAAAAAATTTATATCCTGAGACCAAGGAAATATTCTTTCAGGAATAAGCTGATTTTTCTCTCAGTGTACAACATTTAATCACCAAATTCAACTCTCACGCATCCGAATGAGTTGAACTTCAAGTTCAATAAATCTTACTTGAAAGAATTCCATCTGAATATTTTAGATTCTGAAAAAAAAATCAATGTCACTTCAAGCAATTCAAAACGCTACAACAATCAACAAAACTTCAAATCCACGGTTCAAGTTTCATTGACAGTCATTTAGAAATTTACATCTTCATTTTCTGATATACAACCTATAACAATAGCCAACTGACAATAGATACTTGTCACAGGTAAGATTCCTTCGCACGTCTGAGATTTCGATATCAGTCTCAAGTATCTTTTCTTCCTACACACCATACTTTGAACGTGCTTCGAATAATGATCATATATCTCTTTTTCCACTTCACCTGTTTCGTTTTTCACATTTTTGTTTCGAGAATGTCACTTTAATTAGATAATTTCCACCGTTTGACATTTATAGATAAAACATATCAACGTTGGAGATCGAGGAATGCTCTTTGAGACGTCAAAAAGTTATATTCGAGGAGACTTTTTGAATTTTTCTTTCTTTTTCGTCATCGTTCACCTACCTGAGTGGTGAATGATGAGAAAATGAAAATTCTTGACGGTGTCACTTCCTGTTGGCTCGTAGAAGTAACCGCGCGTGCACAACTCGACGTGTCATAGGGTAAGAGTAACAGTAAGGGTAAGGGTCGTACAATTAATCTTCTCTTCGCAACTTATTCCCATCTCCCTCGGAAGACAAATCAGGAGAGAGAAAGAATTAGATTATGTGTGTGTATGTTCGTGCATCGTTTCGTGGAACTTGAAAAACTTTGACGGGTAATAAAGAGGTGACGCATTGTAAGCCAAATTCTTTCCGAAGAGAAGAGTATTTATTTTTAACGATTACTCGGTTGGTGGTTCGAGACCCTAAGTCTTCTACAATTCTGAAATTGTAAAGAATTGCTAATGTTTGGAAATTTGATGACCGTTTGGAAACTATTTTGGTAAACAATCATAATTGATTTTATCCATTAGTCTCAAATTCATGACCTTGTTGGAACGTCCCTGAATTTATTGAAAACATCTTTTAGAAATGAGATGAAGTTCTTTCGATAAAGCTTTTGTGAAGACTTGACGGTTTTAAATTTGTATTCAATTTTCAAAGGTCTCGGATTAATCGAAAATTCGATAAAAATGTAAAGACAAACACAGATTTATGTTGCGATTGGATTATTTTTGATGTTTCAGATTGAAGTAGACAATGTTGAGGTTTTATTCAAAATTTGTTTCCAGTCGTATCAAGTTTTTACGGAGTGATTCCCTAATTCAATAGAGTTTGCAACAGTTTGAACAAAATGAGTTTAGAATCAAGGAAGAACGATAAATGCAGCCTGAATTGTTGACTTAGTATTTTCTAACCACGTCGAATAATTCATTCTGCAAATAGTCACTGATTTTAAGATTGTCATAATTGTGATTCGAAACGTTGCAATTTTGATCTTATGTTGAATTCTGTATGAGATTCCTGCGCAGAAATTCAGTATCTCGCAAACGATCTCGCATAGTCCCGCAAAAAGTCTTATGAATAGTCTCGCAAAGAATCTCGGATAGTCTTGGAAATGATCTTGCAAATAGTCTCGGTTATAAAACAATCCGAGATATGGATAAGATCTCACCAATAGTTTCGCTGATCATCTCGTAAAATTATTGGAAAACTTTGCGATTTTGGCCCAAATCATTCGAAATCGAACTTAGATCTTCGTGATCCAAGATCCGACTCTCTTGTCGCTCACCTATCATACTGTATGAATATAGCAGACTTTTTAAATTTATATGAACTTGACTTGATTAAAAATGATTTATAGATAAAATCATTACTTTTCAACAACCGATAAATCTTCTATACGATGCAAAAAATGTTGTTACTGGAATTGTGTTGACAGTACATATTAAATCTTTATCGTACATTTAAAATGTAAAATGTCCATCTGATAAATTCAACCATAGGAATTTTCATATATCTCTGAATAATTTAGATTCATGCTCTATCAAATGAGAAGACAGAATAATAGAAGAAAGTCATTTCATGAATTAACTAGAATACAATGAAATACGAATGGGCTATGATCGTCGGTAAAACAATGACATTTCTAAAACATATCTGAAATTATTATTTCCACGAAAACTTGAAGAATTATTGGAGAATGAGATTTTTCTGACTAATTGCTCATAATTTATCAGGTTATAGCTTTCGTTCCCAACGTTGTCGCTAAAAACAATCCGGTTTCTTCCTAAACAATAATACAAATCACCGATGTTAGGTAATGGTTGTAATTTCAAATCCTCAATAAATTATTGAATTACCGATCCTATTACATTCTCAAGAAATTATCGTAATATTTAAAAATGGAAATGTCTTTTCTATTCCAGCAAACTGCACGATCGATTAGTCAAAGATGAAAAATCAATGCATGCCTCAATAAAAATTCAATGAGAAAATAAAATATTTCATACGTTTAGAAAAAAGGGTGAAAATTTGAAGTGATGTAACTACGTTTGTACTATTTTTTTCCTAAGAATTGAAGCAATACTATGCGAGACCTTAAGCGAGATTATTAGCGAGATCTCGCCAAGGTATTGGATTGTTTCAGAAGTGAGACACTTGAAACTCAACGCGGGACTATTTGCGAGACTCTTAACGCGAGAACTTCCGCGCGGGTTGAGACTACCAGCCAAAATCTAGCAGGTAATTGATATGACTTTTAATGACAATATTTTATTAGCAGTAATTTGTCAGGTAGGAAACGTTACTGAAAACAGCTCAAACGGTGATGTAAATAATATTTCAAGGAAGTTCAATTCACTTTCGTTTTTACTCACAAACGAATCGGGATTACTTTTGGTAAAGAGTTGATACATGAAGGAATGGTAAAAAGCGTAATGATGGAAGACGGAAAGTCATCCATAATTCTTTTTGATTATACACCAACCCAGCAAGAGAGTCGGCTGTTTTTTTGGTCAAATGATAGCATGCCGATTGTTAGTACTTTAAGCCGGTTTCTGAAGGAGACTGCGACGGATTTCCGTTCTGTTGGCAAATATGAGGTTATTATTGAGTAATGATTCACGAATGGGTATTTGGTACTTCATGATTCTTGACTCACGAAATTCTTAAAAAACTAGAGACACAAAGTGAATGAGTGAACTTATTTGGTAAAAAAAATGGTACTGTTATGATCGCAACCAGATTTTTCACTTCACTTCTTTGGTTGCTAGGATTGGAATAGTTGTCGCCATTATTAAGGTTTGTATCGCGATGATACTGCTTCTGTGGCAGCTGTATTTTTCAATATTGAAACATTATTACGATTACTTTCGCTCATACTGTTAAGAATTTCTGAACGAATCTAATGCTTTTGCTGGAATCCAAGACAGTATTTTGTAGATAAGATTCTGAAAAGACTCCTAAAATATAACTTATGCAACATTTTACCATTGCCTAAATCTAAACACTGTGTGGGAAGCTTCTTCAATTACGTATATGGATTGAATTCCATAGTCTCATATTGTTTTGACTCAATCTAGTAAAGATTCAATGAGAGAGGAAATCATGTCAATGCATGCTGCAACTTTTTTCATATCAAAACTGTCAAGGAATTCTTTCTCTATGACATTGCACCCTCCAATTATCAATTTTTCCATAGATCCAGTAATAGTCTAACAATTCGTTCAGGAGCAAATTGAATTCCAACTTCGGAAACAAATAAACCCGCGAAAGTCTTTTAATTCAATTGATCCGCCGAGTTCTCAATAAGAAACATGAACGGTATTTTAATAGTTAATCCGATCAACTTGTGAACAAATTAGATTCGTATGTACTAAAGTACAATCCACAAACCAGCGAGTAAACTCCACTTAGTCAAGTTAAACACAGCGCCTAGAAAATGGGTTTACTCAAAGCCCTTCACAATCCCCTATGCAGGTGGTAAAACGGATTTGTTGAACACACTTTGAACTTTTGATGTCACGTCAAAGCCATGAAAACTTAATAAATTTTCTCTCTTTTCGTTTTTGTAACAACAATTCTCTTTCGTGAGAGGACAGATTCGTGTATAGTAAATCAATAAACGAACATATTCATTTATATATTTATTTCTTCGTTCACCAATCGCGATGGCACATTGGTTGAGCATACATATATCAAGAATACAAGGTCGGGCACTCAACTTTGTACGTATAAAAGGGAATTCTGAATAAACGCTCTTTCTTTCTAATGACCAATGTTCAAGGACACTACTTATATTCACATTTACATCTTCTCTTCTTCAGTCGTATATTATACTGTACTATACTATATTATATTGTGCTATACTATTTATTTGTATACTGGTGAGAGTGAATTTTAACGAACTTCGGTCAATGTTGGGATCCTCAAAATTGATACGTAAATACAATACAGAGGGGTTTCGGAATCATCAAAGATGTTGCAAGAAACAATTCACGATTTTTTATCTTCGATGCGCGACACACCCGACCCACGCATTCATAACCAGAAATTAAACTTGAAAAAATACTTTACACGAAAGATAAGAAAAAATAGCTACATTGAATTGGAAAGACTGAGTGAGTAATTATCCAACATGGTACTTAGGATTTACTATATTTCTTTGAATGACTTTCTGTGTTCTCTGTTTTCAATATTTGTATCTCAAATGAACAAACCTCAAGAGTTTATGCATGTTGTAAGAAAATCATTGTACATACCAGTTAATTAGAAATTGAATCATTCACTCACATACGAGTTCGATAAACAGAGGATAATCTGTTAATAACTGATGAAAGTATCCTACGCCCTGTTCTCTATTGAACTGAAGTTACATTTTGTGTTTACTTCTTCGTTATATCGAGAGACGTGATGTGAGAAATTGCAAAAGTGAAAAAAGAATTATTAAAAAATGAAACAGATAAAAGCATAGAAAATATTGCAACGAATACACAGATCTCTTCCTGTAAGATAAAACTTTACCAGAAATATAATTTTGAAATTTTGTTTTCTGGGTTAAAGACGAAGTTGATGCTGCATGATACAAAGATGAATAAAAAAGAGAAGGCAAAAATAGTAAGGCGAGGAGAAAGAAAGAGAGAAGTATATAAGAGAGAAAGGGTACGTTCACACGTGCGGGCGATCGAGGATGACGAGAGAACCATGGAGCGAACGAAGGACCGAACGACAAAGCTTCTCTGTCTTGCTATCTCAGCAACCGCTGGAAAATGCGTTAGCTAGCGTCGTGCGGCTGCTGGATGCTGGATACTGTATACTGTATACTGTCTATTCTCAAAAAACCGGTCGAAGAGATCCCAAGGATGATCCGAAGATCTTAGCTTGATATTTTTCTCCTTCTCATGTTCATCTACATCGACCATGGGAAGACCACTTATAATATATACATACGCGTATATTCGCAATATGTCAACAGCGTATATTTATGAAATCAAGTTCAGAAAAATCATTGCAAAATGTTTCCCCGAATATTGCTGGTAGGGTTATTAAAAAATTGTATCAATTAAAATTGGAGAGGAAGAGTTATGAAACCTGCCTAGATCCTGAGTGGACATTACACAAGTGATGACCGATAAAAGGAGACATATAGGTACTTCAATCGATCCGCACAATCCTCTTGGCCGAGAAGATAGAGTTTCCACTCGATATCCTTATTCCGGTATCCTTTGGCTTCGGTATAATGTTACTTAAAAGATGGTCAGCGTGCCAATATGATGGCGAATAAAAAATAAGAAAAATAAGCTTATTTTTCGCTATATCTCCGTCTCCCTATTCTCCATCCAATTAATAATTCATTCACATGATGTCACGTATTTTTGTTGTTGTTTGAAGTGACGTGTTTTTTGGGGCTTGCGTTTTATTTTATAGTGATTGACATACAAATTATGAGTGGAAGTATGCAAGGACATGAAGTTGAAACTATTTCACAATTATTCTTCAATATTGTCGTTGGCTAATTAGAGCTTATCTTACTGTTCTTCAAGTCTGCAATTAGGTTTGTAAGAGAATTCAAAATAATTTGTTCATTATGGTGGACATCATGGGAAACGTGTAGCACGGTTTACCATAATAATGGCAGTTTTGGGTGACATGAGCATTTATGTGCACTTCTACTTCACTTTTTGGCAATCCATACCTCCTTTTGGTGAAAATAACTTTGTATCTAACACATATTATTATAAGTTTTTGAAAAATTACTATACAAGTTAAAAGAGGAATGCTCATACACTCTCACGTGTAACAAAATTGCTATTATTATGGGAATCTTTGTTATGAATTTTTCTCAGTATTTTCGATCATCTTTCGAGAGTTTTCTTCTTCATGTTTGTCTACCTTCGGACTTCCGATGTACTTTCAGCTCACGTGATACCTTCTGATCAAAAAGTACCCGGAATTTCTTAATGAAACGAGAACGATTCGATTATTCATCGATATTCACTTTATTCCCTTCGAAGCAATCTCCATTGCGAGCAATATACATATTCCAACGCTTCTTCCAATCTTCAAAACATTTTGCACAGGCCGATTTCGGAATCGCCTTCAGTCCCTTCCGCGCATTGTACTTTATTGCCTCAATCGTCTCAAAACGCTTTCCGCAAAGTGGTAACTTGAGTCGTGGGAATAGGAAAAAATCACAAGGAGCCATATCAGGTGAATACGGAGCTTGAGGAACGGTATGAACATTGTTTTTAGTCAAATAATCGCGTACAAGATGAGATGTGTGTGCCGGTGCGTTATCGTGATGAAGAAACCACGAATTATCTCTCCATAATTCTGGTCTCTTGCGACGAATGTTTTCCCTCAAACGCTTCAATGCGCTCACGTAATATTCCTTATTCACTGTCTGACCCGGTGGGAGAAATTCGGAGTGGACCACACTACGGCAATCAAAGAAAACAGTCAACAAAACCTTGATTGTAGATCGACTCTGTCGCGGTTTTTATTAGGTTTTGACTCGTCTGAAAACCGCCATTCCGATGATCGTTGGTTAGTTTCGATGTCATATCCACAGACCCATGTTTCTTCACCGGTAATGATGCCTTCGATAACATTTTGGCCCAAAGAAAGCATTTCTTTAGCAACATCAATGCAATGCTGTTCTTGCAACAAATTCAACACTCTCGGCACAAGCCGTGCTTCAACTCGTCTCATGGCCAAAATATTGTGCATAACGTTCTGCACCGATCCGAACGAGACACCAAGATCGGATGCTATCTCCCTAATGGTCACACGACGAATTGCGAGGACGATTTCTTTAATTTTATCAATATTTTCGTCAGTGATACTGGTGGATGGACGACCGGAACGAGACAAATCATCAACCACGATACGACCTGCTTTAAACTCTTTGTACCACTCGTACGCTTTTCTTAACATCTTCAACGCTTCCGCACATGAAATTTTGTTAAAAACATAAAATTTTAGACAAACTCTTTGCTCAATCAAATTCGACATTGCAAAATTCGCAGAAGACAACAAATACTGACTCGTTTACAAGGCAACACGCACTAACTTCTGACGAATGAGGCGCAAACAGACATTTGAGTGCTAAACGACAGATGAAATAATATGGAAAACAAAAGATTCCGACAATGTCTCAAGCGCGGTTTGTTTGAATAGAGAATCCCGGGTACTTTCTGATCAGAAGGTATGGAAAGTCCGTCAAGAATCGCAGTCTGTTAACACTTTCTCATTCTGAATCACGTAATCTTTTGAAGCGTTTGTCAAAAGGCCGAGAAGAATTTCTCAGAATATCTTACTAAAGTCTACCAGAGCACCACCAGAAGATCCCCTGAATTTCTGGATTTCCACAAAATTTTTACGTATACGTAAAATATATTTCCTGGTTACGCCATACTTTCAAACGTCTGCTAAAAGTCCTTCAAATGCTCACCAGAACTATCTCGTCTTGAGCCTTCTTTGTACTCACGGGTCATGTAATATTTCCGAAATCTGTCAAAAATTTCTTCAAAGTTTCCCGAAACTTCTCCGTCTCTGCCTTCTCCGAGGTTTTCCTTGCGCTTTTGCATCATTTGATGTTTCGAAAGGTCCATCAAACATTAAGAGAACAGTACCTAGCTGCGATAACTAACATTTAATTACCCCAACTGAATTCTAGCTGGCGTGGATGAAAATTTAGTTTTTTTACTATCACAAATACATTTGGTTATAATAAAAAAAAACTTTTATTGCTTTAACCATACAATCCTGTTGATCACATTCCATAAAAAATTCTTGGTTCAAACAACAAAAGCTTTGTTGTCACCAACTGTTTTTTTCAGTGAAATTCTCTCAAAACTCCGTAAGAAGTTCTTCATGCTTGATGCCAAAGGATATTCCATTACACTGTTTCAAAAAAGTCGAAATTTTCTTTTTCTTCGAAACCCGTGCATAAAAACTTTTAAGGAGGTGTAAAAAGACACCTGTGAAAAGCAGAGCTCTTATCATCAATATTTAGAGGTCGCGCATCGCACTTTTCCATTTCCCATTCAAATAACACGGGAAAAAATGTTTTTAAAGTTTGGAATTTCTAACTCCTCAACGATTCACTGAACTGCTGAGACTATAACATATTCTTATAGAGAATTAAACGCTCTAAAAAAAGGTCTTTACAAAATTTTCGATAATCCGACTCCTCCAAAAGTTATTCAAGGTCAAAGTTGAACCTACAAAGAAATTCATGGCTTTTTTCACATTTCAAACTTATCGAACCAATATTGATTCAATACTAGTTCAAGACTGTCCATCCAAACCGATGTACGGCAAAAAGGGAATTGCAAATTTTTCTACATGGAACAACGACGCTGCTGTATGAGGGAGAAAAAGTTTTCAACTCCTGATCAATGTTGTCACATTTTATTTGACAAAATGAGGGTTCGTTAACCTTAGATTGCGGAACTTGCATGTGAAATGCGGGTTCCTAGAAAAAAGATACATTACCTGGAATTGAAATCGAACTACCAAGAAAGAAAAAGGAATTCTGCCACTCCAAATTTTGCATTGTGGAAGGCGGATTGCAGATCAGATGGTCAGGAAGCGTTGTGAAATGCGGGGAGTTTCTTACTTTTCACTTCGTATTTATAATCATTATATTTTGAAGTAAAAATCTACTCTTCGAGCCTTACCGTTTCCGGTTGATTAAAAAACCAAGGAAAAGTCTCGGATGTTGATGAAAACTCTTATATTCTCGAGTTCCACTTTTTTTGTGCCTTGCTATATGAGTGCCCTTACTCCGAACATGTTATCTCATTTAATAAACTCAATAAGCTTCGAGTACTTGATAAGATTCAAGTAGTCCGATAAAATTCGAGTACTCAACTCGAAAAAAAATCTCTACTCGCCTACCTTCGATTATAATAAACATGATATGCAGAATTATGATAGAGGATTCAATTGTTCGTTGTAATCAGCTCAAAAATCTTTCTCTTGAAAGTTGGATATTGCATCAAACACGTATTCTGTGTTTCGAAGAATCGAAAAATATGCATATTCCTTCTTAAATGCTTCGATTCACTTCATTTCCAATCACTGTTTCAATTCAGAACCTTTATGATTATGATTCATTTGTAATATGTGAAGTTTTGGATTGTTTCAAGGCATCCCGAAGTATGGCGTATATAACAATAGTGAAAATAAAAAAAAGTTATCAAAAAAGAATTTTTCAAATGCACTTCTTAAATTTGAATTACCGGAATCTCATCATTTCTAGAGTTATTGGTCAACCACTGAATGGAATCAATGAGATTTCATTTTAATCAGTCAATAGTTACTGATTGTGCAGTTAAAGTACTTCTCACTAATACAATCAGTGACCTTTCACTGCTCAAATCAATCAGAATTTACTGATTCTGCAATGTACATACACTATTTTTCAGTATTCGATTCATCACTGCAATCAGTGAGATTTAATTATTTCGAATATTATCAATTATTTTAATTATGAAGTAGTAGCTAGCGGCGGGCTGATGTAACTGTTGGTTGCATTCAATTCGAATATTTTTCATACTACATTGAGAGGAAGATTTAGTTATAGTTACTAGCATTTGGTAATAGTGACCAAATCTCATATTTGGATAAGACGAAATAAATATTTAGTTACACGGAGATAAAAGAACAGTGAATCAATACTAGAAATACGAGGGATCATTGCTAAAAAGGGTTAGCAAATTGGTGACAACTGAACTTTTCTATCAACGGTTGCTTATGCGGGGAGTAGTAATAGTTCCCATCTTCAGATGAAGATCGCTGCTAACTCATTTACTTTTTATTACAATATGAACTAAACGAACACGCTTCCTATTCCTCACAAAACTTAGTGGTCAATACCATCATTCAAAAGAAAGATGCTGTGAATTATCCTCGAATATTGAATTGGAATTCATACTTCCACGACGATTTTTCGTCCCATTGATCCGGATGTAAAGCTGTGATAGAAAGAAATTTTTTTCTCAGTAATGGGGATTCGATCCTATCTACCTAATCAACCTAACTTAACCGAAGTAACGCTTATACCGACTTAGCTCTACCGCGCGATTGAGATTTTCTATTGCTATTTTTCTATTATTCATTCCTATCATCACAAGCACTGATTGCTTGTTTTTGAAAAATTGACTCCAATCATAGGTAAGATAGTGATCATCGCTATCATCATCATCAAAATTATTTCTCTCCGTGTATAATTACCAACATAAAAATTCACAACTAAAACCTTTGGTTATAGTTACCAAACTTTAGTTATTATTACCAAATCCTGGTAATAGATACCAAATCTTGGTATTTGGGGAAACCAAATCCATTTGGTAACTATAACTGGGTTCTTTTATCAGTATAAAAATTGATGAGGTGGTTTTAAAATAAGTGAACTACACGGAGAAAAAAATCATAGAATGATCACTAGAAAAGCTAGTAAACTGGTGACAACTACGAATTTCTGTACACAGTCGCTACAAGAGACGAGTAATGGTTCCTATTCTGGTATACTATATTGTGTTTTAGTATCTTTTACTATCTTTTCTAGTGATCATTCGATGATCTTTTTTCTCCGTGTAAAACTATTTAAATATTTGAACAAACATATTCCGTCAAAAGTTACATTAATCCGCCGCTGGCTCGTCGCTGCTAGTTTCAGCTCCATTGGTAAATCAACCTAGCTATAATTATCAAATAAATTTGGTTTTCTTAAAGGCACATGAGCATCAGGAAAAGCATCGGGTAAAATTTCGCGCCAGCTGTTTTCATGAATTACTCGATAAATTCAAATTTAGAATCGATAATAATTGAGTAAATATCTGGGATTGGACTTGAATTTAAAAAATAGGGCTGTTCAAGGTTTGCAGATATTGATAAATGCAATGACAAAAAACTTACGACAGTTGGAGGTCATTACTTTCTACATCCTTTTATACTCGCCAGAAAATCAGTCAAAGACTGAAGGTCGTGAATTTTATTATTATTTACTAACAATTTTCGTTGAACGCATAACACAGGCCTACAAAATTGAACTTTTTGTTTGGTGCAACAACTGTATCATACTTTTCCGAAGTATTTTCGCGCGCTGAATCCGAATCTGGCTTCAAAATTGCATTATTACGTGTGGTTTTTGAGATATTTTAACGTCAAAGTGTGAAAAACACCGTTTTTCGACATATTTGAGATTACGTGACGTCAGAATGTAATTTTTTCTCATGAAACTAGTAGATGCACCTCAAAATATAATCCATCCCCTTCCGAATGCCGTTGAGTTTGCTCGAATATCTTTTTTTTTACTGTGACACGACAATTTGAAATTTGTGTGTTCATGGATTTAGTGAATAGGTGAAATAACACAATTTTCAAACTGTCGTATCTCAGAGAAAAAAAAAGATATTTGAACAAACCTAATCGCATTTGGAAGAGAATGACTCATATTTTGAGATAATTTGAAGAATAATTTGATAAAATGTTCTTAAAGTGTGGAATAATTGAATAAAACGTTTCAAAATCGTGCATTTTCATTTTATTTTACACCTGCGATTTCTTGAAAACTACACGTAGCATTAAAAAAATAAGTATATTTCCAGAGTCAGGGTATCGAATATACTCAAAATCTGCTTTAGTTTTAGCGGCACCAAAATCATTGTAGACCTGTGTAATTTATGGAAAAACTTAGGGCGAAATTTGACTTGCTTCTTTCGGTGCTTGAGTGCCCTTACAGAGTTTCCTGTTGAGTCACATGGCCAATTGAAGAAAGAGAAATTCCAGGTCGTGGGAGCCCTGCCTTAAATATGTAACTATTACCAGGATTTGGTAATAATAACTGAAGTTTGGTGATTATAACCAAATGCCTTAGTTGTGAATCTATATATCGGTGATTATTTCTAAATATTTATTTCGCCATATCCAAGTACAAGATTTGGTGATTATTACCAAATGCTGGTAACTGTTCTTTCAGTGCTCATTTCATATTCAGAGAGTACGGAAAGAAAATCCATTTTGAAAGCCTCACAGAAAGGAAAATAGTGTAAAACATTCATTCCCATAGAGCTGTGCTAATTATCAGACTCATGGAAAGAATTGAAAACATCAGCATGTATTTTCTATCAACCCTTGTTCACCACATTGCGGCGAAATCCACCTCAGTCCCATTCTACCTCAATTTCGAGTGTTTTTATCTAAGGGCACGGGGTCCATAGAGACATCTATCGATAGCCGAAGGATGCCACCACTTTGCGACGCAGTAAAATTCCGCTGGGCCCATGAGTCTGTCCGCAGCAGTTATTGAAAGTTGTAAAATGAAAATTTTTTATAAAAACACATGGGTTTTTTCTTACAAATTTCTTCCCTTTATTCCTCAGAATAAATACTTTCCTATCAACAGCCATTAGAAGACTAATTTCTTCTTCAAAGAGTAACATTTCAAAAATATGGTGTCCAATTTCAAGCTTCAAAATATTAAAAAATAATGAAATTGTATGAATTTTATTGTCAAGACAGTCGCTTTGACATTTTTCTTTTTATGCTTCATTTTTTTCATTATACTAAAATTTGATTTTAGGCTGTATAATCTATAAAATATTTCAAAGTAAACTTCGGATAAGTTCTGAAAAAATTGACATTGAATAGTTCATTTGTCATAATACTTTTTGTCGCTGGAGTGGAAATCACCCCAGTGTGACAAGTACGTGATTCCTGTGAAGTGTGGTAAACAAAAATTCAACTCCTCCATTCAAATCATATTTAAATATTCTTCATTCAAATTTTACCACAATTACTACATAAAAGCTACAAGAGAATAAGAAAATTAATTCTGAGTCTAATAATTCACACACCTCTGTATAGAGTCAACCCATGTGGAAAGAATGTCCAAAAATGTATACAATTGTACACAAATTGTATAAAAATCGTATACAATTGTATACAAATCGTGTACAATTGTATACACATTTTTTCCACATGGGAAATATCATCCTTTGAGGATGAATTATAATCACTTCAAGAAATTTATATAAAAGTATACACAAAACAGAATCACGAGGAACAATAGAAACAAAAATATGAAAAAAGCAACACAAAATGAGACTAAATTATCCCTTAGGTTTCACACGTAAAGCCAAATCCTACCACCGGTTACTTAATCTCGTTTACCTTCAGCGTTTCCTGGAACGAATATATGACTGTCTAGTCATTTGGAGGAGGTTAAGCCAGCTTACAAGTTTCTGCCTTTCTCATTTTAACTTATGGTTCCTAGGTATGCGGATTCACTCCTTTTGATATCAAGCGACATTAGGTACACACAGTATAAAAATATTTCAATTAGATATTCAACAATATTTATGAAATAAATTGTGGACCTCATCGTTTTTCTTATGATGTAATGTACCGTTGATCGAAAATATATCTACCCATAGTCATTTTTATATAATTATATGATTATATAAGAATTTAAAATATTGGGGAAGTTTATATACATATAATTCGTATGTAATTCTGTCTTTATAAATAACTTGAGAGTTTGTGTAGATTTTATATTGCTTTGTATGAGAATTGTATATGAACTTTTTCAATTGAAAAAAAATTTCGAATGGAATGATACTGTTGTTTTGATTCATTGTACTATGATATTAATCGCACGATAAACGATTATAATATTTGTGATGGTATAACGATTATAGGGTGAAGGATGATCCCGAAATGAATGAATAGGAACCTTTACCTCATTTAGTATATTGTTCCACATGTTTTCAACAATTGTATAGAACACCAACGTTCCAAGTTTGATCTGAATCAAAATATCCATAGGTAAGTAAATTTGTATTTGAGGTAGGTAGATTAGTGATGATGGAGGTAATTCGACGATAGTGGTAGGTTAATTTAACGATACAGAGAAAACCACTGTCTGGTAATTAATAATTCTCGAAAACGTTGGAACGCATGAATTTGAAGCCACATATGAATATCTTTGTTATTATTTTTCATCAAATGTAACGAAACATCCAAATAAGGATCAGTATTCAAATTGGTTTGTGCATAGATGAAATTTATTGATGAACGTTGAATTTATGAACCATTTATGGAGACTCTCCATTCACAGTACAACAAATCTCACACGTATATACATCTTCATTCATTGAAGAAAATTAATTTAATTAGATGAAAAAAAAATAGATAAATCTTAAAAATCTGAAAAATCTTAAATTTCTTGCTTTGTTCATGAGGATATACCAACTTACACATGACTATGAAAAATAACTTGTCATGATAAAAAAATTCGTTCAAGTCTGCTCTTCCGTATGGCATAAAGAGTTTTTCCAATATATGTTTCATTTACTTTTAATAAATCAGACAATACTAACTCACCAGTCAGAGGTTGTTTTCAGAAGCACTATTCGATGTACGATACAAATTGTTTCATGCCAACAACCAGAACGATGTTAATCATTATTGTTTAGAACCAATAGATAGAAATATGATTCCACTATCATTTGGTGCTTCAATGGCACCATAGCCTTACGGACGGTATTGTTTGTAATTAAAATTCAAACTATCACCAAATTTAATCCCTTTACCCTACTATTTATATTTATTTATTCATAATTTAGATTTGATATTCGTTCGATTATTATATGTGTCAATATAGATGTTTCTATGCTCATCATAGATTAATATGTGAATTAGGGTTGCCACTCGCCTTGTTTTAGACAGGACTGCCTTGCTCTTCAACTGCATGTCCAGCCCCTTGCATAAAAGGGATGCAGGACGCCCAATGTCCTGTTATTTGTATTTGAATGTCTCCCAATTGATGAAAAATAAAAGATTTTTGAAAAAATCAAGTACTACCGACCTGGATTAGCGTGTACTCCCCTGATCAAGAACGATAAAAAGTTTTCAATAGCAATTAAGAGCAATCAATAATATCAATTCAAGTTTTAATATACTTGGACAAATTTCAATATTGTTCCGAAAATGAGGTTGAATTAATGAATATATGAGTCTGTAATACAACGCGATGTTTATGATAAAATGTTAATAATTTCATCCGGAATAAAAATCATTCAAAACATTAATTGTCAAATTTGTAATTCACCTTCCACTCGTCCTGCTCTTCTAAGTTGCAAAGCAAGACAAAAAAACTCCAAATTCCGTGAGGTCATCATAATACCTCGATTTTTAATGCACACGTGATTGATCGTAAGATTATACAATAATATTATGTGTTACAGATGATACTAGGAATGATGAATTTCAAGATGATGATACAGCATGCACTTACGTGTAGTTGTATCCTCAAACGACAAGATAAGACGTTAATTTGATACTTCCTCCTCGTAACAACTTTGCCAACAAATTTGCGCTGGTCAAATTACTACATCTTCCCAACATACCAAATAGAAATGTATCAAGATAATATGACTAGAGGTGGGCAAAAATAACGGTAGTCGATACACTTTTATTCAAAATTTATAAAAAGTTTGTGGGCAAAAGTATTAATATAATATGATTTTTTTTTACTCATTAATACAGTTTTGGAACATTGGCTGAAAAATCTGTCACGTTGGAATTCAATGTGAATTTTAATACTACTATTATGACTACTATTAGACAAAATTATTCGCCACAAATGAAAGGAAGACGGTCGATAAGACTTATTTTCAGCTCAAGGGGTGGAATCGGAACTAAAAATACAACTTGCATACAATTCACGTTGAAACGTAGGAAGAGAAATATTTGAAATTGAAAGTGAACAAAGGCTGGACTCGTAAGTCTACACTGAGAGAAATTCTTCATTAAAAATTACTGGTTTTCCCATTAGACGGGGGATATACATGACATACAGTTTGATATACTTGGCATGAGATCAGAAATCAATGAGACAAAACAGTAATTTCTCATACTACGAAGTTTGAAAATTAAAACCAGTGGGAATTCATGTTGAAAAACAGTAATTTCTTAGGACCCAATGTAGAAAACAAGAACTCTCAATTGGTGAGATTGATATAAATTGGAAACCATAACATTTTCAAGAATGTTCCGTGGTTTCGAGGAAAGAAGCAAGGATCGTGATCACAAACAATCATGTTCGACGCTGGTAACGATAAAAGTTTTTTTTCTCGGTTATTATAACGCTAGGAAAAATTACTGGTATTTCCCATCAGTTTGTAATCACATGTCAAGTATATCCCTCGCTTGCTGACAAAAATCAGTAATTCTTAATGATACATTTCTCTCAGTGTATCTATATAGATAAAATATTAATCATGAATTTATGAATTTCCATGATAGGGAAAATTTGTTAAAAGGTTCGATATATAAGAATTTTATGCTCTCCATGTGTTTTTCCAGTAACTTAATAGTTGCAATGTAATATCGAATAAGGAACTGGAAGATATGACTTTGAAGACATGGGGCGGAATCTATCACCCAACTGCTGTAACTTTTCATTCCACATTTTTAGGGTATTTTTTTTATAACAGGAATCAATTGAAGAGTCCCTAACTGTTCATTTTACACGTTAAAATCTCTCATAAAAACTTCCTATGAAAAGTTATGGCACTTGGCCGATAGATTTCAGTCGATGTCTTTAGGCTCATTATTTTTCGCTATCAAAATTGAAGTAATTATCATCATAGCTATTTGTTGGCTGCTTTCGCAAAACATGTAGCTGCAGGGTTCCCCCCAAAATTTGAAAAGTCATTTTCCCTGACTTTCACTGACCATGTTCAAAATTTTTCCTGACTCTCAAATAAGTATACCCAGTGAACAAACCCAGAATTCCTCAAGAACTCTTTTCAAACTGATGAATTCATGAACAACTCTGGAAGAGTTCAATGTTTCCATACATTCAAGAATACAAAATGCTTTCTTAGGATATTAAAACTTTTTTACAATTCGGTATTACTGGAGTTTATTGAATCTTTCATCGTCAAATACAACCCGAGGCTCCGTATGTGGATATTAATATTGACATACAGGATATACCTGAAAAAATGAATATATCAACTGCAATTTTTTTTTATTGATAAACTCTCTTGAATTTCTATTAACATTTGAATAAAATAAACCATTTCATAAATTATACCAAATCTAATTATCCACTTACGATCATGTACGTTCATCAAAAAATGAATTAATCAATGTTGGATATTCTTTAATCACATCTCTAAGATTTGAAAATCAAGTGAAAAGCTGGAAAACTAATCCAGGTACAAATGGAAAAATTTGTTTTTCGAAATTAAAACATCCGGCTTCGTACAGACCTAGATAAACCTCCAAAGATTCATCCCTGAAAATTTTAGGCTTCTTTATGCGTCCAGTTTCGAATATTTTGTACGGAAAAAAATTCCACCAGGTGGAGCCACCTATGCGCTCGTATCTACTTAAAGTTTGTGGCAATGCGCAATCCTAGGCATGTAATTTGTTATTAATCAAGGTAGTGAATTTTTGGATACGCCCTTGAATGGTATCACACGTTTGAAGCGTTTGGAGGTGATCTACGAATTAAACTAGAATGAGCACAGTTGATAGATCAATTGTGAATACTTATCCTTCTGACATCGTGTTTTGAACCAAACCAAAGGAATGGTATTCGCAAACAAAATCGCAAGGCAATTCGATAAAATTTATACTTTACCCATACAGCACAAGAGTTCCCGTTATCCTCATGAATATATATTTATTATGAACTCATATTTTGAATTCAAAACGAACTTTTAAGGAACAACTCAATGTTCAGAAAGAATTCGTATCAAGATTTTATAAAGAATTCTGCGGACATTCAACACGTTTTCATTTTGAATTCATTATTGGTCGCATAATTGGGACTATTCAAACGGTCTTTGGGAAGTCTTTATGAATTCACATTGATCATTTGTACTAGCTGGGTAAAAAATACACAAGTGGACATTACTCCTTGGAAATTTTTTGCTGAAATCAAATGTCCCAATTTTCCTTGACTTTTTCGAAATTTGAATGGATTTCCCTGACTGATGGGGCATCTTGAAAACGTTCCCTGACTTTCCCTGACTGAATAAGGATTCCCTAAGTTTCTCTGACTTTTCCCGACTTTCAATGTCTGGGGGGGACCTTGAGCTGTCACAGCGAACATTCCATATCAATATCATTCATTTCCATTTTCCAAATACCTACAACTGAAATTCTGCTGTAACAGCTACTTTCAATGGTGCAGCAGTCAATGAATAGCTACACGGAAAGACCGGGTCTATTAATGTTTAAAAAGAATTTATCAAAGTTTAGAAAAATGACTGTCAATTCAGGGAAAAAGAGGATCGCTGAAAAATATTCGTAGTCAAAATATTAACAGTTGATGGTTTCATTAGCATTTTTTACAGTGAAACTATCAATTGTTCAAATCAAATACATCGACTACGAATTTTCTTCAGCGATCCCCGTTTTCCCTAAATTGACAGTCATTTTTCTAAATATTAATGAACCCGGTCTTTCCGTGAATGGTGGCAATTGATTCGGCAGTGAAAACCAAAAAGGAGCCTTGCTGTCACAACGAATTCATTTTCTCCCATGCAAAAAGTGGCACAAAAAAGAATCTTGCAAACAATCCCGCACCTGTATTTGAGAAGACATTTGCGAGTGACAACAACTGAAAATGTTCACATCGATTCCACCGAAAGTTCCGCAGTTGAATTCATGGAAGACTTCAGAAGTTACGAAAAGTTTCTTGTTCTACTTCTTCTTTTTCACTTAAAATGCACTATTTCCTATTTCCTCAATTCATCTTATCTTCAAAACTCTGTTGTATCATCCTCAGAGTTATATATTTTCCCCATATTTCAAAAACTCAATGGAATTATCAATTTCTCCTCTTCACGGAATACATGTTTTTTTTTATTTTCAAACTCGTAGAGTGGGATTTATGTAAAATTTGTGTAAAATTTGGTCATTCTGGTTGTCAACAAAATTCATCGATCCCTATACAAAAGGTACGCAGTAAAATGAGATTTTGCTGTCACAACCAATTTTCTTTTCTCCGTGATGCGATGGTTCCTGAAACGAAGTTGGTGATTGCGCGCAAAAAAACATTCACGTTATCAGAGCCAATATGAAACCGTGGGACCAAAAACCAGCTCCGTGAACACCTTTTATTCACCGCTTCAAGTATCTATTTAATGGAAATGATTATTCCTTGATGTTGATTGATTTAAATCAATGATTCGTTCCAAGCTGATTCACGTGTGATTTTATTTTGTTTCATTTCAATCTTATGTTTCTGTACTGTTAGAAATGTCTTTAAATTCAATATATTTTTCATGTACATTTGTAAATGAAACTTCCAATTCTTGGTAATTGAAATGAGAATTCATTTACACGCAACTGAATTTAAAATTTTTGCTGCATTATATCATACATTAATATACATTTTCGTAACTGAAATCTCATTCAAATGTAATTGAAATTCCAATAAATTTTTCAGTTACGTGAATAACTTTTGCTTCCATTACATGTAATTGGAAATTTAATCAGAAATCCCTAACAGTGTGTGAACTTGTATTTATGTTTCACGTTCCTTAATTGATATTCTACAATGAATTAGATTGAATTTGAGTGAATATTTGAAGCTTATCCAATCTTTCAACTTCTGAGGAAAAGTTGTGGATTAGATCAAATATAAATTTATGAACTATTTCATGACATTATAATTTGATTTATCGAGTTGTAAATTTGACCGCTAATTTCGAGTGAACATTTGTAAATTTCAACGTGAAATTCAAACCAAATTTAATTAGACATGGTCAGATTAATACATATATTTGAATCTATCGAATTGTATCAACTTGAAATTACATTAATTGCATTTATAACTCTATAATTATTGTAATGTATTCTATGTCGAGTCCTAAATGCCATTCAGTTTTCTTTGCTCAAATTTTCATTTCCTCCGACCCTTTGTGTAAAATAGAAGATTTAGTACGTATTCCAAAACGAAGAGGTCACACGCGTATATTCCACCACCTAGCCCAATAGGTACGTGGGAGTCGCCACTCCCTGATCAATAACCCTCTTCTTCGCTGCGATTACTGTGGCCCAGTATATATATATATATATATGCACGCACGCACCTTTATACAAGACACACGTCTAGTGATATACATCAAAGACAAGGCATGAAATAAGATATATACATACATATACTTTAAAGTTGGAAGAAACAAAGAATAATACTTTAGTTGAGAGAAAATATAAGATATTAGCGAGTTGAAAGGATATTCCCATGTGATCGTACAAAGTGGAATAGTCACGATTCGATGATTCTGAACATCGGAGTCTGGTGACGATGTGAAAAGAAGTATCATCGGAGCAACGTAATCTCCTGCAATGTCTGACATTTATCCCTCCTATTGAGAACTTTTCTACCATTTGACTTACCGTTTCTTGTCTTCTTCCCCACGACAATAGAAAACATAGAGATAATTCCAAAATTGGTTAAACATTTTCCAATTCTCAAGATTTCCACAGACGTGGATATAAAAGACATTGGACATTGTCTTTCCATGAATTCAATTCGATCATAATCGATAGTATTACAGAAAACGGTATATACCTTCTCTTCGAGTTTCTCCTACCTATCTTTGTTCGCTTTTATCCGCGAGATTATCGGGTTCACTTGGTCTCTCCCCTTTTCTCCCCGCGTGACTCATTCGAAGCTAGCGAAACGAAATACAGAACCGGCGCGAGCAAGATAATCCATTCGCCTGCTGCTGCTGTTTCTGCTCTTACCGCCTCTCCCGCGGGCCAAGGTAAAGTAACAGCAGCAGCGGCAGCAACGGCGATGAAGCGCAGCGAATACTGTACCTCTTTTCTTATTGGTATTAAAAGTACACGCGATTTCTCTTCCCTAAACAACTAACAACTGCAATTCTTTTCCAATTTGACGCTGTAATTGCGAACCGTTGTATGAAATATGATACTATCAACAATGAAAACTCGAATACCTCTCAAGTTGAAATTTATTCATCATTTATGAAAGTAGAATTCGAGGATCATGTGAAAACAAAAATGGAGAATCTTCTGTGAGAATAGGATGCCTGCGTTTTTATAATTGCAACTTGATTCTTCAAATCGTTTGGAGAGTTAATTTGTAGTACAGACACATGATCAAATCCAAGCCGAAGTGTATAGCGATATTACGCCCACACGGATATCGTACGTGAAAGTGAGAGGTTCGTGATACACCCGCACCACGTTCAACATTTGAACCGGGAACATCCTGTACTCTAACATTAGAATTTCTAATTCTATAAAATTATTGTCACTTCAAGAACGACATTTCCTCGATCGACGCGAAGCATCCAAAGTATCACATTCAGTTGGTTCGTTTTTTGTACTTCCTCGTGTCATAATTCTGTGAAGAAATATTTAGATATCTGAGAAAATCACATAAGAATTTCCAAAGCAAAACTTCATTGAAAATGGTTTTCCAAACGGTCGTTGTACTTCATCAAATTATTATTCAAGTCACGAATCATGTTATTCAAATTGCCTCTTCCTGAGAACACGTGAATGTAGATTAGAACTGTTCCATGCGCATACTGTTGGAAATTCAGAAGGTAAGTTATAAGAAGCATTTAATAGATATATAGGATCAAAGAGATGAGGAAAAGAAGAAGAAGAAGTGAGAGGACATGGAGGATGGTCCTGCTGGTACAGTATAATTGCGTGGTGTGTTTCGATGAATAGACATCGCGGAAACCGGTTATCTTGGCACCACCAGGTGCGTGTTGTTTGGTGTATATCCACGGGTTAATCCGCTTTGAATAACGAATTCCCTAAGGAAATTTTACAAAACCATGTTTCTACATTCATCAGATTTTTCACTCGATTATTTGTTGTGTGAGTGATCGTATCACTTAGGTGAAAATGAATTATAACAAATGTACGCCAAACGTATAGGTAGAATGTATATGATTTTTATATAATCCACACATAATCCAATATTTTCGCACTATACCTCTTTTCAAGGTTCCAACGAAGATAGGTAGGAAACTTGGCCTTGTACAGAAAAATCTCGATAAGTTTATTAGAAACTCACAATGAAAACCCTATAAAAGTGAGTTTTCTTATATTGTTATGGAAGAATTTTTTTTATATCCGTCTAGAATTATATTTCTGTAGATGCTGAGGGGATTATCATACATGGAAAGCATATTATATTCAAAATTCCTTTAAAAACATATCAACGGGGGAACAGACTGAGTACATGAGACGAAATCTCATAATTTTTGTTAAATTTACTATAAGAAATTTTGAAATGAACATTAATCTCACTACCAACAAACATGATCACAGTATTTGGTACAGATTTTGCTACAGTATTCTTAATTTCACGTATTTTCATGTAAAGATTAATTTTTTGTAACATGTGTCTTGAGAGTACCTCTTTCGTATCTCGTTCTTGGAGACGAAAATTTTCAATTGCATACACTGCAAACTGAGGTGTGTTGAAATTGACCACAAGAACACGGGTAATGTGTGTAAACAGCGTTATTATACACGGTTTATCCGTGTTCTTCTAGTCAATTTTAACACACTTCAGTTTGCAGTGTACGATTAGGCTGATATACTTTCAACTCTAGGGAAACCGCTTGACAAGAAGAAAGCGAGTGGCGCCATCACGCGTCCTCAGTCAGAAATCTCGATAACGAAACTTTGTGATAGTTACTCAGGAATGAATTCATTTTGTCCCCAAAAACGAAGCAGAAAAGAGATACTTTGAAGGCACTTGTTACAAAAAGTAGTATGTGCAACTCGGTACGAGAATTGGTGACTGCGGCTCGTGTGATTGCTGAACAAACTTCACCCTCGCCGCAATCACCAACTTTCGTCCCTCGTCGCACAATCTACTACTCTACGCCTTCCTTTTTCTGGTTTATTAAAACTACTTTTCATGTGTAATTGGTAGCATCGTACTCTTTGAAGGTCATAGTTTATTGCTTCAAGAGAAATGCTTTGGGCATTGACAAGGCATATTAATGGTGAACTACATTGTAAAAAATGTGCAAAGTTTTTCTTCACCCCGTTGGTGGATCCCCTCATCGTGGGGGGATTTGATTTTTCATCAAAAATGAGGGATTTCTCCACCGCTATAAGGAATTATTTTGTTTTATGGGTGCTGAATTCTCTACATTTGGGGAGAAAGTCCACCAGATTATGGTGAAAAATTCTCTATCTATGAAGGAACTTTGCTACCACCATTTTTTGGGGGCAAATTCCACAATAAATTCTTACAGTGTGAAGAAGTACCACACTGAGAAAAATTTCCTTGTACAATTTCCCATAATTGCTGGTATATTTGAGATATACTCTGAAAATGACGAAACACGCTGTCGGTGATGTGTGAATTTTGCAATCATTCTAGCTATCTTCACTCGCTTTGGTCGTAGATGTTGATAGAATAACAGTTCAATTTACCGTGTTTGATAATACATTTTGTAGTTTTCAGGTTATATCCTAAATTTCCCAGCAATGATGGAAAATTGTACAAGAAGATTTTTCTCAGTGTAGATCACTTGCAAGTACGTCAAAAATGCCTTGCAAGTCGTCTAGTGCTTTTCTAGTTTAGCGTTACATGCCTTGTCAATGTCTAGAGCATTTTTACTACATTGTAAAAAATGTGAGGAGTTTTTCTTCACATTGTTGGCGGATTTCATCCCCTTATCGTGGGGGAATTGTTTTTTCATCAAAAATGACGTATTTTTCTACGACCTTCAGGAATTATTTTGTTTTTTGGGTATTGAATCTTCCAAAAATGAGGAAAAATTTCATCAAATTATGGTGAAAAAATCCCCACCTATGGAGGAACTTTGCTGCCACCATTTTTTGGGAGAAAATTCCACAATCATTTTTCACAGTGTGGGGTGTACTAAAATTTCAATGAATCACAAGCATTTGATTGCAAACTATTTTCGTGAAACTTTGAAACGGCTATTCCTCTTCCTTGAAAAACATCTAAATCAATGCAGAAATTTCTAAACGTGTAGCATAGCTTCGGAATATAATAATTTTGCACTATGGAAAAATAATGGAAATTTTCCAGTATGCAGCAGTCACAAAATTCCGATCTGTTAATAAGAAATTAATTTCCGATACATTTGTGTGAAATTTTCCATAAATTCAATCACAAATTCTGAAGTTCATGGGATTTTCACCAATATTCCACAGTAAATTTCTGAATGAATGCGAAAAGTCCGATACTTATAATACCCGAAATGTTACCTGAAGGACTTCATAATTCTCGAGAAACCTGGTGAAATGCACGATTTGGACAAAACTGGTGGCGAACACTGTCTTCGTAGACTGTCTCTTCTTACATCCGGGAGAATGTATTTCTGACTGCTGTGCACGAAGCAACGACACGCGACGCCTGGTGTCTAGCAGTGGAGCTGGTCGATTTGGAGCGGATACGTTCGATAGCGTGTTATCCCGCCTTTGAGGTCTGTACATACAAGTTCCGTGGACGTGAACGTGAGGAACAGAAGGCTGCGCAGATCACAAATACGGATAGACCTCTTGTGGGCCCGACAATTCGGAAGTCAAGGTTTATTTTCGAGTCTATAAAGATCCCTCCATCTCTGTTAAGCTTACTCTGATAGCGCATTAAGAATAAACCTTGACTTTCAAATCGTCGGGTCACCCGACTGTCGGATCAATAGCGGGTTACCCGAATATGATCTTTGTGCATCCATTCCTACGTTTACGTCAGTTACGTAGACAGGCAGGAATGGGTTCTGTACGCGTGCGATAAGTAATATGCGTTAACTATGCGCAGATTATGCATAAAACATTGTAAAAGTAATTCCGATTTGAAATTCAAAATTCAGAATATATGAAATAGATATTTATGAGCGTTGAAATAGTAAACAATTCATAGTTTTAAAATGATAACCCAACTTGACCATAAAAAACGATGATGCAGAAAACCCCCTTTAGTTATTAATACAGGTCATTATATTCTAATTAGACAGAGAAACTGAGGACGTAAATGTATACAGCTGTGCAGATCTCGTATACGGCCTCTGCGCGTTCGGTCTTACGTCTACGTAAGCTCTTCTTCAAAAGGTCAAATTTCATGAGTTTTTATCATATTTCTGGAAAATCTGATGAGAGTTTTGGGCTTTTACAATGCTCTTCTGAACAACAGTGCTATCTGGAATATAAAACGCATCGTAGTTGAGCGAAAACCACGGTCAAAGTAGGACTCCATGGAGTCAGGTCTTGTAATTTGCTATCATTCTATATGGGAATTGCCGGGAGTAAACAAACGACCTAGTACTGATGAGGATTGATTTGCCAAGGTCTAGCGGAAATAATCTAGCCGTTACTGAATACTTAACTTTTCTCAATTGACGCCATTCGACTGACAGATATCAAACAACACTGGATCTCCAAAATGGCTAAAGTTGTGACGATATTCAACCAACACTCGCAAATCCACGCTGACACAACAGCAAAGTGTGTGTCTGGGATGTTCTTGGAACTCTGTAAATCCCAATTAAGAAAAAGTACTGAGAATCAGTGAAATTTCACTAGAAATGAGTACTAAAGTTTCCACTAATTATATAAAATAAGACTTAGCAATGTTTCTCAGAAGAACTTCACTGACTCTCGGCACTTTTTATTGTTTCCTATTTAGAGAGAATATTCAGAAAACTTCTCTCACGGTTTTTAAACATTCCATGAACGTGTCAACCTGTTGAACTTGGCCTATGCCAAGTTGGACCATGTCAAAGTATTTAATCAAAGCGGATCAAATTACTGAATGTTAGGTAACTACTAGACCTAGTTTTTCAAACTTCACCCCGATACAGTCAGAACTTTTCCTTCAACCTTCATCACTTGCCGTACCATTGCAAATGCCATACAACTTACTGGTAACTTACGTAGGGCTTTATTGACATAACTACAGTGAAACCTCGTTTATTTCAAGTCTCATTTATCTGAACGCCAAGCTTCTCCTCCTTCTCCCACTCTTGAATGCTTCCAAGGCGCGTTTCCAGGAACGATAAGCGTCGCCTAATCGACAGACGGTTATGTGCATCCGCCTTGAGCTTCATGCTGATGATGCGAGCCCTTTTTGGCATGAAATAAACGAGACTGTCACATTTCCCAGAGTTGAAATAAACGGGGTTTTACTTTATTTGTGTCAATTAAGGCCTACATAAGTTGCCAGTACGGGCAGTGTTGTAATTCCAATATAGGGCTTTATGTAATCACTATCGAATCAACTGGCCCTGTGATGGTTGTTTGAATTTCCCGGTACTGGTAACTCCGGCAATGGTATTGCGCCAATATGGGAATTTTAATTTCTACATGAAATAGTTCTCAAAAATTTCATGTAAGTTCTCAGTTTCAAGGGTCAAAGTTCTGACGAACATGGGTTCTTTGGATTACGGAACTTCCAACGCAAGACTCAAAACTGATGATCATTTCTATGTAAGATTACCCGGTCGTAGTCTTGACAAAGCCTTTGAGATGTCTACAAGCGAATTTTCTATTTCGTCTTAGAATGTCTTCGAAGCAATTAACATGCAAATCAGCAAACTAAATTCCTCTTCCCTTGACAGTTACACGTGTAATATTTCATATAACCAACTGAACATCAAAGAAGACTTCAGACTGTACAAAATATTTGTATTAATTTTAATATAAAAGTTTGGAAGCAATTAACACACATATTTTTTGTATTGAATCTCCCACACATTTATTGAAATTCAAACATAATATCATCTTGAAATGGTTTTTATACAAAAATAGGTTTGAATCTCATAAAATTTGTGGTGAATTTATTACACAAAAGTATGTGTCAATGCTTCAAAATTTTGTGTGTGAAATTCACAAATTGTTTTTGTTTTCAACAGTGTACCATTGATTTTTGTCAACTGATTCAAAAGATTTAGAAAATTTCTTTTAAGATGAATCAATCTATGAGGTACACGGAGAGAAATGTATTTGGAAAGATTACCATTTTATCATTAAGCTAAAACTATTCGGAAAAATCAGACAATAACTTATGACATAACTTCTATACATTGCCAGCTGTGATTAGGAGTTATGTTATAAGTTATTGTCTGATTTTTCCGAATAGTTTGAGCTTAGTAATGAAATGGTAATTTTTCCAAATACATTTCCCTCCGTGTATAAATCAGAAAAACTAAGCAAACTTTGGCAAGAGATCAGGAATAATATTCTAAATATTCTGAATGTTCTATACGAAACTCAAACATCATATTTTTTGAATGAACATTCGAAAAATTGAACATTCCAAAGCAATCCAAGTAAAAATTTGATCATAGACAAACACACGTGTTTCGACGACATGCAGAATTTAATGAAATAATTTTAAATGATACACGATTAGAGAAGCTGGAGAGTTATACGAGCTTACGTCGGCGTGATATGACGCGATATACGTCGTAACGTAATCCGATTACTCGTGATACGCCATGTGTTCAAAAATCTTCTCGAACCTTTGTCATGGTATATATACATGTAAACATGTACATATATGTGTCAACGAAAATACAATTCTCTTCGCGCATTCAGTTGAATGTTTTTGTCCAAAATGTTCATTATTCAGAAAACTCATTCGACGTAGAAAAAATGCGTATTCAAATTTCTCACGTTCGCTGCTCGAATGAAATCCTGAAACATCTCCTTAGGGATTTTCGAAGAACGAAAGAAAGAAAACATTGAAACTTGGGAAATTGACCTAAGTCGATCTTCCTACGAGTCGAATACGACTTTTGAGAATTCTCGGTTCAATGCTCTTGCATTTTTCATGAGGTATTCACTGTTTCAAAATAATGTATTCATTCTCATCACAATAACGTACGTCTTCTTTTATCTACAATGTGAGCAAAATAAATTCACTTCCAGTTTTTCTTTTCCACGATTTCCTACAAAGAGAACTTTTTATTAAAATTTGTAAATCGTTGGAAAATTGGGATCAAATTTGTCACCATGTGGATGATGTTTGATTGTAATACACAACCCAAAAATAATTTTTGTCCTCACTTCAAACAAGAAGTTCGTGTTTCGTGCTTTGAACTTCTTCCTTCAAAAGAATTTATAAGTTGGTGAAAACTAATTACATGTGCTCTTTTATTGAATATATCAAGTTAACGAACTTGATAATAAAACACGACGTTCTTAAGTTGACGTGTTGAATACTAATCTTGATGCATTACACGTAAGACTGCTACAATCTGATACTACTGATAATCCTGTAGCCTATATATTTATGCATTAGATATAATACTGTATATAACGGGTGAGCTGAGTTACTTGCATATATCCTGACAAGTTCATTCGAGTTCACTATTCTACTTCAAAGTTTTGAACTTTCAATTTACAGTAAAATTGTTCAGTTTGATGAAGTTTGAAAAATTCTCAAGAAATTCAAAACTTACAACTTTCTTCTTCAAGAGATCTTTGGAATCATACAACACTCCTCCTTCATTTCAAAAAAAATATTCAATCGATGTTTTCTTATAATTCTCGAATTTAACGCGAAACTCAACTCCAATTCGACACAGATGAAATTCTGAAGAATATATCCGATTCTCATGGGAGTAACGCCACTTTCCGATATTGGAGTTTCTACAAAACACAGTTCCTGATTAGCATACTAACGAGAAGAAATTAAAACTGAAGTTTTTGTTATGTTTCAAATATGTAAAAAGAGATGAATATTACATTGAAACTTGTTTTCTGTGATATACGATACGCATCGTCGGGACAAAATGACGAAAACAACGGGAACAGCCCTGCTGCATCGTGAATATAATGTTAACCTTCACCTTGAACACGCCTTCTTCTAGAAGGAAACACACAGGGAAACTATTTTCGGGTCCTTCATTCGTCTTGGGTATAAAAGTGGCTTACGTCCCACGTAGATGAGAGACGAAGGAGGATGAAAATTTGTACCGAGTGAAACGGGAACGATCACACGAGACTTTGAAAGAGTTGATAGAGTTAAACTGTATCACAAAGGTACAGAGAGAAGAGACGTATATCACGCTATTGTGTGCTAGAATTTAATAATCAGTCATTTATTCGTTCTATTATTCCTTCGAGAGCTTAAATTTATTTTAAATATGATTCTACTGGTCACGAATGATGATGTCGTGAACGTACATCGAACACGATACAAAGAATACCCGTCTTCGATCGTTGAATAGAATTTTTCACGATAAATTAAATAAATCGATTATATTCACAACAATGTTTTGGAAAAATGAAAATTTCAAAAATACGTAACAGGAAGGGAAAGCTGTTTCAATGGTCTTTTTTTCCTAGTTTCTTCATCGCGATGTGTTGTTGCCGCGATAAGGAAAGAAATATCTGTTCGTGACCTGATGGAATTAAAAGTTCAACGGGCCTGGAATTGTTTGGAATGTCTGTCGCCCGGGTACCGGACGTCGAACGAAGCGCTCTCGACAACCTTAACCTTCACCTCAAATGCAGACTCGGGGAGAGAACTATTTTGAGGCCTTCTCCTAATCATTCGCTCTTCATTCGAGATTATATCTTTCTCGCAGCTGTGATGTATTTTTTTGCGCTCATAATCTCTCGTAACTTATAACTTGATTCGTTTTTTTGATGCATAATAAGAATAGTTATTCTTATTTTTAAATTTGATTATTGTTTGTAATAAAGAATGTAACGATATTAAATGTTCACCCATGTATCTCTCTTATCATAACTCGCACTCAGAAATATTCTCTCCTGCGTCACATTTGAAATGTAAATAAACGGATCTGTTTAGCGTGAAAAAGGGAAAAAAAATGATATTATAGAGCGGAAGGGCGAGGGAGATTGAAATCGCACTGCATATCGCGCGTCTGACCTTTGCGGGTGAATTTCCATTTCATGGTTGGCGCTGTCTGTTCCTGGTCGTATTGCACGTTCGACTAGGTTTAGAAAACGAAGTCAAAACTGAATGAGAGTATATTCTGCGCTTGGTTATATTCTGATTCCGGTTTCGACATGCTCGGTTGATTATGGGGTTCAGGGGAGACACGCCTAATGTAACCCGACTATCCTCGACTCGTCTAAAACTCTAAGTCTTGATATGCATTATTAGTTCATCGTGTTCATTGTTTATGATTCACAAATTATTCTTCCTCTTCACGCGAAAACAATTACGGGGACAATGGCAAGGACAAAAAAGATTGAATTATATGAAATAATATTTCATGAAATTCGAGGAAAGCGTTTAACATTGTTTGTCGTTCTAGTCATAGTTGTTACTCGTAGGGAATATAAGAGATGTCATGTTTTTCTTCGTCGAGCAATTCCTTCACGGAGATACGGAGTAATGGACTGTTTCTTTGGCCTCCATGACCTACGTCGTTAAGATATGTCCGTTATATAGAAGAAAAGACGAAGAGAATGGGAGGAACAAGAAGAAGAAGAGGAGACTTCGGCGAGGAGAGGAATTTGCTTGCCTTTAAACGGTCGTTATAAACGATTCGTCTTTCGTTTGTTCGTTGCATATTTGAGGAGTGTATAATAAAATGTACTATCGGTCACGTCTCCTGAGTCTTTCGACACGATACGGTGTCGCGATAATGAAAAATGAAAGTTGTACTACCAACGTTCAAGTATTCTTACAACATTTAACGATTCCATTCAACTGTTTATTCATTTATGTGAATTTTCATCGAAGCTTTTTCTAATTGTATGTATGAGCTATCGGTTAATTAAATTTTCTTCACTCATTTTCTACTGTTTTATCTTCGACAAAAAAAAAACTTACAATGAATATACCAGAGAATAGACTGAGAGTGGATTAATGGAATATTCTCTATAAGCTCATAAACTGAAAAAATAATATTACTTGTCTTGCGTCTAGAGAAATTGAGAGAAGCATTCGTGGAATTATAGTGAAGTTACTTATCGTAAGGTTGAAGGGTACTTAACAGTAGTCGAATTTATATGATAGTTTTCTACAAAAAAGAACTGGGGAGATTCTCCCTTTCTTTCTTCCGTTCCTAATGATCTGAATCATAACGCTTAATAGCTTTTAAAATACTTCTTAGTAAATAGATGATTTCATTTCAAGAGAATTGTGTACTGTTTAGTACTTGGTCGTTAACTCTATCTCACATTATTCATGCCCGGAACTTTTTCATGCAAATTCCATTTGATGAGCCTACTTTTGTTTCCAGAAAATCGTACTCGAAACAAAAGAATAGTATTTTGAATTCTTGAAGATGAAAAAAAATGTCATTTGGGGAATCAAAAAAGGTTCTTTGAAATTTTCACGTTTTTATAGTTGTAATCAAAGAACATTCCTCCATAAAAAGAAACTTGGTACACGGAGAGAATCGAATAGCAATGATTCCAATGTAAAATTACGATTACGATGTTTCGTAGCGCTGACTACCTCGAAATCAAGGGATGCCTATACGTTTTATGCGATTTTTCGTGATAGCAACTCAATTAGCGACATTGCAATGTTTATTATTCAATTCTCTCCGTGTAGGGTCCTTGCAATGATTTGAGAAATTTGTAAAAACAGAGCAATAAAGACGATAAACAGGCAACGCGGTATATATAAATTCTTGAGAGTACTCGAGGAATTCTTTATGCATACACCAGGACCAGCATGCGATGTGGACGCATATTTCAATCAGTGGTAACAAAACGAGCAATCAGAATATCTGATCTATCTTTTATAATTACAACGAATGAATGGAGTTGATATTCCAACGAGCTAAGTTTTACCAACGATGATAGTAGTTTCAACTGGATATAAATTTGTTCTACTCTTTACAAACCTTCAACTCAACATATCAATTATATTATTGTTACAAATTGAATATTTGTTTATATTTTTGTTCAAAAGAAATCAAGCAACAATTGACCAAAATCTTTTGGGCTGAGACATGAAATACCCTGGTTTACAGACGAAGGGTTACATTTCATTAATATTGAAAGAGTTACAAGAATCTTTCCATTGAAACAGAACGAACTTTATCCACCCACACTGTAAAAAAATTTCACCGGAAAATTCCAGTACATGTACTGGAAGTCATTAACCTGTACATGTACCGGAAAATTTCAGCACATTTGTACTGCAAAAATTCAGTGCAAACGTTATGGAATTTCCGCATCAAAACTGGAAATTTTCTGAGCCTCGGTACTGGAATTTTTCAGTACACGAGCTGGACTTTTCCAGGACATGTACTGGAAAATTAATGCTGAAAATATCCATGAAAATTGAAAAAAAATTGCTCACGCAAAGTGATTTTCCAGGGTCCTTGTGTTCCAAGATGATTGAGAAACTTTTGATCGTTCATTTGGATGGACAGAAACTCATGTCTACCTAACAGGATTTGAACCCACACTTTTCTACCTGCCTACCAACTGAAACCTAAGACCTAACCGATGAGCTATAGCGCGACATGTTGGAAGGCCAGCTTGGGTTACTACATATGCTTCATATCTAGAACACAAGAGGATAAGTCTTGGAAAAACCTCATATATCAATTTCATTGGCTACAATTACAATTATTATTCAAAATCTCAATCAGGAAATTTTTAATATAAAGACTTGAAATTTTTTCTGCCAGAAATGACGAAGTCCAATAGAAGTGGAAAATTTCAGTGCAACAGTGATTAAATTCCGTTGCATAGCAACTGGAAAATTCCATCACACGACCTGAAAATTGCAGTTCAAAACCTGTATAATTCAATTGCATAGTAACTGGAAAATTCCATCACAAAACCTGAGAATTGCAGTTAAAAACCTGTATAATTCCAGTATACCAACGATTAGGTTTTTTTTTCTAAATTCCAAATTTTTTCTCAAGTCCTTTTTGAGGGAATATTTTTTTTTGGTGCACAAGAACTATAAAATTGTAGTACGAGCCGGTAAAATTTTCGCGAAATCATGGCAAAATTTCAGTACATCATCTCAAACTTGAAAATTCCAGTACAATGACTGAATTTTCAGTTATGCTTGGTAAATTTTCAGTAACGTAACAACAAAATCTCTGTACATGTACTGGAATATCCATATTCCAGTACTAGCACTGGAAATTTCCAGTCCAGTTGCACAGTAAATTTCCAGTTTTTTTTTACAGTGCACAGTACCGCTCTTATCGTAAAAGGGTAAGTTCGGTAGAAAGGAATTGTTGACAAACCAATAGTAACCTCCCTCATCACAAATTCTAAACTTGCTTTTTGTATTTTCATAATCTTCATTTTGCCTCCAAAAACAACCAACTCAACCTTCTTTGATTGTGCCCTTTGTATATTATATAATATTAAAAGCATCAGTTAATTACGGGTAGTGTAATTTACCTGCAATATGGATAATTTGGACTCTGGTCGACTGAATATCGATTTTTTAACAAAACAACAAGGTGTACGGACGCAATGCTACCCGCTTGTAACATCAAATGATGTTATCAAGTTCAATCGGATATTTGCACAGTCTTGTCTTACCAAAGCAGTCACACTGCTGTAAGGCAATATTGCTTCTGATCTACTACTCTGATCACAAGAATTATTTACATCGAACAAATATTTGGACAGTTACGAAGCAGTAAATTATTCATATAATAAAATCATGATATATCAAATAAAAGTGAATTAAATATCAGGAAATATTCCTCTGATAGGGATACTGTAAAGTGTTATTTGAATTTTCATATGCAATACGAATTTGAATAATTCGAAAACCTAAAAACTGAAAATCAACTAGAATTAATTTTTCATGCGAAATGCCTTCAGAATTCTATGGAAAGTCAAATTTCTATATGAAATTCTATATCAATTTTCAATGAAAAAATACTCCAATAATTAATAAAAAGTCAGGTATGTTTGTTGCTCATTCTGGAGTAAGAACACAACGTCAAGTAAAAATACGAGAAACATATTGACGTTTCAGTTTTAATGAAAATCCATCTTCAGAACATTAAGACTACATGTAAAAAATGTCTCAATTTACTCAGGTTTTTTACATTTAGTCCTAATGTTTTGAAGATGGATTTTTATTAAAACCGAAACGTCAATATGTTTTGCTCTTATTTTGAGTTGTCATTGTTTTCTTACTCCAGAATGAGCAACAATTATATCTATCTGTATAAATTTATACATTTTCAGTCAGTGATAGGCAATCGACTAAAAACTAATATTATAAATGTACCAGCCACTGTTAAAAATGTAAAGCTTTCATTGGTTAGAAACCAAGTATGAAAACTGATGAGAAGCCAGTCACTGAATGAGATAAATCACACACTAACTTTTCGCTCACAAGTTATTAATCTATCATAATTGAATAATCAATTATCAAGCTCACTCATGAGTAGATTATAAACATGTATGAACATGATAAAAGTGGACGTTATTTCATGTTTCATAAATTGAATTGAATCACTGTGCACTGTGTAAACATTTCGCACTTTGGAAAGATTTTCCAAAGATATATTTTTGATATCTCACTATCATAACCCATATAAAAATTTTTAGGCTCCGCCAATGCTGACAATGGAATATAGCTTAGCGCAATGTTGACAGGCAAGGCTTGGCAATCTATAAATCAGAGACTGTAACGTTATTCATTTTCGTTACTCATTAAATATAAAAAATATATAATTTGTGTACAATATATACAGTATTATATATATTTTATATATAATGAGTAACGAAAGTGAATAACGTTACAGTCCCTGCTGTAAATAATCAATCTTAATTGGGAACAAATATAATGTTGCATCCACATCGGTGTTCAACGGATTCCGGTTGTCAGCCCACCATTGATTTACTATTTCGCCAGGCTTGGCACTTACTAGGCTCGTCCTTGGTCCAGTATTGACTGAACAATAGATTCTATTGAAAGTGGGGATTATTTGAAACGTGGTCGAATATTGCCACAAACTTTGGTCTGGTCTGGATAAAAATTAGTTTTTAATGTAGTGCCGATAATAGGATGGTTCAATATTGGCATGCTCCTCAATTTTAATTTTTGATGGCTGAATTGCTAGCTAAGTTACCGATCGAGTGTTTCTCGCGAGTAGTGAGAGATGTACACAAAGGATATATAAGACTCAAATAATTCTCTGGAAGAACAGTCAATCGTTCTTTGTTAGTCGTCTCCCTGCTTTTTCTCTTTTCTGGAGATTGTCTAGACGGTCCTATGTAGAAAAATTAGACCAATTAGGTATAAGTTGGACATAAATTGTGTATGGAAATGGGCACGCGAAAACTATCACTGTTATTTGAAGAGAGGGCCAACGGATAAATCATTTGAACATGTATAGTTTCCTATGTCCATTTCCATACACTGACACTCACTTATTGGCTTCATAGGTTTTTTTCCAACTAGTATAGGAAAGGGAAAAATTGTCCAGTCTCCAACCTGTAACTGTGCAGTTTGATGTAATTAGTCTTTTAATATGTCTCTGTTAATACCTTACGAGTGAGGGGACAAATACGCAAACAGAATAATATCGAAATGATTCATATTTTTCTTGAAAAAGAATGTTCCATCATAACCGAATTTACATTCGAATATGAATAAATGATATAATATTTTCTGTAGTGACTTGAATTGTGGGGGAAATAGTACTTACTCACTTGTACTGACTACCGAGAGTGCGATATTTTAGTAGAAATCATTCCAGCAATTCTCTGGGCTATTACGAAATTTTACCAGAGTTTACAAGGGCTTAGTGAAGCCTTACGAGACCTGAAGAATGGTTAAAGTGATTTCTACTAAGAATTCTGAGGATTAGATAGTAATTATGAAAAACTAACGAGTGACTGAAGAGTTCCCAACCGATTTCTCATTAAAAACTAATCGGTATTTAATTCGTTATTTTCGAGTGTCGAAGTGGAAATTGCTGTCAAGATTTTTTAGGGTGAAACTCGGCCTTACAAACCCTCACGAGCATTTGTCGAGATCCTACGAGGGAATGGAGGATGACTAGAGTAATTTCAAATAGGGTAGGGTAAGGTATCCATCAATAATTAGCACCCCGCTGTTACAACTCAATAACCAAAACATTGGAACAGTTCTGCTCAACGTTACATTTATATTGCGTTCCGTTCGATTGTTTTTATGGTTTTGTAAGATTAAAGGGATACTGCACTGTGGAAAATATGGGAAGTTTTGCATCACACCAGTGGTAGATTTCGTCCCGTGATTGCGAAGGGATTGTTTTTTCATCAAGAATAGGGAATTTTTACTACACGTTGAATTGAGGAACTATTTTGTCTTTCGGATGTAGAATTCTCTACAAATGAAAAAAAAAATTCTACCAACTTAAGGAGAAGAATTCCTCGTCCAAAAAGAAACTGTACTGCTTTATTATTTTGTGGGGGAAAATTCCACAATTATTGTTGACACTTTAGTGTCAAGACTCCCATAAAAAAATTAGTCTACAATGAGAAAAAGCGTTTAGTTGAATATTAGACAGCTAGAAAATTCAGTCACGCTAAATGAAAGTTTAGTTGCACCAGACAAATTTTATTTGTCGCAACCAAATTTTCTATTTCCCTTGAATAAATTGTGTTATTCCTATTTCAGACGACTAGACTTTCATTTACACCAGCTAAAATTTAGCTGGGACAACTAAATCTTAGTTGTCGCAGCTACATACCTTTTTCTCAGTGTATTTACACCCCAGGCCTTGCAAAGCCTCACCAGGAATTTTCAGGGCCTAGTATGGCCTTGTGATAGTTTAAAGAGTCTATATACTTTTTATAAGTAATTTATGATAAGAAAAAATTGTACAAATTCAGTTTCCAAAAACTAAAGTAGAGTGAATCAAATAAAAGTTCATTCACTGAAGGAAGGCCTGAAGATTGTAATGGAATATTTATATTTCTCTTAAGTGAACGAGGTTTGATTGATTAATTTATGTTGCAGAGGACCGACAAAGTGCGTCATCTCACCCCGCTTCACCTCTGGGTTTGAACACATAATTTCTGTCCAATTCAATGTTTAATATAATCACATCGAAAAATTGATTTGAACAGTTTAACCCCTCAACGGCCACACCTCACTTAGGTCACATAACGACCACATGAGGTAACTCATTACCCCACGCTGAAAAACCCGGTCGGACAAGATGTGTAGATGTTTTAAGAATTTTAACTAATTGTGTCATGTTCGTTGACTAGTTTTTTGATATCTCTAATGGTTTGACTTGGTTAATTTATGGTTAGCGTTCTAAAAACTGGTCATATAAGTTAAGATTCATGAAAAATTGCAAAAAAATTCACTACTGCGTCATTTTACAATAATTAAAATATACCACTACCACAAAAAAATAACAGTATCCACCAATTATTCAAGAAGTATATTTATTTTGCAAAATTACTGGAAAGAAAAATGAAAAAAATTACAAATCATGAAATTGACTTTTTTGCGTTTTATTAGATTTTAAACACATATTCCTGATTAGGAACGTGAAAATACTATGTAGGCTTACTATGTAGTGAAGTCACACCTCACACATGCACGGAAAAAAGAAAACTGCAATAGTTACTGTGAATCACAAAAATACATTGAAACTCAAATTCATTCTATGCAGTACTACGTTTCCCAGTCCTCATCACTGTCCAGTCAGCGTTGAGGCATTTTATTACAATATCCATCACTGTGATCGCGCTAATCCTCATTATCCAAGCGTGTTTTCATTTGTTTCTCAACCGATCGCTGTCATTCACAGTAACCAGTAGTGTTTTCTTTTTTCCGTGTGTCTGTCACCAGCAGATGATGTTTGTTGGATCCATTTGAAAGGTTTGAGACCTCTAATTCCACTTTTTTTTAAGCCTGGGGTAACTAGTCATCCTGTGTGGCCGTTAAGGGCTAATCCCCAGTCTACTGAAATGATCCGTTAAGGGCTAATCCCCAGTCTAGAAATGATCCGTGACAATTGCCAGTTCTTCTCAAGGTCTGAAGAAATCTAACTAAAACCTGACTAGGCTCTGACCTAGGGGAATACCACGAATTATTCCTACACTGAAAAACTACTTAGTTGTTCTGACTAAGAATTTCAGTGAAATACAACCTTGACTAAAAAATTTAGTTGCCTCAACTAATTATTAGGGTAGTGATAGTCTCTTCGACTGAAAATTTTTGTTGTAACAAACAATATTTTAGTTCAGGCAACTTAATTTTTGTACTTGATATCGTTTTTAACTATTAAAACTAAAGAGTTTTCTCAGTGTACCTAGGTAATACAGAGTAAAAAGCGCAAGAATATCTAGATCTTTTGTAAAAAAAAACAGAGTCATTGAACGGCTTTAATTTTCCTAATCTGTTCTGATTAGAACTAACAAAAAAATGAAACATTTTTTAAATATGTCACAATCATGTTCTTGAATTTTCTTTGCATAATTTTTATGTATGTCAGAAGATCCAAAAAAATTATATCTATCGGATATCCATTGAATAATTGCCGTGTAAGTTTCAAAAATTTCGGTTCCACAGAAAACAAATTATTATAAGTCAATTTCATCGATTCTTTCGCAACAATGAACTCAAATAAAGAAATATAATACCCCTGAGGCATAAAGGCGAATCGAAGAAAACAGAAATATTCACCCTACTCGTTTTCTGAAAATTGTATATGATTCATCGAAGATCGATCTCCATTACAGAACAATATACCATGTGCCGCGTTGTTTTGGGATTCCAGTACATAAAGAACTTCACTCTAGCTTCGATAAAATGATTTTACAAATCGGGATCATAATTCTTGGAAAAACATTCAATTTCTTCGAGCCTAATGCGTTGTCGAATGTATATAAATAAGAAATCATTGGGAATAACATTGTTGAAATGGAGAAAAAAGTATCATAAGAGGTTACGAACAAGGAATGATCGTCTCGACGGTAGCTATAGGCAGTAACCTCTCAGGGGATTATTATTGGATAGCTTCCGCAATGGTTGCTATTCTTTTTCATTGTCCCGCGAGACACGTCATTCGAATACACCATGAAAAATCTTCCCCCGTATCGCTACGGTGGTGCGTCATTTCCTATTTATTTTTCTTCTTTCCAAGAAGAAAAATAAATGTTGAGGATATTGATTGAAACTTCAGCCCGAAGATAATTGGAAAACAAACAGAGAAAGATATTACGTCACTTTTGGGAAGAAAAAGTAATCGTTTTGTTTTTACAGAGAATAATCAGAGAATTGTTTTTAATAACCACAAGATGGCGTATTCTTGATTGTTCTCACTGTTTGAAATAATGAACAAAAGAATATATTATACAGAATTATAAAGAATTCTTGATGAAGCGACAATGGCAAAGACCCTGAATTCTACGGGAGAATGACATAGCTGGACAGGCAGGGAGATTGCGTTAGTTGTGCCAATTAACGTAATTAGCTGTAATTAATTAGGGGGTGAATAGGATGAGAGACCACTTGGGATTTGTACAAGGGATCTGGATTCGTCGAAAGCTCTTCTATACTGCACTTCGACATTCGAGATTTCCTTACCTCTTTTTCTCTTCTCTTTTCTTCATGAACCAAGCCAATTAGAACGAACAACGATGCTGCTCCTTTGGCATCAAAATTTTTACTCTCGCTCCAGTAATCAGACCACCTCGAACAATTACGGAACAAAGGAAATTGACGAGAAAGGCGAGTATATCCTCGATTATAAGCAATTTCGTCAAACGGTACTCAAATGCTTCTCTTAAAAACACCTAGACAGAAAAGAGAATCAATTTTTTCTTCTAGATCAAGGGAGAAAAATTTAAAAATTTTTCTGAGAACTGAATATTGGGTAGAAGTATGGATCGTTCCCACATATCATCAATTCTTCATCACGTGTGAAGATGTTTGAATAATAGAGCAATTTTATCAAAAAAGGAATCAACTAATTTGAACTTTGATCCAATCGAAAATTTCAAATCAGATACAGTTGTAAAAAAAAACTACTGTTGCCGAATGGACTTGGTATCGTAGAATTTCTAGATACGGACAATAAGTTGTTAAACTCTGGAAATAAGATAGCTACTGACATTGGAGAAAGAATCCATTTCCATAAATTGGTCGTGATCTAATATTTCACTAAGAAAACTCCCAACCCCCAAATAAATTCGATTAGGATCTGGATTTTATTATCCCTTAGAGGAGTATTCAGCAATCATATTCCGATTACCTTACAAATGAAGGAGCGAATAAAAAGTTCAATTCCATAAAAATTAAAATTAAGATAAAACACATCAAGATGGCAATGAAATAACTCCCAACTAAATATACGAAACAAGAACTGACAGGATCAGCAAAATCATCACTTAGTATAATGAAGATGCGCGATGACAAAAAACCGAATAACGATACCCATTTCTTCTTTCGTCAATTGCTTCGTTTTCTTCCAATTTCTTCTTTTATGGCGAAAAAAAGTAAAAAAGAAGAATATACTATGAGAAAATATTTTCATCGACTCTTTTCTCTCGTCCTTGCGAGTGATCCATTGACCTTTTCGTTTATTCAACTCACACTTATTCCAGTGGACTGAGGAACATTTAATGAATAGTGAGATAAAAAGAAACGCAATAATTATCTTTGTAATTTCAACAAGAGAAAAAACAGGGTTCCCACAACATTTTCAAACTGAGTTTCCCTGACTTTCCCTAATTTTTCAGGAATTTCCCTGACTTTCCATGACCTATTTTGGAGAATTTCCATGACCATTTGATTCGTGAAAATAGGCAACATGCAAATCATGGAAGGTGATACAATGCCTGCGTAGTAACTCACACGGCACAAATCTTCTGGCGACATCCTCAGGGAATCCTGGGGATGTTGCAGTATACCTAGGATATCCTGAGGATTTCGCCAGGAGATTTTTGTTGTATAGGAAGAGGTAAATAATATATAAACAGTCGATTGCCTGTAATGAACGAAACTACGAAATTACGAAATTAAAACTGCACATATAACCATCAAATATAGTATCAGATCAAAAAGAAAAAAAATGAAAGACGTGTACTCAAACTGTTTTTATACGGATTTGGTATATTTGCAGTCACAAATAAATGATTCAACAAAAACTTCAACTTGAAACTTTGGAACTTTCTCTTATAAAAAATCAAGAGAACAGAATTTTTTTATTGTAGAGAAACATAAAAGAATACATTCAAACATTGATTCACATATGAAATGTGAATAATGAAACAAACTTCACTTTTTATTTCAGAACTGAACTCAAAAATTAGTATCATATATTTTAGCAAGAATAATTATTTTACAATACGTTTAGTTGGAACAAAAATAAATTATCAATCTGATGTTAAATGAGTGAAAGTATGAATAAAACTGTTTCGGTAGAGCATAATGTATAATTATGAACAAATGTTCCATGTGCTAAAGTAAAATGCACCAAATTCAATACAAATTCTCCTTTTAAAAGAAAGCCATAGAAGTACAGTACATATACAACAAAAATAATCGTCCCCTCAAATAAAATTAATATAAAAACAGTGAACAGGTAAAAACATTGAACGAACGTAATAACGAATAACGAACGTAACCCGTCTTCAAGTACTTTGAGACCAGAGCAGGATTCTCTCCTATACAGCATACCAGTTCAAAAAGAGTTCATTAAGAGTTTAAATGGGATTCAAAGAATTCATTATGAACTCTCAAGAATTCTTTTTGAACTTCTGTGCTGTGTGGGGTGATTCGTCCTGAATTTTTTTCATCTAAAGATCAATTTAATTAAGTGAATATTAGTGACGTAAAATGGTTGGAACGATCTATTTGTTTCCTAAGGAAAAAATCAACCATGAAACACCCTCAATATCTGGAGAATTTCAACATTCACTGTAAGAACCCCAAGCAGTTGGGATTTCTCTTATGGAAATAAAATGATCCTTCTTATTCTTTAAACTCATCACCCTGCTAAAAATGCCAGACCAGATCCTTATACACTTTTGACCCGCATTTGATCGGATTCATGTGCTTTTGTCTAGTTTGTACAACAGTGCTCATTTGATGTACAAACCAGACAAAATCCGATGAAACCTGTCGAATTCCGTTAAAAATCTTGCCGGGTTACATTTGGAATCATTTAGCATGGGACAAAATCCGACTGAAAATTTTGTTTCCCGGTTCTGTCTGGTATTTGAAATAGGGTACCTTTTTTATATCCAACAATCCGCATTGAATCACATCTATTTATTCATATATCTTCCTTTCTCACGTGTGTTTTTTTCTTCGAGGAAACATCATGATGTTGAGATTTTCCGAACTTCATCCTCCATAAAAACGTATTCCTTCGAATCTAAAAAATTGTACTTTGAATAAGTTCAAATAGACGTTTGGACCTAGTTTCTTTGCAAACAGTAAATATTTCTTCGTTACGTGAAAAAATTTATTATTCGCTGTTATCTTGGAATAATACATTGATTTACAATCCGCTCTCTGAATAGTAATGAACAGTATTTTTTCACTTTATCAAGAAAATACATTCGAATGAGAGAAAGGTCCACGGTACTATTTAGAGAGCGGATTGTACATATAGTTGTTTTAACGAGTCCGGTAACAGTTCTAACGGAAATATTTTTGAATACGTTATTATTAATGAATTCAAAAAATTTTTCTTCAACTGTATCCCATCATATAGGTTTCTTCTATCACCCGATAAATTACAAATTCTCAAATAACAGCAATAACATATGATATAAAGATGTTTCCATTGGAACTGTTACCGGACTTGTGACAATAACTGTACATGGAAACGATCCAAATCATCATTTCTCAGATTCAAAGAAATACTTTTCTCTCCGCACATCTGTTCGATGATTTTGAAAATTTTTTCTGCCCAAAGGACGATTTCCCTGACTTTCCCTGACCAAAAATGAAGTTCCCTGACTTTCCATGACCAAAAGTCAATTTCCCTGACTTTCCCTGACTTTCCAGGTCTGTGGGAACCCTGAAAAAACATATCCTCCATCGGGGTACGTCTCCTTTATTTGGAATTATTTCTCCAACTACTTTTTCAATTTAAATAGATGGTGTTGTTGCTAACGATTATTCATATATCAAATATTTAAAATCACACGCTTCCAGATCCTATGCTTCAAGTCTTCCGCTAATTATCCCAACCGCGACAAAAACTCCAACGTTCGGCGCAGAGAAGAATAATATTCGACAGGGAAATATCTCGTAACCTATTTTTCGAATTCACCGAAACTGGAGAGAATATAAAACACGATAAGAAATTGATAACGACATTGTGACGGATTTTTCGTCGTTTCACGGATAGAGTTGAAAGGACTGTACACCACAACGGTGAGGGCTCAATCCATTATACGTGAAGTTTTGCCACATTTCAAACATGACATCCTTTTCAAGATTGGTAGTCATGGATATACCAACACATTTCCCACCGGTACCACGTACGTATTATTTGGAGTTGCAGTTACAATTTACAACAAAAATACAAAGTTCGGTTTGCGCGGACATTTCGCGTGTTCACGGTTCACGAAGCTACAAGAGAAGTTGAATAGAGACACGAGAGGTAGAGAATTTCACCACTTGGTCTAACAATGCACGAGATACTCAAAGTCGTTTTATATGTTCGACGGGAGAGAGTATGGACTCCAAGTCCAAGTATTTTTTGTTACCAGCCCTATTGTTCGCCATAGACAAGGTCTTATTGAATAAATATAATTTTATAATATTGATTGGAATACACGAGGAGTGTTGATCAACAGCATTGTTAGCTGGTCAATCATCGAGAGATACGACCCCTCGTCGGCGATCTTTACGAGTTGACACACTTGTGGTGTGAAGAAATGATTTTCAAGCGGAGAGTGGTAGGATCTATCGCACCGAAGAGGCCGAAGACCTTTCCGTATTGGAAGGAGAAAGAGGAGAGGACGAAGATATATGTCCAAGTCAAAGTGGATACAAAGCCAACAGTATTTCGACCACGTGTCAGAGGATTGCGTAATAAAGCGTGTTTATCCTCTGCAACCGTGTAACCACATACTTTATTTCATTCTTTCCGAAGGGATGTTTGGGCTTGGAAAGATGAAAAACGATTTATTTTAGACTGATTTACAGATATTAGTGCGTTACACACCCCTTACCGCCCACGACACGAAAATGAACCCACCCATTTTTTCCTTCCAAATGATTTGTGTGAGAAAATTTGGTGTTTTTTCTTGTAATGCTATGCCGCCCAAAGAGTGGATTGATGGATGGGTAGGTAGTTAGTAGAAAAAAGGTTCGAATGGTTGTTCGTCTAATCCCATTGGTATAGAAATAAGGATAATAATCATGATCGTAGAATGCCCCCTGGAGCAAATTCTTCAGCCCGGCAAACTACAGTTGCGCCAACTACGAACTACCGTGGAGTGGTTTCAACCATATCAGAACATGACATCCACCTAGGTAGGATTATTCAATATTCAATCATTCTGGAAGGTGATACTTCAATCTGTATTCACTAGTGGCACAAAAACACCGAGTTTGTTTGTGTTTTCGAGTCTTGTATGTAAATATGTTAGTTTTTTGTGTTTTAAAGTGCTCGCTCAAAATTTTTCCAAATTCTGAAAATAATCCAAATTCACTTTCTTTTCAATTTTCACTTCTCGTTGCAGTAAAACGTAGTGACTGAATAAGTAGCCACTTCCTGAAAGTTACAGCTTGAAATATTTATTTTTAAAGATCGCTTAAAATTTATGAACATCTTTGAATCCATTGCTTTTGATGTTTTCGCGCGACCTTTAAAAATTCATATTGACATTCAACATGTACTATTACTCCTAATTAGCATCTTGATGGATAAAAATGCACCAAGAAATGAGGGAGAAATTCAATAAATCACAAAAATATAAATTTTCCTAACAAATAAATTAAAATAATTATAAAAAATGAATTGATTGAATTAATTAAAATTTAATTGGGTTGATCAATTAGATGAATTAGTCAATTTTATGAATTTAATTTTTTTTTTTAATCATTTTTAAAGTTGTGCTTGAGAACACTAAGGGAATACCAGCATCACCTGATGATGCAACCCGAGTCAAATCTTTTCTTAAAGATTATTTGAAAATAAAGCAATAAAATCAAAATATCGCTCTGTACAGACCATCTTTATTGATTTGAAACGGTCTGTACAGAGCGACATTTTGATTTCATTCCTTTGTTTTCGAATAATTTGTCAGAATAGTTTTATTCGTGTCCTTTTCTCTAACCAATGGGTCTTGTTGCATCTTTAGGGGCCGCTGGTATCATCTTAAAAGCAAGTAATTAAAAAATCTTCATAAGTTCTGAGTGAACTTTAAAAATAAATATGTTGAGCTGTGATTTTCAGTGAGTTGCTATTTTCCAGGTACTAAATTTTACCACAACGAGAGGAAAATTGAAACATGAGAAAAGTTAATTTTGAGTATTTTTAAAGTTTTTTTAAATCTTGAGCGACCCATAAATAAATTTTGGGTTGAGCTGACCTTGCGAGAGCATTTTTAGAACACGAAAGTTTAGAACAATAAAAATTCGGTTTTTTCCTGCGCCAACTCATTAAATGTGTCTCAAAGTACATGAAAAAAATTTTCTCAAGTTAAAGGAATCGTATCCCGAAACTTTAAAGGCGGTTTTCCCGAAACCATGTTGTCCAAGTTTGGCTCCACGATATCTCAAAACCTACTGAACGGATCGCTCTTTTTTCTTTATTTTGAAGCTGATTGAACTTATTGGAGGATGAACTTGAATGGAGATGACATTTGCCTTTTTTTCCTCTTTATAGCACCTTAAACAGCGAAAAGAAGCTGAAAAAACGCTGCCGAAAGTTTGCATATCTGTCATTTATTTGATTTCGGACTCTTCATTGGTTTTACTGGTAAAACCTCCAACAAATATAATATATTTCATAAGAATTTTTGGATTTTTGATTTCTGACGATTTTTGTAAGTGCTATAGCGGCACCCGATTGATTACTGTTTTTTTAGGTGGTCATGTTTGAACACGTACACGCAGAGAAAAGTTACCTAAAAAATTACTACACTTTACAGTAAAGTAGGGACAAAATCACATTTTGGGGTTACCTATTATATTTCGTCATTAAAATTACTATAATTTCTAGTAAAGAGTGACAAAATTCTGTTATTCATTGTTAGAAGGTATAGTAATTTGAATCACAAAATATCATACATAACCCCAAAATGTGATTTTGTCCCTACTTTACTGTAAAGTGTAGTAATTTTTTAGGTAACTTTTCTCTGCGTGTGTCAACAATTCCCATGGCATTGTTTTTTACTGGAAACATTTTTTTATGTACTTAAAGACTCAATTAACAAGTGTGAAAACCCCCACCTGCTTTATTTCCTTCCTTCCATGGAAAAAAAAATTCGAGAACATCACCTTATTTTGGGGTCGCTAGATGAGAACCTCCCCTCAATATTCCAATTCTTCAAAGATTTGTAAAACATTTATAAAATTATCTTCAAGATATCCTCATAGCAGATGGCATAGTTCCTGAAAACCTTTTCACATCTTGAATTTCGAATACTTCCAGATGTGTTTTAGAGATATCTTCCCATACTTGAGAGATATCTTAATTACGATATCGATTAAATCTCGGAAGAATTTCACTGAATTGGAAATTAGGCAGAGAAGATATAATTTTAAATACAATCTTTCAAATAAATTTTTTTCCACTAAGACGTCCTCATTCTCTTTTTTTTTCATTCCTACTGAAAGAGGATCAGTTGAAGAAGAACCAAAGATAAGATAGAAGAACGAGTACATGAAGTACAGAAGCAGTCACAGCCAACGGAGAACTTTTGTGAGATGAAAAGGAAGAAAAAAGAAATAGAGTTGAAAGAAGGAAAAGATGTGTGTATATGTGTGATTGTGTGTACATATAAGTATGCATATATATATATATATAAATAGTATACAGATGTACGCTTGGAGTATGGAAAATGGAAAAAAAAGGAGACAAGGAGACTAAGCTGAGTTAAGAATGCGGGGGAGAATATATGGTAGCGATGGTAGTAACAGCAGCACTGTAAAGAGTAGGGCATGGATAGCGAACAGCTGCCAATGTCTGTATACTAGACGTTTTGTGTGAACGTGCTCCCATAACCCCCATAACTTTCATACCCTTTTTCTCCCTCTCTTATTCCACTTACTCATTTATGTGTGAGCCCTAAAAACCCTTTACACACCAGTCAATCTATTCTAAGTTGGAGTGAAATAAAGACGTATTCGCGACCCATATACATGATTATGAAGTTATCGATTGACAGCATATTAAGAATTATAGAATCATGTTCCTGATAATTATTCAATCAAAAAACATTTTTGGTTCAACTCTGTTGGACACTAATGCAATAATTTGAAAATTCAGATTCTTGTTGTTCTCTTTGTTTTGTGTTCTCTATATATATTTGATCGAAGGGATTTGTACTGAAAAATTACTCAATTCTGTACTCAAAGGTTTTTTTCAATTCATCATGAGAAGTAGTACTCAAAACTCGTGGAACAATAACGATGACATCATCCGTTTTACTGGAGCAAATGAGCTGAATTTCATTGTTGTGTTTCTACGAGTTTTGAGTACCATCTCTCATCATGATTTTCTTCACCCTATCCAAGGAACAATGGGTTAGATGGGGAAAGGACCAGCGAAATTCTTCATCTTCACGATTGTTAAATTTCTTGAAAATGCTGAGTATCTAGGCGAAACGTCGGATACGTAATGAATTCGACTTATTTGCTCAAATAAAACGGACGATTCTCTCGTTGTTTTTCTGAAATGCAGAATTCAGAGAGTGATTCACTGATGTAGATTGAGAGAAATAAAATTAATTAATTTTACCAAAAGGAACCAACGTTTATTTTATGGTCATTAGTACCAAAAATATAGGTATATGTAACCAAATTGAAAACTGTAATTTTTTGTCATCGTTAACAAAGAAGCTTGCCAACACAAAGCTTTCAAAACTATTGGAAATTAACTGAGTTGAATATATTTATTGCTAATGATAATTGATGGTAAAGTGTGGTTATAAACTCCAAGTATCAAGGGATACTTTACAGAAATAAAGATAAGAATCATCATTCTAGTCGAGATGAAATTCCCCCTCTGAAATCAACACGCAGCGATACGATATGGGCATATGGAGGTTATGGAAATCAAACATTAATCTGAAAATTTAACCTTGAAACGAAAAATACTAATCTCCGAATCTTTCGATGTTATGTTATTTACATAACTCAATTCCAAACAATCAACTACATCAGTGATGCCAATATCCCATGAATTATAATTTAGGATGTTGCTTCTTTTTATAGAGATGTGCGAATCCCATTTTTTGACCCACGAATCGGATCGAATCGAATTTGAAGAATCAATGTCGAATCGAATCGAATTTTCCGATTCGAATTAAATTCCAGCACCAAAAATATTCAAGGCACATCTTATAAATGTAAATGGACCCAGCGTCTGCAGGATGAGTGGAGGTTGTCACGAAACTTTATTATGTCTTTTTCTTTCAATCCTGATAGGATTTTACGATCGGCTCAATGATGGCTCATGACTGGACCATAGGCGGAATTAATCGTATGGTAATGGCACCCATTAATGGGCCTATGGCAACCATCAATGGTTCGATGATAACTGAATACCGGATGATAACTTGGGCCTGGGAATGGCGAAAAGTAAACGGCCAATTATCGAGGGTTTGATGCCTGCACGGAGAAAAATGCAGGTCGAACATATAGTAATCTTTAATAAAGATTTGAGAATATTCCTTAAAATCTGAGAGTTTTTCTTAAATGCACAATAAAGATAAAACGGTTCACTTTTCTGTGGAATTGTATTCAAAAAACAATGAAAAATTATTAATACTTGATAAAAAATAGAGAAACATATGAACTTTTGAAAAGTCGCGTATGAAATTTCACAAAGTGAATAGTAGGATATTGAAATTTTGTTATTGTCTTTGTAGAATTTCACGCGCGACTTTTGGAAACTTCATATGTTTCTTCATTTTCCATCAGGTATTGATAATTTTTCATTGTTTTTCGAGTACAATTCCACAAAAATGTTAACCGTTTGACCTTTATTATGTAATTAAGGAGAACTCTCAGATTTTGAGAAATATTCCCCCATTTTTATTAAAGATTACTATATTTTCGACCTGCATTTTTCTCCGTGTGGATACCTTGTCAATCTTGACATAATTTTTTAATTGATTTCTTACGTGATCTCGACGTATAACTGCACTCGACTCCTAATAGCTGCTCCACACTTCATCGAAATTCTCACAAAAATGAAGTAAAGTATCACGTGACCTACAGCGTAATTTTTACATACATATAAATACAATACAATCATTCTAAATACGTATTGAAATAAAAACTAGTGTTATATATCTCACATTTAAAATATATTACCTTCAGCATTTTATATTTGAAGTGCTTCCTTCAATATCTTTGGTATTTAATCCTTCAAATATTTGTAAATTAGTCAAAATACTCAGGAAATGTATTTGAAATACAAAATACAAAATGCTTTAGAAAATCTATTTTAGAATTATATTTTTCGATTGTGAAATATAAAATCCTTTGAAAAACACACTTGTTATACAACATACTACAGGAAATGTATTGTGAATTCAAAATACGAAGTACAGATTTTATTTCCAATACCTTTTCCGCATAATTGTATTTCAAATACATGTCCAACCCTGATCATGATATACCACGTGATTTTTCACGTCATTTTCAACGTGATTTTCAATATCATAAATTAAGTGAAGAATCACGTCCTTTTTTCTCTGGACGATTTCAAATAAGAAATTTAGTTGCCTGAACAAAATATTAGTTTCCAACTAAAAATGTTTGTTATAACAAACAATATTCCAGCCCAGGCAACTCAAATCTCTCATTTCATGTCGATTTTAGTTACTGCAACTAAAAGTCAACAAATTTCACAGAAATGCGATGTAAGAAACAGTCTGGAATTTCATGTATCAGATGAATATGAAAGTTCTGGAACTTGTAATTGAAATCAAGTTCATTCATGAATTCATGAAATTTACTGCAAAATGTGTTCAAATTCATATAAAAATGCATGGAAAATCATAATTCTGTATGAGATATCATAAAATTTAATATGAAAAGTCAGGAAAGTTTTGAAAATTACTACAAAATTTATATGTTAATTGCTTAAATTTATATGAAATTCAGGAAGCAAGTTTTTACAGTGTGTACTACACGGAGAGGAATTTGTAGTTGAATTTATTATGTGATTATTGTTACCGAGGAACAGACTAAATTCAGTCGGATCTTACTGTGAAGGAGATTATTTTACTATGGAACAACAATAGAACGTTGATCATATTTACTATGTTTCATAGGGAGTCTTGTCATAGTTCAGTCTGTTCCTCCGTCGCAATTATCCCATAGTAAATTGAACTACAAATTTCTCTCCGTGTAGATCTTATGGACTATGATTGAATATCACCGAAATTTTGCTGCATTGGCGTTGAATTTTTCTGATCTCTAATGGAAAAAAAACAAATAGAGGAAAATTGAGTATGGTTCGATGAAATTCTCTACCAATTCTTTGGTTTTTTTCTTTTGCCAATTCGAAATCGAATGCTTGCGATTCGAAATCTTTGAATAATTCGTATACGAATTCCTAATGTTCGTTAACGAATTAAATCGAATTTTGGTGGATTCGATTTGATTCGATTTCAAACGATTTGCACACCTCTACCTTTTTATTCGAAGTACAAATATATTTCACTCAAAAAGTTCGATGGCATAATGGAAACGGACCTCACCTCATTGATGTTCAATGAAAGCTTATTTTCAAAGATGTGGTACCTGGATTGAGCTTTTGCAAAACAATAATAAGAGTTTTACTGATGTTTCCTTTGCTATCGATCCATTATCATCACAACAATTGTGACTCATTAAGCAAGTTTTAAAAAAATGTTTCTCTCAGAAATTCTTTCTGGTTATTGGTATGAATTACTGATTGTATTTTTAATCGATATAAAATAGTCAAGATAACCAGCATCTATTAGTAATACCTAACAATTTTTATGGTAAGTGATACATTTAGTCATCATTACAAAAATAAAAGGCTTGTTTGATGCTGAATTCATATTCAGTTGTGATTACCAAAAATAATTGAGGTTGGGTCCCTTTTTAATTACTTCTCTTAGGTATCGATGACTAATACTTTCTCTCAGTGTAAATACAGGAGTGCTTCATGTATGTCATAGTACGTTCTGTTACACAAAATCAATATGCCACCCTGTATTGTACTTCTTGTATGATTGAATTGTTGGAATCTTAGATTAGAATGATGATTTATACGATCTCAAGAGGGATTCCCAATCCATCTAACACTCGGGTAAAAGTGGAAGACCTATTCAAGTTCAAATAATTTATCACTGTACAAAATTGGAGTAAGAGACGTCATACGTCACAAGGTTTATGTTATTCTTTACGTTTTGACTTACTTATGAGGTCATTTCCAGAGCACTGTATCGAAAATATGAATGATTAAACTAACTAAATTAGGTTTCTAAATATTCAAGTATTCTTACCCGCCATTTTGGACTGTTCAAGTTTTGAATCGTACAAATTTCCAACTAGTCATGGAGTATAGGAGTGAGAAACATGAAGGAATCGTTTTTAAAAGCTCAATGGTACGAACCCTTTATTGTAGGAAATTCATCTTCAAGAACACTTGTAAAGTAAACATACTTTTCATCATAAAAATGATCTCTTTGGTTTCAAGATTATTGAAAAAATTATCACATGAAATGGATTCTGTTCGTGAGAATGAGCCATACGCTGAAAACTTTTGTTGGATACATTTCATTCAACACAAAACGATATCATCTCTTCCTGAAAGTTTCTCGATGTCTCACAAAATCTCAATTCAACCCAAGAACTCGAAACTCTCGGAATCATGTAGAAACATTGAATATTCGAATCATTTATCACTCATTTCATAAATAATTACATAATAATTTAGTGAAATTTGTATACTGTTCCTACATAAATCATACTATTTTAAAAATGAAGATTCGATAAAAATACTGTGAATTAGTTTATTAGAACGAGCTTGTATCCAACTAATTCATCATTATACACCGAGAAGAAGAATTATCTGCCCTAGAGAAATACATTTTTTCGATTTTGAATTTTTCGAATCGAATCACTGGTATTCATAGCAATGATTAATTCATCTTTTCCATGAGTTGTATCATGGAATTCAGTAAACGATTTCATTGGAGTCTTTTTCTTTGAATGAAAAAAGTGTGTCTTTGAGGGAATGTCTAAGTTGTTTTTTCAAGAAGTTCATTCAGTGAGAATGAAACTTCTAATTTCTTAAATATGGTAATTCGGGATTGATGAATGATTGTTTCATTCCTATCACTCAGCTTTTCATATATAAGTACAAGATTATTATCTTAAATATGCAAATATTTCAGATCATCGTATCTTCGCTATGATATTGTACTTCTTAAAACGAAATACGTGTTTCTTCTACGGTGATAACTAATAATTTCTTTGAAGGGAGAAAAATGCTGTATGTGTCCAAAAGATATGGAAATCAATATACCGAGAAAAATAATCGTTACAACATTTTTCTTGGGTTCAACATTCATTGAAGAAATATATGTTTATTCAAACAAGATTATTCAATAGAAATAATGAATTATGTCATTATATGAGAAATATTATTTCATTGAATCGAAAGAATATTTTCTCAACATAATGCTTTTTCGAAACAAAATATTGAACTGAATCAATAAAATCCATAGATTGATTGAACTCAATAACTCATTGATTTTTTGGAACAATCTCACATTTTGTTTACACTCAAGAATTGGGATTAGTTTTTGCAAGGTGTCGCTACTTTCTTACAAATTCTCTTCTTCTTTTATGGTTTGTATAAGAAAAATTAAGTAATGTTATTCTCCCAGCAAGTAATACTTTATTCAAATAAACAGTTCTTCAAGGTTATGGCGTTAAATTACAAATCCTACCCGAAGTGATGGTATCGCTTAACCGGCAGATTGCATGATTTCTCAACGATTCATAAAAATCCAAGATGGTTTGGAGTGCTCAGAATTTCCGCTAGTCAAAAATTTAAGAAGCACTGAAGTGTACTATGAAATATTGACAAATAATACAATGTTTCTTCATAAAACGAATCTCATATAGACTTCTATAATTTTTAAATCATCATTTATTGAAACAGAATAAAGTTAACGCGTTCAGAAAAAAGTGTCTTGATGTTGATTGATGATTGACTTCATTAGTTTGAGGATTTCTCGAATTGATTCAAGTGTATGAATAGTTTTTCATCTTGAAGAACTAATAAATTGAACCAAATTAGATTTTTTTCTCACTGAAGACAGGGTATTGGATCACATAAAATCTCTTATTCATTTCAAGGATTTCGGATTTGAATAAGTTATTTCATTGTCACTGTTGGGTGGATCCATTTCAATGGATGGACAAAATATTCATTGCATCAATGAGGTTGTGTGAAGATGGAAAAAGACTAGACTTAAAACTTGATACATATTGCATGATATTGCATTATAAAGTGCATGTTTTGAATATACTTACATATAATCAATATTCATCCATCCGATAAAATATTACATCATGGGATAGTGTGTTGAATTGGATTGAAAAACGATTCAATTTTGGGAAGGAAATAATAAACATTCATATGACTCAAAGTAATTGCTCATTGTCTTCAATGAATGTTTCCATTAATCATGTCCAAAATGTAATCAGTTATTTCCATTTTTAAAAAATAATAAATTCAAACCAAGCGCTTTCGATTGCTGGGTAGTAAAAATACATTTCCATCAAAGAAATCTATTATGAACTCAAATAATTTCATATTCCTGACCCACGTTTCACAACATACTAGTAAATTTTGTATTTCGATGATTTGATACAAGAATTTTATCGATACCATTGGATAAAAATATTCTTTGTTCTAACACATTATTAATACATTTTTTTTTCTTTGTGTCGTAAGATCAATGATTTCAGTTTCTTACGTGTTGATATTCTCCATTAAATTAATTATATATATCTGGAAAGAGATTGATGGTTATTGTGAAAAACAATGATGAAATGGAATACATATTATGTTAAGCTGCACATCATCCACAGTTATACGACACAACAGGGATTAACTTCAATTCAATGATCATGTATGCTGTCACATTAATTTTTACGACTCCACGCTGTCTTTATGTTACTTCAAATCAATTATTGTTTGTTACAGTGAATGTTTTAATATTTTTCTTCTCCTCATACATGGCGATGACTACTTGATCTTTCCCAACATATAATTTACTTGCAAAGACAAAATTTAAATCAACAAGGGACAAAACTACACAAGAAAAAAGTATTTCTTCGAATTTAAGGAACCATTATTTGAATAGATGCGAAAAAGTATTTCTTTAACGAAAATGAATATTTTTTTTATACAAACAAATTTTTTATTTTAATAATGAACCAAAGAATACATTTTTTCACACGAACATACACATTACGAATGCACAATACTCGTTATGTTTGTTACTTTTTACGAACATATTTATTTCTGTCAGAAAAATATCTGTTTAGACCTATTCAAATAACAATTTCTGAGATTCAAAGGTATACTTTTTTCTGTGTATCAATGTTTGAAATCTATACAATTTTTACACATTTCCCTCAAGGGGGAAAGTACAAGCAAATGTACCTTTTCTTTGAGGATTTATTACAATTCATTGGTTAAAGATAGAATCATCAAATCAAGCACACCTCAAAATATACGTTCGAAACTATCTTCACAATTTTTTTGAGGCGAAAATATTTCAAAATTGCGGAGCTACGAGTTGGTACTTCGTTTCTACACCGTGCAGCCTTCAGGTTTTAATTTTCATCTAAAATCAAAAAACTAAAATCCTATTGTTGAAGTATATCAAAACGTACAACTTGACGAAGAGAAAAACAAAAAATTAAATTTATTCACATTCCTGTTTTCAGTTTTCAAATTAAAAACCAAAGTGTGTTTTCTCCAAAATGCTTTTGAATTCCCAATTTTTCATTTTCATTTGTTTTGACTCCGTCAAGTTGTGCATTTTCACATATTCTAACGACAGAATTTTAGTTTTTAGATTTTAGAAACAAATTGAGGCCTGTAGGCTGCACGGCGCAAAAACGAAGGACCAACTTCTAACAGCTTTTTTTCTCAACAACGTTATAAAGATAGTTTGAAACGTAGATTTCAAGATGTGCGTTGGTTCATTAATGGATCCTCGGCCAATTTTTCGTAATAAATTCTTAAAAGACGGTACGTTTACATGTATTTCCCCCCTCAAAGTGCAAATCAGTAGACTACTTAGGAAAGTCAGACCTTCGAGACCGTCGAGAGTGATCAGTATCGTTAGATGTACATTTCAAATGCATGTTGTTTTTATATAAGGAAAAAAATTTAAATATTAGTTTAATAAATTTGATCAACTAATTTCATTAGGAACCAAATTCCAAGTTATTCGACCAGCCGATCTAAATATAATTTGGAAGGTATACACAGAAAAAATATTCCATTAAAACTTGTTGCTTACTGTCCAGTCGTGGCGCCATTGTCTGCATTCATGAGAAGAAAAATTATAGTGTGATGACGCATGAACGCATTGTAATTTTTCTCGTAAATACCGATATGGCGCCACGACTCGATGGCACACAGTAATTTTTAATGAGATATTTTCTTCGTATACTTGGGTGAATGTCTTCAGATGCACGTACGTTCTTAATTTAAGTAATCTTGCATTTCACACATATGATACCGACGAGACACTTACCACTTGAATTACCGAGTTGTATTCATTTTCAGTGCTTTGAACTTTAATTCGGACTTAACAACATTCTATTAGATGTCCATAATTCGTACTCACCTGAAACATAAAACATTACGAAATTACAAGTTGTTGTTACAAGCTTTTGAAACTACACACTTGACCCAAGGCGGATAGATTATATTTATAGATTATATTTCAAGGGCAAATTCTACAATCAAAATGCAACAAATTTCACCTTGGGAAAAATTTTATTCCAGGCTTGACTTTTCAGATATGGGATTTTTAAGGTTTTTTTGTTCAAACTAAAATTCCTGAAGAACGCTTCATTGTACAAATTTGAGCCCTGCAGGTTATGAAATAGAACGTAAAAAGATACAATGGTTTCTTCACTCGCGAGGTATTTCAGGAGTTATAGCCCTGTGGAATTTTTCCGGTTTTAGTCACTAAAAATCTTCAAAATTCAATGACCTAGTACTCGACTTTGTATAATTGAGCGTTCTCAAGGAATGTGAGTTGAAAGAATAACCTTAAAATAACGATATTCGGAGAATGGAGCCTCAATTAAATTTCGTCAAATGAGAAACTTCCCGCATTATGACTACAGAATATGTCTTCGAATAGTTTTACAATTTTATATATCCATAAATCAATCACAGAATATTTCATTTCTGGATCTATGAGGATAATAAAAATATGTTAACAGAGATTTGGACGCATGTTTGATAAGTTATAATGATCCCCGTGTCGTCTGATCGGACTGAAAATCTTCCCTCACGATTTTCCACTGTGGTAACATGAGCTACAACAAGTTGAACACCCCTAGCGCGTGAAGAGAAATCTGTGAGGGGAAAAAAGACATATGATGGGGATCGGAATACTCCAAAAATGAAGGTACCGACAAAAATGATACATTTTACCGATTTTTTATTACCGGTATCAAATTTCAGATACAAATCACCCTTGTTTCAATATTTTCCATTGTTCGAAACTTCACCGAACAGGAACTCTATCGAATCAATTGATAATGGGAATAAATTTCATTCAAGTCAGCAGACAACAATGTGTATGATGAAAGAAAAACGATAAATTATCAATGATTTATGAAATTTCATGTCATCTTATATCGTATACCGTTGGAAATTATCGTTGGAAGAGGGCAAACTTGCATCTCGTGTTAATTAACGTGGGATTGATTCAAAGCGGCTAGATCTATTATTGCAATAAAATGATAATGTATTTTATAGTCGACGATAGGGCAACGACATACGATGATAATGTTTAACCAATGTGTTCTTCAAAAACTCCTTAGATAGTTGCATGTTTTTTTTAGGTATCTTTGTACGTAACATGAATTCGAATACCCATTGGATTTGATTGACATTATATCCGTTAAAAAAATTATCTTTTTGACCTTCGATGACGACATAGAGAGGCGTGGAAAATCATGTGAATACTTCTGTTCACGAGATAAGATAAATCCTTTTTACAGAGATGAATTGTATATTTCGAACGACAATGGTCATTCATCTTCCCAAAGGACGCAAAATGAAATACTTACAAGATAGAATATATTGGAGGTAGGCCTTGCATGGATTTTCACACAAGTGTTGAAGAAGAATTTCTTGTTTAAGACGATGCATTACATGAGAATTTCTTGTTCAAGAGGACTTCTATCGAGAAGTCATCTTGAGCAAGAAATTTTCATGTAATGCATCGTCTTGAATCGATGATTCTCTATCTTCTAATCAACATGAGGAGGAATTCAGTTTTGAACAAATTAAATTTTTTCAATTCAACCGAATTGATTTTGCTTGGATTCAAATTGAACGTCATTTCAAGAATAAATTACCGTTATGTATCGAGATGAAGATGATGTATTATTCTTTTCATATTTTACACAGCAACCAAGCGTTTCTCATAATTCAATTTGAATTTTTAAAGAAATTTTCATGTTTCGTGTTGATGAATGGTTTAACATAGAAAAAATATTGGACTAGAAAAATTGACGGGGCGAGATGAGAAGAAAGAGGAAGAGGGATTGATATAAACGTAAGTCAACCTCGCTAAAAGCACAAGTCGTCAAATCTACCTTCTATCTCTCTTCTCTTCCTCTCTTGCCCTTGGAATGACTTGTAATCAGGGTTGAGAGCTCTCGGAGATAGGAAAAGAAGAAGACGGAGGAGAAGAAGAAAGGAAAAAAAGCAAAAAGATCAAAAACTGGAAAGGGAAAAAATGTTGGATCACTAGAATCTTACAACCGGAAAAATCGGAATAGTCGGAAATCACTTACGAAGTTTTTTTCCTCGATGTTGTAAGAATTGTAGAATATTCTGTTGAACTGTGAATGTATCTTAATTGCTCTAACCAAATTACATTTAAATGAATGTATTGTGATTTTCTCAGACTGAATTTCCATTCTTCGAAAGCACTAAATGTAATCGGAAATTTGCACCAATTGTACGTTTTAAAAGCGTGTCAATTCAAATGTCAATTATTTGGAATTATTGAAAATAGTCGAAGGAGAAATGAGAAAATATTTGTGCTCAAATTGAATTGTGCGAACTTGACAATCTATAAGAACAAAATGGATTTTTCCTCTCTGCATCAACATAACCAAACACGAGATAATGGTAATGGAACTTAATATAATATTTCTCGTTTATGTCAAAAGAACCCAACGCAGCACATCACATCAGATACGAGGAAAGAAACACGAAGGAACCAAAGCTACGGAAAAGAACGTTACAACGACGTTGTAACATGAGACACGATATTGTTCCTCGACAACGTGGTGGTAGTAGCAGAGGGAGGGAAGAGAATCATTTCTGAATCACGTGATTCTTTTCTTTTCATTCCTATAATACGTCGCACAACAAATAAATTACATAATTTTCAATTCTTTTTTTTTTACGGAACAACCAAAAAGAACGAAATATTCGTCCCATAAATTATTCGAAAACCGCGTTTCGTGATGGATAATGGAGCAAAAAAGCGAGAAAGGTAAGAAAGAATTGAGAAAAAGATTTCTCAGCGGGCAAAATTCATGGCTCTCCTCCTTGTCCTCGACAAAAGTTTAATTTCAGGCAGGCCACCGAGAGGAGAGACCTGGTTGTGAATGCGCTGCTATCTGTGCTTGGCGTTATGTTCTTTAGCGCAGAGAAGAATGAGAGAAAGAGTGGGCCTTGGAAAGAAGATGCCCAGCGCAACCGAGCGACCAGTTCAGAACCAGTTCTCGCGCCTTCGGATACCCGGTTCTCACACGTTTCATTTCTTCTTGATCATCGTATTTTACCGCTCCGATCTAATTGGCCATACCTTCTTGAATGAGAATCCCTGTGCAATACAATCTTTTCATGATCAATAATATGGAGGCGCATCCAACGTAATGCGTAAAACTTGCCGCCGCAATCGCACTCGTAACGTTGTAATCTTGCTCGGATACGAGATCATTGTACCTATAAATTGCTTTACAAGAATATTCTACCGATTATGCATATTTGGTTAACTGTGATATGATGAGCTGGGAAATTCTAGTCCTTTTTGGATCTTGGTTCCTTTTCTTAAATATATTTGATATGTAATAACGATAAATCTCAAATAAAAATCCATTGACGCGCAGATTTGTTTCCTCGCGTTAACCAGAGGGGATTAGAGGGTCTTGGTGACAACTTTACACAAGTTTCGAGTTCAATGAAATCGTATACCTCCAATCAACGTATTGAGTATCCAGTCGAAATCAGTCACGTTTTCATTTAACCTAATTGACGCGTCGAGACTGCTTAAAGAACCTTTACGTAGTGTAATACGATCTTCTCTTTTCTCGCCTTTAATAAAACCTGGATGCTTATAGAATCCAAAGAGTCTAGAATGAATGGTATCTCCTCGTATGTTGAATTTATCCAAAGTATGAAATGTCGATATTACGATCAACGTTGTACTGAGAAGTAGAATCAAGGTATTTCAATTCCCATTTATTGATTTCGAGTTTGATTTAGATCGTTCATATGTTCAACATTTGTCGTTTAATATTGACACGATCTTCACTGAACTGAAATGAATTGCAGAAATCAATTACTTGATTTTTCGTAAACACAACTATATTTCACAACTACTTTTTAATAGTTAGCGACACTATAATAGGATAATTTATCAATGCTGGTTAAAATGACATGTAAGTTCGTACAAAAAAAATAACCTAGATAATAATCTACAGAAGTCATATGAAAAAAGGTTAAAAAAACAACACTGGCATCCATTTTTGTATTCTTCTTGAACATTTCATCCATTTTTATCGTAACGTCGACCAGGAAAACTATATCGCTTGATTCTAATTTATAACCTATATCAATAGCTCCTACTACACTGTTAAAAATAATACGAAATCTTGCATCAAAAATGATATTAAATTTTGTTTCAAAACTGATTGTAAATTTTGTAACATGATACAAACAGATATGGCCATATGTGTTGACATGATACCAAATTTTGTAACACTGATACGTAAAAAACTTCGTATCCGTGTTATGAAGTTTTGTACTAATTTTTCTAACAGTGTACGTTCTGCGCATAAGAGTAAATGTCTTTTGAAGATAGCGCTGCCATTGTAGAGAAAAATACACATTCAAAATCAATTCAGCCTTTAGACCTCGACGATCTAAATTGCAGTTCACAACCTGTATAATTCAATTGCATAGCAACTGGAAAATTCCATCACACGATCTGAAAACTGCAGTTCAGAACCTGTATAATTCAATTGCATAGCAACTGGAAAATTCCATCACACGACCTGAAAATTGTAGTTCGAAACTTGTATAATTCAATTGCATAGCAACTGGAAAATTCCATCACACGACCTGAAAATTGCAGTTCAAAACCTGTATAATTCAATTGCATAGAGACTGAAAAATTCCATCACCCGACCTGAAAATTGCAATTCGAAACTTGTATAATTTAATTGCATAGCAAGTGGAAAATTCCATCACACGACCTGAGAATTGCAGTTCAAAACCTGTATAATTCGAGTATACCCACGGTTAGGTTTTTTTGTCTCAATTCCTCATTTTTTCCAAGTCCTTATTGAGGGGATACTTTTCCTCTGGCGCACAAGAACTGTAAAATTGTAGTACGAGCCAGTAAATTTTTCGCGAAATCATGGTAAAATTTCAGTACACAATTCCAAACTTGAAAATTCCAATATAAGGACTGAATTTTCAGTTATGCTTGGTAAATTTTCAATACCGTACCAACAAAATTTCTGTACATGTACTGAAATATCCATATTCCAGCACTAGCACTGGAAATTTCCAGTCCAGTTGCACAGTAAATTTCCAGTTTCTTTTTACACTGCAATCAAATTTTTAGTAGCTGTCATTAAGAATATTTAGTTGAGACGTTTTAGTTACAGTCACCTAAAAATCAATTACAATCATAAAAATTTTTCAAAATCAGATTCCTGACAATGAGAAATTGCAGTATGAGATTTGGCTTGTACACTCCAAGCCACTTCAAGTTTTTCATCTTAGTTACAATTCTCTTCCTTAACATCTTTGAATCATGAAAATCTCCAGAGATTTCTCGGTTTTGTCATCACTTCGTACATAAGTAGTACAACTAATTTTAGTCATGTCCTGGTATGAGAGTGTGACAAGCTGCGTCTCATAGTGATAAACAAAATGTATGAACGTTCTAGCTTGACTACATGTACACATAGTTGTCTCAAGAGGATCCGAGCGTTACCATTCGCGCACGCTTTGTTCAACTAAATTATTCAAAATTGAGTTGATAAAAAAATCTGAAATCTTCAGGAATCATTCTTCGAGATGTTCTATTTTATCAGCCTAATTTTTTATCAGCTATTGTAACTATCGTTGCTATTACGAGGAATTAACTTATTCGACAATCATCATACAGTTTAAAAAACAGTGACCACCACCAGCACTAGATTATTGACAGATCATGTTGAAGTATGCTCCTTGCATAACAATTTGAAAATTGAATAATGTAAGCGAATTTGAGTGAAATATTGTTGAGAAGTTTTTTGAACGGATGTTCATCGAGAAAATACGTTTATTCGTATTATTACCTTCGCAAATTTTATTTCCATACTACATATGATATGCTGAGAGCAACAGTGACACTCAAATTGTTGCCAAGCAAAAACAGGACAGGAACTTTTGAGAGCAAGAATGGAACGTCAAAAGTTCCGATCAAAAGCGATACACTCATAATTTAGAACAAGAGAGCAACCACAGAAATCTTAGGGCAAAAATGAAACACTGACATACTCGAGCAAAAACTCAATAAACACAATACATTTTATATAAGCGTAAAAATTACTGGTACTTCTATCCACCTCTTCGCGCGACGTGATTTTACAACAAAAACCTGCGTATGTATCAACTGCGATAATGTTCGATCATATTATTTTCTTTTTCAATTCTCCTCAATCAAAGGTGATCTTTGAGTAAAGTTTCTACAACCGAATCACTTGACTACGCTATCGATTAATTAAAAGTATAGCAGCCACTGTTGAATCAGTGACTGCACACTGATACACAGTAAAAAGTGAAACGTAGTTTTAACTTTAATATCGGCTTATTTTAAGATGCAGCCAAAACTAGCCCTATTCCAGCTGCAAGTGAGCATCCAGAACAAATACCGACACAATGGGAAAGACTGAATTTCAGTCAAGTTTTTCAAGTAAGATGCAGCCACTTTCAGTCAGACTTTTTACAGTGTAAAATAGTGAATTGTCAATGATCTAACAGTGGATGGTATATTCATCACTGATTTGCAGGAAACTCCACTGCCCATGTGGAAATCAATCCTGGGCATCCTAAAGTTTGTCTGGGCCCCGTAAGGGTATGACTTGAGCATCCAATATAAGAGTTTCCTACCCACGGCCCATGTGCGCCCCAGTTGGGGTTGCTAATGTACTCCCCGGATATTTTAATCTAGGGATGCCCACCCATAGCCCATATAGGCCCTGGGCAAACCACCATTGTCTCGTTCAGGTATTGCAATTTGAGCAGGCCCAGTCACACTCCATAGAGGCTCTAGGCGGGCCACCATTGTCTAGCCCAAGTATTGTAATTTGAGCATGTCCAGCCACACCCTATAGAGGCCCTGGGTAGGCTGTCATTGTTTCCCCTATTAAAAATATCTGATAGAACCGGACAACATTTTGACCCAGATCTGACAGGTTTGTGTGACATTGTCTCGGTTGTACATCAGTTTGAACACTCATGGAACTGCCAGATAGACCCAAACAGAACCTGTCAGATCCGGGTCAAAATCTTGTCTGGTTTAAATTTTATTTCATTATTTTGTCCATCGAAAATTTTCTTTTCGTTCAGTTTTCTTTAAACATTAGGAGGAGGTAATAAACAAAAAATACTTTTTTTGGTGTTATTAACCTATATACATGCAGTAACGGAATACTTCAATTAACGTTGGTAGAATTGTCTATAGAATATTTCAAAATAGTCAACAGGATTTTCAGCAAATACTTCGGATTATAATTTTCGTATCCTCTTGAGTAAAAATCAAAGCTGACGTACATTCGGGGCATGCTCAATGTTGTTAGGTCAAAATTGCATTGTCTTTTACTCCTACCAGAGAAATCTCTGACACTGAATGAATTAAAACGTATTTTGATTTCTATGTTTTTGAAAGTTATTTTTCCAGTGCTCTTAGTTTCCAGGTTATAACAATTGAATCGAATTTCAAACAACCTATAGGCTCGAAATTAAAATTCCAAAAATTCAATACGCCTTTGGCTGACTGGAAAAAATATTTTCATTACCTTTTTGAAAATTTGCATACAAGAACGGATGGGAATTTTAATTTGTCTTTGATTTGATAGTAATTTTACATAAAGCCTAGATCTATCAAAAGCTAACCCTCAAAGAACGTTTTGCTGGAGCAAATTCATTTGTCTTTTGTCTGAGGAATATCACCCAAAGATTCCGGGGCCAGCGCAGGATGAAATTTGAAAATTCATATGGGCTAAAATGAACTCCCTAAGTTGGCACTAGTTAAATTCTTGATGTGGGCCAAGTTTGGGAACCATTACGGGGCCTAGATTGAAGAGCATACACGGAAAAAAATGTTTCATAAGATTTACTAACGCGTTCAGTAAAATACGGCACTATTAGAATTTCTCGTAATATTTATCAGAGTTCTAGAAAAATCTACGATGGTCGCAGTTAAAATTACTACCGCAGTAGTAGATTTGACTACAGTTCTAGTAAATATTAACAGAAATTCTAATAGTGCCGTATTTTACCACCCTCGTTGGTGAATTCTATTAAACAGTTTTTTCCGTGTAACACCCCAAGTTGAGGCCAATCCAGGTGCCCTAACCAGGGCCATATTTTCAGTAGGGATTATAAACCTGGCCCAGGTCTGAGCCCGGAAAAATTTCCACACGGGTGATTAAGATTTAGAAAATATGTACAATGTTTCCATTTATAATTTTCAAGAACAGTAAAAGATATAATTCAATACTAGCAACTCAATTCTTAGTTGTTTTGAATGAAGTTTTATTGAATCAACCAAATATCTAATATTCTATGAAATATTTTGTGAATGAGAATTAATATTTGATTGATTTAATAAAACTACTCAAATCAACTAAGTATTTTGTTGCGACTATCCAATTGAATATTCCATTTTTATCAGAAATTTTGCCTCTCAGTGTATCGAAATTGTTCAATTGGGATGTTTATTGGATTTATTAAACATAAAACAGATTTGCATGGTGTAGGAAGAGATTAAAGCATCACTGTGTAAAATTTGAAGCCAATTGGTTGTGCTATTTTTCAGCAATTCAGCACGGCGATCTTTTTTAGCGTGATTTTTAAATCACCATTGTACAGATGTTTTTTAATGCTTTTGGTTGCAAATTTCTCTTCTCAAGGAGACACCAGCGCCGAGACATTAGCCAAATTTTTCGGGTAAGATTTCTTCAAAATACTTTGATATTTTGAAAATAACGCTCCATACAGCGTTTCTATAGACATTCAAGAAATGCTGTATAGAGCGAAATTTTAAAAATATTCAAGTATTGTGGAGAAATCTTACATGAAAGATTTGGCTAAAGTCCCAGCGCTAGTATCCCCTTAAATGTAGGGGAGAACGGGGCTCAAAGTAACAGAGGTAAGTTATAACACACACTACAAGTGTCATATTTTCTAACGAATGAGGTTCACTCTTCGTGAAATGATTATTTAGTCGCTGAAAGAGTATTTCGTAAAGCGCACACATCACCTGATGAGAAATCCTTTCTGTGAGTGTACTAAAGTAATAGACCATGTCAACAACTCACTCCTGTATCCCCTACATCAAATCTAACAAAACAGTGATGGATCTTTTGAGAAGAATTTGTGAACTTTCGATCGTTTGCATGAGTACTTGCATGTTCGCAATTCTGAGAATAGTTCATCGATCAGTAGAACGTCCAATGAGGGCATGCATTCGAAGAATCAGGTGGAGGGAATAAAAGATGAAACACAGAAGACTCGCTCACGCTGTTCTACAGATGTAGAAATACTAATTGATGTTACACAAGTAAAATTAAGAATTACAGGAAGAACAGTTGGAGCATCTCTCCAGCTGAAGTACAAAATACAGCCCATACGATAACGTGCAGTAGAGCGTATTGATGAAGCTAGTTTTTCTCAATACAACACGAAGTAACGAAATACATGAATAATGAGTGATTTCCTTATTTATGTGCAGCATAAAGAGTAAATATGGATTGTTATCTGATTGGAGAATCGTTTTTGTTTATCGATACTTGTGCTGAAATCCATTCACAGAATTTCCCACTCACTCAAAAATTATTGGGCTTAGTTATTCTTCCATATAGAACTCTTCACCATAATTTGATGATTTTTTTCAACTTTCTAGAAGATGCTATCTTCAAAACAAAAAAATAATTCTTCAAAGTGAAGAAACACTTCCCCACTTCAACCAAAATGAAAATTCTCCTCCACCCTTCAAATTAACAAAACCTCTTCATTAGTTTTACAATTTTGAAGCAGTTGTATGAATTCTAGAGGAAGAAGAGAAAATTCCGTCAGTATTAATAATTTGTGATGTGGGACTTGTCCAAAAATTGGGTGATAATGATGGTTGTTTCTGAACATTAATTTCACGCTCAATCGATCATTTGCTGACCAACTTTTATGTACAAAAACTAAATCATATTTCGGCCATATTTTTCATAACCATCAATGATATTTTCGGTTAGTGATCAAAGAGTTTGCATGGATGGATGATAGCGATTTTGTTCAGTTCCAACAGGCAGATTATGGCTGACTTCATATGGCCAGTTCATGGGCAAGACTTGGCTAGCAAAAAGAAAAATTGAAAAAATCACCCACCCAGACCTTGTTTCATATCATTAGAAGGTCTGGTCAGAGTACTCAAACCACAATGGTCAGAAAAGTTTCATGTTCGCCAGCCGAGATTGCAGGGGGCAATACTATAGCCCTTTTTACATTCATGTGCACACGAAAAGGGTTATGTGTTAGTGGCTATAGTATCGCCCCCTGCAATCTCGACTGGCGAACATGAAACTTTTCTGTCCGTTGTGGCTTGGGTACCCTGGGTCTGGCTGCTTGCGTTTTTCTATTTGATTCAATTATCTTCAATTATTTTAGATACAGAGATCTTGTAAATCTCGTTCCCACGGTATGCTTTCGATGATTCTCACTATGGTTGATGATAAAGGTGTGACATCAATGAATTTGGATCATTGATCCCAGAGTTTGTTCGAAAGTTGCTTTTTTTAACCAAAAAAAATGGCAAATAAGATCAGAAAGTAACAAAGCTTTCGTCAAACCGAGGAGATGAGAAATCCAACAGAATATTCAGAAATAGATTAATTTGATAATGAACTTATTCAGTATCAGACTCAGAATGAATATTTAGAATTAGCGGTTGAAATACCAGGCACTGATTTAAATTTGGTATTGAATTACCCTTCATTTATCACAGTATAATCTAAAAGGATCATATTTTTGCACTTGAAAAAAAATTATCTCACATGCAAAACACTTCAAGCCGGTAACATAGAATATTTGGATCAAGTTGAAGTACAACAATTTTTTCAATTTGAACAGGCATTCAACTGATTGTACATATTTTTAGGAACTAGAAGTAATGATTATGATAAAATTCTTTGTAAACGACTAGAAAAACTGAATACCTCAACATAACTTGTACTGAATAATCCCTTAACTATAAATTTCAAGCAACGCGGTTGTTTCTCATCGCTACTTTTCAACAACGTCCCTGTTCCTCTATTTTTACAACAATTGCATCGGCGTCTTTTCATCGTATTCAGCGCTTTGCCATGAAAGTTTCATCAACAATAATCTACAAATACATTTGATATTTTGTGTTTCAAAATTCATGAATGTTTGAATATCCAACTCCAATATTGTACATTTTGAAATTTGCGAATAAAAATCTGCAAAAATCAATTCGTGGAACAAGCCGGAAGTTTGAAGAACTTTGAACACGCAACTTAAAACACAGTGGAAGTAATTGGTCAGGGAAGAAAGAAAGAGTGGGTGTAAGAGACATGCCTCGCACTTATCGATTTGCATTTAACATCGAGGGATAAAGACAGGATCAGCTATTGATTAAAAATAAAAAGAATAATAATAACATACAAACTCATTTTTCTTGGAAATGATAATCATAAAGATCGGATCGCTCGGTTCTTTGAAAATGCACTGTGAAGAATCTCTACAAATACACACATGCGTTAAGAATTGTCCGCACTTGATTGAGATTTTCTGTTAACTACATACACGAAAATTCTGATTAGTTTTTGCAGTGTGGTTGATTTCAATGGCATGGTAAATTCAATATCGATTGGCATTTTCTAGAAGTGGTATGAATGATGTATAGATGTTAACCAATGGAACAAAAATCTAAAATTTGGAGAACGTAATATGAATTCTTTCTATCACATATACCAAAAACAATAACAGTAAGGAGACGATAGGTTGAATACGTACACATGAATAGGAACCGGAACTCTCTGAAGTCCGTGCTCAGAATCGACTACTACACGCTTGCACGTGCGTACTTTCGTGCATATGAATCAGATAAACGAGAACCCTAAAGGATTTTCTATCAGTTAGAACAAGAAGACGGTGTAAGGGAAGGGGAGGAAGAAGGGAAAGAATAAAAAGAGGTTATCGACTCGTCTCATTGATTCTTTCTTGTCGGTATAAAAATAAATCTTAAGATATATTTGAAGGGGAAGAAAAATGCATATGTACACGGCTACCGAGGCTAGACAGACTCCTTTAAAACTGCAGAGATGAGAGCAAAATGAGGGAAAAAAAGGATACATGAAAGATGAATGAGCTTAAGAAATCTTCACATATTTACTACGAGGAAAAGATTTGTTTTATGGTTAGCAAATGCACTTAGAGGTACAAAGATGTGTTTTTTTGTACCTAATTTTTTTCATAGTCGTTGAAGAATTTTGTTTCTAATATGAAAACTGAATTTGAAAGTTCATCAATACTTTTAGAAATTTTCAGGAAAAATTGTGGTATTACACTGCAAAAAATGCCGAATTAATGAAAAATTGAGGTTGGAAGAATAGCTGAAAAGGTTAGGCGTCCAACTGTTTATAGAAACAAAACAAAAGTTCAAACTTACGAAATCTGACAACTGATCGGTGTTTATCTTCTTGAATTAACTTTTTGCAACTACAAAGATCGTTTGAAAAAAGTGTACTGCGTAAAAAAGTGTCTTTAACAGCTGAGTATTTTGTCATTCGATTACCAATTTGTTTCAACAAACGATTCAAACTTCAACAACTTATAATTCCGACTGCTTGACAATGCGATGAATCATTTTTGGCTTGGAGTCAAAATTTATTAGTTCAGAAATTGAACCACACGAGGGAAGGTAATCAAACTTTGATGGAATAACAAAGTCCGAATGTACTTATTCATTCACCCACTTCAAACATAATGAAATTTAATGCACTTGGATGAAATTCAGAGGGATAAATTCATTGTTAGATCAGAGGCTCTTAGTTTGTGCTGACCCTGATATTATAGAATCTAATATTTTTACAATTGCCACGTCCAGAGATATTCAAAGAATATTTCAGTACCAATGTAATAAGCTTTCAAAAATTTCTATGAGAAACTTCACGTAAATGTTCGGAAGTAATTACCACATACACACGTTGGGAATTTTCCATATTTTACCGGAAATTTACTGGAAACTTTCATATATATTTATCGGAAATTGATTTCTTTTTGCATGATCGGAACTTCAGTAAATATGAGATAGGAATTGTTATGAATATTAACACCGTAAATATGAATTGCCCTTGAGAAAGGAAAGTTAAAGATAAGCGTCAAATTATAATAAAATACAATAATATTCAATATACTAAACATTTGAACAAATCGATATACATCACTTCATTTCCAGACAGCTTCAACAATTTCAGATCTCGATCAGAAATTTCAGTACTTTTCCAAACATTATATTGTACCTTAGATTTCAAGGGGAGTTTCTTATCTAGCGACCCCAAAATAAGGTGATTTTCTCGGATTTTTTTTCAAGGGAGGGAGTAAATAAAGAACTCGGAGGTTTTCACACTTGTTGCTTGAGTCTTTAAGCACATGACAAATTTTTTCCAGTAAAAAATAATGCCATGGGAATTATTGATATGTGTTGAAACATATCCACCTAAAAAAAAAACAGTGATCAATCGAGCTATAGCTATAGCACTTGCAAAATGTATCAGAAATCGAAAATCCAAAAATTTTTATGAAATATATTACATTTGTTGGAGGTTGTACCAATATAACCAATGAAGAGTCCAAAATTGAAAAAATAACAGATATGCAAACTTTCGGCAGCGTTTTTTCAGCTTCTTTTCGCTGTTTATGGTGCTATAAGAAGAAAAAAAAGGCAAATGTCATCTTTATTTAGGTTCATCCTCCAACAAGTTCAATCCGCTTCAAAATTGAAAAGAAAAGAACGATCCTTTCAGTAGTTTTTGAGATATCGTGGAGCCAAATTTGAAAAACATGGTTTCGGGTCAATCCATGTGAAATAATCCAGAGTAGGTCGCTCAATATTTTTGAAATTTTTCATAAATTGTCAGTTGATTTGCCAGTATATCAAGAGTCAAAATGAATGGTTAACAAATTTTGAAACTTCTTGACTTTTTGTTTACGCGCATTTTTTGAAGCCCTTGCGAGCATGTTTTAATCAAAATAGTGCTTCACGAAATACCTCATAACTTTCTAAGTTTTGAAGATATCAAAATGATTCGAAATCCATTTTCTAGTTCGCTCCGAAATTTTGTGCTACCATTTAGTTCACCCTAGGATTTTTTCCTACCATCTAGTTCACTCTAGAATTTTTTGCTACCATCTAGTTCACTCTAGGATTTTTTTGCTACGATCTGGTCCACTACAGAATTTTTTGTTGAGATCTAGTCCACTGTACGATTATTTTGCTACCATCTAGTTCACTATAGAGTTTTTAACTACCATCTAGGTAAGTCTAGGATTCTTTCGAAACCATCTAGTTCATTCTAGGATTTTGTTGCTCCTATCTAGGTCACTTCAGAATTTTTTGCTAACATCTAGTCCACTGTAGGATCTCTGGGTAACATTTAGAATTTACTTGCTACCATTGAGTTCACTCTATAATTTTTTTGCTACCACCTAGTTCACTCTAGGATGCTATTCCTACCATCTAGTTCACTCTAGAATCTTTCGCTGACATCTGGGATTCATTTGCTACCATCTAACCAACTCCAGGATGTTTAGCTACCATCTAGTTCATTCTAGAACTTTCTGCTACCATCTAGTTCACTCTAGAACTTTCTGCTACCATCTAGTTCACTGTAGGATGCTGTTCCTACCATCGAGTTCCCTCGAGGATTTTTTTGCTTCCATCCAGTCAATTCTGGAATCTTTTGCTGCCATCTAGTTCAGGCTTCTTCCCCATGGACCAAAATTCTCAGCGGATTCTACAGGAATCCAATCGGATCTTCAGATTTCATTCCATCCCTCAGAAATTCTGGTCCATAGGAGGCCAGCTTAACTGTAGGATGTTTCGCTACCATCTATTCCACTCTAGAATCTTCTACTTCAATCTAGTTCGCTTCGGTATCCGTTTGCTACCATTTGGTGCACTCTAGGATTTATCTCGCAGGCTGGCCTTCCATAGACCAGAATTTCTAGGGAGCGGAACCAAATCTGAAGACCCAATTGGTCCGTGGATAGTAGAGTACTACCCATGAACCAATTGGATCTTTGGATATCGTTCCGTTCCCCGAAAATTGCGGTGCATAGCCTCCTGGCTAGCCACACAATCTAGTACACCCCAGGATTTTTCACTCCCATCTAGTCTACTTTAGGATTTTTTTGCCACCATACAATTCACTACAACGTGACCATGCAATGCGCAGAGACTGTGTATGAATTCTGCGCATCCTCGCGTTCCTCGCGTTAAGGGCATTCATCAGAGGCAAAGTTACTAGATCTCTCCCCCCAGTTTTCTCAACGATTAATGAATATAATCGATTTTAATGAGCAGGTGCATGTTCTTAGCATAACAAAGAAAGTGCAGCTACTCTTTATTTTTCATTTTATTTGTTCGTTTCTGAGAAAACTGGGGGGGGGGCGATTTTGGAATCTAGTAACTTTTTGGAAAGGTGGTGAATGCCGTTAAAGGCCCAAGCACACAAACGCATAAGCATAAGCGGAATGCGTAGAGATATTCTAACTTCTGCGCATTCGGATTATGCTTATGAGTTTGTGTACTCAGGCCTTTATGCTTCCGCGAGTTGTGTAGAAAGACCTTCATGCACGTTTGCGCGAAAGTTTGCCCCCTCCACTCTGGAAAACGTAGTAGATTACCACTGCTTGATAATATTCGAGTGCAAGAATTTTCAACGTTATATATACCTCATACGTGATTCAATATAATTTGTATATAAGTGATAAATTAATGAATATGAATTGAATTATACATATACATTACATGCATGACTTATACGGTATTGATATAGATGAAAACTATTGGGTATGGGAATAAGTTGCCGCCCTTTTTCAAGCAAAGTTGATTTTTATTCAAACAATGGATTATTACATAATGTTATTCAAAGTATGAACCATTGGAAGCGACCACTTTTGCCCATCTTTAAGGCAGCATACGGATTCCTCGGAGGAGAAAAGCAGGTTCTTTTGACTCGATCCATTCATTGAGCCATTTTTCAACACTTTCGTAAGAAGGAAACCGCTCTCCAGTAAGGGCTGATTGCATAGATCGAAATAGATGATAATCCGAAGGCGCAATGTCTGGGAAATACGGCGGGTGGGGCAAGATTCCCCAATTCACTCTTTTCAAATATATTTCAACAGGTTGAGCAACATGTGGCCTAGCATTATCATGCAGCAAGATAAATTTATCATGTCTACCGTCCCATTCCGGTCGTTTTTCTTTTAGAGCTCGGTTCAAACGTATTAGCTGTAGTCTGTAACGATCGCCAGTAATTGTTCCTGACGGTTCAAGAAGTTCATAATAAATGACACCTTTCTGATCCCACTAGATGCATAACATAATCTTTGAAACGCGGATATTTGTTTTCGGTGTCGATGGACCTGGTACACCTGGCAGCCCCCAACTTTTTCGACGCTTAGGGTTATCGTAATAGATCCATTTTTCATCGCCAGGGACAATACGATGCAGAAAATTCTTTCTTTTCTGCGGTTCAAGAAGTATCTCGCACGTTACCAAACGTCTCTCGATAACTCTCTCCTTTAGTTGATGCAGCACCCAATTACCTGCTTTTTGGACCATTCCCATCTTGTGTAAGCTTTTACCGACGGTCAACCTGTCAACACCCAACTCTTCAGACAACTCATCTAGGGTTCGACATGCATCTTCATTCGATAATTGCTTCAGTTCTACATCTTCGAATTTTTTCGGTGCCCCTCCGCGTTCTTTAACTTCGCATTGTAAGCTTATGGTGGTCACGCGTCAATATCTTATTCATCACGTGAAACAGATATTTATTGTGTGAGTTCACGGTGCTGTTGTTGTGGTTTTATTCATTAGAAAGTGTGTTCAATCAATTGTTTATCCAATTTATATAGCTCTCATTAGGAATGTTTAGTTGGAATTTTTTAGTTACAGTGACTATGGAAATTTCTCTCAATGTAACCTATGTGTACACGAACCCAAGATCAATTTCTGTCCGATTTTAAGCCAAGTTTTCGAGCTCGGGCTCTGATTGAAGCGAAGTTGAAACAATACCTATGCTTATCTGGGATAGTATATTACAAATGTCGAAGGACAAGCCATTTTCAAAGGAATAAATCTTTTGATTTTTCGTTTTTTCGATTTCATCAAGCTCAAAGTTTCAGCACAATTTTCTTCTGTATTCTGATAAAACTCATCATAATGAATGAATCCAACGGTGAGTGTTGGAACCAGCGAAAGCTCTCGGAATCCAATTTAACGATCCAAGCAGACAGGGAGAGAAACGAAGAGAAGAACATTGTTAATGGCACGGAGCGACCCAATGCTTGTCACAATGGAAACGATGGTGTAGAAATTCCACTTCGTAATTCAGGCACCATTAGATTAATTCATTACATTATCCTGAGGGAATTACAAGTTACACCCTCATGAGTACTTGCCGGATCAACAAATCTGTTTTTTTGTTCTTTTCTATAGGCAGATAACGATATACGAACTGAGATTGAATAAAATTCACTCTAGTTCCGATGTTAATTAGAGGAAATATTTTGACTTGTAAGTGCCATAAAACCATCCAAGTGTCCAAAAATTGAACAAAGAAAATCTCGATAAGGTTACTTAGAAAGGCTCACAAACTAACAGAATCTTTTTGATTTTTTTTTTCATGATCCAATAATAAGTTCTGAAGTCCACCCAAAAACCAATTTTTCTAAGGCGGCCATTAACACTGCATTGGCCACGTGCGGTCTGACAGATACAGGATTTCTTATTTTTGTCACAGCTGGTATGCGCATGCGTGGATTCACCTCCTCTTTTGTTTATTTCTCAAGCTTGTTACGGAGGTAATTTTAAGTCGTTCAAAAATTTTGGACTAGTAATGTTAAATACCTATTTTTATAAATAAATCAGGTCAATTGATAATGTTCAAACTAATCAATATTCTTTCCCGAATTGTATGTACCCCTTTACCACGAAATCTGAGAATAATATCACAGCTAAGTGTAAAAAACTGATCGTGTATCTCACAGATACGGCGCGAGAAAAAATGTCATTTTTTCCCGCGCGACTAATGCAGTGTTGAGAGTTGTTACCACCGGCTCATAGCTTTATATTTTTTCAAGAAAATTTCCCATAATATTCGTGAAATATTGTGACGTTTCGATATCTGCGACGCGTCGGTATATGGAGATACCACTTATCAAAAGCCCCCTATGATGCCTCCAGCTCGCCGGATTTCCAGAGTTCTTTGATATGAGGAGGGGAACGCGGGCCACAGATCAGTAGATCAAGACTCGAATTTAAGGTTTAGATTCATGTATCTTTATTACATAAACTACGTCGAATTGACGAAACTGCTCAAGAAACTTGTTCGTTATAATAATCAATCTTAATACTACATAAAAGTTTAATTGTCACAAAGCCGAAAGTTAAAACATTACATGAGATTATCAATTAAATAATCCTATTAGTCCGCACTTGCTATTCAATTACCTCTAATATGTGTGCACACGAGGTTTATGACGTATGACGCGCGAGCGTGTTTCTAGATCGTCCGGGATCTAATGGAAATAACCGTAATTCTAGGTGAATCCAACGGAATATGGCGGAATATGATTTCAACGAGTTAGGCAACTTGCCTTTAGCGGTAATCTTTCGGAGAATGGCCAAATGAGTGTAGCCCTGATGGTAAACAGCCATAAGAGGGTGGCTCTAGCAGAATTCAGCCGTGAGAAGGTGGGTCTAACGGAATTTAATCTATGGTGGAGGTCTTAAAATCTAAGATTTCGCGATGAAACACGCCGAAATCGTGAACAAATGCGATCACACAGTGACTGGACAGTCTCGACTTCTATGTTAATTAAAGATGATCACCAGGAGGTGACACCAGTTGGCGGTTTCAAAGCGGAAGAAGTCGAGAAGTGATGATTCTCCTCTGCTACCTATATTATAACATGCCAAGAATAAACTCCACCGTGGGAAACACTAGCGAACCTATCGGATCTCGAAGGTGGTCGCCACCGTATGGGTATGTCTCTTCCTACTCTCTTCCTTCCCTATGTTATTCGCGCGCTTGCGCAATGCGTTCAAAAATCCAAGATGGTCGCCCGTATTTGTTTAATATCTGTGACTTCGATGTGCAGATAACCGCGGATCGGGTTTGTCTCTATAGTAAGTTTCTATTTTCTCACCTATTTTCTTACTATACTATCTATAATTATTAATTAATATGTTCATCTTATTATTTTCAGGTAACTATGCAACGAGGTGCCCGAGTTATTCGAATGGGTAAGGCTGTATTGTTCCTCTCTTTCTTTATTAAATACACGATATCCATCAACTTCTTACTTCCAGGTATTTGTCGTCTCATTCATATGAGGCAGTCGAGATATGTCCCCAGGTAGCATTGCTCGCGCAATGCAATCAAGGTAAGGGATATCCCAGACAGCACCACGTTCCCTGGACGTTTTTAAAACGTTCTAGGAATCTTTTTAACACGGTCGGACGTTCTTAGAACGTTTTGGAAACCTCCGAGTGCTGTTAGGGATCGTGCCTCTTTCATAGTTATTCTATTAGTATTAATCGAATTCATCTTATAGAGGTTCAAGTTATGACGAGGAACGTCACAATATCACTTCATAACACCTCATTAAAATAAATTCAATCATATTAACTGTTTATAAACAAAAAATCATAAAAATATGCTGTTTTTTGACCGAATTCACCGTAACCCCCTCCCCCTTCCTCAAGATCCTTCGTGTTATACTGACTGGTTTTTTGCCAGCATTCCGGTTCTGTATCCACGGGTGCGGAAAAATTCTTCTTTCAAATATGCCACGCAACAATGGAAATACATTCTTCAAAATGAACTTTCTACAGGAAGATGTCGGAAAATCCGATGTTACAGCATTGTGATCCTACAAAATTCATATCCTACACAGACAATTTTATTGTGAAATGGCGAATTGTTGAATCCTACAGAGTTATTGGAATAATCTGATTATGAAATATCAAAATGTTATTCATTTTATAGAGATCGGACACTGTGAAAAATTGTATGAAATTTCATAACTTTTTAAATCACATTCCTGAGTGAAATTTCAAATTCTTGATATTCGAATTCAAAATCAATTTACAAGTAAGGCAAATGGGGTGAGAAGACCCACTTTCCCGCTTCTCTACAGCATGAAATAATACATCAAACCTCGTTCACATAAGAAAAATATGGAGATTCAATTACAATCTTTAAATTTCCCTTGAGTAAATGAGGTTTGATGTATTATTCCGTGCTTTAGTGGAGCGGGAAAGTGCGTCATCTTACCATGATTCACTCTAATTGGATTTTCAAATGTTTACTATATTATATGACATATGTATGTATATTTTGGTGACTGAGAGACCTGTGTTGAACAATTCGTCAAACTTGGCCCAGGCTTGGGAATGATAAGATCAGCACGAGCTTGGGCCAGTGGTTTTGCCAGGCCCGGTCCAATTCATTTACCAAGCATCAACCAATGCTTCTTTGATCGCAGATATGGATGAAAAAAGTATTTGATTCATATTTCAGTCCATGACTTTCTCCCTCAGAATACCGTAAACGAATTATCTTAAAACGATAGAAAAAATGTGACAAGACTGGGACAAGCTTGTATGATCATTGGAAAATTTGCGTTCTTTGATATTTTAATGAATTTTGATTCTATTGTTGAATTATGCTCAAACTAAACCAATAAGATCTCACTGAAATACCATAACATAAATCTTATAATGATCTGATCCCGTACGGAATCCAACATTGGAATCCCCCGAGTCACCCGACTCGTATGACTATAGTGTGTAGGATTAATAATGGCAGGAAGATCGGGCCAGCCCTGGCCCGATGGTTATCCACAAGTCTTCAGCCATTGGAAATTCAAAATTCAGTCAATATCTATAAACATTGTGCCACTCAATGGCAATGGGCAATTGTGTGGGCAATATTGGCAAAATTGTTCTCAACGAATGCTCGATTTTGATACTTGTGCCAAGCTTGTACCAACTGTAGTGACCATTTCAAAAATATTAACAAATGTACCATGACTGACTATCTATTGGGAACAACGGGACAATCATGGAACAATATTGGGCCAATTGTTCTTCACGAAAGTTAAGTTTGTTTCTGACACATGTGCCAACCTTAGGACAAGCTTGGGTTTTTTTCAGTCTTGACAATACCTGCATGGGATAATTTTCTCCGTGTATTGTGGAAACTAAAATTATCCAATCCCATGGGATTTCAATTCTACAAAGCCCGAACCCTACAGAAATGGAAGGATTATGGAATATTGATATTATTGATTCTAAAAGAATCGAATTCTATGGAAATACAACCCCCGAGTAAAGATTCGACTTCACAGAATGGAAGGAAAAACTCGCATTATCAACTTTCACGTAAAATACGGTGAATTACAATATGATAGACATTTTTCTCTACACGTGGGCACTAAAAATTCATTATAAATAGAAATTTTCTAGTCTCACGGTACCAGAGAATTTATGTTTTTTTTCCAATTGAATGCATAAATGTGTTATAAAAATACATGAAATTTGAAGAAACTATTGACACTATTGTGTATCTTCAATTACCTTTCCAACTCCACTCATGATATTCTCATTTTATTTCATGAGTTTCGAATACCTTTATAAAATCAAGTAATCAGATATCATATCTCTACAACATCTACTTCACTCACATTACATTGCACAAAAATACATCACACATCGATCGTATAAAAACACTTCAGATCATTCGAATGTGTTTAATTAAAATTGTATGGTTCGTTATACTCAATTTACAAGAATACAATAATATTATGAACTTCATGAAGATGTTGATTGTTACAAAGTCCATAAATATGAAGGAAAACATATTTTTCTACTTATTTTTGCTCACTCGTTGCAAGATAACGAGAACCTTTATAAGGGCTAAACAGTTCTTTTATCTTCAAAACGGGAATTTTAACATGAAAATATTGTTCTGAATTCACGAAAAAATTTTTGTTTCGTGTCTGTATGGCTGTCAAGACATTCTCTCTAAATCTGAATCAGTTGAATAGTCACTGATTCTGCAGTTGAATGTTATTTTCACTGATTAAAATTAGTCATATTTCACAATGAAAATCAGTCAATATTCACTTATTCACAGTGCATATGCACTGATTTGCAGTGGTGTACTTATCACTACAATGCACTGGAATTCCACTGATTCGGTTTAAGAGAGCCCGTATGGAAATATTTCGCTGAAAAATGTCTGCAAAACTATGAAAAATCTCTGAAAAAAAATGAAAAACCTCTGAGAAACTCTGACAAACTCTGAGAATCTCTGAAATTTTGATGAGAAATCTAATATTTTTGGGACATTCTTTACAGACTTTTTTCAGACTTTTTTCAGAGTTTCTCAGAGTTTCTTCATACTTTTTCAGAGAAATAGTAACGAAATTGCACTCTGAAAAAATACTGACAAAACTCTAATAAATTGTTGAGATTTTTCTGATTATTGAAAAATCCTGATATTCAATAAATACATTCATATGCCGTATTCAAATATCATGTGTGAAAAAGTGTTTGACAATTTTTTAATTTTTTTCTAAAAGTCAGAAAAATGTTAGCAATCCATCAGAGTTTTGTCAGAGTTTTTTCAGAGTGCAATTTCGTTACTATTTCTCTGAAAAAGAATGAAAAAACTCTGAGAAACTCTGAAAAAAGTCTGAAAAAAGTCTGTAAAGAATGTCCCAAAAATATTAGATTTCTCATCAAAATTTCAGAGATTCTCAGAGTTTGTCAGAGTTTCTCAGAGGTTTTTCATTTTTTTCCAGAAATTTTTCATAGTTTTACAGACATTTTTCAGCGAAATATTTCCATACGGGAGTTGTAAACGCGAGTATCTTTGTTCTAATATTGCGATTGTTATGAAATGTTCATCACAGTCGTTGACAGAAATTATAGCAGTCCCATATAAGTTTCAGCCTGATTCATTCAGGAGAACTAGATCTGATGAGCAAGAGAAAATGCCCTAGGTAATGGAACGTTCTTATCCAGCGATCCCGAAATATGGTGATTTTCTCGAATTTTTTTTTCATGGAAGGAAGTAAATGAAGGACTCGGGAGTTTTCACACTTGTTAATTGAGTCTTTTAGTACATAAAAACATATTTTTCAGTCAAAAATAATGCTATGGGAATTGTTGATACGTGTTGAAACATAACCACCTAAAAAAATAGTGATCAATCGGGCGCCATTATATTATACTTATATTATATATTACATAACAAATATATGTATTTGTTGGAGGTTGTACCGATAAAACCAATGAGAAGTCCAAGTTTGAAAAAAATGACGGACATGCAAACTTTTGGTATCGTTTTTTCACCTTTTTTCGCTTTTTAAAGTGCTATAGAAAGAAAAAAAGGCGAATGTCATCTCTATTTAGGTTTATCCTCCAATAAATTCAATCAGCTTCAAAATAAGCAAAAACAAAGAGCGATCCGTTCAGTAGTTTTTGAGATATTGTGGAGCCAAACTTGAAAAACATGGTTTCGAAAAAAACGCCTCTGAAGTTTAGGGATACGAATCCTTTAACTTGAGAAAATTTTGTTCGTGTACTTCAAGACCCATTTTATGAGTTTCAAATAACTCGAACTCTTCATTTACTTCTTTCTTAAGAAAAAAAAATTCGAGAAAATCATCTTATTTCAGAATTCGCTTGATGAGAATCTCCCCTTAAAGAACCCCATTGAGACGCAGAAAATGGATTCAAACCCACTAAAAATTGATTCTCGAAGGGTCTGAATCTGTTTTATGAATCGGAATCAATGAGATTCTTCAACCACACTGTAAAAAATCGGGCGGTGTTAGAAAAAGCCCACCCCGAATGGTGTTGTTTCAACACCTCAGGGTGTTATTTTGACACCGCATGGTGTCATTCTAACACCATTTGGAGTTATTCTAACACCGAATTTCGGGGTGGACTTTTATAGAATCCGCCCGGTGTTAATTCCAACACCGCTTTTCTTACAGTGCATGGGGTGACTAGAAGTGCACATTTGTTACGAAAGCGCATGACTATCTTCTCTTCCAATTATCACAATGAAATTTTATACGGATTCTGAAAATCTTACAGAATTTATGAATCAGACTTTGAACTTGACGTTTTGTTCAAGCCCAATCTTAGAGACAAAATACAATTCACGCTCTGAAGAGTAATATTAATATTCGAGTGTGAAAAAACATGTCTAGTGTCATGATGTTGCTGAAGTTTGAATCGTTTATTAAAACCAATTTTTTTTCGAACAAGAAATATTAAGTTGCCAAAGACCCAAAATCTTGCAGTACTTTCTTTCAGCGATATTTCCAGTTCCGAACAGTTAATTGAAAAAAATGAATAACGATGATTCCATCAGATTCTGTGGGTTCCAATTTTCGTTTTATTTCTATAAACGAGCCAAACTTCAGCACAAAAAGGATTTCATTTTTTCTACTAAAAATAATCTTCATCTAAATCCCGTCGTACTTGGAAACGATATATCGAATAGAATCTTTTGAATAGGATTTTTATAATTTTCTGTTCCAAGTAAAGGGCTCCTTGACTCGGTTTCGAATTGGATTCTAAGAAAACTTGTTATGTCATTCAAGTGACATCATTATTGAATAAAGTTGTGAAACTTTTACTATGGCATTGATTTTATTCCATAATAACAAAGTATTATCGCATATAACCCAAGGAATATTTGATTAATTAATTCTCAACAGTATAGTTATTCAATTGATTTGAATTTGATGAAATATGTGTCACACATCCGATAAAGAGTAAGTAATAATGAAATATATCAGAATTATTGAAAATTCAACGGGGATTGAATATCCCTGGGAAAAGCAAATGACAGAAACCGACTGGAAGGGTAAAAAACTGCATAGAAACAGATAGTAATAGATAAACTCTGAATCGTTTTCTATGAGATTTTGTACTTTTTAAATCATCTTTTATGGTTTACTAAAACCTGGGATCAGTTCGACTCCATATATGTGATAAATGTGATTCGCAAATTGGATAAATAAATGATTACGAATTGTCTGAATCATTTTCAATGCTCAGAATATATTAAAAATGTTGTTGAATCGGGAAGTGCAGTATCCTTGCAAAGCCAACTATGACTTAAATAGAAATAAAAACTCAAATATCTCAAATTAAGTAGTATAAATTTTGATTTCGATCAAATATTTCGTGATTTTATTGCAAATTTTTGCAATACACAAAAAAAAGGTTTAATTTCCATTTGATTTTTGAGGTTATTCAGTGCAAAGTATTTGAATAACAATGATTGAACAGGATATTGACCATAAAAATATTCTTCGATTATAAACTAATATCCAGAACTACAGTACTCTGATCACATTATCGGTGATTATAGACAAAAAACCGATGCAAATCAAATCCCAGAGATTTTATATTCGCTGATATTTTATATATAACCTATACTTCTATTCGTTAAAAAAGAGTTATGATCAATAACTGAGATAAAATCTTAATTTATAATCAAAGGGTTATGTATTATAAGTATGTAAGGGAAAAACCGGTGTATCCAAGCATCAATTTCGTCCAGTACATCCGACTTTAACGTTGGAAGTAAAGGAAATTGTACGACGAAATGTACTGAGTCACAAGCTTTGATCATTCGAGAACAAGTTGAAATGTAATTACTCACCCCTTGAAGAAGGATATTCTGGAAAATCCTTGGGGGGGAAAAAAGTAATCTTGAATCACTCACACGACACTTGACTCGTCTAAACCGGTCACCACTACGCCTGTTTGTACTCGACGTAAACTCGTCTTTGAGGTAACTACAGTCATCTATCGGTTTGAATTTGGAACTACAATGGTGCTTATCATGAGAGGGAAACTCGATGTTTTAGAGAATATTGTTGTTCAAAAATTATCAATGAAAACATGATTCTTTCGATATAATGAAGACATTAATAATTCAAATCGGAAATTAATTTATTATTGAGACAAAAATTATCAAAAATATTCCACAGAATTTTATTTATGAACAGAAAATTACATTGAATTTGTTTATCAACTTTTATAGATTTATAGAGAAACTTTTTCATCAAAAAATGGATACAGTTTTGAAATTTCAATCATAATAGTAGATGAGCAAAGACAGAGATTTATATTCCGAGAGTATTGTAAAACACACTCGAAATTAATTGACATTCAAAATAGATTAATTTTATGAAGTAAATCCAAGTCTCATCGTCTGTAAATACTGATTCTACGCATCACATTATTAGAGTTCTATAATGATATGATTTGGAAGCATAATTTGGAGTTTGAATTATAAACATTGTTCATGATTTTTCAAACTGTAAACTGTTCAAAAACTTCAATTAAAGACCTTAGCAACAAAACCCGTGACAAGGGTTGAGGCCACGCACAGATACATTATAAGAACAACATAATTCATCAGAGTTTTCAATACAAATTTAATGGAAATACATATAAACTGTTTTTATATTCAACAATAGATTTATTTTTGTACAATTGTTTCCAAAGTACTTATGAAGGTTTCCAATTCGTCTTTGTTCAATTCTAAATTAAGTTTTTCTTCTGTTTCTGCATCAGCTAACAACAAATCCACTTGGAGTAAGGGTTCTCTCAGAGCGGCTAATTTACTGGAACCAATCACTAACTGTAAGTAGTAAAAGGAAGGAGTTAATTGAAAGTTAAGTTAAGTTAGGAAAAGTTAATTAAGGTAACAATAATAAACATTCAAGTCAATTTGGCTTTACGAAAACATTGAGTTGTTTAAATAAATTCTAATGGATAGCATAAAATGTATTCAGAATTGAAGAATAGCTGTGACCTTAGATCAAGCAAAACATTTAAAAATGTAGAGTTATTTCAATGGCCATTACTCAGCGATTTATTGAGAAATTCTATTATAATTAATTTTACAATACATTTGCAATCACACGAAGAGTTGAACCGATGACCCATTCATTCATTTCATATCATTTGTGGAATCAATTGGATCAAAATTTGTCCTCTTGAAATTGAATCAAAGCAAAACTAATATATACTAAAGCAAAACTGCATATGATTCATATGAATACCTTCAATCTCCAGTCAAAATCGATCACAGTCAATTGCTGTTTCTTTGAGTAATTTTTAATTATAGCTTCTGTAAGATGCTCTCTTCTTATTCTCAAACATGTCATAATGTCCTGTTGAACACATTCCGGCAATTCATGAAACTCTTGTGGCATCTGAAATTCAAAGAAATTGAAAATGCAAAGAGCATATAGGATAAGAATCTAATTAGTATTCAATAAAATTTGTCATTCACCTTATCTTCCGAGACATATAACGAAATAGGATTTTGTAATATAGATGATAAAAATTTATAAGCTGCATCATATTCTTCTTTAGTCCAATTTAAACTGTTATTGAATTTATGATACGATGGACCTGGGTAACCACATATTCCATCCGCACATGCATGCAAGAACTGTGAAAAATGATCGAATTGAATGTTGAAATTAAAAGATTCAAGATATCGATATGTACCTCTTTTAGTACGTCACTTTTGTCTGTGCTAAATAGAGTGCTGTTCAATGACTGAAGGGATTCCATGATCATGTCTTGGTATTTTCATTCGAATTTGTACATCATATGGATTTAGATTGTCGAAATTGAATAAATCCCCACACAAAAGGTCTTTTCATCAGTTTCTAACCTTCCTTGATGGAAATTCCAATTTTGAGAGTTTTTCAGAAACGCTTAGAATATTTTCAGAATTATTATGAATTTTATAGAGACTTGCAGAAATTCACAGAGAATGTTCGAATTTTTAGAGTTTTTCAGAGATTCTCAGAGAAATATTTCCATCAGGGTTGTCAAAGATGAATGTAAATTTTGGATCAAACAAACTTTTGGACACACAATTTTTGTAACTTTGAAAATTATTATCGTTGATCATTTACGCATTTGTTTGTTATTGTATTATTCAATTTCCATGATCTGATACGATTTCATGAATTTGAAAGAACGAAAACAATTCTCAATGCATTGTTTTTGTTTACCAGATGGCTGTTCAATTCTGTGATGTCATTTAACGCCATCTGCTGAGAAAACGTTGAAGTATATAAAACATATACCGAGTACCGAGCTTTGGAGATTCAGAAATTTATATCAGTTGATTATGAGAAATGAAATCAATGGTTTGAATAATTTTGTGATAAATAGCGAATGAGTAGATGAATCGAATCTGAAGAATTTCAAGTTTTGATTTTGATCTTCTTCGATATATGAGGTAAGCGGGAGACATCTATTGATCTTATACTAAAGGTAAATCAGAAGTCTAGAATTTTTCATGGGAGTTCAGTTGGTATGATAAGAATGACTACGAAAGCAAGCAATGTGCAATGGTAATAGTTCACGTGAAAACACGTAGGTGTCAATATGTTGACTATCATGAGCTGAGGATTTCATAGAATTTAATAAGAACATTTGGGAAGCTTGACATGTCATTGAATTTAGTGATACACAACAAACACAACGTCGAATACACTGATTACAGATTGAAACGAAGACGCTATTCACGTTCATACGTATATTCTGTTGTGTTTGTGTAAGTAGAATTATACTGAAAAAAAAACTAGTGAAGCCAACCCCGCAGCGAGGTTGAATATGGATGCTTCTGACATTTGTGTAAATTTTGCAAATTGTACAAACTTCAATACAATTGTCCTTATTCTTCTTATTGAGTTTGCAAAATTTGTACAAATGCCGGAAGCATCCTATGACGAACCTCGTTGTGTGGTGGCTCTTAGAGAAATTTACTTCATTCTGTGATACGTTTCTTTTCATTCAAGTGAAATTCATTCTTATTGGGTCATCTGTGGAGAAAGGAATATTGTATAGGGAAATAGTAAACAACTTCACAACACCCCATTGTTTTTTCACCGTCTTCGAAAAGCTTTGGAAAGAAAACCGTAGGGGGTTGTGAAGTTGTAAACTATTCCACTATATAATAATATATCTTGTCTGTATCGGTGATCCAATGACACTGGATTTCACTACATTACCCGAGTAAAGATAAGGGAACGTACCCCTGATCAACACGCTTCATTTTCCTTCCTATTTTTTGGAGATGCAAAATTCATTGGAGAAAAAATGAAGCGTTCAAAATGGCGTAAATTTTCGTAAAAGTGAGTCAACTGAATATCGATCGAAATAATTGAACATGAATTTACTTCAATCGATATGCAGTTGAGAATCCAGGCCCGAGGGGATCAATTGACGGGCCCCAAATATGCGTAGATATCATCTCTGAACCCTATTACTTGGGTAACTGAGAGCGGAAATCGAGGCCCTCAAGAGACTCCGGGGCAGGGATGGGCAGCCAGGAGTACTTCAGTGGAAAGTACTTTTTGTCTTGACTAAAATATGTTTATATGGGCTGAACAAGAAGTGCCCCTCACTGAAAATACCCTGGGAGTACAAAAATGCCCATCTCTGCTTTGGCTGGTAACAGTGCCGGATTGATCCATGGTGGGGCCCTTAGGCAGAATTTCGTGGGGGGCCCATGCATTTCCAACCTAGCTGCACGGAGAAAAAGGTATCTTGAAAAATCTCATAATTTATGGAGTTTTGGCGTTGGTCTAACCCAAGTCAAAATATTTACGTGAAGATAACTGTAAAAGTACCATAATGGCTGGGACTTTTATGAGGAAGGTACCATACTTCTTTATAAAAGTCCAAGAAATTATGGGGCTTTTAAAGGTTCGTTCACGTAAATATTTTGACTCGGGTCAGACCAACGCCAAAAATCCATAAATTATGGTATTTTTCAAGATATCTGTTTTCTCAGTGTGTTTCAACTGAAAACCCTTACTCGAGAGCTCTTTACATTCGGACGAATCGAGAGGTTCAGTAATTTGAATTTCAAATAGTGTAACTTTCTTAATCAATTCCATAGAAAGTAAGTGATATGGAATGAAATTCCGAAAAATGAAAAAACGTACTGATATTGAAAAAAGTGTTGAAGTTCAATTCTTCTCAATACTATTTTCACTGTAAGTACTAGAGATGATACTATTTTTTTAATCAGAAGTGTTATTTTTCTTTATAAAAGAAATAATATCGATCGAGCCAATTCAAATACTCATTGCAAAAATAATACGCCCAGGGAACGTTACCCTGATGGGGAAATTTACGGATTTTCACAGAAGAGTCTTTAAGAAGATTTCAGAGGTGTTCATAGTTTTTCAAACAAATCTAGAGTTCTTCACATTGAGACAACGCCAGGTTTGGATTTTTGGTAGCTACAGAAAGAATCACTGACTTCATGTCAAACATAGCGTTTTCTGAGTGTATTCAGAAGTATTATATTCCAATACTTTTAAATACATTTTGTTTACTGGAAAGTGTTCGATTCCTTTGATGTTCAAAACTGTTCCCGCAGTAAGTATGTGAGCAAGATTATTTTTTTCATAAGGATTGAGAAATTGAAATTCCGATTTTTGTAGAACCTGATCGATGAGTGGGGGCCCCTAGGCGGCGCCTAGTCCGCCTTTATGGTAAATCCGGCCCTGGCTGGTAGCCAGAGTTGCCAGGTTGAGGAGATTTCCAAGCTCTAATGAGATCGAATACATCGATTATACACTGTGGTTTTTAGGTGTATTTTTGAATTTTCCAGTTCGTTCCAAGAACGTTCATACTAGATTCCAAATTCGAATGCTACTACGAAGAATTCGAGATATATATTTTGGAACGAACTCGTATGTTTACGTACACTATGCACGTTTACAGAACATTCGAAAAGTTCTGATGCCACTTTGGCCCGTATATGATCTTTCCAATAATATGTAATGTTTGAATGCATTCATGACAGCAATACGATCAGAATTATTAACACACCACCTATAAGCACTTCTTTTCTGTATCTTTATAAGAACCTAGTCCTTGGATCAATCGCAAGTCACTTGATTATTCATCGAGAAAACCTAAGTTCGATTCCAGCTGCGGAAACGGTAATGTTACGGTCCGTTCCAAAACCTGATTACAATATGACCGACAAGACCTGTATATTATTATGGTAATTTTAGGGCCCCCTCTGTAAAAGGGACCAAAAATATTGTCCATCGGAACGGTCATTTTTTTGTCGTCCCTGGAGAAACAATTTCTCATAATTTCTCATATTTTTTCATCATTTTTTTTCCATCATTTTCTCATAAAATCCCATAATTTCTCAAGGATTTGGAACATCATTATGAGATATAATGTTTTCTTAATTTTCCATAATTTTCTCATAAAATTTTCATATTTCCTCATAATTTTTGCATAAAATTCCATAATTTCTGAAGGAGTTTGAACACTCTTATGAGAAATGCTTTTTTCATCATTTTTCGTACTTTTTCATAATCCTCATACTACTTGATAGATTCTCATAATTTTTCATAACTTCTCATGATTTTGAATGAAATCTCGCCATTTTTCAGAAAAAGACGTGCTGATATAAAAAAAACAATGCGCTTCTAAAATTTCCAAATTTTTTATAATCTCTCCAAAACATATGTTCATCAAATCACATAAGATTTATCATTTATTTTTTTGATAAGATGCTATGGAACCTTCCGAAGTAGCCAATCCAAGTGATCCGGATCACTTTTCAACCAATCAAAAAGCTTGAAAATTAATCCGGATCACTTGGATCAGTAACTTCAGTATGTTTTCATACACGAAGAAAAAGGTATCTTGAAAAATCCCATAATTTATGGAGTTTTGGCGTTGGTCTAACCCGAGTCAAAATATTTACGTGAAGATAACTCTAAAAGTAACATAATGGCTGGGACTTTTATGAGGAAGGTACCATACTTCTTTATAAAAGTCCAAGAAATTATGGGACTTTTAAAGGTTCGTTCACGTAAATATTTTGATTCGGGTCAGACCAACGCCAAAAATCCATAAATTATGGTATTTTTCAAGATATCTGTTTTCTCAGTGTATGTGTTGATATTTCATATTATCCTTCTCGTCTTTACGAATAAGAGAAGAAACTGTATGAAATTTTTAAGAAATTAAGACATATATGCAAGTTTTTTGAAAAATCAGAAAATTATATGATGATACACTTTTATTTATGAATAATTGTAACTTTTTTGGTCAGAAATTATGAGTTTCTATGAAAAATTATGACTTTTTATGTAAAACCATACCTCATAATCATCATTAGATTTATGAAAAATTTTCTGTAATTTTATGAGAAATTATGAAAATGTATGAAATAATATGATTCCATTTAAGAAAAATTATGATTTATTATGAGAAAACATTTCTCATACTAAATGTTCCAATTCCTTAAGAAATTATGAAAATTTATGACATTTATGAAAATATATGAGAAATTATAAGAAATATAAAGAAATACTGACATTATGTAAAACTTTTTCGCCAGGGGTTATCAAATCCTGACCGCAATATGACTAGAAAATTGCTTCCTCTCCCGGTAATCATTTCAGTTTTCCACTCCTAATGTGACCGATTAATTTGAAAATTAATTCAAAAGAAATCTGATTATCAAGAAATACATTCAAAACTCATCAGAGGACAAAGTTCTGACACTCAGATCTTGTTAGTTAAATTCATGGACGACTCCAGAATATAAATGCATCGCTCAATCAGTCCCGGACTTGAAATATGTATACATGACGCCACTAACAATTAATTCATATGATCTCTATAAAGTATCAATTGTTCCCCCCTACGTTTTAAATAATTAAAAACAGCACTCCTTCTTCGTCCTTCAATATTGTCAAAATATTAGTTGCATCATACAATTTTGATGTGGAATAATTTTTCTCGATTTTCTCCGTTCGAACGAATTTGAAGTTAACAACTTTTTTGCCTAGGACGGCAAACTCCTCCTCTACTATATGGTATCAAAAGTATTCCTCATCATTTGAGAGGATACATCTTTGTAGTGAGAGAATTTTCATTCGTTCGATTTTCATTTATTCAAAATACTCTCAATCGCAGAAGCACACCTTGCTAAAAATGCCAGGCAGAACCAGACAGAAAATTGTTATCAGCCTTTGAACGGTTTCTTTCCCAGGTAATTCAGGCAAAAACTGACAACCTTTCTACCAGATTTGGTCCGGAATTAACAACTCGGAATATCTTGTCAAAAATTGACAGAAATTTTTTGGGACGATTCTGTTTGGAATTCACAGACTGTGATATTCAGTCAAAAACTTACGGAGATTTTCCTGCCAGGTTTTGATAGGATGTTGGAATTCAGTGATTCCAGACCAAATCGGGTAGAAAATTAGTCAGTTTTTGCCTGAATTACCCGGGAAAAAAACCGTTCAAAGCTTGATAACAATTTTCTGTCTGGTTCTGCCTGGAATTTTTTGCAGGGTGTGCTTCTGCGATTGAGAGTATTTTGAATAAATGAAAATCGAACGAATGAAAATTCTCTCACCACAAAGATGTATCCTCTCAAATAAAGAGGAATACTTTTGATACCATATAGTAGAGGAGAAGTTGCATACTGCCGTCCTAAGCAAAAAAGTTGTTGACTTCAAATTCGTTCGAACGGGGAAAATCGAGAAAAATTATTCCACATCAAAATTGTATGATGCAACTAATAATATTTTGACAATATTGAAGGACGAAGAAGGACCGTTGAACTCAATATTATACTGGAATGAGCACTCTCTGCTTTTTCTATAGTATCGACCGGTCAGAGAGAGAGAGAGAGAGAGAGATCAATATTTTGGGTGATGGTTTCTCTTTCTAATAAATGCATTTTAGAGAGAGAAAGGAAATATTTTGGGAGTGTCTTATTCTCTCTTGCTCATGCAATACACTATACCACTCTCACCGCGCTAATCTAGGGAGTGCTCATTCCAGTATGTATACAGTTCAATGGACCGGACTCACGGTTTTCTTCCTTGGTAAATTGGCTCCGGGCTGAAGGAGTTTACAAATCAAGGGAACCCTAACTCCGAAGAGATTTTTTTCAAATAGTACGAGATATTCGCTCCTCACTGATTTTACCGAACGAAAAACCCGTAACTCAAATTACGATTTTTTCGTCTGGCAAAGTGGTGACGTATTCGATGGTTCTTTTCATTTTTATGTCAGTTACGGCTTTTTTCTGATGATTGTCTAATTTTCAACTCGTCTTCAGAGAAGAAAAGTGTTTATCATGCAAAAATTAGGAGCGATAATTAATTTCTATCAACACAGTTAAACGCGCCTTGCTTCCCTGAATCGAATGATATAAAAAACTCATTTTCGAAAAAAATTGAGCCAACAACTTTTTGCCTGGTACGGCAGCATAAAAATGAGAGGCATATTCGTATTTTGTGAATCCTTTTTCGGTGTAGATGTTCTTATTTCACCCCCATATGGGAGATGATTTACTATTCCCGCTAATTGAATTAAACAACAGAATTGAACGTGATTATATTTCGTTGGGGAATTCGATCCAAATTCTGATATTCAATTACTGACATGACATAAATTGATAGAATTGATTATGACGTAATCCCCGAATCTCAAGTTATCCGACTTGAGTAGTCATTCATGTGTAGTATACAATACATATTGTAGCATAAGTTTGATGGATCGGTCAGCCTCATCTACTGGAAATAGCCTCTTGTATTGTAACTAGATTCAACTTAGTTAACGAAGTTTCTCAGATCCCATGGAAATTATACAGTAACCAGATTTACCGAAAGATGAACTATCATGGTCAGAAATGATATACCAAAGAGAAATGTGCACAGAGGGACTATTGTTTCACACGTTTGTACAAAGAGAGAAATGTTTATTAAAAATATGGATAGCAACAAATTATATAATGAAACTCACAAGATAACTTTATTACTACCCTCATTTTTATCATACATTTCTCTCTGTGTATGCAAGAGGAATTTTTTATCGCGTTATTTTTTTCATTGTTCTTTCCATTCTTGAGGAAAAAAAAGAATAAAGAAAAAACAGAAACCAAAGCGTTTGTAAGAGGTCACAAGTGTTTCACAAATGATATGTAAAATCAACATCGCTCAAATTGTTGATTACCTTCAATGAAAATTGTCTTATACGCGAAGGGATGATAGCAGTGATAATTCTTTGATTTTCCTCCAATATTTTCTGTTTCTTAAAACGAAATCCCTCTCTGGAATGAAAAGGGGAAACAATGAAAAAAGAACAAGAGAAATATAAAATAATTAGAAAAATTCATGCCGAAAGTTTGCCTCTCAGTTCTCTTTTGGAGAATAGAGGAAAAATTGTGAAAATATTTGGAGAAAAGAACGATATTTTTCTTTTGATTAATGAACAACAGTGCAGAAATAAAATAATCGTGTTTTGATGAATGGGAAGCAAAATCGTTCCTTAGAATTGGAGGAAAAATGGATTCCAAGTGTTTCTCATCTGTGTTTTTCAACGCACATAGTTTCAGGAAATGATTTTTGTTATTATTATTGAAATCCCTTGTGATCGTGTATTGGATCAACTCTACGGTATACACAGGAGACAGGACAGCGTGTATTTGCACATCTATTCTGTTATTTCAGCATTCAACCCTTGGATTGTTTGAACAGTTTCTCATTACCATCTTTCATGCGAATCGACTGGCATGGATACTATTACGCTTTGTTATTACGTAGGAAATAATACATGCAACTAATGATGCCTCTCGAGTTAGTAAGAGTAAGTCTCTACTACCCACGGTGTGAATATCTCACGTCGTTTGACAATGAGACATATCCACTGAATCAGTGAAAGGCGATGTATATCACTGATCATTTGCTAAGGGTAATCAACGTGTGTACGGCTCTTGTGATGTGGCTCGACTCAAATCAGAGGACCGAGTCAGCTTAGGATCAGGCTACTGCTCACTACTCCGGCTTTGGTATGTAGTGCTTACGGATTGTGCACGAGACGAACTCGAATTAGTGGTCTTGTAACGTATATAGCGGCGATGCATTCATCTCATTTGACATGGGTATACCGCCATTGTATCTTCGCTTCATGTACTCATAACGCACGATCTATTTCGTATAATTGAACGTACAGAGAAACCAAGATATGTGTATCCTTTGATGCGAAATCGAAAAAAAATTAATGATCCGTGTATAATTGAAACTCTTTATATAATACACTTGGTTTGACCTCGAAAGAATTAAGATGTATCTCAGAAAACATGGCTGCAGAATTATGATGGTGAGAGAAAATGTTGGAGGGGATGATAAAAAAGTCGAGGGGTTTTTGCGTTCTTGGGAACGAGATGGCGACAGCGCAAACACATTAATCCCCTATAATTCCAATACCGAGTTGAAAAAGGGTGGGGAAGTCAGAAGAACAGAGAAAGAATAGGAAGAAAAAGGGTACGTGTGTGGAAAAGGATAGGATAATTTAATAATACGATTGTATAAATTCTGAAAAATAACGAGCCAAGTTTTCCGGACTGAGAAAATGAATGGATATCGTTGCGCCTTGACAATTTATAATGCCAGAATGTTTTTCTTTAGAATAAATATACCATTCTCATCTCTTTCCGACTCCTTATTTCTATGGAATATAAAATTCACTTCAAAATTAAAACTAATATCTCCATTCTCATGGCGAAGAGTACGTAAAATTCAAGTACGTACATTTCAAATCTAGATTTTATCTTTTCATGTCAATGGAAATATAACCGGGGCGTAGGACAATGAGATTTATGTATATATATATATATATATATATATATATATATATATCTGTACGTATATATGAAAGGGATACGTATACAAATTTGAACGCGCTTGCGCCTCGATTCATCCAAGAAGAATGTGTGCATACATATGAACGTGTGCAGTTTTGAATGCGGCAAAGCTCGTGTGGTGGAAGTATATAAACGTAGGTGTAGTAGCCTTGTGCAGGTACAGGACACGCAATGCTGCAGTTTTGTGTGAATTGGGTCATGGTAGACATTTTTGCTTTTCCCTTCTCTTTTTTGAATTTTCGAAGTGTACGACTATTTATTCCCCCGTTATCTTAAATATACATTTTTCAAAGATTCAAAGAAGCAAAGATTTTCAAAGGTTGACATCAACATATACTTCGATAAATTCGTGGATAACTGTTCGAAATATGCTGTGAAGTTAGTTTCTAAAGAAGATTCCTGTTAATTATAATTACATCTATCATAAATTGTCTTGACTCGACGTTTCTCTCGGTATACGAATCAAACAGCATCCTAGCTACTACACAGAATAGAGACTGTAGGATGAATCACGAGAAGTGAAATAAAGCAGGTAAATGTATGTAAATGGAACTTCCCTTGACTTTATTTAGCTCAAGGATGAAAGCGAACAGGGTTTGAGAAAGCTTGAGAAGATGTTTCAACTTGACTCTAACCGTTTAAAGATAGGTCGAATGAGATACTTCTTCAGACGAGAGATTCTCTTCACGTAGTGATATCAGTGGGAAGATCGAAAATTTGAATTCAGGAATATTCTTGGGATTCGGATAATTATACAGATCAAGAATGAGACAAAATACGTACACGAATCTCAATAAAATGATGAATATTCATTTTAATTCAAACGTAATGCTTTCGAATAACATCGATTAGAGCACACAATTTGAATTTCATGGAAGTTTACAACCGTGAAATTATAGAGTGAGATCTTCCATCTAATTACAACTCGATTCCTTTGGTTGTCTCTTCATTATTCAATTGAATCCTTGAACCGTTTAGCTCAATCAGGTTGATCAAAGAGATTCCTATACAGTTGTATTGATATTGTTCAATTATTTCAGTTCAGTCGAATGCTTGGTATCGTATTGAGATTTCACTATTTTCTTGAACTATATGTGAGCACATACATACCTGTAGATTTGATTTTGCCTTTCATACCGCCTAAGTTACGGATGACGATTTCATGCCCAGTATTGGAGCTTCAGTACCTTGGTTCACATTATGTAACAATTCGTTTATTTTGAATTGTTACTCTCACACAATTATTACGGTTTTCACTATCGTCAATTTGTGAAAATGGGGATATAATAATCACTAGGAATATAATATGAAAATCAAATGAAAAAGAAAGGTATACGGATTAATTATTGAGATTCATATATTCCAATTTCCTGTCGTGTTACATCTGTATTGTTATATTGGTGAGTCGAACTATTCTTTCTTGATTCAAACTCACAAGCCCAGTCGCTAGCTGTTAATTCAATTTACCAAAGTCATATAAAAGATCTCTTAACCTGGTACAAAAATCTCTCTGAATCTCTCTGAAAATTTCACGTTTCAGAGAGATTCAGAAAGAATCAGAGAACTTCAGAGCAATTCAGCGTGGTTCAGAGGATTTCAGAGACTAGTGGATTGAGAGAATTAAAAAACACATTGATAATATTAAAGCGGAATACAACGATGTTATTTGTATAATGAAGCAGCCCGAGCAAGCGTTATATCAGCACTCGCTAGGCCCTCACGGAAAAAATAATTTAGCTGCAGCAGCTAAGTAGCTAGCACGGACACGGACAGCCATTGAATTAGCTCCTGCAGCTAAATTTTAGCTGTTACCGCAAATAAATTACCTACAAATGCAAATGTTTTTGCTTTCACAGCTAAAATTTAGCTGCAGGAGCCAATTTAATGGCTGTCCGTGTCCGTGCTAGCTACTTAGCTGCTGCAGCTAAATTATTGTTTCCGTGCTTACAAGTTCCCCGCTAGCCACTAGACTCTTTCTAGCCCTTGGTTAGATTCTCGCGAAGCCCTAGACAGTTCCATGGATGACGTTGCTGGGGAGCCGATGAGATTGATAGTCGTCCAACTCTTCCATCTCCATCCGTAGGGTATGTTCGATAACTTATTTCAATAATCTCCATTCAAATCAAGCTACTGGGTCCGGCTTGTGGGCCATCTGACTTTGCAAACATTAATTGTCGACATATGTGAATAAATTAATATTGTCCATCAGTAATTAGATTCTCTCATTTTCACATCATATCATATTTAATTTTATTAGATGATTTAAAAGAGAATTATTGAAAGTAACCAGCTTCACTGCAAGTGCCTCGAAGAGTGCTAGACAAGATAATTCCTACTAAGTTAAAGACCTGAAAAACAGGTGATTTTTGGATCACTTTTTCTAACAATCCAGATTTCAAAGATAAATTTTTAGTAGTTTCTATTGAACGCATGTTCACCTTTAACATTTTCATCTATCATTTATACGGAGAATATTTGTTACTCCTTTGAAGTTCATACACGAACTATACATATTTTCGCATATATACCGGGTATTTCAGAATTCGTTGAAAAAACTTCACATACGTCATTCTGCAGTCAAAATGCAATAATTTCCCGTATTGGAAGAGTTTTTTTAAAGGCTTAGTTGTTGAGATATGAGTGTTTTTTAGATTTTTTTTCAAATCCAAATCACTCAAAAGCATTGTGTCCCAAATAACACAAGAACTTCTCAAAGATACTATGATGATACAGTGAATGTGAAAAGAATGTGCAAATAAGACTATTTTGTATAAATTCGTCAAGACATTCTATGGAGGTGTATAGCATATAATTATTCGAAACAGTCTCGTTTGGAGGTACCAAGCGTGTTCGTGGGATTTCCTAAGCACGTTCCCAGCATTTTCAACTTCTTGTGTTGCTTGAGGTAGTAAATACTTCAGCCTAATGCGATTCGCTGAGTTGGAAAGCAGCGGATCTGTAGAAAAAAATTGAACTATCCTTGTATTCTTTGTTTGAGAGCTATAATGATTTGAAGTTGTTGGATTCTAATTAGCTGGCAGTCCAAAAATTTCAAATCGCTGTAACTACGGATTGAAAAATCAATTTTTTTTAACCTTCCTCTAACTCAGCGAATGGTATTAGGCTCAAGTATGTAGCATACAGTGCTTTCGAGTGATTTGGATTAAAAAAAAACATCTAAAAATGCTTATATCTCAGAAACTAAGGCTCAAAACAAATTTTTCAATACGGGAAATCATTGCATTATGAATGCAGAATAACGCACGTAGAGTTTTTCCATTGAATTATGAAACACCCGGTATATATCATTTCACTTATCGATAGCAACACAAATTTTCAGTTCAGAAGTAAAATAATCCAGTGCGCGATGTAGTAAAGAAGTAGAAAAGGAACATTCCAAGAGAAAACAGCGATAATAAAAAATGAGTAGTTGAGGAAAAAGAAACATTCGGTTGTCGAGTGCCGATAAACACGACCCCGGTGGAAATGTATAAACTGTGGGTCATAGATTTTCGAATGAAACGAGAATCGACGTCCAAACGAAATCGGCTTATCGAGTTTTTTTGAAGAATAAATTTATTATATAATCCATGGAAACGTGTATACATTGTAAAAAGAACATTTTCATCAGAACGTTTCATCGCTCAGCTTGAACGAAGGACGACGATATGGTATTATCAAATACAATATTGACGAAGGGATGATGGGAGTACAGTTTTTTCCTCTTCCCCTATTTATTATTTGAAATCATACATACCACTTCCCTGGATTCAAATCGAGCCCGTCATTCAATAGATACAATATTTCTCTGCATTATCGAATTTCAGTCAAACTATATCATAGTTGAAATTTCGTGAACAACCAACTTGATTTAATTATTATCCATTTTTTTTACAACACACTTTACGTTCTTGAATCGCTAATCAGAATGGCGAACTAAAAAGTTGGATTTTATGAATCAACATAAAACGTATGAATATAAGTATAACATTGAAACATTTTAAGTTTCAGAATAAAGAGATTGTAGATAAATTAAGTAAGTTTTCTGAGAATACATTAACCCCGTTCAATTAAAGAAAACAGTTTTATTTCATTCAATTTAATTTCCATGGGAACAGAAAGAACGACTATACTCCTTCCTGGATAATCGCCGTTGAAACTTTTCGCACTCTACCGGATTACCATATATTCCAGAGGTGAGGCGAATCTCCAGCTTCCATATTTCTTCCTAAATGTTCATAAGCTATGTTTAAGATCACTTACCTGTTATTCGCTTTCAATATACTTGCACCAAGAGTACGCAATAAGAGATTCATTCAATCCCATTCCTATATAACTCACTTTTCAAGAGTAATTCGTCTTCGTTATTACTTGACTCTTGATGTATGAGATTACCTATATTTCACCTCGAGAGTGATAGATAAGAAAACTCGAGAACGATTATTGAATTATAGGAAAAAAATAGATCTTCTTCTTGAAATGATTATTTCATCATGAAACAGGGATGAACGTTTCGATTTCATGCATATATATTAATCATTCAATTGTCTCACTCGGCTTTATGAAATGATTTTTGAGGAAAATTCGCTCTTATGCCAACGAAAAAATGTAAGAAGAGGAGAAAGAAAAGAATCCATTTACGAACTGAAGCAATTAACGTAGTCGATTTTCGTCACTTCAACTTCTTCTCCTTGAAATTCTTGGAAGAATTTATCTCAATTTCTACTACAAAATTCAATTGAAATTTTATGATTCCATTACAACACGAATCTTTTTACAACGGAAACCGAAGTTCACGGTCTATATACGATGTAGCACAAACGTATACGTAATCGTAGGTATCATGTGGTCTGTTTCTAATTCCACGACAAATTGAAATTATTGTTCTTCTATCGATCTGATGCACCGGGGGAGGGAGCGAGGGAGGAGAGAAAAAACGAGACGTTGAAATTGGAAAAATTCATGCATACGTATTCAATTCGTATCCACGAATTCCCGAAATCAGACTGTCACTCTTGTCAAAAATTAACTACGTTCCATAGCAATGTCGATTAAAATTCAATCCCTGTATTTGCCCTGTGTGCACCGTAAAGAGGGTTGATGCGGAGGATATAGCAACTGCAATAGTGCCAGTCGCAGTGGCTGGTGGTGTTCGCAGCGAAGCGATTCATTCGATTTCCGTTTAGATCGGCTCAACGCCAAAAGTGAATTCAAAGGCGTGACCGAAAAATAATCTGTTGCCCCAGACATCGGTGAATAATTACATTGAGGGACATGAATTATGTATTCGCGTCAGAAATGTTGACCTTCCAATTTTTAACAAAATCGAGAACAATGTCTTTGGATTCTTATCACTTGAGATGATTGATTGTTACGAAAATATGGTATCAAAATACATTGATCCGAATATGTTCATCAGTTCAACATGCAAATGGATTGAAAGAACATCGACGATTTGGGATGTTTGAATGAAGATTGGGATGGTGTTTGGAAGTTTATTCGAAACTACAACCAGCCTGGATTCCTCACGTAGAGACAACTATCTCACTCGAAGATAGTGGTGGAATACGCTGAGGAGTCGATCGAAAGCAAACTAGAAAGTGGATTACGAATCCCACGGATAGTTGCCTCAACTAATAGACATACGACAAGCTGAATTATGCCCTAGTATATGCGGATTGTATGTATAGATATAGTTAGTTGTTGCATCTATGTTGTGTTATGCACACATATGAGTACATCTGAATTACATGTACCCATTTGCAGTGCAATACAATGTCAAATCTCATTGTCACCTAACACAATGTCATATACAATGTATACATTAATTATACGTTAAGCTCAATTGAAGGGATAGATGAGCCATTCTCCTATAATTGATAACGTTTTCGTGTAATGCTGGTGTTATTCTTGTTTTTCTTACATGAATTATCATACAATTTCCATCTTTCATTTCATAAAATGAGTTCATTGAAGTTGAAAAAGTTTTCTTTGTTCAAAAAATTCATACTTGGCACCAGTTCTGAAGGGATGGTTTCTAAATAATCAATCAACCCCAATTTTTAAATAATCTCTTCGTAACAACTCACTTTTCTTTATACTTCTATTCTGGAGAGTTTATGTTGTCATCGTTTGTCCTTCTTTTCTTTCCTCGACGATTGCATTCCATTTGAATGGAGTATACGCAATAAAATCTGAAATTCTTTTGGCTTCTTCCATGATATTTCAATTGTAAAATGTTGATGACACAGATATCTACGTGACCAGAGGACATATTTCCTTCTCTATTCCAGAACCTAGAGGCAGTTGGATGCACAACGCGTAGTCGGTCGCTCTCTCCCAGGGTTATTGTTGTAATGCAAACACTGAAAATCTACTATAGCACCGTGGACGTGTTTATCGTTGGATTAGGGATTCCATCGCATACCGTGCGACTCTGCAGTTATTGTTATTCTCTTTCTCCTTTTTCCATTATCATTTGGCAAGAGAACAATGATAATCTCGCGGTGCAAGACAATGAGAGAACTTTCGGAAATATTCTGTTATAGACTGTCAATGAAATTCCCCGATGTTTCCAATTATATCAATGGAGATGCTCCATTCTCGAAGGTAACGTTGACTCTTAAACACATAGTGCTTTGCTGACTTAACTTGAGTGCCGCTTGTATTTGCCTACGTAAACGAAGTGGATGGTGCTTAAAGTAGGCGGAGAGTACAAGTTGTGTTTCTCTATCTTCCTATAAATAATACGCAGTACAAGGAGTGGATGACATGCATGGTATATTACACATAGACGCACACACTTCTCTCGTAACATTCTACTTACAGGTGACGCAAACTTGGAATAAGACTTCTGTTATTCGCAAACAATTGTAGCAAACTTGGAAATCCGAGTTCCGTACGAATGCTTATTAGAGAATTGAATTATTCATGGTTCATTGAGATTTTGAAAGGATGTATTTATACCATATTTCATGACCCCGCTGGGGGAGAAAATCTTTGGAAGAATTTGATAGAGTTGCGAAATTTGGGTATCTGGTATTTTATTACTGATTTCAAAGTTCAAATTTAGAGATATCCAATAATAAATACAAGATGTGATGGAAAACTCGAAAATTTCTTTTCATCGTTTTTGAATTATTGATATTTTATTGGAATTGGAATGAGAGAATGAACTCGTTCAGACATAAACTTAGTAGGAATGAAAGTTTTAAGTAGTAATAACCGTCACAAGGCAGACACCTTTTACAAGTCAAAGTATGTGACTTGAATTTTCGTACTTCTAAAGCTGAGAGAATATATTAGGCATTATGACATTGTTTCCTTCTATTTATGTAACGAAATAAAATATATACAATCTATTAATAATGCTGTGCTTAGGTGAAATTTAAATTTCGAATATTTTTAAACTAAATTATTTGTATTATTATTATTTTTTATAATAATAATTGAATGACTGGTAATGTATCACATGATTTTATGAGGAGTCATTCAAGCGTGATTCCATACCATATTAATCAGAATGTCTTAAATAAGTGACGTGCTGTCTTCAATTATTGGTAAATCGAAAAGCACTAAAGCAGTGACTTGTGATTTGCTGTTGCAAAAGTCTGGATACACCCTAATAACTCCTGAACGGGTAGAGATAATGGGATAATTTTTTTTCAAATTCCACGGGGGAACAGAATCTACCATACTAGGAGGGTGAGAAGTCCTCAATCTTGAAGGGGGCAATAGGGAGGCGATGGGGGCGAGCATCTTGAATGAGGCGGGGAGGCTTGCGATAGCTCATTTGATGGGGATTTTCAGCCCAAATACAGCCGTTTTTTGTTTTTCGAAATCGATCCATTCTTCGTCGAATTATTATCACTCGAAGATTGCTCTAGGAGCAGTCAGAGCCGGTGTAAACCTTCTCAACTCCCCATCGGATGAAGATCTTTGGATGTTATTTTTTAATCAAATGGGGGGGGGGGGCATGATGTATCATTCTAGGAAAGTGGATCCCCGAAATCAATCGGAAATAATGGATAATAATGGATCCATCAACAAATCAAGATAAATAAGAAATAAGTGTAGAAGGATCGTACACATTACACAGCTGCTAGTCAAAGTAAATCATTGATAAACATTAGGTGACAATCGGGATAATTGATCAGATGTGTCTGCAGTTGATGGTAGAGGTATTATTCTCTAAAAAAACGCATTTGGAAAAATTTGTTAATTTCAACTAAAAAAAGAAAAATTTGTTTGTTTGTTTGTTTTTTTTAAATTTGTTTTTTTTTGTCAATTTTTTGGTACTTCTTGTTAGAATTGCTGCTTCATTTTTATAATCGTTTAATAAGGAAAACTTGGAATATCGTGCTTCCACGTCAAGCAATTGTTGATAGACATCAGTTAACAGTCGCGAAAATTGATGGATTGTGTCTGGAACCGTGAGTGGGGTTATTATCTTTCAAAACAATGTATTTGCAAAAATGACAAAAAATTCCTACTTAGTTGTCATGATTGTTTACTGAGAAAAACTTGGACGATCATGATTCCAACTCTAGAAACGGTAAAAAAGTATTGGTCAAAAATCCCGATCATTGATGAGATGTGTTTTGAATTGTTGGTAGGGTTATCACCTTGAATTGGAATGCATGAGGAAAAATTAACAAACATTCCTAATTAGTTTTCATAACCTTTTACTGAGGAACACTTGGTATATCGCCATTCCAACTCAAGGAATCATTGGTAGGCATTAGTGATCAATCGCGATAATTGATAAATTGTGTCTGGAATTGTATCCCCCCATGGGAGTGAGGATTCATAACTCTGGATGGGGGCTATGGGATTTGTAGGGGAGACACAAATCTCGAGTCAAATTGGGAGCTTACGACACATCTGTGAATCTTGAAAAATATACATGGGTGGAAATGCCGGTAAAACAATTGAAAATGATGAAATGGTAGTCAGCGCATGCATAGTCAGATTCTATTTACTGAGGAACTTGAATTGTTAGTTGTCACAAATGAATTAATTATGCTACTAGCAATTGAATTTTTTCATTCAAAATGAATAGACGTCAAATCATTGTTTTTGCTATTGCAAACAAATTTTTATTTATATCAAATAAAGATTTATTCAAATCAACTAAAAGATTACTAACTAAAGTATTTTTGCTTACGCAACTAAGCGATATCTCTCAGTGTACAGATCGTTCTCTTCGGGATGAATTTACTAGAATACAATGACATACGAAAAGGCTATGATCGTCGGTATATAAAACAATATCATTTGATCTCTTCTCATTAATTTATCACGGAATAAGTCGAGTCAACTTCAAGTGATCATGACATTCCTAAAACATATCTGAGATGATTATTTTCAGAAAAACTTGAAGAATTATCGGAGAATGAGATTTTTCTGAATAATTGCTCATAATTTATCAGGTTACAACTCAACTACAGCTTTCGTTAACAACGTTGTCGCCAAAAACAATCTAGTCTCCCAGAAAACAAAACGAACGAGTCCACGATCGCTCCATCTGATGGACATAATGATGCATGAACAATTGACCAATGGTAGTACTATCAGAATGGCTAATGTGTGAATACTATCAATTATTGTACAATCATTGATGTACAACAGTTGCAGTAGTCTCCAATGCATGCATCATTGGTCAATAATGTGTTAACTTATCATATAGTTAATTGTAAAATCGTGAACGACTTCAAAGTGTCCATGATTATACAATCATTGAACCACTTTGTTTTCTGGGCTCTTTCTAACCAATAATACGAATCACCGATGTTAGGTAATTGTTGTAATTTCAAATCCTCAATAAATTATTCAATTATCGATCTTATTACCTTCTCAAGAAATTATCGTAATATTTAAAAATGGAAATGTCTTTTCTATCCCGGAAAACTGCACGATCGATTAATCAAAGATGAAAAATCAATGCATCTATCAATAAAAACAAAATGAGAAAATAAAATATTTCATACGTTCAAAAAAGAGGGTCAAAATTCGAAGTGATGTAACTATGTTTGTACTATTTTTTTCTAAGAATTAAAGCAATACTATGCGAGACTTTAAGTGAGATTATTAGCGAGATCACGCTAAGGTATTGGATTGTTTCATAAGCGACACACGTGAAAGACAACGCGAGACTATTTGCGAGACTTTGAATTTCCGCGCGGGAAACTTGAAAAATTACTATCTTCTTCAAATAACATTCTTCATGACTTATTTTATAATTGATATGTCAAAAATTATCATTGAAAACATATAATAGCATCAGAAGTAAATAGAGTTTACTGCCTTTCATCTAAGTACGGCAGAATAGGACTGTCTTAGCTTAGTTAGGATCTGAACACTGCGTAAGTGAATATAGAAAATAGAGGAAAATTTGTTTAAATTTTATTTCTGCATTGAAAAATCATTCTCATCATTATGTGAGGAGATCATAGAATCCTCTAAATATGGTTGCAGGCCACTTTACTTGTGTACATATTTATACATCAACGTTCTATCTAGACGTACCAAAACGGTGGCTTTTTCACCTCGAAAGTTTTCGCCAACTTTTGAGAAGTTCGTTCATTTTTGTGCGTTCGTCTAGACAGCACGTTGTCCGAAAACAACGTTCCTGATGTAAGGGCTGAACAAGACTTCGCCTGACATAGCAAACTAAAAGGAGAAGGAATCGTCTTGAAAGTATCTACTCGACGGACGTGAAATTGACACAAAGAAGATAGAGCTTGGGATAGAGGAACCCAGACAAAGTTGAAAGAAAAGTAATCCATGGTCGACGATAACACGATTTTCTGCGAAGACTCATATGAAGAGTGAACAATTGAAAAAGTCTCTATCGGAGCAGTCAAACCCTTTTCTCCTGAAATGAGAAAAAAATAATTTCATTATATGACAAGGAGACCCATACCTGTCATTTTTCATGACGTTTGGTGGCGATGATCATTTTGTGCTGATGTTTCAGCTGTTACTACTGAAAACTCTGAAATTTGTGATTGAAGTCTAGTTCAGTTATGAAATTTGCTGCAAAATATGTTAAAATATATATGAAAATATATGAAAAATCATAATGCTGTATGCGATGTTATACATTTTCATATGAAAATTCAAAAAAAAATTTTGAAAATGAATACCACATTTATGTGTTAATTGCTTTACATGAATTTATGTGAATTTTGGGAAGCAATTTTTTACAGTGTAGAATAAGAAGATGAATATGAGATACGAGTGCGTGGAAAAGATGAAAATTATTGTCATTATGAAAAAGATCTTCACTGTTGGAAGAATCTGTCTGAAACTCCATAAGAATATTATGAATTTTCTTTTATATAAAATAGGTAATTAAATTCCATAATAAAATATTGAATTCAATAATATATTTCTTAAGGTTGAGTATTTCCTCCTTGGTTTTGATAATATATTCTTGACATTCAATGAACGGTTGTTACATTTCAGAAAGAAAATTTTGAAATTTCATCAAATTGAATATATAAATATGATATCATATTTCATGAAGAATTTCGTATTAAATTTTAAGAATTTTTCTGTGTTCAAATGACAAAGATTATATTCTTTTTTACTAATTTCATTTAGAAAAATTGATTGATGTAATGAGTCGATTCATACAGAATTTCATAAATTTATATTAAATTCAATTATATTCATACCGTCTCACCTTGTAAATCACAAAACTGGCAAGAGAAAAATTTGTTCTTGGATTATTCGCATTCTGAATGCTATAAGGAGTCCTAAATCGATGGAAAGAACAGTTGCAGATGCTTTCGTTTTCATATACTCCCACATTTCTCGAATTCTCTTCCGATGTGAAGAAATCTGTCTTTCATTGACTCGTTCTCAAAATTATCCCATTCGTTTGATTCAACGCCAGATTTTGTCTAGAATGCTAAGAACGTCTTGAGAGGGGTTGGAAGTTGAAGTCTTGAGAGTTAATCGTGGAATTTTGTAACATGTTTCGAATCAAAATGAAAAGCACGGCGTTATGCAGAAGTATGACTCTGGAATTTGAGAATGTGAGTTATTATATCCCTTTTGTAAAACTCTCCACGGGATATTAGTGAATTTTTGAGGTTTCGTTTGCAACATTTTTCTACACGGATTTTCTAAACGCAGCAATGAATGAAACTAGTATCGGGATTATCCGCATATCCGGAAATTCGGATATTCGGTTGAATATCCGTATGTGCGAATATGGTCAGCATATCCGGATATTCGTGAACCTGAATATCCGGATATCCACATATATCCGGATATCTGAAATAAACCTATTGTATCTGTGTACACGGAGAAAAAGGAATAGTTGTAGTAACTACTTAAATAGTCAATTTTCGACCATCTACTCAAGTAGTTGCTGCAACTACTTAGTAGTCAGGACAAGTATCACGTTAGCTGTCTCAACTAACTAAAATACCTCAAGTATTTACGTTAATTAGTGCAACTACCGAGTTAGTTGAGGCAGCTTACGTGATACTTGTCCTGACTACTAAGTAGTTGCAGCAACTATTTAAGTAGATAGATAGATAGATAAAATCGACTATTCAAGTAGTTGCTGCGACTATTCTTTTTTCTCCGTGTAGTGTAATGTAACGTAAGCCTGCGACAAAATACCCGAAGATGATCGATTGACCCTTCTCTGGTGAAGAACATCCTTCGAATCCCCTTGACTGACATAAACTTTGTAATAGTGAATGATCATTGAAACTTACTGAAATTATTCAACAACCAATTTTCAATCAGTTTGAGAAAGTTTCAATGGTCATCCACCGTTGCAAAATTTGTGTTGAATTTGATGATTCAATGAGATTAAATGAGCTCTTTCAATCAGGTCTAGAAGAAAATATCCGGAGAACAAAATGATCATGATGAGCGGTACAAATGCTCAGAGTATTTACAAAAATTGACAAAATATTGATTATGGTTAATATTTTTGCATATCGCAAGCCACACTTGGAGAATTATGATTTGATTCGTGTAACGTTTATGTAATAACGATCAAGTATCAAATATTCTACGTTGAATGCTTGATCAACGTTGTAACGATACGCAATGAATTTCGTTCGACAATCCCAAATATTTCCCGGTCTATACTTTGAACGATCCTTCTCTTGAATCGGAACTGCGAGTCATCAAAATTCCACTGAATGAAAGTCTAGAACTAGATTTATTTCAAACATTTTGTCCAAAGTTCATCTTGAGAATGGGCTCATGAATTATTCTATAAAGTGAAGTTTCTAATGTTTATGTTGATGAATTCAATATAGTAGGAGTAGAAAATTATATGTTTCTCTTGATCTTTCCTCCAGAATATATTATTTGATGAAACTTCAATAAGAAACCTGAAGCTGATATTTGCTTCACGCAGGAAATGGTTTTATCATTGATTTGTAAGAATATTCAAGCCATATTGGAATCATGTACACGAAGAGGGTTGCAGAATATAGAGATGGAAGGAGAGGAAGGTGTGGAACAAAGAGCTAGTAAAGTGATGGATGGTGCTGGCAAGATACCCATTGTAATATCAAGAATGCTAGAAGAGCTTCTAACGATTATCGTTCACGTATGATGAAATATAAAGTCACAAGAAATATATATATAAGTACGTATCCGCAATACAAAGCTTCTGAATTTTCCGCATTATGTAAATTTGCAATATGAATGTGAAATTGAAACATAGGATTTTATATTCTGAAATCTTTTGATTTCTAGTTGGTTTAAGGTGGTCTGACATTGTGGTAAAAAAATGATAAAAGAGAAAGAGACAATGTTAATCATACATCACTTATATGAAGATATATTCAAATTACGTATAACTTCAACAAAATTCATGAACAGATTTATCCAAATCTAATCCGAATGAGTTTAAAACGGATTTGAATGATTATAAATATGATTTCGTAGAAAGTTTAGTGTTGAGAAAAATTGGAAACTTAGATGCCAAGCAATCTGAAGCATCAAAAGCCTATCGAATTCTCAATTCTTTTTCATTGTTGCGAGATGACGATGTTAAAAAAGATCGATCCTTTTGTGCAGAAACAATATCTAGTTTTTATAGACTTTCATAAAATGTTGATGAAAATTTGACAAATTTTCTGCAACAAAAGATCGATCCTTTTCGACATAACTGATATGAGATAATGTTTCAGCTAGAACTTTTCTGTCCTGAAAATTGAACCATCTGAGTGGATCCTATATTTGCCCACACCGCCTCAACTAGACCCAAGGCAGGGCCTAGATCCAAAGAGTACCATCTCTAGCAGGGCTATGTTTCGACTGAATCCATTAACTTGTATCTTTCAACTATTTTGACATCAAGCGCTGATGAGGCGATCATTTCACACGAAGTAAAATTGCTCACTTTTGTTGTGAATTTTTTATCAGGTGTAATGATGACCTACTACATTTTGAGTAATGAGAATTTATTCAAATTCAATAGTATTTTCCTATACTTACTTTAGTGATAATTCATGATCACTAAAGATTTTGTTTACACATAAAAAACTTGTGCATGAGAATTCAAATTGGAATCATATTACCAGTGTCCAGGTAAAAATTGATGATTGGTGCCAAGGTGGCGTATCGGAATTCAAAATTGGTCGATCTTTGTGTGGGATTGTGCAACTGAGGAACGATAACATCATTTTAGGCTTCGCCAATCTTTTTTTCCAAGGAAGAATCAGTAATAACAGTTGAGAAGTAGATTAAACTCAGGCCAAAACTGATGCTTGCCAATGCTTGACCTAACACTAATATAATTTATTCTCAGTTTATATTGGGTTCAGGATTGATCTTAGCTCATCCCAAACTTGAGCAAATGTTGAGTTGATTGTAGATTGACTAAATCAATTGATCAATTGTTGTTTGTCAATCCACAAAGAAAGTTTGAAAATTATTTTTCCAAAATAAGGTTGGATATTCCTAAGCATTTTGTTGGAAATTCAACAACTTTTTTCTATAGTGTACATAAGATTGCAGAACGATCCTCAAGGATGTAAGGATATTCTAACACTTCGTATAATTCGTATTCATACGTTCGGGATCACTTTAATGATGTGTTCAAAGATATAATCTGAATTAATTTTCATGAATTCAACGAACACACGGAAGAAAATAAAGTTTTACAAATTACCACATTCCTGCTGAATAGGCAGGATAAGAGAAAATATTACTGTTATTGATATAGAAGTGTAGTAAAAATGTGTAATTTATCATGCAGAAGTTCGCACGCTCGTACTAAAGAATATTTTGTTAATCATTCATTTTTACTACACTGTCTATCAATACCAGTGATATTTTCTTATATCCTGTCAATTTGGTAGGAATGTAGTAATTTTCAAACATTTATTTTTCTCCGTGTAACATCTGTTGACGAATATTTCAAATATTTTTAGTTATCTTCAAGATGAAAACACACATCAAATGAATTTATTCAGATACCCGATCAATTTGAAAAAAAACGATTTACCGCATGTGCTGAGAATTTGATCACGTGATTATTTTTGCAAAATTTAATCGCATGATTGTTCTCAAAAAATTAATTTCTATAAACATTTCAATCATGCTTCCGAGATTCCCCGTAATTGAATTATAATTTAACGAACTACTATTTTCAACAAATTCATTTCTAACAATTCTGGTTAATAATCACATACGTAAATTGAAATCAAATCTAATCATGATATTACACATCAATTCTTCTCCTTCCGCTAATCTACACTGTTAAAAATTTCTGCATAAATTTTAATGTTTTTACTGGAAGTTTTTTTCAAGTACGTACATGAATTCAGTTCCATGCACATTTTACATGAAATTTAATGTAAAGTATAGCATAATCTATAGTCTTTTCATGTTTTTGTACATTAAATTTAATGCAGAATGTATATGAACCTGATTTCATGTACGTAATTGAAAAAAACTTCCAGACATTTCTGACAGTGTAGATTATTAATTGTTATTTTGCTAGAATTTATCCAATAGATCTGACATTCAAAGCTCTTTTATATCAATTTTATACTGATTTACTTCATAAGATTCTAATTTTTATCTTAGTATACTCCTGTATACGTACCGTCTAACGGGGATTGTTAGTAGCTTCTCTTTGGATAAAATAGACTTACAGTCCTTATCCTTCTTTAATCCGCGCTCTCATGGGGATGTGTAAATACCAAATCCCACCTCGAGTGCAAATTTACTTACTCCTACCTTTATGACCTCCTCTTTTAAATTCATTTCTTCCTAAAAGGACACAAATGATATCCTGATAGGAATACTCTTCAGCAACTTTCAAGTCATTGACTAGTTTGTCTACTCTACTTGTGAGGTATTTATATGGAAAATTCACCAATAATAGTTTGGAATGTAGCGGAAATGTAATATGAAAACTGACGAGCCGCTAATCGGTAATTGAGAAGTTATTATGGGGTTAAATACCTTCGGGAGGTTGAAAAACAGCCACGTTTTGAGAATTTCTTGTAGAGAAAACCTTGTGAACCAATGAAAATGCGGTTTGGAGGGTCTATTACACAAGCATTCAGGTACTCAAAATAATTCCTTATTTTCCAAAAATCAAAAAATGGCGGACCAGTGGTTGGTGGAACGCAGATGCCTTTTTTTATAGGCGCAACATAGGCAGAAAGGTTGAAGACGCTGATCAGCATTTTTCATTATGCATGTTAGGTTTACCATGAAAGTACCTGGGATTTATGGAAAATATTGATGTTATGGACCGAAAATTTTAAGGGATTTGCTTGAGATTTTAATAACTATTACCGAGTTGATTCAATCTTTAGATTCTGTTTCGGTTCCTGGAAATTCTGGTCCATGGCAGGCTAGCTTTACTACAGGATTGTTGCGATTTTTATACAGAGTTCTCTGTGTCCTCTCAAGTGGAAAAATCCAGGTAGGAATGCAAGCACCCATCCGAAATCACCATAGACAGCTTGAAAATCCAGTAAGAACTCCTGGGAATCTGTGATAAAATGTTCTCATTTGCAGAAATCGAGTGAGAATTTACGTAGAACATTATGGAATTCAAGTCAATCCATAAGAAATCTTCCGAACTTTCTACTGGAAAAACATAAGCATTCGTCTGAATTCCTGTACGAATTCTGACATAAATTTTTTCAACAGAATTCATCACTCACACATGGCTGATAGAAACCGATAAGGAGAAAAAAATCAATTCCAGGACTGAGAACCAGGGTTCTTAGGCTGTTACACCGTTGAGAAAAACTAACACCGATTTGATGGACTTATATACACACCGGGATTGTGTGATGATTATACTCTGATTGGTGTTAATTCCTAAAATATAACACAAATCTGTGTAAAATCAACACAAATCGGAAATAAGATTCCAACACAGAATTGATGGACGCATACGAGGTGTGTTCAAAAAGTAACGAGAATTTTTAAATTTCGCGGGTTTGGAGAGTCCGCCCGTATAGAATTTTTCTTTATTATGTTGGTACACATGCCCCTGAGGTACGATAAAATTTTCAGCAATATTCATTGCTTGCTTTTTAAATGGCAGCCGCTAACGTTATGGCGTGTTTTTCGAGCTCGGCGATTTTCGCTTGTGAAAAAAAATGGATCAAAGAATTTGTGTTCAATTTTGCGTAAAAAATGGAATAAAGTGTAGCGAAGTTTGTAAAATGTTAACAAAGGCATATGGTGAGTCTGCTATGAGTAAAGCAAGGATTTACGAGTGGTATAAGCGTTTCCAAGATGGCCGCGAAAACGTTGAAGATGACGAACGACCCGGACGCCCAAGCACATCAACAACCGATGAAAACGTGAAAAAAGTGAAAGAAATGGTTATGAACGATTGCCGAATCACAATCAGAGAAGTCGCTGATGATGTTGGTATATCAGTCGAAAAGCAATCCGAAAAAAACGCCCGGATTCGTGGCAAAAAAATTCATGGTTTTTGCACCACGATGATGCACCTGCTCACACTTCATTGCTTATTCGTGAATTTTTGGCCAAAAACAAAACTGTAACGATGCCTCAGCCTCCATATTCGCCAGATATGGCTCCATGTGACTTTTTTCTATTCCCAAAAATAAAGAGAACATTAAAAGGCCGTCGTTTTACAAGCATAGATGACATTAAAAGCGAATCGCTGAAAGAGCTAAAAGCTATTACAAAGATCGAGTTTCAAAAGTGTTTCGAAGATTGGAAAAAGCGTTGGCACAAGTGTATTATATCCAAGGGAGATTATTTCGAAGGGGACAAAATAGATATTGATGAATAAATAAATATTTTTTTTATAAAACGAAAATTCTCGTTATTTTTGGAACACACCTCGTATACACACCAGGAAGTGGTTACGGGAGGTCAAATTTCTAACAGTGTATATTCATCCCTCATGAGAGTTAAAAGGATACGAGCTTACCGACCAAGCACGGTTGTTTTCTAACAAATGACTCGAAACCAAATCCCTAAAATAATTTGAAATTTGTAGGAATGATTCTTTGAAACTCCATCTACGTCGTATAGCATCCTCGTGACATTTTTATATTTTTTTTTCCTCTTTTCCTCTTATTCTCAATATATCTAATACCTTCACACATCGGTTATTTCCATCAATTCGATATTCCTATATATTCAATACTTCAATCAATCATATATATTCGAGTATTCACATTTCATAAGTATATACATATACAAACATATACTGGGTGATTCAAAATCGCCGTACACTTTACTGAGAGCTTAAATTCTTAATGAAATACTGAAAAGATCTTGGTCCGGAATATTCAGACCTGATCCTTAGATCCGGAGATATGAGCATTTTTCGATTTTTTGAAAAATCCAAATACCTCGATCGGAAGTATCATATGTCTGACTTTCGAATCCAACACCATTCTCAAAGTCAAATCGCGGGGTGTCACTGGAAAAAAATCAATCTAATTTAGCTTCCTTTGTTGTTGAGTTATAGCGATTTAAAGTTGTTGAATTCTGATTGGCTAGAATACAAAGAATTTCAAACCGCTATAACTCCACAACGAAGGAAGCTAAACGGGATTTATTTTTTTCTCATGGGTACCCCGTGATCTGACTTAGAGAATGGTGTTGGATTCAAAAGTCAGAAATATGGTGCTTCTGAGATATTTGGATTTTTCAAAAAATTAAAAAACACCCATATCTCCGGATCTGAGGACTAGATCTAAATATTCCGGAATAAAATCTTTTCAGAATTCCATCAAGAATCTGCTCTCAGAAAAAAGTACGGCAATTTTGAATCACCCAGTATATATATATATTCAATCTGCAAACATGTAGATTTTTATATGCAACAATTTAGTAAATCATATATTCTGATATCTTAGATGGAATAAAGAAAACCTTTTCACGGTTTTGCCATATTCTTCATAACAATTAATTTGATCATGTGGAGCTTCACCTTTACATATATGATAATTTTAATATAAGAAATATAAGATAGCCTGAATGCTACATCAGTGAATCTGGCACGACTCATTCATATAAACAAAACGCGTGTGGAGAAATGACTGATCAAGGTCTCTCTGTTGTAGTCTGTGTACTCGAGAGAGTACCCCTCGAATGTATGATGTAATCAAGAGGGACACGAATTCTTTTTCTTTGTTTCCTCTCTATATTTTTGTTCACTTTTCCCAGAATAATTATAAGAAAGACTTCCATCTTTTTGTAACTATTAAGAATGCAACAGGGAAGCAATCGAATCAAAGCTTGTTATGTGTAGAATTCATCCACCTGAGCTGATAAAGTTCAGACGAAACAAAAGTACTTATATCAATTCAAGAAAGTAATGTCACGATTGGAATTCTTCCTGTTTTGCATACAAATTTGATATTTGAACATAGTTGAGAATTTTCAAGGGAGGATCGTGACAACTTATTTTAATTATATGCCATGATTACGCCTTTGGGAGTTCTCGGCTAATCAATCCATTTAGGATCCAGTTAGGATTACATGGGTCTCAGATGACACCTGACTTGAGAGCAACGTCTCATAGCATTGTGTGTGTGATATGGGGAACAGTGTGAGATGATCAAGACAAAGAAATTATGCTCTACATATTAAGAATCAATCCCCACTAAATGAAATTCTTGCCCTGTCATGAGGATATAAAAGACGGGTCGTGCCCTGTGGTCACTCACTCTCGCTTCGTTCCCAGCTTCATACGTTCTGTTCATTCATAATCAAATCTTTTTTCTGAATTCAATAATTATAAATCCAATAGTGTCGCTCCCATCATTTAAAAAAATCAAAACCGGCCAACAGTTAACACAATTACCAGTGAGTTCATTTTCTCTAACTTGGTTACACGAGTGGTTCCTACGTTAGAATCGACGGCACAAGCGCTTCGATATTATTCCTCTTCTTGCATCGACGATACAAGTGGTCGCGGTGTTCTTCCTTCTTCAACCATCCTCATTGAACGATACAAGCGGTCGGGATATGAGTTATTCCTTCTTTTCAATTTCATAATTATTGCATCTCCCATTGACAGAAATTCTTGAATCTTCATTTTTTTTTTTTTTTTAAATACAAAAGGACTTCGGTCACATATGATCACAGTACAAGTAGTACATGCAGAAGTTTGTAACAGTGTACATAGAATCACCATTTCGATATCCAATGTTTCATCGACCGACACGTGTGGTCGGGATATGAAATATTTGTTTTAATATTCTTTCAGCATTATAACTTGATGATTTTCATCGAACAACACTAGTGGTCAGGATATGAAAATTTCTTTAGTTTCAACTCAACTTACAATTTTTTCTTTTCATCGAACGACACGAGGGGTCGGGATATAGAATGTTTTGCCTCAACCGAACATTTTATTTTCATTTTTTCTTCCCAAGTACACTTGTGACTGACTTCTGAAATTTATTGCATTATTTCATAACAATGCAAGTTCAGACAGAAATTTCTAGCAGCGCGTGATCATTCTCCCAAATACTCAAATTCTTATAACTCTTATATTCTCGTTGAACAATCCTAGTGGTCGAGATACGGAATATTGTTTTTCTAAACTCAATATTCTCGTTCAACGATACCAGTGGTCGGGAAACGAAATATTCTTTCCTTGAATTCAATATCTTATTTAACGATACAAGTGGTCGTGACTTGAGATATTCTTTCAACTCACATTCTTATAACTCAATATTCTCGTTACACGACACTAGTAGTCGGGATACGAAATATTCTTTCCCTCAATTTCGATATCTTATGGAATAATCCAAATGGTTGTGACACAAGATATCCCTTCCTTATGACTCAATATTCTCGTTGAACGAAACCAGTGGTCGAGATACGAAATATTCTTTTCCCAACTTCTCCTAACACAGTATCTTGAATCAACGATACCAGTAGTCATGATTCGAGGTATTACTCTGATTTAACATACAATCCCTAATTTCTTCGTTCCAACCAGACGAGGGGTAAATCACTCTAAAATCAGTAAGACAACATCAAGCGTTATATGGACGTTATGCTCTGATTTTTTCGTTATCGGTAACGTTATGGTAACTAAAATCTGTCTTATGAGCCTCTTCGAATAGTTTTATTGACAGTTATACTGCGTTAAGCAGAACAGAGCTACGCTTATATGGACCTTGTGCTCTGATTTTTTCGTTATCGGTAACGTTATGGTAACTGAAATCTGTTTTATGAGCCTCTTCGAATAGTTTTATTGACAGTTATACTGCGTTAAGCAGAACAGAGCTACGCTTACTTCAACATTATTTAGAGATTTTTAATTTGGAAAAATGATGATTTCAAAGTGGTTTACCCCTCGCAACCAGACGTGCCTTTCAAAACAATACAAGACATCGTACCATATTCTTTTCATAGCACAAGCGGTCATGATTGAAAGATATTCTTTTCATGGCACGAACAGTCATGATTAAAAATTATTCTTTTCATAGCACAAGCGGTCATGATTAAAAGTCATTCTTATCACGGCATAAGCGGTTATGATTAGAAGTCATTCTTTTTATGACACAAGCGGTCATAAATCGAAGAAATCGTAATTATTTGTTTTTTCACCCCTTAACATTTTTCTTTTTACCCCTTCAGCGTGTTAGAATTTCTGAATAATACATTAGAATCCCAATGCTGTGCCGCGACAACATCTACCCTTTGTAATTCTTGGGAGATAAATTCCACATAATCTTCCGCATAGGAATGGATTATGTGGAATAACGATTTTTCCTTCTTTCTGCTTTGTAGTGACTCGCGAGATAAAAGCCATATTAAATGGCCACCTTCAAAAGACCAGAGGACACATAGTCCCGAAACAACGATTAAAGAACACCGACGGGGGTAGATTGAACAAACGGGCCTGCATAGAAACCGGGCAGGAGTATTTTAAGTGTAATTCATGTGAAGATTTCTTATATAAATACGCAGAACTACCTTTAGATATTATAAATAAGATCAAATTTTCTAAAGAAGAACATAAAAGAATAGTTCACATGAGGATATTCAGCGATTACCCCGAGAATTTGTGAAAATATATACTGGGTGATTCAAAATTGCCGTACACTTTTCTGAGAGCAGATTCTTGATGAAATTCTGAAAAGATTTTGGTCCGAAATATTCAGATCTGACCCTTAGATCCGAAGATATGAGCAGTTTTCAAGTTTTGAAAAATCAAAATACCTCGGAAGTACCATATTAAGTACATAAGTCTATGTATGAGTCATATTGGGAACCTGCTGTTATACTAACCGTTCTCTTGTAGAACCACCTTTTTGGTTACTCCTGACGCCTAAATCATGCCCTGCTTATTCTGAATCATTCTGTATACTTTATCATTGTCAACAGGCGTTCAAAATCAATAATTGCTCATTGAGTCTGTCAATTAACAATAGTGAGGGTAGTTTTTATTTATTTACGTACTCTTCCACAAATTTCACACTTACGATCGTTAGTTGGACTAGAATATTCTTTTGTTCGTATGTTTATTCTTTTCCAGGGATACCCCATGATCCGACTTAGAGAATAGTGTTGAATTCAGAAGTCTGAAATATGGTACTCCCGAGGTATTTGGATTTTTCAAAAAATAAAAAAATGCTCATATCTCCGGATCTAAGGATCAGATCTGAATATTCCGGACCAAAATCTTTTTAGAATTCCATGAAGAATCTGCTCTCAGAAAAGTGTACGGCAATTTTGAATCACCCAGTATGTATTAAAGCTTATATAAACTTATTTTCTGGAATTTCATTCTTTCTCTTTCAAACCCCCTAACTGTACCCTTTCTCCCCGGTCCAATATATATATATATATATATATACAGGGTGTCCCAGAATTCGCGGACCGGATTTCACAGGTATATTCTGCAGCGAAAATGCGATGATTTCCCGTTGGAAAAAATTTTTTTCGACGCTCAGTTTTGGAGATATGAGCATGTTTAGATTTTTTTTCTCAAATCCAAATCATTTAAAAACACTGTATGCTACATACTTGGGCTCAACATCATTCGCTAAGTTTGAAAACGGCGGATCTGTGATAAAAAAATTAAACTATTTTATCATTGATAGTTCCGGAGCTAAAGCGATTCGAAAATTTTCAGAATTCAGCAACTTCCAATCGCAGTAGCTCCGGAACTATCAAAGATAAAATAGTTTAATTTTTTTATCACAAATCCGCTGTTTTCCAACTTAGCGAATGGTGTTGAGCTCAAGTATGTAGCATACAGTGTTTTTGAATGATTTGGATTTGAGAAAAAACATCTAAACATGCTCATATCTCAAAAACTGAGCGTCGAAAAAATTTTTTTCCAACGGGAAATTATTGCATTTTGGCTGCAGAATATACCTGTGAAATCCGGTCCGCGAACTCTCGGACACCCTGTATATTATATATGCATATACATTCATTGAGAAGGAATTCTATTCGGATGGGGGCCAAATTAACGAAAAACCAAATCAACGAAAAGTTGGTTGAAAAGAGAGATACGTCACACTCTCTCTTTTCAAACACTGATTTCGTTGATTCGGCCCCCATCCCTCTATCCCTTTTCAATAAGTCACAGAAGAGAATTCTGAATTCTCTAGACGTGACAGTCGCTAGAGTCGCATTTCTGAAAATCTCAGCCATTTTCATGAATTCAGTTTGGGACCGTCCATGTATTACGTTACACGATTCACTATTCCCTTCTATATATATATCACTCATCATGTATCCTACTCCCTGACTAAACTATAGAAGACTTGGTATTCTCAAAACATTAAACCGATAGATTGCGCCACTTGTGTTGGTGGGCTATTCCTTCTAATTTGATTGGACGACTGCATAAGAGGTATATTTTATGCAGCCCACCAAGACCATCAGCGAGATATGCGGATTAGTTCCATTTGGCGATAGTAAGGAACACAAAGAGTGGGGGAGTTAGAGAGGGCTGGGCAAGACAGAAAAAAAGTGTAACGTAATATCTGTCGCCCAAGCCAAGAAGACCGTAAGTCGCATTTTTGACGAAAATGAGTTCTTCATATCATTTTAATCGTGAAGAAATTCCGCATTTTACTGTGTTTTTTATTTTGAAAAAAACATATTACTTTTTCGGTAATAGCAGTTCGAAGTACGAAAACATTGATCAAATTTAAAACGTTCTTAGGAAAAAAGCCGTAACCAATACAAAAATGGAAAGTTATTCGAATACGTCAACATCTTGCCAGATAACAACACCGTAAGTGCACTTACGGTCTTTCTCTCTGGCAAAAGTCTCGAAGCAGACTCCCAAATACAAAATAAAATCACCTCTATGTAATTACGGTTTACTTCTCTTGTAAATCCCGTGAGTCAATTGCGCATTTCTCTGATAAAAAAAACCGTAAGTACCTTCGTGCATCAGTTCTGACCATTGAACTATATAACATACTGGAATGCGCACTCCCTCGAATTTCTATAATATAGAGCGGTCAGAGGGGGAGATAAATGTTGGGCGCATGGTATCTGCTTCTAACAAATGCGTTTTAGAGAGAGGTAGGCAATATGTTGGGAGAGTCGTACTCCCTCTTGCTCGTGCAATAAACTATATCACTCTGACCGCGCCAATCTATAGGGAGCGCTCATTCCAGTATGTATAGAGTTCAATGGTTCTGACATTCGGATGTAGATAACCATCTTCATGCTTTGGAAAGCGGCCTGGGCTTGGGCGCAGTTCCTTGGTAAAAGACCGTAAGGTTAGTTACAGCCTTCTTGACAAGTATTTTTGGTCGAGAAACAACCGTAAGTGCATAAACTAATGGTTGTTATGAAAAATCCTAATTTTTTTTTACGGAATCAGACACAGCACCCTTCATATTCCCTAGGAATGGTTTGCTATTGAAAAATGATGGGTTGTGCTGTTGATTTTAAAAGGAACCAGTTTTTCTTGATTTTCTCGAATTCAAGTCAAATGTACTTACGGTCTTCTTGCTTTGGACGGCAGATATATGGACCAGCCCTTTTGAGTAATTTGGCCAAAAAAACAGTGCTCCGATGGTAAGCTCGTATCCTCTTGAGATTCCTGAAGGTATCCGGCGCATTTCGTTCACGCGACCCCTAGGATTTTGAAAACAGACATTAGAAAGACATATACATATATGGATATGAAAAATCTCGCCGCCGATGAGGCTATAATGGAGGCCAAGGCCCACAGCGGTACATCAAAACCGTTCTGGCTATCATTACCATCGATTTTGTGTGTATCGGATTCATCATATGAATTATCAGAACACGAATATCCAAAACCAGTTATTTACCGTTTTTGGAGTCGCTCCTTCGAATGATGTTAAAAAATATTGAAGAAGAAACAAGACCTCTGAGATTTTTCCACCTTTTCGTAGAGCTTCCAAGGTGGTGGGAGAATCTGCGCATCCTAGGCGTTGAAAGGTTATCATCCCAGCTAGAAACGTGACTCTTTAACATCTCAGGCTCTGCCTCAGACCAAGTTCGCGCGATGTGGGCCAAGTTAGGGTCTTTGATGGTCCAATTAGAGGAAGGGCCATATATAACTAGGATAGGAAACATCGGAGAAGTTCGCAGATTTGATTGATGATTCAAATCATAAGTGAGTGGGGTATGTTCAATGATGATCATACTCCACTATTCATGAGGCCACTCCTCTCAAACCCGATCTTGATTATTCGATACACTCACGCGTGTTTACAATATGATGGATAGAAGAAGAGAAACCCGAAATTTCCTAGATTTTTCTCTTTCAAACCGCGATTTTCTTTCTGATTTCGAGTTCAACTTCTGTTCTCGATGACCATCTGCTGATGTAATCAATTTCAATCGAAGTTTGAACCACCACAGAATCAAAATTCAACACAGTAGATCTAACATCGCGGTGATAACCTTGAATGTTTGTACTTATCCTTGGAAAAAAAACAAGCTTTTATATTTCATCCATTTCGTGTTTTGTACCAAAGAACCGTTCATACTCTCAAGACATTGTGAGATTTTTATAAATTCCAGCTTAAGTAACAATCTTTCATAGAATTTTGAAGCACCATTTCTTTTCAATTCGTCCATATCGATGCATGAATATCAATATCATGATATTTATATCTTGCACCTAGGTTATATATTATATCAATACCACATAAATTTCGAATAAATGTAGGGTACTATTTCAAATACATATCGTGTACAATTTTTCGCTCGAACAGCTCATGTAAGTTTCATGTAAGTGAGAAATCTTTCACCATCTCAGTCGATATCGAGGCAAAAAGCGTGAAAATATATATTACGATCCATAAAGGGAGAGTGGAATATTTTTTCTGTTGAGCGGAGATGGTGTAGTTTCAGAAATTTTCAATAACTTATTGTGGAATATCATAGTGTGGAAGAAGTTTTCAAATATAATATCGTATAAGTGAAGACTTTATTACAGTAATATCGGATATTCTTATGAACTGGAAGTTTCATTTCACGAATGGGGAGTTCGAATTGTGTGATTCAAAATAAGATTGTATGTTCTGAATGGTTAACAAAATTCATAGAATCTCATTGTTAATGAGAAGAATGGATGGTATTGAATCGTTTTCAAAAAGCCTGATGATTTTTGAATCAATCGATTGTTATATCAAGTTGGAAATTTGATCAGATAATGGTGCTTTTATGAAGTTATTACATAATGATTGATTTATAACCGGGAATAACGTTTGGATTTTGACCTTTTTTAACTATTAAGAATTGACTGAAAATAGTGGTTTAATTTTAGAATCTTTGACGAAACCAAAAATTACTATGAAACAATCGAAATATTACCGAAGCGAAGAAGGCAGAATACTGAAAATCACTAAGCAAGGATACAGTTGAATATTATTTACCATTCTGGATCAGTGAACGGAATTCTTAGAATTGTTTGAGTTAAGGTTGAATATGATACAATCCTATGTAAGAAAGTTTTCAGTGGTGCAAGGCTGACTCAGCGCTGACGAGCATTAGCGAAGCCTTGGGAGGAAGCTTGAATAAGGGTTAGGGACGCAATAATCCGAGGGATCCGAAGATGCTAGGACATTCCTTCAATTGTGACGCCCAAGTGAAAACATTTTCAAAATTATGTTTAATTTCTATATGATTATATAGGAAGTATATACACTATATTGAATTATATATAAATTTTTTTAATTTCGAAAACTTCTCCACAAAACAGAAAAAGCATCCAAATAAGTAACCTATAGTACACTGAGGAAAGAGTTCGTTTGTGGCAAAGAAGGCTTATTAATTATAAAAAAACCATCATTTGGATCAAATAAGATTTTTTATTGGTCAACAAACCTTATTTGATTGAAATAAATTTGGAATACTGTTTTCTCAGTTAAGTAAAATGCGTTCAAAGTCATTTTTTTTTAGTTACCGATGGTTAGATGTTGTGAGCATCCATTCATATCGTCAAGTTGTTGCGCCCCACAGTGAGAAAGTTTGGTATACTTGTGAAGAAAAATCTGCCTACAACTCAATTTTCATCACATGCTGATGAATTTCATTTTTAAAATACCCCTTCAACGTATCACTGAAGCATTTTCGTAATCAATATAAGGCCCCCACGTTTAACTGCCACGCTTGGTCAAAGCTATCACCGCTGGTGAACATTAGCGGAGTCGTTCAATTTTTACGTATTATCCGAATTCAAGAATCCCATTGTAGGTATCGTAGAACATCATTTGGATTCCCAATTTTGATTGTACAGAACAAACTAATCGATCGGGAAGAAGAAACTTCATCTCTTTGGTAATTTTTGTTTTTTCTTCTCCCCTGGTAGCGGTTTTGTTCAGATATGTAAACGTTCGAGTATTCATTTAAAAAACATGCTGCTGAACGACACCAATTGAATTCTCATTTGAATATAAAACACATAGAAATCGATTATCGAAAAGTATTCGATTAACGATGGTTGATAGTAAATGTAAATTATTATATGTATTATCTCGGGTTCATTTAAAATCCTCATTTGAGGTGCGGTGTGAATCGCATGTGCGAAAGTTGGATAAATCATGAGATTCCGTAATAGCACATTATCTTTGATTATGTAATCGTGGACTGCTAGCGTAGCCGCATATTCTATAACTTTCTATAGTATATATATTCCCGGGCAGATTAGCGGTCGTTTAAAAATCTTTCAACGTAATTTGCACGTACTGATGTTTAAAACTCGATTTTGAGATTACCGGATCAATCTGTCGGATAATGAATGAACCTGTGTTAAATAATAATCATATTTCATTATTCAGGAAATATTTTCTGGTATCCAAACCATTGTATTATAGATTTCTACGTATTATTATTTTTCTTTGTACCCCCATGCATTTAGATTCAGGATATTTTAACTTGGAAATATGATCATCGTATTGTGCATGCATGAGATTCAACAAGTTTCGGACACATCTGTTGGTGCATAGGTGTTTCCCAATATGCTAAATCTCTTGTTATATCATTTGAAAATTTCAACTTCAGAATTAAACAAATATCAAACGAAACAACGTGGTGTTCAGGTCGAGTTCTCTCTTGATTATCTGTTATACTATACATATATACTAAACATACAAGATAATAATAATAGTATAAACATACAAAATTCGAATGCTACTTGGGTATGTGACGAAAATATCTCATGGATTTACTGTTTTTAGGATTATTCGATCTGAATCAGAATTTTTACCAGTGCTCGGAAGAATTTCAATAGTTTGTGGATCAAGGGTTTTTTTATCGAATTTTTAGAGAAGTTCTGAAAATTTGGCGCTGATTTTGATTGAATTAAGAGAAAGATGCATGCTAGATTGGATGTTGTTTGCATATTTGGTATGAAAAACCGAAGAAGTAGTTTCAATTATAATATTATATTCCGCGAATGAAATAGGCAAATCGTTCCAACTAATGGTTTGATGGCAGAACGAGAACTGTATTTTCTATCTGTGTATTCGTGAAGAGTTTCATCCTTAAATGTCTGGATTCTCAAAAAACTGTATTCTTGAATATCTGTATTCTCAAAGAACTGTATTTTTCTTTGACTATATGAGTATGGACTGCTGGTCAACAACTTCAGATTGGTCTCAAAAATATCGTCGCGTTACAGCGCCTCTACTTTCACGAACTCAAATTTTTAAATTGACAGGAACCGAGAAATACATCCTAATTGTAAAAACCGGTTATTTTTTCAGGTTATTTATTTCACTTGAAGTAGTATTTCGGTATATTTAGTGATTATAAGTGCAAACATCATAAACTCAATGCGATTAATTATATGCACTCGATTTCATTTTTTGAATTGCCGCCTTTTTATAATCCCAATATCTGAATATATATTGCTAGATCTTGGAGATAGGAGCCCCACAGCGTTTGGATAGGAAAAGTGAGGGTAATTGGCAGTCCATGTGTATATAGTCAAAGGTATTCCTATAATATCCCCATTTTTCAATATCTGTATTTTCTAAAAGCAGTCTTCTCAGAAAACTGTGATTTTAATACCTATATTCAGACGAAAGATTATTGTGAAGGTGTTAATTTTTACCATTAAATCATATAATTATTGTTGAAATCAGCGATCTTTATTATCGATTCCTCATTTCATCAACAGCTTTCCTCAATAGTCGTTCGCCTGAATATAGGTATGAAGGAATAATGTTGAAGTTTGAATCGTTGATAGGAACAAAACGAAAATTCAAACTCACAGAATTTAATGAATCATCGGTGTCTACTACTGTGTCCAAAAAATAAGGTGACATAGCGTTCATTTTCAAAAATCTTTATTCATTCTCCCAAATTAAGTCTATTGCCTTCAAAGTAATGACCCCCCCCCCCCGGATACAATGCATTCATGCCAACATATTTTCCAATCTTGGAAACAGTTGTTAAAGTCGGTTTCCGGGGTGGTCTTCACCTCCCTCTTCGATTCGGCTTGGATCTCCTCTATCGACTCGAAACGGTGTCCCCGGAACGGTCTTTTGAGTTTGTTGAATAGCCAGAAGTCGCACGGTGCCACATCAGGTGAATACGATAGTTGTAGAGAGATAGGGGTCGAATTTTTTGCGAAATAGTCACGAAGAATCAATGCAGTGTGAGCCGGTGCACTGTCGTGGTGCAAAACCAAGAGGTGTCCGCCACAATTCCGGTCTCTTTAGGTGAACAGCTTCACGTTAACGACGCATAACGCTCAAATAATATTCTTTGTTGACAGTTTGACCCGGCGGAAGGAACTCAAAATGCGCAACACCATGATAATCGAAGAAAACAGTCAACATAATCTTGATTTTTAAGCGACTTTGGTACGGTTTTTTTGGTTTTGCCTCACCTTTAGCGCGATATTCACTTGATTGATCGGTTATTTTCGGGACGTAAGCATAAATCCACGTCTCATCTCCCGTAATAATGCGTTTCATCTTGTCCTGATCGTCAGAAAGCATTGTTTTACACACTTCAACGCGATGATGTTTTTCCAAGAAATTCGGTATTTTCAGTACCAATCGAAATTTGACGCGTCTGAGGCCCAAAACATCCTTCAAAATGGTATTGACTGATCCTTTTGAAATGCCAATATCATGAGAAAGATCTCTAATTCTCAATCGACGATTTACAAGCACCAAATCTTTGATTTTTTCGACGTGAACTTCGTCAGTTGAAGTTGATGGTTGATCGGGACGCTTTTCGTTTTCGACACGTTCTCGACCTTCTCAGAACTCTTTACACTACTTGTAAACATTTTTTTGTTGACATAGCCTCATCACCAAAGGCTTTCTGCACCATCCTCAACAAATCAGTAGCAGAAAATTCATTCCGCAAACAAAATTTAATACAAATTCTTTGCTCAAAAAATGCAGATATTATAAAAATCGAAAAATTCACTTTCAGCAGCTTACAAAACGGAGCGTGTCCCAAACATTATTGAGAATGATGTGTTACAAGATTTTGGGACTTCAACAGCTGAGTATTCCATTATTGGATCATCAATTCGTTTCAATGAACGATATTGAGAATACAGTTTTTGGAAGACAGTTCTTGGAGAATACAGATATTTGAAAATTGAGATATTTAAGAATACAGTTTCTTAAGAGGACATTTCTTGAACAATACAGTTTTTGAGGAATACATATGTTTGAGGATGTTGATATTTAAAAATACAGAGAACAGTTTTTTGAGAAGTCAATTTGTTGAGAATACAGTTATTCACAAGGATACAGTACTTTTCGAACACAGAAATACAGAATACAGTTTTCGTTCTTCCGTTTCAATTATACTTGAAATTTCGCTTATCTCACCTCACCCGAGCATTCGAAATGTGTCAGCGGAATTGAGCCAATTGTTTCATACTTCGCAAGTCAAAAAATTTATAGAGGAATCTCTCGAGTCTTTCGAAAATCTTGAATCATCAAATTTCAAAGAGACATTCGAAGGTGAAATTCATTTACCTCTCCAAACATTTCTTTCACGAATCTGCGAACCGCAAGATTCAAATGAAATCAATACAAGATAAACCCCATGATTCATACCGAATTTTCACAAATAAATTAAAATCAGTTCACGAATAATTCGATTCACCTGTTCTCACAAATTTGATTCTTCAACACGTCGTGTCGCATGCACGTTCGTGGACGCCGAACGAAGGCCGCCATGTTTCTGACTATACGTATATACGTACGTGTGGGTGTATAAATGTTCCCATGTGTACGAATTGCGGTATTAACAAGAGAATAAATTATGCTATTCGGCACGAACCCTTCATAACTCAGTGGGAAAATTAGCATAAGATCAATAGGCTGCTTTTTCACTGGAGCAATGCCGTAACTAGAAATTACGGCACCACACTCTTAATTTAAACCTACACGTTTATATACATACATGAATCCATGTACGTATACGTTCATATACTTAATGTGAGTTCTCTGTTCGTTCACAATGGGCTGGAAAATTGCGAACGTTTATAGGATGGTCTGGGTAAAGGGTAAAGGACCTTATTCAGCGAAATAACGCTCTCGACGAGTATTTGGACGAGTACGCAAAGTATATCCGCGATATTACATTCACATACTCCGTCATTCTGTTATCCACATTATCAAAACCTTAGAATGTAACTAGTCGAATATGGATTTCCTCGAATCATCAAAATCGATTTATAAATATGAACCTCGCAGGAAAAATAGTTGATTTTTTAAAAATTCTATATTCCATAACGAGCCTTGACCTTATCATTCGTTGAACATGAAATCGAAAACACATGCAACATTCCAAAAGTAAGATTGTTGAGAAACACGTAACAATAATAACGTCTTGCAGGTATAACCTTGTCACGACTTTTTTTAACTTTTTCTTCAATATTCCTCTGTGACATGCGAATAATTCTGTATTAAAACACGCATGATATGTTCCTTCGTTTTATCTCACACATATATTCACACAACGTGAATTTAAATGATTGTTGAGTTCAATTTAATCTAGATCTATATTTTGTATCTCACGATTATTCATTTAGAATCGTTATTTTTGCTGTCCAATCTCACAAGACAGACCCAGGGATAACATACTTCCATTGTTAAAATCGTGTCTCCGGTGGTATTATGTGCAGCCTTTTCTAGGGATGCGCATCGCATAAATATCCATTTGGTACAACAAATTCGATTCCCAATCCAATAGCCGAGAAGCGTGGTCGAGAAAATTGCGAAAGAAAATTACGAGGTTGTCGTAGTCTTCGTAGTCGTCTCGGTAGTAGTCGTCGTCGTCCTCGTCTTCGGTAGCAATATGGAGTTTTTCTCGCCACAAAATTGAATGGAGCGGATATTCGACATTATTACCCAATGAGATCTAGAGAATCTCATGAATAAGGAGAACAAACAAACTCGTGGAGATAGTTCCATTTTACGCTATTCGAAGGATGAAAGAGAGAAAAAAAGGGATCGAAAGATAGGATCTAATGTACTCGATGGAACGGATTGTAAACCATCGTTCTGTGATCATTGAAAATTTTAAGGGCATCGAGAAATGATTTTTCGACTTTTTTCCAGAATACGTTGTTCGTATATGCTATTCCCTGTAGAATACCACAGATTTGATTACGGATCAAAGTTTATTCACAATCGTTATCCAGGATTCAACCTTGGGCTGGAGAGTTCAAGTTTGGAGCGAATAATTCTTCAAAGGTCGACAAGACCGCAAGTTCTACTGTAATTCGTCATTTCAACTAAAAAGAAATGAAACGAAAAACTTGTGGGAAAGCAATACAACGTTTGGAATGTACGAATAACATATTCTATCATACAATAATTGGCAAGGCTTATTATCCGCATGAGTTGTTCGGGTACGTTGGATTCTGTGCAAACTATATACACTTCCTCGGTATACTCGAGTATTACCTGAGCAGAGAGTACTCTCGAATCATCGTCGTCATACCTCTTTCTCGGTCTTTCACTTTTTCTCTCTTGTATTTTCAGTTCCTCTGGCCTTGGACAGAAAGCATTGACCTCGCGCCACGTTCCACTCTCAGATACCTCAACACAACCGGTCACGTGGATCATGGACTTACTACAAAATATACTTATACACTACTTACACTTACACTCGTTTTCTCCAATCACTTTATTCTTCTGTCTTTACGCTATTCGTCTTCCTTTCCTTTCGATATAAATACAAATACGTTCATTGATATTTCTTTTCATGCTTCTTTTATTCTTTTTTATCACCGATGTTGAATGAATCAAAGTCAGGCATCTCATTATTTTTACTATCAATCCCTTCTTCAACCTGTTGAATTCATTTAACATATATCGTCTCTCTGATACTATCTCTCTTTCAGCAGCTATACTGATTTCCGAGTTGGAATTTTTCCCTTGAGAGTTCTCTATTTCAGTTAACAAAATTTAGGTACAATGACAAATTTTTCAACGAAATGTACAAATTGTAATGATAATAATTTTATTCTCTATTTAGGGTTTGTCAATCAATACAAAAAGGGCGCATCACTGAGCCGAAATTTCAATAACTCTACGCATCAATGGGGCTCGTTAATTGTTCATCAAGGGTCGAATACTGAATGTTAATGTGAGTCCAGCAACGGTGGTGGATAATCCATGATACCAAATGATTTCTACTGATGGCCAAAAGTTACAGTATTTGAATGTGGCCCATTAATGGTGGATCACTGGGTCATACGTTCATGATCTTCATTTGTCTCATCAGTTGAAATCTGTGCTGTAAATCGATAGAATCCCTAATAGAAATTTTGGACGGAGGAATACGAGAGCTTGATGAGGCATGCATGATTTCCTATCAAGTCCTTATCAAGTTTCGTTACAGTTTTCCCTTTTTTGCTCGATTTTATGAAAATCTTATCCGAACCCTATTGTACTTTTGCCTTACAACCCTATTTGAGTCCTATTAGGGAAATCAGGTAAGGCCCTTGTAAGAGGCTCATAAGATTTTCCTTATTTACGGTTTCCGAGTTCTGACCTGATCAGGGCATTATTGAAAATAGGGAATGCCTGCTCAAATTTCTATTCGGGATATCAAGTATGGGTGGTTTCTTGCATTGAAAATTGGTCTGATAAATTAACTCAATGTGGATTCAATCCGAAATTCAATTTCAACTACTCAGTCATCAAATCGGTAACTCAAATTTTCTTTCTTGATCTGGTTCTTCGGCGCCAATTGTACTTTACTGATTGTTGGTTTCAATTTTTTTTGATTCTTCATAATATCCATGGAGAGCTCTTCAAGACAGTGTTGCTAAACTTCACGCAAAAAAATTACTTGTCACATTTAGCTAAATTTGGAATAAAATCTGGGACAGGTACAATTTTGGAGTATAATTTACTGAAACCAGAGGCGGACTTTGGCTTTTGCCGCCCCTTATATGGCAGTAAAAATTAATTTTTCACGACAATATTCATTACCAAAAAATGTTGTTTTATTGCTTAGAATTTATTATTCTCCTAAAAATTATTTTTAAATTGTTAAAATTTAAAAAAATGTTCTTCGACCCGATTGTCGCCCTTTCCCGGTCTGCCACTCCTGCGCCATGGCGCTGTTGCCATTAAATCTGCTCCAATTTGGTGAGAATTACCACAATTTGTTCTAAATGGGACACTGAGAGAAAGGCACCTAGTTGGGACAACTAAACGTTAGTAACCGCAGATAGATTTTTATTTACGCTAGCTAGACTCTAGTTGGGATAAATAAAAGTCTAGCTGTCTGAAATATGAATAAAATGGTTTATTCAATTGGAATAAAAAATTTAGTTGTAACAAATAAAATTTAGCTGGCGCAACTAAATTTTTATTTAGAGTGACTAAATTTTCTAGCTGTCGAATATTTAAATAGATCCTTTCTCTCAGTGTAATAGTAATTATACCTGTCCCAGAATTTACGGCAAATTTTTCACCGTGTTCCCGTTTTATCGGGAGGGTCTTCCGATTTTTGCTCTCATTTCTCGTAATACCGATTTTAGGGGGAATTTCAACCATTTCCTAATCAATTCAACGAAATCTACTGATTTTTTGGCCAATTCGCAAATTACTTGTTTTTTCCCGCAGGAATATCAAATTTTGAAGGCTATTTCTATTGAACACCGATTTTTAATTTATTTTTGATACATCTCTGTGAGTTTTCTTACTTTTGCAGTCCCTTGCCATTTGGAACAGTGAATAGCGAACGGAGTGAGCATCTCCGAATTTGAAAAATGGGAGCGAAGCGAGCATCATGTAGCAATCAATGGCGAGTGGAGCGAGCGTCTTCGAACCAAAAAAGTGCGAGCTCACACGGAACAAATATTATCTTATAAATTACGATGTGAGAATTGTAGCGGGAACTATATCTGCGGTATTGGTCCTTTCAAAATGTAACATCGTGAATTGTGCTGTTTTTTGGTTAAATCATGTTGAATATTACGATGTTCATTCCTAAAGAAGAAGGTTACAACAGCAATCTGTGTCTCTAATACCTGACAATTTCTGCTTTTTCAAGTATAATTCTATGCTACGATTTCAACATCGTAATTTAAAGGATAATATTTTCTCCGTGTAGCGAGTGCCATTTTGAACATTGAATAGCAAGTGGAGTAAAAACAGACCCAATTACAGAAATACCAGCGCGTCAATCTTCAGACCGGTGTGACGAAACCTTCCGATTTATCGAAGGAAAATTGCAGGAATTACATGAAAAGACTGGATTCATCAATATTCGAAAAACAGTTGGAAATTCAAAACATTTACGGAGAAAAAACAATTCACTGCGATAGCGAAATCCAATTTTGCTGGGTCCCTTTTGCTGGAGCAACCAATTTTTTGCTGTAACAGCAAACTGTTTGTTCTCGCAGCAATCTTGTTAGGTACGACAGTGACTCAAGCTGTGGCAGCAAAAGTGTTTGCTCCTCATGCCAGTTTTGGTATAATATACATAATGGCAAACAAATTTTGCTGGAGAAGTCATACATTTTATGCTTCCAAAGCGAAAAAGTTTCCGTCACAGGTCACAAGATTGCTGTGATAACAAATAGTTTGCTGTCACAGAAGAAAATTTGCTACTCCAGCAAAAGGTACCCATAAAAATTAGACTTTGTTGACACAGTGAATTTTTTTTTTCGTGTTGAGATTCTTCTTTTTTTTTTCAGAAATCGTGCTACTGATTTTTCAGTCCATTTCCCAACTCTTTGATACTATATCTCCATGTTTTCTCATAGTTTTGCATCACTGCAAGTATATTCATTAAAGAACACAACTCTAGATCACAGATACTCGATTTGTTAGCCAGTGATCGACCATACTCGTTCCAGTGACAGGAAATTATAGCTGGCCATTGAATAGGAACCGATGACCAGTTATGTTTACACTGCTGGGTTTCTTGTGGCATCTTGAAAAAGTTTCTCGAAGATTCCAATCCACAGAAAGAATTCCAACAACAAAATTGATGTCCTTTGTGTGTGTTAATTCTTACGAGAATTTGAAAAAGTGTATGTATTTTTGTGATATAAAGTTTCAAAAATCCTTACGACGAAATCCACAAAGACAGGGTTTTGTTTTCAATTTCGATGATTGAGGAGGGTTTGGTTGTATTTCTTCTTTCTGCAGTTCTGAATTTTCTTTCTCCTTATCTTTCAATTCCAGACAGACTGCGTTTGTATCGATACTGTTGAGAGTATATTGATTGAATTCAATACACATGCTTTACTGCACCTAGGCAAATCGCTTGGATTCAGATACATGTGCGTTCTATTAAATAGGAATCCAAATTTATATGAAAGAATTACATTGCACTGTGGACATGAATTCGAGAAAACATTTTACATTTCCAATGTAATTAACCAAGTCATTGGATAATTGCCATAACAAAATTGTGGAGGGGTTTTATTCATTTCAAACCCCTGCGACACACGTGCTTTTCATTTGATTAAAGTTTCAAAATTACGCACTGCTGTAATAAAAGAGCTCTGTTCCGTATTTTCAAACATTCACTCAGAAATGAAAGATTTATTTCCGTATTGTGAAGCACTTTCAATGTTTGACATTCAATTCAAATTTTTTACTATATTTAATTTTATCAAAATGCCGAAATCTATTAAATTTTGTTAATGTGATTATGAATTGATGCAATCTTTATTTTCATGTTTGAGTATCCAAAGAGGTAAAAATTATGGTGTTATTGATCTTGTCTTGAGATGATGAAAAATAATTATATTGAAATAAAATATCATTGAAAATTAGGGAGTTCAGCGTGGACGGATTTCCAGTGAAGTCTGATTTGTCACAGTGATTACTACTTGAATTTTCATGTGAACGTATAAATTGAGCTCAAATTGAATTTATCACAGTAAATTGTTCCACATGTTTTTCTAAGATGAATCTCGATATTGTTTGAATCCTATGTCAAGGATTGTGAAGTTTGGCTATCTTTGCCTAAATCAAGAGTCGATCAAGAGTAGGAGATTAAGTTAACAGATCGTGAATAATCAAATTAGGTTCATGAGGTGATAGAGGATTTGCTGATCCATGCATTAAGGGTTGCATTGGAGGACAGAAAATTTGATATAAAGTGCCAATCTAACATTTTCATACAATACACTGAGTTCCCTGCGGTCGTATGTCTACAATCTATTCGATACACTCTTATTTTTGTAATATCAATGACGCTCGGTTTGCTCGCATATGATTTGTGATTTGAAATTAGCTGTTTCAGTTCCGATGCATCCTCTGGCTTCATCTCGTCTCTCTACATTTCTTCTAGATCCAAACGCCCGTACATGAAGCCCAGCAATGTAAACACCAGAGTGGTCCTTATTTGATCGATTTTCAAATTCCTCCGTTTGAGGTACATTCCCAGTGAACAATATGTTATTATCAAGAAGTCTTGAAGATATTCCAAATATGTGTGAGACGTCAGATAGACCTTTCAGAAGGTTAACATAAAGGTATCAGAATGTTATCAGATGCGTCGATTTCTGAGGAAAATAAGAGATTGTCAGAATGTTGTCCAAATGAACTCTTTAAGAGGATTTTTTTCTGAGATCTCAGAGAAAAGATACCATTCGGATATCAGTATATGATAACATCACTAGAGCTCTTGTAAAAGACCTCTTAAAGAGCTCGTCCTCTTATAAGTATATTGTTCATTCCATTCTTTTCATTCTGTCTCACTCTCAATTCCAACCTTAGAATCTAAGATTAGAATCGCATAAATACTTTGAGTTTCGAATGAATTGTCCACTTCAGCGGAATAAAATTCCTCTGTTGAATTCCTGAAGTGAACACATTCACTCCTGAGATAGTTTCAATTCAGGGTTGAAATTCAATTTCGTCTCTTCCATTACTCTGAATCTATTCGAATTTGATTTGTTCTTGTGATTTCTTCATATTTCTCTTTTTGCACACGATTCTGAAACGATTTTCCGTGGAATTTCTTCTAAAAAAAGAAATATTATACAATCGCTATTTCGATACCAATTATCACAAAACAAATATTCTTAATCATTCGAACATTTCAGTGAAAAAAATTCTATAATTCGTTAATTAGATTTGGTTCTACAGGGGTTCGATCCTTACAAATATTTTATAAGAAAAGGTCCCGAAACTAAACTGTTATCATTTATCACGAAAATTAAATCCATAAAACTGAATCCTTGGTATTCCCTCCATCCAAGGTACGTCACTTATTTCACAACTTGTGCTCAACGTGGTGAATGATTCGACCTGCGTTACAGTTACAGTTACATTGTTCTCATTCGTCTTCCAAGGATAATTTCGCTACGGAAGGCAATGTTTAAATGAAGGGTGAATTCCATGAGAAGAAGCCGTAAGCGTTCCTTCGGGCAATACATGAGTGTCATGACATCATCTTTGTCGACGTGTTCGTCTAAAACTTTGAATATGCCCCGTCTATCTTCATTGTAACGGTATTTCTCAGCTGTTTCGTACTCGTACATGCACTCATTTTATTGCAAAGTTACTAACATGTTCAAACTACCTGTTATTTTCACGAGGAATTACAAATGGTTGGTTCTTGCTAAGACTTTGAAAAGACTTATCTGATGCTCTGCGAAGAATATTTTCAAGTCCGTAAATCGATTCATTGAAAATTGTCTATTTGTATCAAGAAAAGAAGAGAAGAAGGGTGGTACAAAAACAAAAATAATTCCGATGTATTCAATAGAATATTTATTCAATAAGAATAAAAGAAAATTTGTCAAAGTATTATTCGAAAAGTCAGAAGTATCAAAGGAATTCTTGAAAGGTTCTTTGAAGAACTCTTTGATGTCTGGATACATATTTTTGCTGCTGTCTCGACATGTATAAGTAGCCAACTAAGCGGATCCATCTACATGAAGGAAAAGGGAATGGAAATAATTTTAAATTAAAGTCATCAAAAGAATCTCGAGAAGTCTTTGCTTTTGAAGGTTTTTATTCGAAATAAGCGACTGAGGGAAAAAGAAAGTGGGAATGATTCAGTATTGAGTCATTAAAAGAATCTTGGAGAGTCTTGGGGTTTGAGATTTCATTTTTTATCTTCTTGTAAATTATGTCAGTTTGAATATTCCGTTTTATGGAACATTGTATATCAATTTTATGGAAACCACAGAATATATCTAGGCAAATGAAAACCTTTCATAGAAATGGTATGGAATTTGTGTGAAATTGGACCTGAAACATCAGATTTCTAAAATTGATACAGATGGGCACACATGCACAAAAAAAACTGAGTGGGAAAATTCTTAAAATTATATGAAATTTGTATTTGATGCGATAGAGTTTATGTACAAGAGATATATAATTATATTTATATTCTGAAAGATCTTTCACCTGACATACTCATTTCTAGGAATGGACGAAACTTGGCAGTATCAATACTTTCCTATATTGAAAATATATAGTTTATATGAACTTGTACAAAATATTGATTGAAACTCGATCAACACCCAGGGAAAAAAGTTTAGATTTATTTAGATCTCATCAGATCCGAATTTTGGCTCACAGGATCAGATTCAGATCTCAACAGATCTGACTAGATCTTGACAGATCTGGTTAGATTTTGTTAGATCTGAATTAAAAATCACATTTAATCCAAATGAGCAATTGATTGTTCAATTACCAAAAATTTTCCCCATGTATGAATTCAAGTTTAAACACGCGTGTTGACGAATACAAGCTAAAATTGCAGTTCTTCAGATCTGGTCAGGTCTGAACTTTATTTTTCCGGGCATTTTACAGTTGATATATAAAAGGGTAATACCCTGAGCTCCAGAATCAGTTTTTAAAATAGCTTTTGAGTTTTTAAATTTTTAACTCTTCAACTTCAAATAACAGTGTTCAATTCCTGAACAAATATTATGAAAGCAGTGGTTCACGAATCATCAGTCGACGTTCAAATTCCTGAACAGAAATCAACTTCAAAGTTCTACCAAGTTCAAGTGATATTGATTAACTAAGTGCAGACTCTTTTCTTCCAAAATCTCTGGGTTTAAATATTGTCAATCACGGACAAAGAGGAGTAGTGATAATCACTAAGCGAATAGTAAAATATAAACAAAACAATCTGCGCAATCATAGAAACTATGCGAATTACGGTACGCTGATTGTTAGGTAGACTGATGATAAGTTCAGTTCGAATAATGATGTGATCGATTGTAAGTACAAAATTTTTCCCCTATTCATATTTTACAATACCCGTTCTCTCAGTGATTCTCACGCGTATGACAATTGTATTCGAGCAGTCCCAAGAAAAGAAGTAAAATCACGTGAAGCACAGCTGAAAGTCAGTCGAATTAACCCTTAAACTGTAATCCTCCTCAAAATCACGTTAACAGTAACCCTCGGTCTGACGGACCGCTATTACCTTCTTCTAGATGTTCAAAGTTATTAGAAGTACAGCAAATGATTTATCAATCATTATGAATGTCTTAACGGTGAGATAGTAGCTTTATATATGGGAATCAGTGAAAAATTCTGTGCAGAATAGGAATAAAATTTTGAACGAATTAACCAAAAAAGTTCGAACCATGGGCAAATAGAGTTTTGATATCGTTCTGTGAGACCAAGGTTACGATTAGAGGGTTAAAAAAGAATTTTCTATACTAGAAATACCAAATAAAAGTTTCAAATACGCAATTATCCAACAGTAGTGATTCATTAAGAATAGGTTCTTATCAAGTGAATTCCGAAATAACACAATTTTCTCGAATTTTTTTGCTTAAGAAGCAAGTAAATTGAGAACTCGAGTTATTTGAAACTTTATGAATGGATCTTGAAGTACATAAACCAAATTTTCTCAAGTCAAAGGATTCGTATCCCGAAATTTTGAAGGCGTTTTTCTCGAAACCATGTTTTTTTTTCCACCGATATCTCAAAAACTACGGAACGGATCGCTCTTGCGTTTTCATTTTGAAGCTGATTGAATTTATTGAAGGATGAACGTGAATGAAGATGACATTTGCTTTTTTTTCTCTTTTCATAGCACTTTAAAGACCGAAAAAAGGTGAAAAAACGCTACCAAAAGTTTGCATGTCCGTCATGTTCTCAATTTTTGACTTTTTATTGGTTTTATTGGTACAACCTTCAGGAAATGTAATATATTTCATGAAAATGTTTGGATTTTTGATTCCTGATCATTTTTGTGAGTGCTATAGTGGCGCCTGATTGATCACTGTTTTTTTAGGTGGTTATTTTTCAACACGTATCATAAATTTCCATGGCATTATTTTTCACTGAAAAAAATTTTTTTATGTACTCGAAGACTCAATTAACAAGTGTGAAAACCCCCGAGTTCTTTATTGACTTCCTTCTATGAAAAAAAAATCGAGAAAATCACCTTATTTTGGAGTCGCTAGATGAACACCTCCCCTTAAAGATTCATTATATAAGAAGAGAAGCGCTTTAAACGTGAACGCCTTCAATATCAATGTGAAACGAGAGAAATATTGAATATTTGAGAAAAAAAGTGGTTTAAACTCACGTGAACTCCCACAAGTTGTAACATTCCTTTTGAAAATCAAAATCTATTGAAAATTGATCATTGAGGAAGAAAAGCGGCTCCAACTTGAGCTTCTCCGATGATGAATTGAGAATTGAAATAACAAAATAATTTAAGAATTTTCTTGGATGATTCTTACACAAATGAAATGTCTGAAAAAATTATTGGGGGGAAAATTTCAATTGTTGAAAGAAAACATCGATGTGCGAGGAGAAACAGTTCAAACCAATATGATGAAAAATTTTTTTCAAATTATCGTCGAATATAAAAATTGTGAGATTATTAGTTTATTAGAGGAATACACTGAACTATCTAATTATGATTGACAACTCGCTGTAAAAAAAATTCTTTCTGAAAATTAAGAAAATATGAATTCAATTTTTTATAGCCACTTTCTTTTCAATTTTCAGAAAAATTCGCTGAATTTTGAGACACTTGACTAAATTTTCAGAATACGCTCCATAATTCAGTTGAAGTTTCTCAAAATTCAGACAAATCCATCTGAGAATTCAGAGAAAAATGTCTGTAAAAATTTACAGTCACTTCTTCTGACTTTTCAGAAGGACTTTCTCCACAGTGGCTGACAAAGTCTCTGGGGTATCCTAAAGAATCGCTAGATTGATTTCTACTAGGGATGTGTCTTACATTCCTCCTAGCCATTGTGTTATATCAAAAGTTGAGCACGTATTATTTTCTGAGTACATTTTTCCAACACTCAAATTAATTTGTTTCTGCTATTATATAGTCTTGAATCTTTTGTTCTGCATTCTCGACAGTTAAACTGATTGAAATCCCTTTCCGTGCTTAAAAGATTCGATTCAAACCTATTGACTGGTCAATTAGTATGAATCAGATTTTTGTCTAGGAATTTTCCTGTTTGATCTTATTCAAATCTAATCAGTTTGGATAGGAAATTTTTACTCAATGAGATATAATCAAGGAATTCGGATCATGTAAATTCGAATTTACTGATTATATCCCATTGAGTAGAAATTTCCTATCCAAACCGATCATATTATTGGTGATATATATAGGTGATATATAATAAGGTGAATATTGGATATTGCAAAGAACGAGAAAATGTTATCAAAGTACTGGTGCATTCTCGACACAGGAATAGCAAAACGTATAAATGCTTTATAGAATATGAGCTTAACGGGATTGGATATTCAAGTATCCTTAGATATTGCTGTGACTGCCCTAATGGCCATCTAACCATAGGCTGTTCGCATGTAGCAACCATAATTTATTATTTATCCCATGCCAGATACCTGGATAAAATTGTAAGGCTTGCGGAAATATTATCCAAAATGTTCATAAATGATGGAACGACTGTTGGATTGAAGAACTTTCAGATAACGACGAATAATTTAAACATTCAAATCTTTGTTTTTGTCTGTGAATGAATCATTTTAATTTTCAAATAGACAATGTTCTTTTCTGCTTAGATATATGGGAGGCAAAATAGGCGTATTTTCAGTTTATATTGATCTGACGTTTTGATTGAAAAAATGGTAATTGTCAACAGCATAAGTAAGTGCAACTTCAATAGTATTGAGGAATACGCCTCTTTTGATACTTTTTTATTTAAAAGTTTTGATGAACGATCCCGGGTCCGGCGGTTTCTGAAGGATAAATTATCGTTCCTCATAATCGATCGCATTTGAGCATATTCCGTCGGAAATAGATCAGGAAAAGAATAGATTAGATGTAATTAGATCTCATGAGATGAAAAAGAATTGAAAACTGAGTATCTGCTTGAACGCAAACAATGTTTAGTTCAAATTGACACACATTTGAATGATGGAGCTCTTGAATTTCTCCAAACTGATCAAGATTTGAATATATTCATTTAGATTTATGAAGATCTAGATACGGAATGAGGTTTTATAGCCACACAGATTTTCTTAGATTCATGTGCATTCATTTAAACCTAAGATTGTCTCCATTTTTCAATTTATATCCAATTAGATCTAATAAGATCTAATAAGATCCGATCAAACTTCTCCTCACGTGATCCATTCCTTCCCGTTACTCCGTATAAACGCATTTCGAAACATTTTTCGCATTTTAGGATCGGAAAATCCAACAAAAATGCCTGGAAATGGCGTTTTTTGGTTTTTTCAGTGACTTGCCCCACTAGGATTTGAATTTTCTTTTTTCCATGTGAAAGTACATTAAAAATACATCGAAAAATCGGTATGGAGAACCATACAGTACACGGAGAAAGAAGAACAGTGAATGATTGTTAGAAATACGAGGGATCATTGCTAAAAAAGGTTAGCAAATCGGTGACAACTGAACTTTTCTATCAACGGTTCTTTATGCGAGGAGTAGTAATAGTTTCTATCTTCAGATGGAGATCGCTGCTAATCCATTTAGTTTCTATTACAATATGAACTAAACGAACATACTTCCTATTCCTCACAAAACTTAGTGATCAATACCATCATCCAAAAGAAAGATGCCGTGAATTATCCTCAAATATTACGCAAAAAAAATTAATTCTTTTAGAATTCATACTTCTACGAAGGTTTCTCACCCGATTGATCTCGATTGATTTTTCTCAGTAATGGGGATTCGATCCTACCTACCTAATCAACCTAACTTAACCGAAGTAACGCTTATAACGACTTAGCTTTACCGCACGATTGAGATTTTCAACTCACTGAAAGTTGATGAATCGTTCGTAGATTCGTGCTTACACCTCAGCAACTTACTTTATGAATAATCTTAATGATGTACGGCACACAATGCTTGAAAATCATTACCTCGAAATGTTATGAATGATTCCACACCGTGTAATGGTTCTATTCTTTGTTTCTGTGTTGGAATCTACTCTATACATTGCTTGGCAATCATTGTCTGAAAATATTATGAATCACTCTCCACGCCGGGCAATACAACGTTTCATATTCAATTTCATGACGTTTTTGTAATGACTGAGGGAACCATCGCTAACTCCGTTTGTCGCTGAATGCTCCACAGCATAGGCATGATTGATACAATTTTTCAGTACTATACACCCTATATAGTGCCCTTCTCTATTTTTCTATTATTCATTCCCACCATCACAAGCAATCATTGCTTATTCTTCAAAAATTGGCTTCAATCCTAGGCAAGATAGTGATCATCGCTACGAATTTCAAAATCATTCTTCTCCGTGTACTTCCATGTTCTCAATGAAAATGAAAATACATGTTTATTGCACCTTGAAACACAAAACCATGCAAATTACTAAACACGATATTTCCACATTTCTTAACCGATTGAGATGAAACTCATAGATGCAACACATTTTATCCAGCACAAGATAATCGGATCTTCGATCCTATAGTGGGATTCCATAGATGGGAATGTCACGGTACAGACATAGTGGCAAATTTGCAGGTTTTCAAAGACCAGCCAAAAAATCAAATTACCAACTGATACACCAGAAGTTGATCATTGAAGTTGAAGTGAGTTTCTGCATCCAACACATCCCATCTAGCGCAAAATAATCAGACCCTAGATATGATGGAACTGTCACGGTGAGCTGAAGTGAAGAATCTAGTGGCCTTTAAAGACGGGCAGGAAATTCAGATCACCGAGTGATATATCAAAATTGAACAATGAGTCAAAATCGGAGTTCTAGATACAAAACATGCCATCTAGCACAGAATAATCGCTGCCTAGATATCATGAAAAGTCAAGGAACCGAACCATTAGGCAATCTGGAAATTTCCCGTGGTGCCCTGCTTTTCAATATTTTCAGCGTCTTGTCATTTTCATTTCTGTATAGTAAAATGTGACGTTTTCGCCTTGTCAGTTCCACCGCCCTCTTGACGGTGTCATTCCACATCTGCAAATCATGCATATAATGAGACACCGACCTTTGTCCTGTTACCGATGCACGTATAGGTGAAACTTTTTGGTAAGCACATTCGCATCTTTAGCTCCGGGTTGTCCATAGTGGAAGTTATTTTTACAAGGACACGTACAATGCTCGGTTAGCTGGATGGAGATGCATTAAATTCTCCTTCTCTGCTCTGTACATATAACGCGCTTGGTTCTTGTTACTGCAGTTTTACGATCGTAACATTCGTTCGTGGTATCGCTGGTGCGGCGCAAGGTAGACGAGACCCCACGATTTACGAGATGATTTAATTCTAAATTTTTCTTTCTGTCTCTCTTTCTCTCTTTGTGACCCTCATTCTGAGGTTTTTCTCACTGCAGCAAGTGCTCCACCAACAATAACAATACGCCGACATGCAACCTCATGCAATTGATTAACCACATAAATTCATTCGAATCATACGAATATCCTTTCTCCGCATAAAATATTGATAAAATGTGGAATCAAAGTGATATCTTCATTCCACAGAGATTGATCGAAGATTTATATGCTATGAGAATGTTGCATCGATGAAGAAATTTCAAGATTGATTCAAGTACACCGAGAATAAAATTCTGGAATAGTTAACATTCGGATATCAATGGCCGATGTTTGCGGAAAATAAAATGTTGAGACCAGCTATTAATCACCGGTACATCGCTGGGTAATGAGCCAGTAACGTTTCCATGGTTACCAATTTCATTTTTTCATGCATACATCAACTGTTGATGTCCAAACGTTAATGGTTCCAGAATTTTATTTTCAGTGCAAAGTAATGTACGAAGTTTTCAATGTACCAGGATAATTGAAGCTCTCAAAGCACCGCAATATCCCGAGGTGTTGAGAAAATAACGAATACACAGAGATCTTGCTACATGATCTTTGTTTGTTTTTGAATACAACGAAAGTCCCCGAAATTCATGTGGAAAGGTACACAACACCAACTCAGGGAAGCGAGAGGTGTGAGATTAAATGTCTACATTGAGTCAAATGGTTTATCTGCGATCCTTCACTAAGCTTGTGGGCTTTGGAGAATGGAGTCATATTCGATATTACATTATTATCGGCACTCGCTCGTTCAATTTTACGAGATGCATTCTATCTTGGATCTCGAAACTCTGAATTTCAACGGGGAATCATTCAAACCTTGGATGAAAATGAAATTCATTCGAGGTAATAAGTCGATGCATCTCTCAATCACAAAACGCCGTAGAATATTACTTTCTTACGTCGTTTACGCGGGGAATGAATTTCCCATCCAAGTAAATTTTTTCCTCACAGGTTAAGTGGTGAAACGATCGATACGTTGAACTATCATCCTATACGACGCATATTATTATTCTATAACCCCAACTTGTACGTGTTACGATAATCTCGATACGGTGCAAGGCAAAAGACTTGAAGCCAGCCGTTACACAAAGTGTGTATCATGCTATTGTTTCACAGCAGGTGCATGGATATATATATATTATTATTATTATATATACACATACCAGCGGACACATATACATGATGGTCGCATGATTAAATGAGTTTCCAGTTTACAAGCGGGTACACTGAAAGTGAAATCTCGAAATTCTCCCGCATATAAATATACGTATATACACCAGAGTGGAGACCGAATTATGTTATCATCCTTCCTGTTAGCTATACTCCAAGGGCTTGAACAAAATGAAAATGATAAAGTTGTTTGCTTGAGATTTAACCTAGAAAATTGTGCACGATGTGTTTAATGGGTATAAATGAAAGGCAAGGTACATAACGTCCGTAGGCACATTATTAGATATCTCATTGAACATGAAACTGTATTCAGCGACAAAATCCATCATACGCAGATATTTACGCGTCCTATGTTTGGATGAATATTATTAAGAGGATTAAGAGGAATTTCATAATCATCATTGTTCTCTACATATTCATGAGAAGAGAATGGAAATTTCGTGTTTCTCGTCTCAACGTTGACAATACAATGACAAACGTGATATGACAAATTCAGATGTCATCACGATAACAACGATATTTTTCGATGTAATGAGGATCGATTGTTGAATTTCTGTTACGTAATTTGTATTTATCTCCCACTCGAAGGGGAATTATGAGAAAATAAAATAGAGAGGTGTAGGCAACGGACAATGTATGCGCGTCATACAAATTCCATCAGAGTTTTTATGAAGATAGAGCAAAGTTTTATAACTATTCGAAAGATGGAAAAAGAATTTAAGCTGAAAAATATCTGGTGAACAAATATAAAACTTGATACAGTGGATGAAAGGCTTCCGAGTTTAAGAAGAAACTCTTAGATTTGAGGGAGGAAAAAATTCTATATCCTATATATTCCAAGTAGGAAGTAGGATTTGCAAGTCTGGTACATCTAAAGACCTAGTTCATTTCCGACTTTGTCCCTGGTCTTGAGAGACGGAGGGTTCATGCGTCTTTTCATACATTCTCAAAGCCCCCTTAATCCATTTAACCTATATCTAAACTAAGCGTGATTCCGTAACACGTACTTGTGATTTATCAAGATCATCCGATGTACATTTTAAACGAGAAACGACATTGAATATTCCCACCCTTCCTCATCCCTTTCGTCAATATTAATGCTTGAAATAATTTTACAGCATCTAATCTACATAATGGAGTGAGTCGAGGAGAATAGCTGGTTAAGGAAATTAAACACCCCCTCGATAATTTTCTTTGTCAAATCGGTAGGTGTAGATTGGAAAAATTGAAAATCGTACATGTAGTAGAAAAAAAATTTTCAATTACCATTAAAATTCGTGTTATTTATGAAAGTATTCGAGTGTTTCAATATTGTGTGCATATAAATTGATTACACGTACTCGCAGTAGATGAAGAAGCGACCCAATTTAAAGAGTGCACTCTTGGAACGTAGGTGGTGATAATGGTACACGAAGCTTAATAAGGCCACGAAAAGAGCTGCATATGCTCCTCGATATAGGTATCTGTGAACTGTTGATAAAGACTTCACGAGTCTGCTTTTCATTAAAATTCAAGTGATACTCATTTCCACGTTTAGAAATTTCAATGGTTACTACTATCCGTTCAAAAAAATTCTTTCAAGCTCGCGCTGTGCGCTTTTATATTTTTCACCTGGATCTCATGCTGGAAGCTAAGAAAAGGTTTGACACAAAAGTCACGATAAACGAAAAACGGAGCATGGGTAATGATCTATTAAACAGAAGTATACGTATGCGAGGTATCTATTCATCTACGTATTTCCTATATAGTTTGAGAACATGTCGTCAACATTGGTTCCCTAGTTCCATAGCTATAAGACTTCAGGTATATGATTTCAACTCTGTATCGTGAGAAGACTGTGCATACATATTCAGACTATTTTAGACGACCAGTCGTCGAGTAAATTGGACTATTCGGCCCGTTCCCATTTATTGAAGGAGAGCTCCCACGAATAGAACAGCAGTTGATATCGTGTACGTACGTGTGTACTTATACAATTTCAATGCGCTGAAAGCGTAAGCCTTCATTGTGATCGCAACTTTGTGACTTCAAATGTAACATTGACTTCCTCGAACTTTCCAACTAAAGCGAGATACCGGCACAAGGGTGTGACTCTGCAACATAGACGGACAAAGATTACTACGTCCCTCGTATATTCTTTGATTTGATTCCCTCTTCATGCACATGCATGTCTCACGAATGATGAATACAAAATATTTGTTATCCTACGTGGAATGGGGAAGAAGATCTCCATCCCGAGGGCTTTAAAACTGTGCTTCTAAAAAAACAACAAGAGGAATAGAAGAGAGAAATATTTCGGTATTACACGATCTTGAAGATCTTAAAAGAAGTATTTTTTTGACGAAGTCCGTTGGAAGTGGAAGCCCTCGGCGTTTGTTCTCTTAAAACTGAATGTAGAAGGAAATTTCGTGTTGAATTTTGAGGTGTGTGTGAGCGTGCTGCTCTTGTGAATTTTATAAAATGAGAATAAAAGTAGTTCAAATATGTCTTCACTTCGATAAGTTCAAATCCCTCGATTGAGGCGCAAGAATGTGGATGGATTTTTCGTTTGAAATTCCTTCAACTTGAAAAAATAATCACACATAAAAATTGTTAGCCCTCGCCAATGCTGACGGTAGAATATAGCTGGCAGAGAAGTCTGGGTAATCTATGTAGAGGCAAGAGTGGTTGCCAATGGTCTGAATATTGTATCAATATTGGCGGTGAATAAATCACCTTCATTGTTCCAACATTCATTATAGGCTGCGCCAGGCCTGATCCATCTTTCAACGAACATTGCCTGGAGGAAAAATTGTCCCAAGCATTAGGCAATCCTGGATCACGGTAAAAGGAAGAACTCAGTTTTTGCTAGAACGTGAGCTGAATTCAAGATGTAGCTATGAGAAGACTCGTTAGACCTAAAGTCAGCCACTAGAAAACCTACTCACACAAGAGTACAGCTCACATCAATCACTATTGGCCTGAAATTAGGACTGATTTTGAACTAAAATTCAAAGCTGATTTTAAATCTCATCTGAAAATCAGTCGATCATGAAATTAGGATTTACTTTTTATTGTGATAGCAGTAGATTCTCATGCTACACCAAGCATAGGTGGTAGCTTGGCTTAGCTTAGAAAATAACTTGCCTCAGCAATTTAGGGGTGCACGAGACGACATTCTTGACGATATTTTGAAAGTCTCGTCTCGGTATTGTGAAATACTATCAGAGGCGAGTATCGTCTCGGTATCGGTGTCGTCTCGTCAGTATCCTTATCGCCTAATATTTCTGATGGAAGTAACAATACTCCACCATCATACTCTGGGTATCAGTGTAGCAGTATCAGCTGGTCAAATAAATAACACAGCTTTGTTTAGTGGGTCAGCAAGACATAGAAAACCGATATTTCAGAGTACGGGAGCAAAGTTTTGGGACACAAGCATAGTTGTATATAATCACTTTATTCAGCAGTAGGGTCTCCATTTCAGCGAGGAACTCTAGAAAATCTCTAGAATAGTATACAATTTCGAGAAATTTCCAATTTGAAAATGAATTCTCTAATACAAACATTTTATCAGAGTTCATTAAGGGGATACCAGCGTATCATCCGAATAAACATTTTATTGTAAGATTCCTCCGAACAGAGTTTATGAAACTCCTAGTGAAAATGAAGCAGATGGAGCGACGCGGGAGAGTAACCGGAACAGCCCAGGCAAGTCATACCAAGACTGACAATTGGACAATGACTGGCATCAAGCTTGGTATGCCAAGTCTCGTTAGCCTAACCTTGACCAATGCTTGACCCACCGTAGCTGACTAAGGGTTGATAAAGCCTTAGATACCAATGATAGGACCTAGCATATTTTGCCGTGTTTGATTCAATTTTGGTGAACCAAGTCTCGATTGATGCTTGGCCCGTCATAGCTCACAAACCCTTAATAACACCTCAGACATCAATGCTAGGATTAAGCATATTTTGCTACGTTTTATTTATTTTTCGTCAACCAAGCTTTAATCGACACTTGGCTCACCGTAAGCCTAGATATAGCCACATGACGTGGACTTGGAATTTATTCGCATTTCAGAAATTTGAAAGATTATACGCCTGAATGTACGTCAGCCCAAATACGGGTATCCTCTCAACGTCCTTCCAGATAGCACAATAGTCCAAAAGAGTTCTTCATGATCCATTCGATTACTTCTGAACTCTTTTAGAACTCTTGTGCTATCTAGACTAAAGTGACTGTCTCGAAATCCAATATTCAAAAATTATATATTATATTCAATCAAGCTTGGATGCCAATAAGAAAACTATCCTATTCGTTGAGGTTGATTGTATATCAATCATGGCACCAATATCGATTCAAAACATAAAACCAATATTGAATCTTGATATTGAACCAAGCTTGGATGCCAAGCGTTGAACATTGTTATCATCCCAGACATTAATCTAATTTGGTGCCAATTATGGTAGCCATGCTAGGCCCAATGTTGACTAGCATTGGCTCAAGCTTGGCACCAAGCTTGGTACATTTGTCAACACATACTTGGGAGTATCTAAGCGCAAAAGAAGCGGAAATTGAAAGGTTTTTACGCTTCATCTGTTTCAACATTTTTCACCAGGGACAGTCTGAATTTTTCAGGAAATAATATTTGATACTCTATGTATTGTCGTGGTGCAAACACCAAGAGTTGTCTCACCACAATTCCGGTCTCATTAAGCGAATAGCTTCACGTTAACGACGCATAACGCTCAAAGAATATTTTTTGTTGACAGTTTGACCCAGCGAAAGGAACTTGAAATGCGCAATACCACGATAATCGAAGAAAATAGGCAACACAACCTTGATTTTTGAGCGACTTTGGCGGGGGTTTTTGGTTTTGCCTCACCTTTAACGCGATATTCACTTGATTGATCGGTTGTTTCCGGGTCTTAAGCATAAATCCACGTCTCATCTCCCGTAATAATGCGTTTCATCTTGTCCTGATAGTCAGAAAGCATTGTTTCACACACTTCAACGCGATGATGTTTTTCCGGGAAATTCGGTGTTTTCGGTACCAATCGAGGTTTGATGCGTCTGAGGCCCAAAACACCCTTCAAAATGGTATTGACTGATCTTTTTGAAATGCCAACATCATCAGCACCAATTTACAAGCACCAAATCTTTGATTTTTTGGACGTGAACTTCGTCAGTTGAAGTTGATGGTCGACCGGGGCGCTTTTCGTCTTCGACACGTTCTCGACCTTCTCGGAACTCTTTACACTACTTGTAAACATTTTTTTGTCGACATAGCCTCATTACCGGAGGCTCTCTGCACCATCCTCAATGAATCAGCAGCAGAAACTTAATTCCGTAAACAAAATTTAATACAAATTCTTTGCTCAACAAATGCAGACATTATAAAAATCGAAAAATCCACTCTCAGCAGCTTATAAAACGAAGCGTATCCCAGACGCTAATGAATCCTTTGATGTGACCCTTGGCACGGATATCAGAGACAGTCTCACTAACCCAAAAATAAGAGAACTTTCCCAAATATATTTGCGCACAGAGTGTGAATTCAAATATCACCTCACTTTTCGGACACAGTAGTATGCTATCACAAGCCTTTTCCCAATGTTGGGCCTTAATTGTAGAAACTATTGGGTACTGAGGCTTGAGCGATGTTATCATTTCAAAGCTGCAGCATACCTGGTAACCTAGGCTCGTCCCATCTTGGTGAGCTTTGCGCCAGTCTAACGCCCATGATCTATTTTCACGGAAGTCATGGAGCAATGTAATGGTATCTTTGAAGTATTTCTCTGAATCAATGAAATATTTTATAGATATCATCATTGCAATAACTCCTCTTTAGCGTACAGTGCAGGAAAACTCCTCTTCAATCATTTCACCAAATTTCGCGTTGAAGGGAATTTTCAAAATACGGAGATTCGCAAAGCAGAGTTTCAAAGATTTCATTTTCGATAAGATATCAAATCTAAGCGATTATATCTATCCGTCATATCGATATTTCATGAGATTCTTTTTTTTCAGTTCATCCAGAGGACTTCATTTTATCGTTGAAATGATCAATGGGATGACATGTTCTCGATATCATCGTCCCTTTGTTATCATAGGTGTCTCCTCACTTCCGTAGTTAACATTAGGTACGGCGATCGAATCGTTCTCTGCTTTATTGCATTTCTGTCAATAACAGTGCAGCTTATATTTACCACCGTACATATTGTATATACCAAAAAGCATTTGTTGCAGATATGAGAGAAACTCACAATCGCTTCCTCGATCAATCGCGGATAAATAATGAAATACTAATTAATCTTATTCGGTAGAAAATAACTTCTCATTGTCTATAGACAATTGATTATACTCTCACGAAACTGACGAAAGGTCGTACGAAGAGGATTAGCTAAAAGGAACGGAGCATTGTGCCTCGTTAACAAGAACGATGACTATACTAACTATCGTAGGACACGAGTTATAGAAATGCACCGTAATTAACGTCCACGAATGAATACGAGAACCATTTAGAAGAAGCAGTTCGAGAACGAACGATATGGCCTTCCTGCTTTACCTATGTTCACTTCCTCTGATTTGTACGATTCACCGGAAGCAGTCGTTCGCGCAACGGCTTTTGGTATACAAAACCGTATCACGTGATTATATGTATAATGTACACGGTGCAGTACATGTAAATATGTATTACATGCTCCAATTGTGTATGTGTATATATGTATATATATTAAATTACCAATGGCGAGTACACAGTCACACCTTTGTCATTATGATATAAGTCTATTGTTATGCTCAAGTCCGATAAACCGAGAGCTCTTTCATCTTCATAACGCATAACGAAGGATAGTTGGATTCATATAAAACTCAATTGTCGAAAAACCCCTGATATAATAATCGATTGTTCGTGACGGTCGAACCGTTCGAATCCCAAGATCATAGAATCGAATGTTTGGTATATGTTTAATTGATCGGGGAAATATGTTTCCTGGTTTGCATCTCTGTGTATCTCTTGATTAGGGTAATTATGCGACAAGCTTATGGCAGTTTACATCGAGTGGTCGATGACGAAATCACATCTATATGTGTGTACGGTACATGGAGTCCCCATGAGCAGCGTTTGACCGATGTAGCGTATAACCCATGTACTTGCATAAATTTTCTCTATGTTAATATGCGTTACGATGATCCGTGGTATTACCCAAGAGATCGCGTTACTATCTGGGCTATGGGACTGCAAGGATATAAATGATACATCTCAATTAGATGTATGCGGTTCGTACAAAAGTCTTTTCTCAACAACAAATGCAAAATATAAATGTATATGATTTGTACAATAAATATTTTTTGCAATTAATTGGATGAAGAATTCACCTACATGCTTGTTGATTACATTCGTACACTGAGAAGAAATATTTGATTGAATTGTCGTCATAGAATAATTGTGTTGATTGAAATGGAGTTTTGTTGGATGATGAAGTGAATATTTATTTTCACTAGAATGGTGCGAAAAACCCGGCTCTCTTTTTTTTTTGGAATTCCGTATAAAAATATGTTAGTTCTGCATGTTTTGAAAAAAAAAGTTTTAGGGGTCACTCGAGATTTTTTTTCAAATTCTCAAACAGTCAAAATTCACTTTTTTTATTTTCCAATTTTTGTTCTCGTTGCGGTAAAATTTAATACCTAAGAAATTAGTCACTTCCTCAAAGTTACAGCTCAAAATATTTATTTTTAAAGGTCGTTCAAAATTTATGAATATGTTTTCGAACGACTTTTAAAAATTCATATTAACATTCAATATGTAGAGGAAAGTCACCAAATCCGGATTCCTCTCCTCAAGCGGACCCCCAGTGGTTTCTCTCATGTATGTATTGAAACTCTGGTTTTATCATGTGGGAATGGTAATTCGGATTGTTCTTACCTTCTAATGAAGCGGACAAGTCACCCGGATCAGCTGTTGCTCGTCAGTTCACCATAACGTGTTTTGACGAAAACTGAAGTTTTGCCATAATGCTATATTTTTCGCGATTCCTGCACAACTTCATCAAGTAAACCCTTCCATTTCTATACATTTTCAAATTATATAGTTGAAAATTGATTTTCATCCAAGAGCCGTTTGGTTGAAAATTTATTTGATAAACAATCTCTGAATTATGATGGCCTGAACCGGACTCTTCATTCTTTCATGTTTGAAGTCTGTTTATATTTGTACATTCTTTTATTTTTTCGGGAATCTGTTACAGATTTGAATTAAAAAACGGGTAAAGTGGATCAGCGAAAATGGAATTCAAGTAGAATGGTGAAAGCTATAGGAGCGGCCTGGGAAAAAGATGGGTTGGAAGAAAGCATGTAAAACATTTTTTTGAATGAACTTTGTTCACCCTGGCACTAGATAATGTATTCTTTGATTTACTACGTGTTTTTGATTTTATTTCGTATTTTTGTTATCATTTTTACAGGGGGTTCTTAACAACAACATTCGAATGAGATATCTTTAATAAATATATATTATATTTTCATATGGAAATCGGAAACGAAAAACATCAACTATTATCATTTATACACGGAGAGGGATGTATAATAAAATTTATTAGATGTATAATAAACCTTATTCAAAAATATGGTAAAAATAGGGACAGCTATCTGACATAATACTGATCACACGGAGAAAAATGCAGTTCGGAAATATAGTAATCTTTAATACAAAATTGGAGAATGTTTCTTAAAATCTGTGAATATTTGTTAAAATCTGAGAGTATTTATCAGATTCGCAATAAAGATAAAACGGTTCACATTTTTGTTGAATTTTATTTCAAAAAGAATGAAAATTCATGAATACCTCACAAACAGTAGAAAAAAATATTAACTTTCCAAAAGTTGCGCATGAAATTTTACGAAATTATTAATGAGATTTCGAAATTTTGTCATTTACTTCGTAAAATTTCATGTCCGACCAACAAAATTTCGAAATTTTATTACCCACTTTGTAAAATTTCATGCGTTACTTCTGGAAAGTTCATATTTTTTTCCTTTTTTTTGTGAGGTATTGGTAAATTTTCATTCTTTTTCTAGTAAAATTCAACAAAAATGTGAACCGTCTTATCTTTATTACGAACTTAAGAAATAAACTCAGATTTTAACAAACATTCTCAGATTTGAAGAAATGGTCTTTAATTTCCTATTGAAGATCACTATACTTCCGAACTCCATTTTTCTCCGTGTGTACTATACCCTGCTAGGAATTTCCCATAAAATCCGATAGAAAATTTTTCTATCGTTTTGTATGTGGTTTCTGAAACTGGAATTCTCGATATTTCATAGGTAATTCACGATAAGAGAACTGTACGGCTGTTTATGGGGTTTTATCGTATTTTCACGATAACAATCGCCCCTAAAAATTTCCCATGGAATCCGATAGAAACATTTTTCTATTCTTTTTTTGTATGTGGTTCCTGAAACTGGAATTCCCGTTGTTCCATAGATCATGCACGATAGAAGAATTGTACTCCTGTTCAAAAAATCCTTGAAAAAAATACTTCACTGTTTCCGGAAGATTACTTGATATAACAAATATACCATTAAAAAAAAAATGTGAAAGGCAACCCTGTTTCGAAATTCGCATCAACCAGCAACACTTGGCGTGGCCGATGGTAGAAGTTTTTAGCCTTTATTATATACAGATGAATTTCTATAGAACATTCAACAAGAAATTTAAATGATATAATTTCGTAAAATCTTCTTCGGCCACGCCAAGTGTTCCTGGTTGATGCGAATTCCGAAACAGGGTTGCCTTTCACATCTTTTTTTTTAATGGTATCTTTGTTATATCAAGTAATCTTCCGGAAAAAGTGAAGTATTTTTTTCAAGGATTTTTTTTCAAGTGTTATTGTAAAACGTTTGTATGGTTTTTGGGATTTGACGTTATTTTTTACTGTGTTGGAGTTTTTAGGGGTTTTTGTGAGACATTTGTATGTTTTGTGGAATTCTACTTTTTTTTCACTTTTTGGTATCTATATACGGGCAGAACGATACGCTTGTTTTATTTATTTTTTGATAACAATAATGCTTTTTTGAAAATCATAAATTACTTTCAATACAGTTCAAACAAACTGAAGTTACAATATACCAAAAATCTTTCACATATCCTTTGGATAACTAATGTACTTGGTCGCTCATATTGATTTCATATCTTTTTTTTTCAAATGGAGCATATCTTTTTATATCGCCTCGAAATTCTGAATGCAGTGAAATTTTCCTTTAGAATGTGTTTTTAGATTTTTTTATTCTTTGTTTTTGGAATTTTCATGTACTTGCCGTTATTTTTTCACTTTTTTGAAGTTTTTTTTGGGGATTTCACTTCTTTTTCTGAATATGCTTCCAACTGAACCCAAATAAAAATGAAATACCCTTGTCGAGTTCATAGCAGTCGTAGGAATGAAGGAAATGTCCTCAGATAACTTATGTGATATAAAAATCCACTTGGATTTCCATCAGTCATCTCATCATTGAACGGCAATAGATTATCGAAATGAAGAATGAAGAAAAGAAGGGAAGAAAAGCGAATTCCCATGAACAAATATACGTGTGAAGAATTCCGAAAACTAAATTTTCCTTGACTGATAAGTTGGCGCTCAAAGCAGCTCAACGCGCTCAAAGCAACTCACAGCGCTCAAAGTAGCTCACGCCGCTCAAAACAGCCCACGATATTGTGCTGAACATGTCTTGTGCGGAAATTTCCAGTGTTTTCAAGAAATCATTGTAAGAAAATCGAAACAACATAGATCTTACAGACAGAGGAAACTTGCGTACAATATATTCAAGGTATCCAACAGAAATTTTGTTTGCAAGATAGAATTTGTACTGTTTAGCATGAAGCTAAAAATAGCTTTCCAGCCAAAATTTTTCGGTCACCCTTTTGAATCATTGTGAAAAAAAGCAGATAGCAAAAGTTCCAAAAATTAGATCTCATTGAATTCTTTCGTGACCACAAAACGAACTACTGAAATGTCAGCAGAATAGAGTCCTTGGAGAATTCAAATCGTCTTTTGTCATACTGTATATTGTACTGTATATAGTATGACAAAAGGCGATTTGAATTCTCCAAGAACTCCATCCTACTGACATTTCAATGATTCATTCTGTGGGTCCAGAAGGATTCAATGGGATCTAGTTTTTGGAACTTTCGCTATCTGGGTAAAGAGATGTCAAATATTTATCACGCAACAAAAAGATATACCTTCAAGATATCAAATTGGAGACACTTTCTAGTACTGTACCAGACATTTTCAGAATTTTGTGGAATATCCATCGAAATCATTCGAAAAAATTTTTCAAGAATATTTGGTTCGTTATGGTAAAGGTTATCGTTGAAGGTATTCTATATTCTTTAAAACTGTCAAATATCACAGGAATTGAATTCTAATTTTATGATGAAGCGGAATTATTGCTTTTCAAAGAAATATATATACGAGTCTTTAGCATTGCGTGGCCAATATCGCTCTTCAACTTGCAGATCATGAATAAATATCCACTTTGTACCTTTACTTCGTGACATGCATGTGAAATTATCTTCAGAAATATTTTTACCCTGATGAAAAACAACAGCTATAACTTTATAAAAGTGTTGTGCAATTATAATTTTTGAAGTTGGTACTGCTTTGATGTTTATATTTTCTACCTTTGTTGCTCCAACATTATTGTGATCAAACGTCATCAATTGCACAATCACATATTGTTCCGACGCTGTTGTATATGATTTTTTAGTTTTATGCAAGTTATTACAATTGTCACAAGAATCTTCGAAAATTTTCTATGTTGAAAAATTGAACTTGGATATTTCTTGAAACTCAAATGATTTTTGTGAAATTGGAGGTAGCCCAAGACGTGTAACACAACCTGTACCAACAATATTTTCGGTATATTCACATTTCGTACATTCCGTTACGGTAGTTATTTGGTGCTTCACTAAATTTTTAATAGACATTGAATTTAAAAAAATTTAGTTGAGGCAACTAAAAAAATCAAGTTGGGGCAACTAAAAAAATTTAGTTGGGGCAACTAAATTTTATAGTTATAATGACTAAATCCATTCATTCGAACGTACTACTTTTCTATATTTGCCACGATCAAAAAAATGAATGAAAAAATACCACTGAAACAATTACTTTTTCGTTCAAAATTCATAAAGTGCGAAAGGAATGAAAATTTGAAATATGTGTTGATAAAATACGTCCTTCTAACTATAAAATTTAGTTGCCCCAACTAAATTTCTTTGATAGTGCAAATATAGAAAAATGGTCCGTTCGAATGAATGGATTTAGTAATTCTAACTATAAAATTTAGTTGCCTCAACTGAAATTGTGAGAAGAAGTAAAAATCAATGTATCAAATACTCCTATAGTAACGCAGCAGCTCAGAGAAAATTCAACAGGATAGTTTTCAGTGTGAAGTTAGTGTGGTACAATATTCAAATTCAACCTTGGGAGAATATCCATATGTAAATGAAATAATTTCAACACCAGACATTAGTGTACTTTTACAGTGTATAGCAGAACAAATTGAGGTGTTGGTAGGTGAATACAAAAGATTGCAAATTATTAATAAGGGGACTCAAGCATGAGGAAGTGGGGGAGGGGGAGAGTCAAATTCCGCGCGAACTTTTCTCAAAAGATACGTGATTGATACAAATTTAGATTGAATAATAATGAATTACGCACTTGGGATTGCGCAGAAACTCAGGACATCTTCAGAGGTATGCATTAAATCCCACTGAACATTTTCGTTAGAAACTTGCATTAATATTGCAGCGATATTAATTCGATCTGGAAAGTATCTGTTATAAGAATTACAGCAATAATGTTACAAAATATCATGACAAATAAACTGCAGCGAAGTTACATTGTCGAATGACATTACAACGATATTGTATTGCACGTTGGAAGACAGGTACTTCCAAGATCGCACCAACATTGCTGCAATTTTAATGCGAGCTTCTAACGGAAATGCTCGGTGGGTTATTCCTCAGGCTGGATAAAAAAATTATCGACGTGAAGCATTCCTCGTTCTTAGTGTATAAATGTCCGCTTTTATGATAAATTAACATTTAATCGGGAGAAGAATGGAAATTAGGAGACACCAATACCATATGAATAATATCTTATTCCTTAGTGTAGAAGTTTGAATTAATTATGTAGAAACCTAATATGCTTCGTTTAATTAAATCCAACTAAACTGTGATGTTTTACTTTATCCATATAAATCTGTGCTATCCATGGTTTTGATAGTCATTTAGTTGTCAGTTGAATATAGCGTAGGGGACAGGACACAGAGGAATTACAGGATAACTTTGTAATCCGATAAAGTATTGATACGAGAATACTATGTATCTACAGGTGAAATCATTATTTCCTAGCGTAAATTAAAAATAGAATGATACTATGAAGACATTTTGTGAAGAGCGTCATAATGATGAAATGTTGGACAATTTAGTGGTAATTGCTACTCATCGATTGATTTGATTTACCTAATGATATAAATTACTGACATTATCTGATCAAGTGTCTTAACATTCCCCAGCTCGATTATTCGAATTAGATTAGGATCGATAATTTACAAGCATAAATTCCCTATGGATGTTTCGAGAGAAATTTCACGAACAAAGTGCTTAATTATCGAATATTATCCAAATTCGCTAGTAAACCTAGTAATCGCTTTGCTGTAAACGAGAGGCGTATGTTTGAACATTAGCGAGTGGAAGTAGATGAAACGAAAAATAGCGTATGATTTAATTTTAATTGAAACGTGCTGAAATTTTTAATTTGAACCTCAAACAAAATGTAAAAGGATTGATCAATTTTGGTACTTACTTGCATTGCAAACATTTCAAAAATTTTTTCTTTCGCGCAGACAAATGCCTTTTTTGAAAATAGCAAAGTTCACTATTTAAGATAGCAATAAATGTTTTTAATATTTTCCTGGTACAATGAGCTACGTAATTCACTGATTATGTGATGTGAAGTATCACAAAGTCTGCACTGTAAAAAATTGGTGGTGTTAGAAAAAGTTCATACCAAAAAGTGTTCTTTCAACACCTCATAGCATCATTTTTACACCGTAAAGTTTTATTTTAACACGGTTGGTATTATTTTGACATCAATTCTAGGCTGGATATGTATAGAATTCGCGTGGTGTTGATTCTGTGTTAATTCTGACACTGTGTTGACACCGCATTTTTTACAGTGTAATGCCATAATGTATCTTTGTGAATCACTATGAGGATTAGCAATTTCTGTGATTTCCATCACTGAATTTGAATTTCATGTGCCTACAAATCAAATTGCGACATGATATAATTTACTATTTCCCATATCAGGGGCGGCGGTGCTACGTATGATAGCGAACTTTACTATTTTTTGAAGATCTCTTTTCTCCATGCACATTTTCATATTTGTTATGAGGATATTCGATTGAGACACACATTGAAAGAGTTCAGTTCACAAGAATCATTCGAGAAACTGTTTATTTTTTCAATTCGTTCAGAAATGTGATTCAAACTTTGGTGACATGAATTTTTTCATGCGTGTTCTGAGGAAAACTGAACATTATTCATTGCTACGAATGGATATAGTTTGGAAGACCAGAAAAAATAAAGAGCTGTTGAATTTGTTGTTCAAACTTAATTCTTCCTCAACTCAATTCACATTATAATACGCAGGGAACCCGCAAGATATTACATCACTTGATCTTTCCGTGATTTTTCATCTTGCGATTAGGTGATTTTTTATCTCAACTGCAGAGTTACCAGATCTACGGATTTTCCTCATAGATCCACGTGTCAAAGGACATGCTTGAATGAAACTGCAAATAAGGAAAACCGAAAAATTCGTAGACTGGTAACGCTGTTCGACTGAGTGGAAACCCTAACAGCACATCCACTGATTTCTACGTCGCATCTCCGTGGACTCTACGTGGATAAATGGTGGACGTGGATAGAACGTGGATGAACGTAGAAATGTCCGGTGCTGTACGGGAAAATATGACAGCATCGGAGAACATAAATCTTGAATCCTGTGATATTATTTCACCGTGAAGGTTGGAGATCTAAAACCATGCAATTGGGCGATAAAAAACAGAGGACATAAACTTAAATGGAGAATTTTTAGAATCATTTCAGCTTTGTCGTACCAAAGAACACCAGGAATAATTTTCATAAATATACTAATACTACTTCAAAAACTATGATTCAGGAACAGATCAAAATAATATCAAAATTTTTGCCACATTTCTCAAGAACTCTAAAACAAATCTAATAATGCATCATTTTGAGACTCATTTTATAAAGAAGCGATTTTAATTATAACGTTCATATCTCGTAGAAAACGATACATCAGAAACTGTTGGGAATCTTCATTTTCCGAGCAGTAGCGAAACACCAATTTTACCATAATCCCCTTCATGAAATAGCAACTCGCAACTGGGAATTCGTCTCGGTTCGAAACTAATCTCATCATCTGCGATTAGGGATTGTTGATTTTCAATATAATTCACTAATTACACATAACATTGAACTGATCAATTACCTGTAGTTGATTGTCCGATCAATAATTAGTGAGAATGATCATTCTACAAATTTCAGTGAGAAGCTTTATTTATTCACACGGATCATGGACTTGTGCTAATCAGTGATGGGTACGTTACTCGTTACTCGTTACTCATTATATATAATATATATATAATACTATATAGTTTACATCCAAATTTTATATTTATTATATACATTTTATATATAATGAGTCACGGTAACGAATAACGTAATGCTAATTTGAATAAGAGAACACCGTTGTCTGATTTTTTTACAGTTGAGTTGAGGAGTAGTGTTGCGTGCATACGAAAAAACCAATTTAGCAACTATAATTTTGAAGGTTACATCGTATATTGAATTGAATTGATAATCGGAAGTTGGTTTGCCTAAGAATATAAAGGTTTATGATTTCTAAACATGGTTTCTAAATAAACAGGAAACACGAACTGCGTGGAAGGAGTTTTCATGTCTCACTATATTCCTTCATCTTCAATTCGGATTTGGTTTTAATACGATATGAACTTCCAAGGTATTTAACAATCTTCAAACTTTGGCTTGATTCAATCCAAAATAGTTAGTTCCGAAGATCCTAATTGAAGTGAAGGTTCCTTGGAACAAGTTTTGAAATGATCCCAAGTCAATTTGATCCTGAAAAGAGGGATAGCAATAATTTTATAAAGAGACTTAATAGATATATGTGTCATTTTGAAATTGAGTGCAGATATTTTTTTCTATTTTCAAATGTTCGATTGCACCGACTAGTATTCGAATATTGATAATATGATGGCAAGTTTGAATTGAGTAATAAAGAATACTTCAATTCTCCAACAAACCGCAGAATAGTATCAATACTTTAACTCAGTGTAATTAATTTATTACCATATTTTTATGATAACTGGGTTGTCGTCCTTCTTGGTAACAGAGTGGTGTTTCGTGTAATTTAATTATGTCCCACGTATCTGGATCGATCTCAAATTGAGTGGAAAACACTTGTGACTATCAATTTCAACAATCATAAAATAAAATTTCATCCTAATATAATTATTTATCCACTTATGTTATATATGGAACATGATTAGCTATTACATGAGAAACTACACGAAAAAAAAGAAAAGGGGGAAATTTACCTTGTAGGATGACAACGCGTCACTTCTAGTCTTTAAATGGAAATTTTCACAAAATATATTGTCGAATAGTTCACATGATAGAAGAAAAATTTATTTTTGTCTTATACTGTGATTATTTGACAATATATTTTGTGAAGATTTCCATTTAAGGGGAGGTTTTCATCAAGCGAATTCCGAGATAAGGTAATTTTCTCTAATTTTTTTTCTTAAGAAGGGAGTAAATTCAGAATTCGAGTCATTTGAAACTCATTAAATGGGTCTTAAAGTACATGAAAAAAATCTTCTCAAGTTCAAGGATTCGTATCCCGAAATTTTGAAGGCGTTTTTCTCAAAACCATATTTTTCAAGTTTGGCTCCACGATATCTTAAAAACTACTGGATCGTTCTTATTTTTTTTTCTTTGAAGCTGATTGAATTTATTTGAGAATGAACCTGAATGGATATGACATTTGCCATTTTTTTCTTTTTGAAGCATTTTAGAGAGCGAAAGAAAGGTGAAAAAACGCTACCAAAAGTTTGCATGTCTGTCGCGTTTTTAATTTTGAACTTTTCTGTGGTTTGATTGGTACAACCTCCAACAAATATAATATATTTCATAAAAATTTCTGGATTTTTGATTCCTGATAATTTTTGTAATTGCCATAGTGGCGCCCGATTGATCACTGTTTTTTTCAGGTGGTTATGTTTCAATACGTATCAACAATTCCCATGCATTGAGAGAAGAGGCATTTGGAAGTTCAGTAAACAGTACTATATTTGTTCGATGAATCTGAATATTACTGAACTTTCAGCGATCTTTCATGTCAAGAAACATTACTGAAATTTTGCTTTTCATTACTGAGTTTTCTGCAACCGTTATCATATAACACAATATTTATGCCCGAATTCGCGTGATGTCATCCAATTCCTAAACGGTCCACAGTGTGGCATTATTTTTCTACTGAAAAAAAATGTTTTATGTACTTAAAGACTCAATTAACAAGTGTGAAAACCCCCGAGTTCTTTATTTACTCCCTTCCATGAAAAAAAAATTCGAGAAAATCACCTTACTTTGGGGTCGCTAAATGAGAACCTCCCCTTAAAGACTCGGAGCAACGCATGGTCTTTCTCTGTATTTTCGGTAAATTCCTCTATTTTCTTTTTTCCGTACACTCTGCTCTCGTACAGCCCAAAATCTTCGCGAACAGCTCTCTTCAGGCCAATCAATGTGTATGTTACTTATTACGAATATTTTGAATTCAAACTAATGTCTTGATGAACAACTTAATGTTCAGAAAGAACCCATATCCAGATTTCATAATGAATTGTCCGGACATTCAATACGTTTTCATTTTGAATTGATTGATGAATTCTTATTGAATTCAAGAAGTCTTTGAGAATTGATTAAAATATCGATGAAAACTAGGTGTGTTTTATATATACACAAAAACAACGTTTGTTTCGGCGAAACGAAATTTTGGTTAAAATGAATGCAAAAAAACTTTTTGGTTGGCTGAAATAAAATTTATTTAGAATAAATAAAATTTATTTGTCTGTATGAAAGCCTTAATTATTGTGAATCAAATTTTGTTCACCCCAAATAAATTCTATTCCAGCCAACCAAGAAGTTTTTTTGCGTTCATTTCAACCGAAATTCTGTTTTTCACAGTTAAAAAATCGCTCTTGTAGCTGACAAGACTACTACGATAGCAAATAGATTGCTGCCACAATGAAAAATTTGTTGTGCCAGCAAAAAGTACCCAGCGAATTCAGATTTCGCCGTCACAGCAAATTTCTTCCTATGTAGATAAGTCCATGTATTTTCTATATAATTGTCTATAATCAACTCTTGTATACAACATCACTTTCCAATCACCCAAATGTTTCACACCGCAAAAAATTCTTTCATCTTCTCTGATATTTCACTCTGATATTATTTTGAATATTTTTCCGATAAATCTGCTTTGAATATCCTTGTCCGAAAGAACAATCCTTCTTTTGAATATTCAACATTTTTCAAATTGATACCAAAACAAACAAGACCTTCTATGTGCGTTCAAAGCCACAATAATGAATTGGAGTGATTGTTTTCAAACGGGAACAGTAACAAAAATTCTTTCCAAAACGATGTTTTTCGCCTGGTGATGTTCTCACAAAAACGGACAGGTCCAATTCCTTTGGTTTCCGTTGGAAAATTGCGAGATAAAAACATATATCACTCTTGGTTAACTCTCTTTTTGTTCATTTCGCCTGAAACTGTCAAAGGAAACGCGTGGATTGTCGAAAAGTTTTCTGCAATTTTCTACTGGAAAATTATTTTTTTACAAAATCTCCTTTGAATTCATCTATATTTCGTATATGAAATGTACATAAAGTGAGTAATAACTGTATTTACAGTGGTATTAAGATTTTTTCAAATCATTTTAGTTGTTTATCGTAAAGAAATGTATATGTCAATTATATAACGATCTGTATTGAGCAACCATTGCATTGAATTGACATCAATTTTTTCACCGTTTCATCCTAAAGATTATATAGAATTTATATCAAAGCTCTGTACAAAGTCTATTTTTTAATACAGTTTGTATACACTGAGGAAAATGGATGGTTGCAGTAACCAATTCGTTTGTTAAATATGGTCTAGCCAATTAATTGGTTGTCACAACCAATTATGTGAGTGTCACAATCAATTCTGTTGGTTATGATGACCACGTCAAGGAATGCACTTGGAGCAACCAACGGGATTGGTTGTTATAACCAGGGACTGGAACGTTATTCACTTACGTGACTCATTATATATAAAATCTATATAATGAATATATAATTTGTGTACAATATATAAATTATTATGTACATTTCATATATAATGAGTAACGTAAGTGAATAACGTTCCAGTCCCTGGTTCTAACCACATAATTGATCATGATAACCAATCAATTGGTTGGACCTTATCAAACCAACGAATTGGTTATTGCAACCATACATTCTTCTCCGTGTATGATTTGTGGATTTGTTTTGACGCATTGTGCAACAAATTTTTATGTAATTCACATTAGAGGTGCACGATATTCCATGATATCGATATTTTTTACAGAAACTTTGTCCAGTTTATATTGAATTTTATGAAATATCTATAAAAATTCTATATAAAATATCGATATCGTGAAATATCGTGCACCTCTAATTCACATCTGCTCATCTGTTGTATACAGATTTTATACGGTCATATTGAAGTCAAGTTGAGCAGTCTTGTTGTAACGCAACAGAGTACTTTGGTATGATATTTTAGATAGTCGGGTATCGTAAAATGAAAAAATAGTATAAAATAGGAAATCTCGTGCATTTATCGAAACGCATTCACATCTTTGGAAATTATGTTTGACGTGAGAATACCAATTTTTCCAAGTGGACAAATCTCCAAAATTATATATAATTTGCACACAATTACCCTAGTAAAAATGATTCATATATGCTCCATATATAAACCGTATATGGACTTCGTAGAAATCATATATGATAACATACAAATCATATATGACCCCTACATAATTCATATATGGGCCATATATGACCTTATAAAACTCATATATTAAAATTATTATTATAAAATTCATGTAGGGCTGTTCGATTCATATAAGGACCGAAAATGATCCATATATAGGCTAAACAATGCCAAATATGGGATGTATATGGCCATATATGGCCCATACATGGATTTTATATGGGTCATATATGAATCTGTGAAATCATATATGTGGCCTGTTTGGTCATACATGCCGCATATATGATTCATTTTTACTAGGGTATATATAATTTATATATAAACTGTATCAAATTATACACAAATTATATATTTCACGGTATCGATATTTTTTATAGACATTTTGTCGAGTTTGTATTGAATTTTATAAAATAATAATAGAAACTATACATAAAATATCGATATTGTGAAATATCGTGCACCTCTAAGTATGATATTACGTTTCACGTGAATTACCAAAACAAATCATAAGTTGGTTACTTTAATTAATATTGATATCCCAATTTTTCATATAAAATTTGTCAAGTTTATATTGAATTCTATAAAATATCGATTGAAACGCGATATAAATTTCATAGAAAATGTCAATCCTGCCATGCTGATACATCTTGAGAGTCGATTCAAAGTTGCAATCCTTTTCAATACAGTAAATGAATTATGTTCTTCCTATGTCCTGTAAGAGGATTATAAACCGGTAACGTGCGTCCTAACGGTTCCGAACGTATTACGTTTACGTTGTTACGACGGCGACACCGGCACCATAAGACCTTTGATTGGCCGCGTTGAAAGAGCTCGCCATCCGTTGATTGGTCGGTCGAGGAAGGTGCGTTCGATACATCGTCGCGTCAGCCTTCAGCTTCAGAGAGAGAATCGTTGCTTTGAACGTTGGTTGCTTGGTTTGCAAACCCCTGGCAGTCAGTGGCACAGTAGTACCCGGCAGAACTTCGGACGGGAAACTCTGTTTCGTTTATATCATGTGAAATTCGCGCGCGTGCGTCACTTGAAATTTTGAAATTTGCCCTTGCTGTCATCAACGATATGCAATGATCGGAAAGTTTGATTCAAGCCCTTGAACATTTGACGATAGAAAGAAGATTCTTATTCGCGTATCCTCTTCTTGTCATTACCTCACGTTGGTTTGTTTGTTTGTTTGTTTTGTTTTCCCTCGAGCGTCATCGATCGTCAAAAGGAAAAGAAACATTTTGTGTGCTGTTCGTTCGTGTGTGAATATCTGTGCGTGTTGTTTTTGGAGTTGTTGGCTGTCACTTTCGGTGTCATTTGGTTGTACGACCGCATTATACACACGTATATATATCTATATATGTATATGTATATACACAACACACGTGTGGAAGTTACTGCCGATTGTGAGTGAGTGAAGAGCCCTTTTGTGTTTCGTGAATAAAAGAAAACATCCACCGTTGTTTCCGCAGTGTCCTTTTGTTACGTTTTTTGAGGATTTTTCTCATTTCCATTCCACGATAAACGAAGCGTATATAAGAGAGCGGAGACAAATATCGCTGAGAACGAATAGGTGAGTTTTAGTTATTTCTTTTTGTTGTTGTTGTTGTTGTTCTTCTTCTTCTACTTCCTCTCCTTCTCTTTCCCTCTCCCTCTGGTTGAAATTGTGCTCGCAGGGGAGAAAATGATAAGAGAATTATAATTCTCTCTGTGCAAGCGAATTTTGCGTATCAAGTACGATGGATCGCACACGTACCTTATACGTAACGTGTGGGATGAAGTTATTTGGAGTTAGGAGAGGTTCTTTGTGTTGCTCGAGTGAACTTCTTGAAACTATTGAATATTTGAAGAGAAAACTTGTCCTTTGTTCCTTGACAGTGTTGCAGAATATGCACCGAGTCAGCGAGTTTACAAGTGAATAGTCGTCTCGGTCGATACAACCAGGTGTTGAGGGAAACTATTTTAAGTGATGAAGAAAAACGATTTATCTTTGTTTTCATTCATGTATGGCTTTTATAAGGTCGAAGATGTGGACTTGCGGAGAAAAAATCATTCTCTGATAAGGTATTCAGAGTAATATCTTACAAATGAATCCACGATCGATACATGCAAGTGTTTCCTGATATTGATGGGGATCCTTGAAGAAAGTCCATCCTTTCATACATAAAAAAAGTATCTAATTTTTATTGAAATATCTCAAAATTATATATTTTCTATATATAAAAGGATCGATTTCCTCCAAGGATCCCCATCACCAGTTCCTGGAGTCTGATACGAAGCATTGATCACTTTACAGATTAATAATTTCTGGAATTTGTGTGCATTCACTTTTTCACACTTTGTTTCCAAAGGGGAGGAAGAAGATACTCAAGCTCGATGAATTTTCGAAACATTCTCAACGAATGTACCTCGTTGATCGTAAACTCGTTTAAATTTCAATTGTTTACTAGATTCAAATGGGTAGCATTTGCTGATCGTATTCATATATAGTCTTGTTGAAAATGCCAGGCAGAATTTTTCATGCCATTCCTCTTATGATCGGATGAGATTTTTAATAGAATTTGACAGGTACTGTCGAATTTTGTCTGGTGTATACGTCAACTTTAACAATGATGCAAAAATCGATCGCATGCGGGTCAAACTAGTGTGCAAGGAGTGACCGCAAAATCCACCTGTTTTTTTGGGACCGCGAGTTTCGGGTGGAATTGCATTCTGAAAAATACCTTATGTCGATCATTTGCAAGGGAAATGGATTCTTTTCTATGAAAAACCTATCGAGGTCTATTGATTTTTATAAAATCTTGATCGAAATTTGATACTACTTCGCTTGTAAAACCAGTGTTATGCTCACCAGGAAATTATATACCCTCGCGAATGATCAACATAGATTATATTTTAGAATGCATTCTAACCTGAAACCCACGGTCCCAGAAAATAGGCGGAAAAATACTCTTTTTTGCGGTCACTCTTTGTCTGGCATTTTCAGCAGGGGAGTTATTTCGAGTTACTAGAATTTCAATTCAATATTTCCCATACATCGCGTTTCAGAATAAGCGATTCTACAGCTCATTCTCCAAAGACAATGTCGTAGGAAGAAGGATTGATTGATGACCCGGCACATCCAATTTGACGATATAAATTTTTGTTCAAGTATTTTTTACGCCAGTATATTTTTTCGGTCAAAAACATGACCTGGGAAGCAACGTTGTAATATCTATTGACAATGAGCTGTTGAAGAACACATAATATACAGTGAATCGATTATATCAGCAAATTGAAGTTTGGAAGGTCCATGTTATCTGTTTAAAATTTTAAAAAATGACATCTCATGAAGATATTCTTCATACATCCTGTCAGGATGTCTTATGAAACTCTAAATAGGTGACATAACACTGTGGGATATCGATTCTTGGATGAATATGAAGCTAGCGGAAGGGATTTACCGAACAGCGTACACCTTACATTAATCTGAGCTATATTATATAAAATTGACAGTACATTGTGTGAAATTTCAATCATCGAGGGAAAAGGGAGAATTTTTCGACGAAGTTCGACTTGTCCCTCAGTTACTGGAATTCCACGGTAATTTGTACAAGGAAATTCTAATAACGTGGATATTTTTAATTAACCCTCGAATGGTAACTATTTGTCATTTGTGTCCAATCCAAAACAAAAAGTTGGTTCAAATTGGTTGGTTGAATTCAAGGTTAAAGTCCGAAGTCAAATTTAAAAGATACCCTATTTTCTTTCGTTGGAATTGGATATATTTTTTCATATTACAATGATGTAATAACATATTCTTCTTTTCAAAAAGAACCATCTTTTTTCTTCAAACAACCATGATTCATTCGATTGTTTTCGAAAATTCTTAACTGCTTAAAAACCCATAGAGGATAATTTTCCTTTTGTTTTGTTGCATAAATGTTGGAAAATGAATTTTCAAACAATTTTGTCTGGCAATTCAAATTGTAGACCCGTAAAATAGACTTTCATGAATGTGTATAGATTTTTTTGAGTACATAGCGAAATCGGAATTATTAATGTTCAGAAAAATCGCTGTCAATTCAAGGACGAAGAGCATCACTCAAGAATACTTGTGGTGAGATTATTGAAAATTCGGTGTGGAAATACTGAAAGTTTGTGAAATGTATCATTTCAATTTCTTAAAGTAAAACTATCAACTTGCGGTCAATTCACTGCATTCTTTTTCAGCGACCCTCTTCTTCCCTGAATTGATAGACTGTTTCTAAATATTAATAATCTCTGTTGTTCCGTGTATATCAAGGTAGTTTGAAAAACACAGGATACACTGTTCAAAATTCCTGCATGAAGCTTGAATCACATGTGATGGGAGCAATTTCCACTTACGTGATTGCAAAAGTTCTTGAAATGTCAATGACATACCAATGAAAATTCAGTTCCTATTCTATTATGGGTGATATAACAGGGGATCATTGGGTCATAGTGGATCACGAGGCACAGTCAGTGGATCAGTGCACGTGTTTAGTTCGTAAAACGACTGTATACGCTAGTAGTATCACTTTTTAGGCACTCTTTCTTAACCTCATCTTAGTATGCCGCTGAACTGAAAGGTGTCATAACGTGTGTTCAGTGTACAGTTGCTACTAACAATATGTGAGTCTGGATTTTATATTCAAGGTAAGAGACCCTATACCCGATTATATTCCTTATATTCAAGGTTTTCGTGGTTGAGTTGTACACAAACTCTTCAACCAGAACATTTTTTGTAATTAATGGATCGAAAATTAACTTCTTCATTTGAAACTTCTAGCTAAATTACTTCGTAAATTCATGTAATAATGAAAATGATCGGGTTCCTAATCCCTGATCGGGTATAGGGACTTAAGTCTACATTTTTACTTGCTTATGAATATCTCAAATGAGGGATTTGCAAGTCATTTTCATTCACGGATTGATTATTTGTTCACAAATAAATTTTAATATATAAGTGTACGAGTGGGGTACAGTGGATCAGGGACTATTTTATACCAGTGGATCATGTTCTAGTTTGTCCCATAAGCAAATTCTCACTAAATACTATAACCCTGATTGATTGAATAATATTTTATCTCTCCATTACAATTCAAGATGCCTTGAAATCGTGTTCGGAAACCTGAATAAAAAATTTATGTAGGTTGTTGTGAATCTTGTAAACAAAGATAGATTAAAAATCAGAACTGCTGCGAAATTGAAAGGCTTTGCTCTCACCACCTCACAGTGTTACTGTAAGAAATTTCAAAGTTCTGAGAGTCTGATCCATGAAATTATCCACTGTAACCCAGATATGGAGTACAGTGGATCAAATTATGAGATTCCAGAAGATGATAAAAACTTGATATGTCATTTACGTAAATTAACAATATTCCCAATCAGAAACATCCGAATTATGCCAATGTTGACAACAGGTGCAGTACAGTGCCAGTATTGGGTCTTCAACACTTGGCCAACACGTACGGGCTCAGTACTGGATACATAGGAATACAGTACTATGCCTGTACTGATAAACCAGTACTGAGAGTTTGAAGCCGGCCAAGCACCGATCCAGTACAGGCACTGCACTGATTGCGAATAATAGTATTAACACCTAATCCCCAGTACAGGAAAGCGTTATCACCCCAGACAAATGCCAGTACCCTGCCAGTCTTGGCCAGTGCTGGTGCACTACTGCACCTGTTGTATATTTCTAGTTGGGTTGCTCGTTCATTTTGTGGGCGAGGGAATATTGTGTATGTATATGAAACTTCCATGCTCAAACGTTCACTACTTTTGAAGTTATAGAGCATGAAAAAAAAGTGATCCACTGTGACCCATGCTCCGCTTCATGGAAAATAGAAAATTCAGTCACATGTAACTGAATTCTTAATTCAACCACCAAGAATTAGAAATTTGATTTGCCAGTGTACTTGAAAAATGAATTGAGTTTCAAGGAATTTTCAACAGTGTACAAACGACCCATAGTCACCGTTCACAGGTTATAAAAAAACATATTACCATCCGAGGTTCAATTTCATTACTGCACTGAGCAAACTCTTCACTTGTTGTGACTAAAAATTCGGTGAAATACTACATCAAATCGAAAATTCAGTTGTCTCAACAAAATATTAGTCCCTTCAACTGAAAGTTTTTGTTAAAACAAACAATATTTCAGTGCAGAAAAGTTGAATTTCTTATTTGATGACGTTCTTGGTTACAGAACAATTTTTTTATTGTGTGTAATAAGCTTTCATAATGTTCCTTTTCTCTGCTCTGCCTGTATGTAAAGTATAATGTACGCCACAAGTCCGGTACCAGTGTTAACTGAAGCATTCTCTACGTCTACACTGTAAAAAATTTCTAAGGAAAACTTCATATAAATGTTATGAAGAAATTAACACATACACACGTTAGGAATTTTCCGTATTTCACCGAGAATTTAGTGAAAAATGATGATGGGAATTTTATAAAGTTCGGAATTATCAGTTAAATTGATGGTAAACTTCATAATTATGTACTGGTAATCTATTTCATATCCCATTATCGGCATTTTTGATTATTCTTTACAGTGTGATTCCACTCAACTTCTTGAGAGATATCGTAGATTTCACATGACCTTGTCGGGTCTTTATGGAAGAACATAGCCATTAAAGTTCTTAGCCCTTGAATTGCGTTCTTTTTCCTCATCATACTATTCAACAGAAATATTTGAATAATAAATTCTCGTGGAATCTAAGGACCGTTAAAAACTCTGGGCATTTTTCCATAAATTATACTTCCGTCTGTTCACCTTCTCGAAAAGGATTGGGAATTGAGTACAATTTCCTGTTATTTATCTTCGATTGATTTTCCAAATATCTGGTGTTTTCATTTCCATCCCAGGTCCCCAGTGAGTGTTTGAATTCGAATACAACATCAAATATAAAATCATTGATTTTTGTATCGTTGGAAAAATTGACTACAAATTGAATGGATACTTGAATTATATTTCTGATTTCTTTTGGATATTTCTTAGATTTGTATGTATTTTCGCTGAATTCTCAGTGAATTCTCTTTTTACACTCTTTATCGGAGTATCCCTGAAAATCCTCTTTTGTATTCTTATCAGATTCCACCGTAGATTGCCTTTTGACTTCCGACGATGTTTTTCGTCTTATTCTGATTTTCTCTCAATTTCTCTCTCGACTTGCTTTTTATTCTTCTTCTTTTCCAATTTCCATTGATGAAATTTCAAAAAGATTGTTCTCCCATATTCCTTTGTGAACTCATTTCAATGATCATCTCAGGTCTCGAGGTATCTTTCGAGAGGGTATTTTCGTATTTTGGAAGATGCAAAGCTTTAAGAAGTTTTTGAACAAGAAGAAGGATTATTATATCATGTCGGAATGGTTGATTAACGAGAAGTTTCAACTTTGCAACTTGCAACTTAAACATTACTCACCGATGAAAATATTCTCTATGATAGGTAGAGATGAGAATTACAATGATGACAATCAAGCGATATTTTTCTTTCCTGTTGCTTTGTAAACTCATGATAAACTTTTGAAAACACTCAATCTTTCTTTTGGACAGTCAAAAAATATTTTGTTTCAAGTGATTATTTTGTCTCTATCTCATTACAATTTTTCTGATTTCATTTTTCTCAAATAATCACAATGTCAATTATTACGTGAGATTCACAGTGAAAAAAGAATATACTAAAAATTTCCAGTAACGAAGCGGAAGCAATTCCCGGGAGGAAAAAATTGCCAAATTATATATAATTCAATATAGTTTGTACACAAGTGGTGTATAATTACATATAATTTCGAAATTTCTTTCATTCGAGTTAACTTTACATTTGTACAGGAAAATTATGTTTGCAACTCATGAAAATTCCAGTCGAAGTATGAATGAATTGTTGTACTTATGCTGGAAAATTGCAGTTGAAAATCGGCAGCCTTGGGCCGGTGTATGAGTTGGGCTTGTATTTTCTCGAAAAGCATTGAAGCGAAAAATTTTGAATTTTTTACAGGACGTTAAGAAAGTGATTCCAGTGATATATGTCCAAATTCGATTGAAAAAATTGGATTTCCTTTCTCCCAAAAACATATATCTCATATCCAGAAGACGAGAGTAAATTTTTAGTTCAACTTCCTTCCGATTAAAAGTAGTAAAAACAAATTTTGTTGTTTAAAAAATGGATCGGGGGATCAAAAAAAGCATCCGAGAATACATTTCAATTAATTCGAGAATGAAATAATTGTTACGAACAATTTTATTTTGGAAATAAAATTTGTCTCTCAATACATTCTTTATTTGAAAATCTTTTCGTATGAAATTCATATGTTTCCTTTGTTGAGATAACAATGGATACATTGTGAAAATCATCAGGTTTTACATTGTCCTCTTTCATTCGAAAAATTATGCAGTTAACGTTATTTGACTATGTTTTAAATGTGTCCTTGAGCAACTTCTGGATGTCTCATGCAACAGTTTTAGATATTGCTCGAAGAGGTTGAAGTTTGGGTTCTAATCCGTTGGACAATGACCATTTGCAACCCTTCTAGTGGAGGAATAAATCGCAAAGAGCAATGTTGTTGTAGTCTGAATGGCGAAGAAATAAGGGTGGTATATAACCCTTTCTGACAATGGACAATTTCATTAAAATCGACATTTCTGTAAAACTTTCAGACGCCTGTAGTTCCAAAAATATTCGATTTAATGAATATATAAAACATTGAATGAATTTTTCATCAGTTGCCGAACATTGTTCACGTATTAATGACCTCGATCTATGATGGGGAAAATGTTTTTCTATACAACACGTATCTAGTTTGCACCTATTTCGACACAATTTCGATATACTTTTTATAAAATCAATCGATTCTCTCCAGGATTGCTGTCAAGCATGAAACGTCAGATACGCAATAGAACATGACAAAATGTGTCTTCAACGTAAAAAAATAATTCAGGTCAGAAAGGGATAATTGAGTACTGTAAAGATAATTCTACCAATCTGGATATTATTCGAAATCACTAATTTATAACAGCATAAATGTCACGAATGTGAAAAACGACATATGCAAAAATGTGTCCGAAGGAACTGATGAGAACTCAAAAGAAAAGAAACAGATCAATGTTAAACTCTAACTGCATGATAGACGGACATATTTCAGTGAAATAATTGGTTCGCAGACGGGAGGATTATGGGATCATATTCGTTCAGTTCGACGAACAGCGTGTGTAGATAAAATCAGTTATCTCGTCTGATTTTGATTAAATAATTGACGATTTTCTTTCTCTGAAAATCTGATTCTTTCTTCATTTGCATTTGAATGGAATTTCTCACTGCACTGAAAAAATCGTTAGTTGCAGTAACTAAAATCCACATCGAATAGGAAATTCAAATAGCCTGAAGGAGGTATTGTTTGTTTCAACAAAAAATTTCAGTTGAAGGAACTAATATTTAGTCGGAACAAATAAATCTTTTTTATTTGATGTCGTATTTCATTGAATTTTTAGTCACGACAAGTAAATAATGTTCTCACTCTTAAGCGTTTACAAAGTAACGACTCGATTTAAATACTCTGAGTGGGTTGGAATAAAATATTAGAATTTATAGTATAAGAGTGATATAATTTAGTGTGTATTCAAGTATAGGAATCCCATAATATACCGAGAGAAAGGGTCTATTCAAATATTCGACAGCTAGTAAATTTAATTACTGTGAATAAAAATTTAGTTGTGCTAGCTGAATTTTATTTGTCACAACTATATTTTTTATTCTGATTGAATAAACCATTTTATTCATATTTCAGACAGCTAGCCTTTTATTCACCCCAACTAGAGTCTAGCTAGCGTAAGTAAAAATCTAGCTGCGGTAACTAACATTTAGTTGTCCCAACTAGGTAACTTTCTCTCAGTGTAGAAGGACACTTAATGCTTGGACTTGAGCTTATTATATGAGAACGCATACTGAATCCTGATGGCCATACTACGAATTCACACTGAGAGAAAGGAATCTAGCTGCGGCAACTCAAATTGAGTTATTTCAGCCAAATTTTAGTTGACGTATATAAAAGTCTAGTTGTCTGAAATATGGATAAAACAATTTATCCAAGGCAAATAAAAACTTCAGTTGTGACGAATAAAATTTATTTGGCTTTACTAAATTTTTATTTGGAGTGATAAAATTTCCTAGCTGTCCAATATTCAACTAAACCCTTTTTCTCAGTGCAAGTATTTTATTTTAATACACTGAGAGAAATAATTACTAATCCCAAGAAAATGTATTCTTGAATTTTTTCAAGAATACACATTCTTGATAAACAGTTGACATGTTGTAGACCCAAGAAAAATTTTCTTGAATCAAAGAATTATATTCTTAGCTTGAGAAAAATTTTCTTGTATCAAGGATACATTTTTTTTTGTAACGGATTTCTTCGAACAGGAAAATATGTTGTTGGTGATAGTAATTATTTCTGTCAGTGTACATTCAGAGTTTTTGAATCATGTAGGCACGTTTTGAACACTCAAAAGTGTGTGAATGTATCAATAACTCAGATTGAGTCAGTGTTTTACAATAGAACATTCTGTGCATTCTACAGGCTTTCAAGGATTTAAAAAGTGAGTATACACGATTTGGACACTCTGAGTTGATCAAAATAAAATACTCTAATTCACAGTACAATAATTCTTCCAACTTCAGATACAAAATTGTGGGACAATCTTCAAACTAGCATTGTATAACTCATTCCATCAGCGTCAAAATTGGGGTAAAGTTTTCAACACTTTCGTGAAAACTTGATGAGAAGAATTCAATCCAAACGATATTTTAATTCATTCGAATGATGCGAGGAAATTTTGATCCAGGTCTAATGAATTTGTTCCCACCTCAAAGGTATATCTGATTTCAGACAAATTTGTCAGGTTTTCACAGAATAAGGGCTATCCTTGAGTAAAACGAACCCGAGCATGAATGCTTAAACATTCTATCATCTGGGTGGAGATGTAGAGTTCAAAGGTTAATGAACCGTCATAAGAATTACGAGAATTATATAAATCTTATATACACAGTGGTCTGCATACAGATATGGTTGTATGCAAAATCACACATTCCACAGAGTATACTAAACTCTCCGTTTCTTACTTTTTGAAAACTAATCATTGAAAAATTTTCATGGAGAAAGGATTTGGCGGGTTCGTGTTGTTAGCGATACTTCCCATTTTACGAAACAAACTCGATCTTTCTTCTCTCCAGGAACTCACCACTTGGACGAGGGAAATTGCATTTAGAGCTGAAAGAATAACATGAAAATTTCGTTGCATTCATTTCGACAGGTTTTCTTGTTTCTTGTGTAATGGCATTTTTTGTCCTTAGCTTCTTCTAATTAAAAATACTGTGAAACTATTCTCAACTGTATTCTTGCCTCTTGAGACCGAAATGAATTGCAAATGAATGTTAATTTTGTACCTTTGAGGACCTTTTTGCGGTGCAAAAGTTTTCTATTCGGACTAAAAAAGGAGGAATGCACAATTTTACTAATTTCATCCATGAATTTGATCTTTGAAATCATTTATAAACTCGTTCCTTTTTTTCCGGAGTGTATCAACTACGTTGTGTTCTTTTATGGTAGTTTTTTCAAATTTATATTTCTGAATATTGAACAAACTGAGACAGAATACCATGTCGCATTGAGTATACGATTGGTTCTGGACGTATCAAAGAACACATTTATATCTAAAATATATGAATAATGTATACATATAATATATAAATGCGCAAGAAGTCAATGGTTTCAGGATTATTGTTTGTAACCGTTAAAATAGTAAGGAATGAATTTAGTCTTACAGAGGTGTGAAATGTACACTATTAAGTCAAATAATAAGTACATGGAATTAAGTTTTATTTCAATTTCTCAGTGATGAAGGGCATGAAGTTGAAATTAGCGGCCAAAAGCTGGCAGCCAATTGATAAAACTTTTGATAGAATCATTTCATCAAGCATTTCAGTTGCAAAACCGTCGAGTTGGAAGCCACTTAATTAATTCTTGGTATGAAAAACATTCAAATCAAGTTCAATCAGAAGTAACAACAGCCGGCTGTTAGTTTTTGGCCGCTAATTTCAGCTCCCTATAAAGGAAATATGGTAAATTACACTCTTCTGGTATGTATGTTTCACTTTGCTCGAAAAATTTCTTGTGCCGCCAAAACATGGAGTCCTCAGAAATTATAAACTGTGAATGGTTATAAAAGACATCCAAAGAGTGTGGATATGAGGTGAATAATGATGAAGCAAAAAAGTGGAAAACTTCAATTTGTGAAACGCTATCCAATTTTATCGATACCCTGCTTGAACAATCTTATTTATTCCTATCCTATCAAAATGTACAAAATTTCGATTCAAATGTAATGTGGATATGAACAGGGATGGATCAAAGTTATTTAATCAGAATATAACAATATTCAGAGCTGTAATATACAGTTGGCTTTGATTCAATTACCATGCGAAGTTTGTAAGATGAATGTTTCACAAATGCATTTATCTTGTGCTGATGTGCGCCATTATGTGACCACCAATGAATTACGTTGATCTAATAGAGCACAGTATCTCACTGGAGAAGAGAATCAGAATTTCCTTGCCTCAGGCCCATCGTTCATCAGTTTTCCTCGACACTTCTTCTGTTCCCGTGGACTGCTCGTCCTGCCATCGTCCTTGCTCAACGAACATGCAAACAGAAACAAGCAAAAGATATGTAAGAAAAAGGCGAATAAATTCCCACGGCCATCAACGATCAATCGTGAAAATGTCTCGGATGCACACTCTGTACAATTCAGAGACTTGAATTTAGTTCCAAACCTCTTTCCCCCGCACAATTTGTGTGTAGAAAATTACAGTTCCTTTCTACCTTACTCAGCCACACTGAAAAAAAAATCAGCAACTACGGGCCGGCTAAATATTTGGTTGCCTGCTTTTGAATGAATGAACAAAACAATTCTATGGATTATCAAAAATGTTATTGTTGCATAAAAATTATTTTTGTGGAGGAACTAAATTATATGGATGAATTTTTTTTAGGTGCTGTATTCGTATTATTTTTACATGTTAACCAAATATTTAGCCGGCTCCTATTTATCAATAGAATTTAGTTGCACCATACAAATACTTCTCTGAGTGCACGAATGAGCGAGTTAGATGGATGCAATCGGTGCCATGTTGGAATAATGAGCGATTTTATATTCATTGGCGATTTACCAGATTGCTCATCCAGAGTCAATGACGATTGTTGATATATGAATGCAATTGGAGTTCGAAAATCGAAAGAAAAAACAACCCTGGTGGAACGAAGTGTTGGAGAAATTGAAAATAAATTTATCCTGAGTCATTCCTCGTTTTTTGAGTGTGAAAAACACTTATTTGTGCGTACCTACATTGTATTTGCGCTAGAAAAAATTAATGCTGCTAAAAATTTCGAAGTAAAGCAAGAGAAGCACACCGTAAATAATGTGGGAAGTTTTTCCTCAATTTTGTGGTGGATTTCATGACCTGATCGTGAGGGAATTATTTCTTCATAAATACTCCGAGATTTGCCTTCATTTTGAAAGAATTTGTCTGCTTTTTGGACGTTGGATTCTTCAAATTATGGAACAAAGTCCCCCATCATCACTGTTGCCAACAAGTCGTTAGATCCAACGGAATTTTCCAATCAAGATTCTCTTGTGTAAGATTGAACAATTAGAAAAAACAAAAATCGCTAGGTAATATCAATGCCTCTTATGGGAGAAATTTGCTGCTACACGGAGAAAAAGATCATGGAATGATCGCTAGAAAAGATAGTAAACTGGTGACAACTGCGAATTTCTGTACACAGTCGCTAACAGAGACAAGTAATGGTTCCTATTTTGGTATATTAAAATACAATATAGTATACCAAAATAGGAATCATTACTCGTCTCTGTTAGCGACTGTGTACAGAAATTCGAAGTTGTCACCAGTTTACTATCTTTTATAGAGATCATTCCATGATCTTTTTTCTCCGTGTACTATTTTTGGGGAAGTGGGGATTTCAATTATTTTTTAGAGTGCAGAGCAAGAATCAGAGACGCGGAGGCAACGAATTTAAGAGCAAGAAGAGTGAAGAAGAGAAACACAATTTTGACGATAGTCACTTTCATTCAAAGAATCAAATTCAGGGGGGATTTGTGGTCGGAGAGAGTGGACTAATTCTGAGAAGTACACTGGAACAAAAATGTCTTCCAACCAAATGAATAGTTTATTTGTCCTCTTCACATAAAATATTTCTTAGGATTACTGAAATATTTAATCGAATCAAATAATGGAATGCTTGCCCCAAATAAATCGGTCTTCTAAATTAATCATTTATTCGTCACAAGTAATCAGTTTTTGCATCTAATTGAATATTCAGTTTCTACGAATAAATATTTTATGGAAAGAGGATAAATAAATATTTTTTCCAGTGTATAACTGAATTCCCAGTCGGGCGGATACAGTTTACAAACTGCCTGCAAAATAACCCTAATAGAAATATTTTGAGCATTGACAAGGCGAGTGCTTCACAAGTGCCTTGTAAGTTGTCTAGCTTCTCTCTAGTTCAGCGTTACATGCCTTGTCAATGCCTGGAGCAATCACAAAGATTCAATTTATTCCTTCATTCCTTTCAAAATAGAACGATCTTTCGTTACCTGCTCCTTAGAAATAATCGATCATCTTAATCCCAAAATATTTCAATGAAATATTTAATGCATGGATTCTTAACCTTGTACATGATAAAACGAAATAATGATATTTCTAAAATATCAACGGTATTATATCGTGTGCATCCCTACTGCTCCCACTTTTGATGCAATTGCGGATTGTTCCTGAGCCATTACTTCTTGAATCGTTCGATTGTTCATGGGACTTCCCTTTGGTCCTCTCCTGGTTCCAATTCCAGCCGAATTGTTGTAACCTCTGTTGATACGCTTTAACAGGATGTCACGCCGATATTCCTGGTAACCGGGCATTCCCGCAGCTTATTTAGATCTTCTTATCCGTCATCTCCGCAATTTGGAACGTGAACATTCATCGTTCCATGTACATTGTGAAAAATTTTTATGGGAAAATTCCTATATATTTATGCGGAGTAATTGAAACATATATGCGTTGGGAATTTTCCGAACTTGTCCGGAAATTTATAGTGACATATTGGGAAAAATCCCATGAAGTTTGGAATTTTCAGACAGATGGAGAATTTCATACAAATTTACCGGAAATTGACTCCCCAATCAGTGATTGGAAATTTCCGATCAAAGTATACAGGAAAATTCCGATTACTTTTTACAATGTAGATTAGATTTCTCTCGAAAAAATCCCCCGTTTATACTTTTTCTTTCCCTCTTCCCCAATAGTAAATGACTCTATGAAGTGAATGTTCCAAATTTATCTTATTACAATAGCATTGATTATAAAATTGCCAGCATGATGATCTTTGCATATATTTTTAATTGAAAATTCGAACAGTGCTTGCATTGGATTTTTGATTTCGCTCTCCTCCCAAAGATCGTGAAATTTTAAAAACATCTGATTGATCCCGAGAAGAAATTCATATTGGGTGTCCGATCAGGACCATATTTGGGAGACCTTATCTTAAATCAGACCCTGATAAGGAATGTTACACACCGTTGCATAAGATCCCGATTGAATGAACTATGATGGGGCATGGAACAGATTTAGTTCATCCTGATCAGGTGAACTGAAATGAAATGTGCCTTATCACTGCACGATTGCATCCATATTGAACATGGGATTGGCGATAACATTTTTCTGCTCGGGGTGGGTACGTTCAATGGACGTGCGTAGAGGTTTGTGCTGACTTGGATTTTCTAGTAAAAATACTCTAGCAATTACTTGGTTTTGATAACACTTGTGCTAAGAAAGAATTAGAACCTCGTCAGTTACTTGCGAGTTTCTACCCTGACAGCAAAAGTTGCAGTGCAACTATTACCTCAGTGTCGCTGGACCAGTTTGTGTTCTGTTGGGAAATCTCAACTGTGATAGCCTCATGTATTCAAATATCTCCGCAGCATCATGACGACGCACCCTCCCAGCAACTTCCCAACAACAATTGCTCCGTTTTGTTGGGGACTTGTTCCGAATTCTTCTAGCATTGTGCTGTCTGGGTAGTTCTCTCTGTGACAGACGTTACAAAACCAATGAGTCGTTAGAGATTTTCTATAAAGGCTGCACCATCAAAAACTCATTATCTTCTCTGAAGCCCTTGTATTTCCGTATACTTTTGGTTATAGTGGATCAAACTTCTTTGCTTATATACGTGTCTGCCTGAATGAGCTTTCTTTTCCCCAATCCAAATATAAACCACCATAAGTATATATACATATGTGCCTCTACTTCTCAAAATTACACCTTTATCTTACCAGATATCACAGCTCCTACCACATGGAATTCTTTCTCTTGCTTTATACAAGAAGCCAGCAATAAGGAACTAGATTGCGTTACCCGTAAACTTTAATTCGATCTGCTGAGGGATTTATTGCAGGTCGTTGATAGCTCATATCGTCCATCTATTATCGTTGTGGGATAACGGTCATCGATCGTTATTATAAAGAACCATTATAGTCACTTAGTATTTGCCGTTGGTGGAAATGTATTATTAATAGCTGACGAATCGGACGGAGTACGAACACAATGTCGAACGGCTTCGATATATCGATTATTGGAAATTTTCAAAGCATCATAGGTATAATCGGCGTTATATACCGTGTGTAATTTCCTTGTCGACTTACAACATCTTCACACAATAATCACTCTTCACTTCTGCTGTTCTTTATGTCTTCACTCAAGTTCGTCGACTCTTTTTCGAATTTCAGGTTTCATTGAATTTCAGAGCGTTTCCTCCAGGCATGTGAGTTTTACAGTTAATAAATTACACGCCAAGAAAACTAGATGGCACGGATCTTTCTTTTCTTTTCTTTTCTAACTCATAAGTTATTAACCAAAGGAAGAACGATCTGATTCGTTTTCTCCTTTTCTCCACTTTTTTTTTCATCCCTACGTGAGCGTCTCTTTGAGAAAAGAGACATCGCGCAACAAGCTTGCTTTGCGGAAAATTTAACATTTAGAGAATCTCGAGAAAAGTAAATCTTTCCTCTAGCCTTTCGCGGAATTTCGTACGATATCGTAACGATATCACGAATACAATAATCTTTATCGTTGCACCGAAAGTTTCTTTTTTTATGATTTTCAAAGGGATTATCATTCACTGTTGATTGATAAAATCGACTTTCCAAAGAATGCACAAGCACTTGGAAGAAGACGGTGAAATACGGCGGTGGTAGAAATTCACTCTCACAAGAAAATCTATCGGGGGTTGGTTGGTTGGTTAGTTATGTGTAAGAAGAAGTGGTATGTGGCAACGGCAACAGCACTTTACCTTTCCCTTTTCCATTCCTACTCGTGATGCCAGACTATACGAAGAAATGGAATTCGCACGCTAGGCCGGAAGTGTTTCCTCCTTTACAACTATTCACAGCGAATGTATTACCCAGTTATTCCTTCTTCTTCTCCTTCTTCTCCTCCCACCTCCTTTTTGCTGAATATACATAATAAATATTTACGCTTGTGCACCAGTAGTTCGTTCGTTCGTTCGTTCGTTTATTCGTGCATCTGTAGCATACACATGTTGATTTCTAACTCCTCCAACAGGGAAAAAGAGAAGAGAGTTTACCAAACTTCATAAACACAATCCCTGTCGTTCTTGTCGTTCTATTGATTTTGTTTGTCGCCTTTTTTCTTCCGGAGATTCATTAATTTGAATATTGCTATTGATTCATTTGCGTCATAAGGACAAATTTGAACTGAGAGAGAAGGAGAGGGACATGTTGTCAGTAGCAGTGAAAAAAAAAAACAGAACGGAACAATGAATCGCCCACATTTTATACGAAGAGTTTTTGCCGAGATTATTTATCACCCTCTTCGAGTCAACATCACTGATATGCGAGCTTCATTTTTTTTCCCCCTATCACATTGTTTTTACGTTCTTTTTCTATCTCTTTTCAAACTCTCTTTCGAATAATCAATCGTACAGATTTTATATTGTATCCGTTATATACATTGGTATGGATGAGTGAAAATGAAATACTAGATCAACATTTATTTTCACTGCAACGAAGAGGATGTTTATTCGAATTTTCATTCCAAACACGAGTGAGTTGGAAATACAATTGTTTTTAGAATCTTTTTTTAAGAAAGTTTTTTTTATGTTAGAAAAATCAGTTGTTCATTCGTAGAATTATTTCGCTCACTGAATCCCTCAGTGCGACCAGTTGAACCTTACTAAAAATTTTAGATCGATGAAATCAACAGGAAAGTGGCTGTGTGTGGTTCCATAGTTTAAGTTCGTTAAAGTGTCATAGTAATGCATAAGGAAATGTTTTTTTTTTAGTAAGAACCAAGGTAATCATTAGCTTATTTCCGAACTTTTGGCAAATAAAAAAATTTCCAGTACTGGGTTATTTTTCAACTTTGAAGATTTTCATACAGCAATGTTTTTTTTTTGGTCATCTTTCAGATTTCTAAAATATGTCTTTTTGTTTGATTGGGAAGCATTTGGAATGCTTTGCAAAAATACCTTAGAATGTTTTACAAATGTTTTATGTGGAGATCTGTTCTGTTGTTTGCCCGGGTCAAAAAGTGAAACCTGATTTAGCTCTGATTCGTTGCGTATTACGGAGTTTATCAGGTTTGATTTCATTTTTAACCCTCATCTCACGCTGTGCTCAACCTGATGTTGTTTTCAAAATTTTCATTCGACCTGATGTCAACATTTTTTTGACATGATTCAACTCTGGCGTTGATCAAGCTTTATTGATGAAAAGTATGACAATTTTCCGACTCGGTTGAACTATGATTACAAATCATGCTTTTGTCGATGAAATCAGATTTTTGTGAATCCAACTTGATGGAATTGATATCAAATTGCGGTTGGGTTTTAAATAACTAATTATGTCTTATTGAAAACTTCAATGGAAATACCTTCAGTCCGTTAAAGCCCTCCAATGCAAAACTGTACATTCAGTTATTCATTTCGATTAACTTTTCTTCAACGAGTTTGGATAGAATTCTTCGAGCAAAAATCTTGGAAAAAAACTTTTGATTCTTCCAGTAAACAATCCTCATTCAATTCATAAAATTCATCTATAATGGATTTCAAAATATTTTCGATTTCATGATTTTGTTACAGTACCCATCCGATTTTCTTCCACTTCCCCGCCTGACAAGCTCGAACGCTCCCCCCACCACATCCACTTGATCACGGGTCGAACACTACGCTTACTACACGGAGAAAATTCCACACTAGTGGTTACTGTAGCACACACGACTGGCTCGTGCTATGCAAAAAAATCATTCCAACACTACTCGCTACTGTGGTAACCCGAATCAGTCGTGTCTCCGCCGTAGAGAATAGTGTAGAAACATGACTCTTTACTGCGAAGACACGACTGATTCGTGTTACCACAGTAACCAGTAGCGTTGAAATGATTTTTGTGCATAACACGACCCAGTCGTGTGGGCTACAGTAATCACTAGTGCAGGATTTTCTCCGTGTAGACTCTCGATTTTCTTCCGCGGATCAATCGTTAATTTCGGGCTAAGAAATTTTTGTGCAGGTAAAAAAACAAAGAGTGAAAATGATTTATTCAAATAGTCATGAAATGATGGAAAGTGAATTGATGAAACTCGCACATGCTTACACAGCCGCAGTATATTTTCCAGTTATCAAAAAGTTCAAGTGATATATAAATTTGCCTTATCAAAATTTATATGATTCATATCGGTATTTCACTACATCTATATAATTACGTTGTATGAAAGAAAATTTCTGCATTTCCTTTTTATTAATGACAGGAAACAATTGGTTGAATGTGATAGAAGCAATCATTCTCAGAAAAAAACCTATTATTGTAATCCTTGAGCCCGATGAACATTTCCTTCTTGAAATGTCTCGTGGATAAGTGTAACATGTCTTACGCAACACTATTCCATACATGTATTCGTGTTTCTGCATATCACTTACCAGTTTTCGTTATTTACATCCATTGAATATGAGAAAATATAATCTTCCACCAAACGCGTATGTTGGAACTGTCAAAATTCGTTGGATTGAAAGCGGAAGAAAATCGAGCCACCGTGCACGATTCATAGATACACAAACACAAACGATGTGGCGAGCATCGGAAGACAGTTGGATGGGGGAAACATGATTTCAAGAAAAATATTCCCCTCAAGACCCGTGAGCGGAAGAAAATCGAATGGATACTGTAAAAAAAATTCATCAATTCATATTCCATCTCTCATCAATTATAAAATGCAGAGTGATATGATATGACTTTTTTGGTAAATTCACTTGAATTTTCATTGGTTTAATTGAACTGAGTAAAAATCGTTGAAACTTGGAATTCTATTTTACGAGTGGTTGCGGATACCGTGGGAGCAGAAACCGGTGAAGGGTATGATGATACTCTTATGATTATTATTACTTGCAACGGATATATATCACGTGACTTTCAAAGCTTTGAATTGGACGTGAGATAGTTGAAGAGTTCTCACCTTCGATGCAATGATAACGATAACTTTAAAATAGTAATGAATTTCCGGAATAACGTTGCCTATAATCATATCATTATATCCATTTATTCGTGTTGTGGAAGAGGTTATTGAGATTCAACTCGAGAAAACATCCAAATCACTCCAATCAAGAACATCGTTAACTTGTATATAATAAGTGTGAATTGAATACTTATTATTAGAGAATAGGTATCTCTACTCCCTGGATTTATTTTTCGAAAAAGAATTGAATCCGTGAGACTGATTGGAATCGTGGAATCATGTTTATTGATTTGAGATATTCTTTCAGGGCATTGGTTTATTCGCCTGTCTCATGTGCGAAATAGAAGATCTCTTGGTGTTTTTGAATCTGTAATGATTGTTAGAGATGCTTAGTAATAATTTTTCAGTATCGTTCGTCGACACATGATTACGTGGTTACTGTGTCCAAAAAGTGAGGTGACATTTGAATTTAAACTCTGTGCGTAAATGAATCCGGGGAAGTGCTCTTATTTTTAAGTCAGTAAGACTGTCTTTGATATCCGTGCCAAGGGTCATATCAAAGTATTCATTAGGGTTTGAGATACGCTTCGTTTCATAAGCTGCTGAGAGTGGATTTTTCGATTTTTATAATGTTTGCATTTGTTGAGCAAAGAATTTGTATTAAATTTTGTTGACGGAATGAGTTTTCTACTGCTGATTCATTAAGGATGGTGATGAGGCTATGCCGGAAAAAAATTTTTACAAGTGGTATAAAGAGTTCCAAGAAGGTCAAGAACGTGTCGAGGACGAAAAGCGTCCCGGTCGACCATGGACTTTGACTGACGAAGTTCACGTCCAAAAAATCAAATATTTGGTGCTGATGATGTTGGCATTTCAAAAGGATCAGTCAATACCATTTTGGAGGATGTTTTGGGCCACATACGCGTCAAATCTCGATTGGTACCGAAAACACCGAATTTCCTGGAAAAACATCATCGCGTTGAAGTGTGTGAAACAATGCTTTCTGACTATCAGGACAAGATGAAACGCATTATTACGGGAGATGAGACGTGGATTTATGCTTACAACCCGGAAACAACCGATCAATCAAGTGAATATCGCGCTAAAGGTGAGGCAAAACCAAAAAAACCGCGCCAAAGCCGCTCAAAAATCGAGGTTATATTGACTGTTTTCTTCGATCATCGTGGTATTGTGCATTTTGAGTTCCTTCTGCCGGGTCAAACTGTCAACAACGAACATTATTTGAGCGTTATGCGTCGTTTACGTGAAGCTATTCGCCTAAAGAGAACGGAATTGTGGCGAGACAACTCTTGGTTTCTGCGCCATAACAACGCATCGACTCATACTGCATTGATTCTTCGTGACTATCTCACAAAAAAATCGACCCATTTGGCACCGTGCGACTTCTGGCTATTCAACAAACTCAAAAGACCGCTCCGGGGACACCGTTTGGAGTCGATAGAGGAGATCCAAGGCAAATCGAAAGACAGAGCTGAAGGCCATCCCGGAAACCGACTTCAACAACTGCTTCGCAGATTCGGAAATGCGTTGACATAAGTGCATTATATCCGGGAGGGGGGGGGGGGGTTACTGTGAAGGCGATGAACTTGACTTGGAAGAATAAATAAGATTTTTGAAAATGAATGCCTTGTCACCTTATTTTTCGGACACAGTAGTACTTTTTCTCCTTGGTTTAAGGAGCTCATTAGATTAGATAAAATATCATAGAATCTTGTACGATGTTTGATTGTATCCAATAGTCTTTTTCAGGAGAAATCCTATTTGATTTGACCAAATCTCATTGAAAACTCTACAATGTCCCTCCAAAAACCATTTGATTTGATTCGAGAGGTTTTCACGACCAGAGTTGACCGGCGTAATAAAAAGTCTTTTCAGCTTCTTTTACCTCCACTAACCTTCACAGTACTTCAAATATTTTTCAAAACGCTGCCTTCGAATTTATCTTCAATTTATCTCGAAATTTTTCAATGAATAATTGGAATCTTACATACTTCATATGCTGATCCATGATGGTGATTAGAATATAACTCCAACATATTCAGTTATAAAATTTGATATATTTCACTCTCAACAAAGGTCAATGAGATTTGAGTGAAAATTATGAAATTGCTAAAATAGAATTTCCAAGAGTTGAGCTTTGAAAAACATGATGCAACGGTAACGTTGATGCTTATTTTTTTGCCACAAGAGCGCAAATTCTTTCATTAAAATACAACGTGTGAATTATTTTTAAACGAAATCATATTTTAAAGTTTTTACCAGGCACATGTTATCTCGTGTGGAGTAATAAGTGCGCATGTATGAGGTAAACAATGAAGATCTTTTGGATTTTACAAATTTTTCAAACTACTTCAACGTGATTTTTCATACACAGGGAGAAACCAGGCCAACATGATATGTGATGGTTACTGTGATTTGCATGCTAATTCTTGATTGGAGATTATCCTCCCTGTACATAACATTGAAATTCTATCACTGCATTCTTTACCGTGTAAAAATTCTGTAGGATAATTTTATAATGAATTAAAGTTGAAAATACTTCCACGTGGCATGATCATTCAATTGATTCTTTACATTCGAGAATTCACAGGCTTCAAATTTTTTCGACCTTCTGCTTGTTTCTTGAGAAGAATTTAGCTGAAACTCATGCGGGACCACTATATATTCATTCAGATTCCGACTGAAGAATCCCTGCGGTAAAAATTTGATAGTAGTTACAAGTTATATTTTTGTAGCTAAAGTATGCGGGTTTGTGGAAGTGTATTGACACCTTCAGTTGATTATTCGAACATGTAGTTTCTTGTCACTTTACAAAGAGGGAGATTTACGAATCAAATGATGTACAGTTTGTCCAGAGGGAATTGATGTCACGTAGAATTCGTGGGTATTACTTAGAGTGGAGTCTAGGAAACCTAGAGAAGCTGAAGAACTTGCAAGTAACCTAATTTGAAGCTATAAAGCTGTGAATCTGTAACGAGACGCCATAGGGTACATCGTTCTCTTTCTCGTTCTCATCGAGAAGAGACAGCGCTATAGGCTATGGCAACTCATTACAGATCCTCACTACTGGGGTACTACTTGAACGAGAGGATGAGAAAGGCCTTCATGCATATTCAGCGTATTTGTGGCCAGAAACTGGTAACTCATTGTACTCGAAGGACTTTGCAGTACTTACTTTACCCTTGTCTTTGAGAATAGTAGAAAATTGGAGGAGGAAAGAGGAACGGAAGGGAGCGCAAATCGATTGCCTACTGTAGGAAGGACACAGTTAACGGAGAAGTGTTCATTGCTCGAAAGTGTGGCGACAGGTGAGAAGGGTGGTCCTTTACCTTATCTTCTCTCCTCTTTTACAGAAGTTCAATCTAATGACTCCGGACAACTGGTAATTGAAACGTTCTTGATGCTCACTTCCTGAGTTTGCTTGGCTTCTTCCTGTTCAGAAGTAAAGGTATTTATAGTAGCGAACAATTCTACTTCACGTAACTAAGCAAGAGAACCTCCTGAAAGTGTTTCCAATTGTCTTGAACGATAATTCCTCATCCTCCCACCGAGGAAAAGCGAAGCGTATCTCTGTCCCAACATTATCTCCTTGACAGCAAGGTGGTAAAAAGCGCATCACGTTGAAGTCCGAAATTTCATTCTCGTTGTGAATTGATATGTATAAAAGGTCTGTGTGGAGCACAATCCGCTTGCGCTCTATACATCTAATATATAATTCGACTGTATCGTCAACACGATTGTCGAGCAATTTTGTAACAAACTTGAAAATTCATTATCACCTCTACGTAAATAGCACCGGTATATTTGCGAAAACGTTGTAGGTAGTTCATTTGATCATCCTGCAAAATGAGAAGAGCTAAGAGCATTGGGGCAAGAGGGTTGAGTTAATACTGTGCTCTTCAATAACAGCATTTACAAGATCGTCGTCGTTGTCGTTCTCGTTGGGTTTCCAGTTCAAGGCGTGTCTACCTCATCTCCATACCTGATGGTACGTCAACAAGCCGGAGCTCTCTTCCTCGACCTCGTTGCCGTTGATGGACCAACGTAGAAGCATCGAAAAGGGAACCGAGAATTCTAAGTTCCTATCCATGATGCATACCCAGTCATATATATATTTATACATTCAAATACACGTACACGCACACACCTACATTCTGAAAAACATGACTCCGAGACACGAGAGAGGCATGAATTTTCGAGGACCGCTGATGGAGGAGAGCGGAATTGGAGGAATGAGAAGATAGAAGAAGTAGCGGCTGCAGCAGCAGCAGCAGCAGCAGCAGTACCGGTAGCAGTAGTAGCAGCAGCGATAGAAGGGTTCCGATGGTACTTGAGATACTCGTGAATATGATATACATTCGAATAAGGCAAGAGAAAGAGAATTCCCTCCCGATTTGTCAAAATTAACTTTCTGCGATGGGATTCCAATTATCAATTCAATCGTTTCAACAATTAGAAATTTTCAGAATGGATCGATAATATATACAAATTCAATCAACATTCATTTACATAGTTCATTTCAAAAACTTCGATCTCTTTAGAATGGTTCATGATGTGCATGAGATCATGATGTGACAGGCATTGTAGAGATGAAAAGAATATTGTAATTCAATCTTCGATATACGTGTTTTTCTTTTCATATTTAAGCGTCCTTAAAAGTTTGCTTTAAACTTATATGAGTACAGATATAGCTCTCTGGTTCTCAGCAAAAGTAAACAGAAGAGAGGTAAATTGATACATTATGGGCCAGACTTGGAAGGTTATGTATGTAATATTTGCTCCAAATTGATTCCCACACACCGCAGTGGTTCTGATGAACACGTTCTTCAAGTTTTCATCGAGATCAAGTTTCGAATGATTCTTACGAAACTGTGAGGTATTTTGGAACCAAAAAAAATGATATATCGAATTCATAATTGTCATTCTCATGATAATTATCGTTTGTGTTTGTTTACAATTGATTTTCATGAATTCCAATTGAAAACGTTTTGTTGATTCTTAATTAAAATATTCAGTAGTAGTAGCAGTGGCGTGATCATTCGTTGATGCAATCGATTTGGCAAACAGAATGTCGAATACACTTTGTTTATTCATGAATCTCGGGCAATCTCTTTATGACGCACAGTACGGTATAAGTACAGTAGTTATGTAATGAATACAAAGTTAATTGAATTGGAATGAAATGAAGTCAGTTAAAGAGCATATTGTTCTACTGTATCATCATTTCGCGTAATTGATAATTTTATTATAGGAATATATTATTTAATGATCATTTCATTCTCACTGGAATATTTAAGAAAGAGTTTCAATTGTATTCATTCAGATTTATTTGAACTCGATGGTGTTGTTTCTTCCAGTAACAAATATTTTAAACGAAAGATTCAAGAATTACAAAAGATGAGATATAAATCCTTCAGGATGTATAGTTTACGTTACTTGTTCTTCCTCGCTCCGTGATGTCTTTTAATCTATTCCCTTCACAGTTCTTTTATAAAAATTTCATTGTGAGAATCCTTGAAGGTCCGTATGTCTGCTGGTTTTTACATTTCATAAATATTTAGTGGTAAGAAAATTGTACACTTGATTCTTGAGGGATCAAGTGGCTGAACACTTACCTCATTGTTTATCGCATGGAGCGAGAGATTATTCATTTCCTCACATACAAACTCAAAACAACACACGTTGATTGATATATTTTATATTCTCAATCATTTTATAGAAAGGATGATTCAGCGCAAGATGAAAATATGAAGACTTCGATTTTCATATCACGTCATTTTGAAAAGAACGAAGAAAATGATACTGAATGATTGAGGACGTATAAGTGGAAAAGAAAGAGAAATTTAAGATTACGATATTATAAAGCGGAAGATGAACGAGGTAGTCAAGTTTATAAGGATATTAGATGTAAGGAATAATAAGGTTAAAGTATGAGAAAAAGAATAAAAATGAAACGAAAAATGGAAGATAAAGAGGGGTGGTAAGTAGAATGAGAGAGTGGAATATGCGGCAATAAAATAAGTTGAAATAACGATAAAAGAGGGTTAAAAGGAGTGAAAGGAAAGTAAGAGAAGATGAAGTATACGAGATGTCAAATGATGCAATGAAAGGTACTATTTCGAGAAGAAAAATGTAGTTATGCGATAAAATCGTGATGAGAGTGGTCATAAATATCCTTATTATAACTGAATTCATTTTGAGAAATCCAACTTCTAATGTTGTGCTTTTCTGTACAGATATTGTTATACGAATCCCAAGGAGAGATTTCACACCACCTCACGTGATTCAATTTGTAAAAATGAGATTTCAAATGAAAGAGAATTTATTATCCTTTCAATACAGAACGCCTGAAAATTGTGCAATGCAATTTCACCGGAAGGATTTTTATTTCAAGTGTATACACAATATAGTAACCATAATATCACCCACGTACTCAATAGACTCTCAGGTAAATTTATTGGCAATAATGAAGCGTGGTTATCGCAGGTGGTACTCGCAGGGATCTGATCCCGCTTTGGATAAATTTATAATTCATGGTGGGTCATAAACCGGATTCCAGGCGCAAGTGGATATAAGTTCTGGCAGGTATATAAGAGGTATACAGATGCGTGTGGCGGTATGACGAGTTGTGGTTAATTCTGGGCATACACAGGATTTCAATGAACGCTTCGACGGAGAAATGCAAGAAAGGGGGAGGGATGGCGTTTAAGCGTCATTACTTTGGCTCTTGTTCACTTCTCAATCCAATTTCATTCAAATCAAACCTCTATGAAATTTACATATCAATATACGAAAGATTTGTGTATTGACGCAAACTTATCCGCATACGAGAAAATATAAGATTTTTCAAAGTATAGGTGAAACGAAGTTTGTAAATCAAGAGATTATTCATATTGAAGCAGGTCCTTACACGGATGGGTAAAATCGACACAAACGATCGTTCTTTAGTGGGAAGAGAAGAGAAGAGGTGTACTCGTTTATTTTTGACATTTCTCTTTTCAAAGAGCCAAACCGTGTGTGAAAACTGGCATGAAACGACAAATACTGATTCCAAGGATGTTACTATGGATGGTATGTACACATGGTCCAACACATACTGTTATGTTGAGGGAGGAGAAAAGAAGGGATAGCCATCAGGAATCCAAAATCAGGTGAAATGCGCGAGTGAGCGAAGTATACGTGACTGCAATGTGCAAACTTGCTTTTAGGAGCGCAGGGTAGGACACGTGTATGTATGTATATATATTTTCCTGTTTGTGTAGAAGAAAGAGAACGCAGTGAGGCGATTCCGCATTATCCTCGGCATAGGGAGAGAAAGAACGTACGTAAACTGTCGTGCGCGCTATCTTTATCCTCATCCTCACCTACATTGGGTTTCCGAAAAGAAGTGAAACCTACGATTTTCCGATAGAAGATCTTCTATGCGCACCGTCATATACGTATGTATGAAATGTACCACTATTGAAGAGGAGAGAAATAGACGAGTACAGAGGTCTCTCGCCCATGGAATAAAATTTCAACGATTTTGAATGGAGGGTTAATTTTAGGGACAAATCGGAAAGGGGAGTTGAATTTTAGTGAAATGATGTGATGTTCTTTCACTATCCAAGAGACATTAAATTGTGATTTGCGTATCATTTCCCGCGCGGAAATTCAGTATCTTGCACAAGATCTCGCACAGTCCCGCAGTCTTGTGAATAGTCTCGCAGAGAATCTCAGATAGTCTTGGGAATGATCTTGCAAATAGTCTCGGTTATGAGACAATCCGAGATGTGAATGAGATCTCGCCAATAGTCTCACTGACAGTCTCGCAAAATTATTGAAGAATTTTGAGATTTTGACCCAAACATTCCTGAATGGAAAACAAATATACATATTTCATTCGGAATCGAACTTAGATCTCCGGGAAGCAAGATCCAACTCTCTTATACCTATGATAATGTATGAATGTATCGGCCCTTCAAAATTTATATGAACTTGATTTGATTGAAGATGATTTATAGATAAAATAATTACTTTTCACCAACCGATAAATCTTCTATACGATGCAAAAAATGTTGTTACCGGAATTGTGTTGATAGTACATATTAAATCTTTAGTATACATTTGAAATGTGAAATTTTCATATATCTCTGAATAATTTAGGTTCATGTTCTATCAAATGAGAAAACAGAATAATAAAGAAAAGTAATTTCATGAATTAACTAGGATACAATGAAATACGAATAGGCTATGATCGTCGGTAAAACAATATCATTTGATCTCTTCCCATTAATTTATCACGGAGTGATAAATTCACTTCAAGTGATCATGACATTTCTAAAACATATCTGAGATGATTGTTTTCAGAAAAACCTTGAAGAATTATTGGAGAATCAGATTTTCCTGAATAATTACTCATAATTTATCAGGTTATAGCCTCACAACTTAACTATAGCTTTCGTTAACAATGTTGTGGCCAAAAACAATCCAGTCTCTTCCCAACCAATGATATGAATCACCGATGTCATGTAATGGTTGTAATTCCGAATCCTCAATAACCAGCCAACCATGGATTGATTCCAATCATTGGTCAATTTGATTGATTCCAATGACATTTGCTAATGGTTGATCAATTTTTTGGGAATTATGTAAGGCCTTTATGCGCTCCATTCATCAGATCGTGAATGATCGAACATGGATCATTTTTGAACGACCAATTGTTGATCGCTAATGCGGACACAGAACAGGACAATTATTGATCAGTCTCGTGGTTCATAGAATTGACCAAAAATTGATCATTCAACATACGTCGATGATCGGAAATCTGGAAATGTAAAACATCACTCATTTTCTATCGGTAATATGGAATTTTGCATTGATCATGTCATATTAATAGGAAAGAATTATTTATTATGTATTGTTTATTACAAAAAATTGTGGTTTATCGATTCATTCATCTCAGCCGTATTAGTGATCGCAACTTATTCGAATTTTATATTATTCGTGGCGCGGTAAAATTGTCGCGATGAATTGAGGTTATTCATAACCTGAGTTCAATTTGAATTTCAATTTCGAAGCATGGATGCAAATTCGTATGATTATTATAACCGAGTAAACTCCATTCCGATCAAAAAGTGTAGTTTCGGGTTATAATTTTTATTTGAATTAGCAATACGCAACATAGTAAAAAGTAAAACTCAAAGTGATCCCGAATATCAGCTTAAAAATGCAGCCAAATGTAGCGCCTATTCCAACTGAAAGTAAGCAATGAAGAAGACTGAATTCCAGTCAATTCCATCTTACTTTGGAAATTAAGATGGAATTCTATCCTAATTCCCCAAGTAAGATGGAATTAACTGAAATTCAGTCTTTTTCATTGCTTACTTCCAGTTGGAATAGGCGCTACTTTTGGCTGCATTTTGAAGCTGATATTCGGGATCACTTTGAGTTTCCCTTTTTACTGTAAAATTGCAGATAATTATATACTATAATGTTACATGAACGGATTCAGTTTTACAGTACCGTCATCACAGTTTTGAAATGAAAAAAAACTAAAAACAAATGTCCAACAAATTTGAACAAAATTCTTTTACACTGAAGTTATTTTATTAGTATTTTAAAGTGATTCAAAGTTTCACGGTATATATCAATCAATAACGAGTTATTGGTAAATTTTCGATCATTCTTAAACCAAGATAATTATTAAATAATTGCCAAATTGTGGGCCACATTATTTCACAGCTGATGGCAGCACCTATGTCCATGCTATTGACCTAAGATTGCCCTGCAATTGGGAAATCCAATGGTTCACTGAAATTCATCAATTTTTATTGGGCGCCAAGGCGGACACAAAAATGGACAAGTATTGATCAATCCCACTCAATCTGATTGGGTAATAATTTACCAGTTATTTATCAGCTTTGGTTGGCTGGGCAAATGCTTGAATTACCGATCCTATTACCTTCTCAAGAAATTATCGTAATATTCAAAAATGGAAATGCATTTTGAAGGAAATGTCTTTTCTATAACGGAAAACTGCACGATCGATCAATCAGTGATGGAAAATCAATGCATGCATCAATAGAAATTCAATGAGAAAATAAAATATTTCATACGTTTAGAAAAAAAGGTTAAAATTTTGAGTGATGAGACTACGTTTGTACCATTTTTTTCTGAGAATTGAAGCAATACTATGCGAGACCTTAAGCGAGATTATTAGCGAGATTATTAGCGAGATCTCGCCAAGATATTGGATTGTTTCATAAGCGAGACACTTGAAAGGGAACGCGAGACTATTTGCGAGACTCTGAATTTTCGCGCGGGTTATTACCCAAACGTGCGTTTATGTCACAAATGCAAGGAATTTTATAATTCACAGAGATTTATGAGCTTCAAAGGTTAAACTATGCTTCTTATAATGGTTATCCCAAAATATGGAGCTTTGGAATCAAAGATTATGAGAAAAATGATTCATGTTCGGAGTTTGCAGTTGAAAATATTCTTCTTATCAAAAAGTGTCGATCGATGAAGGATCAATTCTTATCAAATCGAAAATTCAATTCTTGAAAGATTATTGATGAATTTTGTCGAATTATAAGGAGATATGAGCGTACCAACTGAGTGAGCTCACGATATCTTCATGCTGAATTATCGGCATTTATTTTGAGAATTGTTTCTCAAGAACAGTTTTGTAAAGGCCGTAACACGGAACTGATCGCGGTGTCGTGTGACCAAGTCGTAGTCAACGCACCACAACAGCCGTAAAAGTCTTACGATCTCGTCGTATCTTACTACAATCGCTCTCATGCTTCGGCCTTAACTTTGAAACCGTCGAGTGAACAAACGAATGCCAAGAGACAAAAAGGAATGCTCTATTAAATGGATATTTACATTTCCCGGTGATATACCTTCCCACCAGAATGCAGCAGCAGTTTATATTACTAAAACAAAAGCCGGAAACATAGCATGCTCATGTCAACGTTACATTTGGAGAAATTATACTCTTATATTTTACCCTTCGACAAAGCTTTTTTCATTTTTTCATCTATAAAAATTTTCATTGAGATTTGATGCTGCAAACCTTTCACCACACTTTTACCTTTTATACATTCAATGTTTACTGGTTTTTAATGATATAATATAGTGAATATATATTTTCATTCATTTCACCCGAAATTTATTTTGAAGAAAACCCGTTGATGCTGGGAAATACAGTATAAATACTTATGATGAAAACAAATGTTCAGGGTAGAAAGCGTGAGAATAGCGATTTTGACAAGAAGAAAATCATACACTGAAGAAAAAAAGTCATTGAGCCAATGAGCCATTTCTTCCAATAGTGACAATGAAATATTCTTTTGATTTGATGAATATTTTATTGTGCCAATGACCATTTGATTGAATTGATGAAACATACTTTGGAATAAAGAAATATGCATTTGAATGGAAGAAATATTTCATTGTCACTATTGGAAGAAATGGCTCATTGGCTCAATGACTTTTTTTCTCAGTGTACGTTCCCATATTTTAATATAATTTCAAGTTGAGAATCAAACTGAGTATCCTGGAGATACTATTGGGGTCGCGTTTGGCATTCAAACATATCGTGGATGCACTTGAAGAATAGCAGGTTATTTGAAAAATATGAATAGACGTCCCAAGCGGAGTACTATATTTGCGAAATTAGTCTATTCAAAATAGAACATCGTGAATTCCGCGGTTTTTTTTTTATTAAATCACATCAAATATTACGATGTTAACTCCTATAAAAGAAGGTTGTAACAGGAATATCTGTCTCTAACATGTGACAATTTCTGCTTTTTCAAGTGTGGTCCTGTGCTACGAATTTACCATCGTACTTTCAAAGATGATTTCTTTTCTTTGTGTGTGGCATGATACTGGTAACAATAATAATAAGAATAAAAGTAAAAAAAATAATAATTAATAAAGATCATCTATAAGCATGGAGTCTCCATTGAAATGATCATGTGTAGATACGATTTTTTTCCTTTCCAGCTGAACTCAGGAATAGAAATGAGAGCATGCAGGAGAAGGAACGTGGAACATCTTTTGCTCTCAGAGATCAGGTCTCCGCGGCTCGTTATCTTTGCATTATTGTGCTACTTGAAACCCTACCAGTAGGGTTTCATGTATGTGCAATGGTGGATTCAACATTTTGCCGCCCCTAGGCAGTATGATTCTTGCTGTTCCCATATTGACATAAAAGGAAAAGGAAATACCCAATTCCGAGGAAGATAAATAATGATGATTCATTAGATTTTGTGAATTCGAATTTTCGTTCTGTTTCTATAAATGATTCAAACTTCAACAACACGAAATATTAGCAGATGCAATAACATTATATCGTTACGCAAATTTCGTTGCCCTAGGCAAATGTCTATTTCACCTATGCGTAAATTCATCACTGCATGCGTATTGTGGTTCCTTCAGATATGTTAAAAAACGCTGCTTCTGTCTATCTCGATTCAGACTGGAACATGGGAGTCTGGTTGTATTCCGATTAGTTGCTATCGGTATTCAATTAGTGTGATGCTCCCAAATACCAGTGTTATTTTTAATCTCTCTCTTGAAACTCCACTCTTTCCGGATATTTGAAGGTCCTCGATGGTTAAACCACTGGCAAGAGGCAAACACCCTTCTAATGTGGCTGATCACATGCCAATTTCTTTCCTTTGCTCATCCTTTTTCTCTCTCCCTCTCTAAAGTACTGGAGAAATTAATCGTGATCAGTTATCGGAACATCTATCGAGGAACCATCTGTACGATAACTTTCAAAACAGTTACCGTAAAACGACTTCGTTCCAGCAATGAAACTATGTTTGAGATGGCTGCCGTCTTATGATAAGAAAATCATTTTTTTGAGTGGATTGATTTATTAACTTTGTTTGCTGTTTTATTAACACTTGGTTGCTTGCGCCCGAAAATGTGACCTTCTTGCGCGCTAGCGGCAATTCGTACCAGTGATGCTAGAAATAGTGAGATCAAACGGCCTACATCCAATCTAATACTTCTGTTGATTAGAATGACCAATATATTTTGGTCTCGACGCTCTTGTTTCTTTATTCCGGGCAACACAGTTGCGTACCATAATTCTATCCCCAGTTGTTTTTCTCACGACATAGATGTTGAAACAATTTCAACTGTAACTAAGAACTCTCGTGAACACTTCGAACTGAGAATACTGGAACGCATTTTTCGAGTTACCAACCATTCATCATGGCTCGTCGACACCATTATTTCATAAAATCATGAAAATTCGGTACTCGGCGCCGCTAAGCGACTAATTGAGGGTTAAATAACTTCACTATATCCCATGTGTGTATGGACCAATGGCCCAATGATGGACCAAGCCTGGCACAAAACCTGCCGAGACTTGTCTTGAACAATTTACCAAACTTGGCCCAGGCTTGGGAATGATAAGATCAGCACAAGCTTGGCCCAGTGGTTTTGCCAAATCCAATTTGCCCGGTCCAATTCATTTACAAAGCATCAACCAATGCTTCTTTGATCGCAGATATGGATGAAAAAAGCAATTGATTCATATTTCAGTTCATGACTTTCTCCCTCAGAATACCGTACATGAATCATCTTAAAACGATAGAAAAAATGTGACAAGACTGGGACAAGCTTGTATGATCATTGGAAAATTTGCGTTCTTTGATATTTCAATCAATTTTGATTCTATTGTTGAATTACAATTTTGATCAAAATTCAGTCAATATTTATAAACATTGTGCCACTCATGTGGGCAATATTGGCAGAATTGTTCTCAACGAATGCTCGATTTTTACACTTGTGCCAAGCTTGTACCAAAATTGTAGTGAGCATTTCAAAAATATCAACAAATGTACCATGACTCACTACCATTGGGAACAACGGGACAATCATGGAACAATATTGGGCCAATTGTTCTTCACAGTGGTTTGTTTTTGATACATGTGCCAACCTTGGGACAAGTTTGGGTTTGTTTCAGTCTTGGCAATACCTGCATGGGATTTTTTTATGCATAGACAAATATCTTCGTTATCTTGGCATGATCACGTATCTTGCACCATTAAAAGAGTCAATAAGACACTTTTTTGGTCGAGAATCAACAGCTCTGGTGAAAAAGACCCTTCAAATCCTATTAGAACAAAAACGAATAATAGGAAAAAAGTGGTGCTTTTGTCAGTTCCACCTCATGTCATATCAACATTTTTGGAGGCCAAAATAATTAGAATTCAATAGGAAAATATGTGGGAAATCATTGAGGGGATACCAGCGATCCCCGCTGATGCAACCAGCCATACGAGCGTACCAACTGAGTTAACAATTTCTCGGCGAAAATACCCTAGCGATTCTAAAGTGACAGATTTTTTTGGTTTCCTTTCGGTTATTTTTTGGTTTGGTAAAAATTTGGTCAGAAAATGGTTATCCAGATGGTTTTTACCATATAATGACCTATTTGTGACCGAAAACTAACGGTCGCTTGGAACAAATCTGCCACCAAAAGGTCATCAAAATATGTGGTCTGTTTTTGGAATCTTTTTGGTATTTTTGAGGTAAAAACCCAGAAAATCAGCACGAAATAACCGAAAAATCACCAAATTGAGATTGGTTGAATTTTTGTTGGATTTTGGTCAATTTTTGATGAAAAAAAATGTCCTAAACGACCAACAATTTATCAAAATCAAGATTTTTCGCCGAAATGTAACCGAAATGTTTGGTTGCTTGTCGGTTCACCCAGATTCACTAGGGTACTATGAACTGAATTCATGAAGACGTATGAAATTTTCAGGAATCAATCTTCAATACTTCATCTACTGCTGTACGTTACCCGAATTTCGAATTTCGAAGAAACATTTTTTCTCAGTCGGTAACACAAACTTTTCTTTCGAAATTCGAAATTCGGGCGATGTAGAGCAGTAGATGAAGAATTGAAGTTTGGTCCTTGCAAATTTCATACTCCTTCATGAATTCAGTTCACAGTATTCTTACCGAGAAAATATTTACTCAGTCGGTACGCTGGTATCCCCTTAAACAATTGAATGCTTTTTTGCGTTGAATAGCTCACCTTGTTTCGTGTTTGCAGGTAAACACACGTAAATTGAATTTGACTTAGGATCTGAACAAGGAGAACGAACGGACGTAAATTCTCCGTTGGTATCTGTCATTCTCTACCTTCTCTACAGAAATGATAGTTTCAGAGGGTAAAGAGGGCGGTCGAATCAGAGATTCAGAAACTCGAGATCGCAACTCTTGGTTCGGGATCTTGAATATAGGATCGCATGGAAATCAATTTTTTCGCGAGTGGGGTTGGATCATTTCGTACGAATATATATACTTCATAGAGCTGGAGGAAATAGGGCGGGAGGCTTAGTTGGAACTGGGAAAGCGCCCTTAAGGGTGCATAGCCGTTCCGTGTTAACTTAGAAAAGGTTCGTTTTGCGAGTATTGAAGAGAGTTTCTCTTTTCTTACTTTCGATCGGCCTTCAACCAAACCAACCCCAACTCTACCGGGGGTTATAGTTCTTAGCCTTTGTCGCTCCCCTGTTCAAAAACGAAAAAGGCCCCTCCCGCTTTTCTTTTGATCTTGATAATTTTTGATATTATTGAAGTTTGAATGGTAGTTTGTAATCCATTTATAGAAATAAGATAAAAAATCAAAATCATAAAATCTGATAAGCATTAACATTAGTGTTTCTTGGAATGAATTATTCATTACCAAATGCTCGAGATTCATATTTCATAAAGAGAGGTCGAGTGATAGAATAAATAATGGGATTCAATGAGCTCCCACATATGTTCCTATTAAATTTCAAACTTTTGATTTTGATACAGGTAATAAGAAATAATGGGGTAACTGACAAAAACACATCTTATTTCCTATTACCTAATGTTCTTTTAATAAGATTCAAGGGGTCTTTTTCACCAGAGAGTACAATATTTCCTCCAAAAATTCGAAAATATATAATCTCCTCGTTTATTTTCCCACTTTTCGATTATGGGTGTATTGTGATCACCGGATTACCTTACACTATAAATTTGAAACTTCAGCACAGCTTAAATAACTGTATTCGTTTTATCTCTAACGCTGAGCGTGATCAGCGGATAACCCCTTTTATTAATGGGCTTGAGCATGTAATATAACTATAATATGTGGTTATTGTAAGCGTGTATCGATCTCTCAATATGTATGTGTTTTTGTTTGCTAACTTTTGAATTTATCTTATACTTCTGTCTCAGTTTGCTGTTTTAATTTTATGTTACTCCCAGCAAACACGACTGCTGGTGTTTCAAAGGGCCAGTGACGGCTCTTCAACGGCATTGACGGACCATCAGCGGCCCATTGAAACGCCAGTAATCATTGTTTGTAGGGCTGTTTTATTTTCTATATTAGTCCCTGAGTAGAAATTTTGGACAAGAAAATACAAGGGCTTGATGAGGCATGCCTGATTTCCTATCAGGTCCTTATCAGGTTTCGTTACGGTTTTACCTTTTTTGCTTGATTTTATGGAAATCCTATCTAAACCCTATCGTATCCTTACGTTACAACCCTATTTGAATTCTTCGAATCCCATTAAGGAAATCAGGTGAGTCCCTTGTAAGGGCCTCATACGATTTTCCTAATTCACGGTTTCCGGGTTCCGACCTGATCAGGACCTTATTGAAAATAGGGAATGCCTGATCGAATTTCTACTAGGGTCGTTGAAGAATTCGTTGAAGAATGCTACAACTTTGCTGCAAGGGTTTTGGAGGCTTATGTCAACCTTGTTACAAGCTTGCCTGACAACATCACAGCAAGGCTGGATTCCTATCTGGGTTACCTTTTATCTCGTACCAACGGATTCTTCAACGAGGACTGAAAGTCAAAATCATATGCGACCTGGCCTACGAAAAGGGGGCTCAGGTATGAAACAATCATATTTCACTTTTTTGGCGATTTGGATGGAGTAAAATATGCTCTTTCGAATGGCGCAGTCCAGAAGTTTCTAGCTGGTAGGGAAGTTTGCTAAAAATGTCCAAAAAGAAGAAATGTACAAAAACCAGCGGCCAACTGCTGAGGTTTTTGATTTAACTGTGTTGAAGCGTTTTTCCACATAGAAAATCGATTCAGCAGCTTCCAACTGTGCGTCCAGATTATTTTAGTGCTCAACTTCTGAAAATTTACATCTCTCGACTACTAGCTTTCTGTCGCTAATTTCAGGTTTATTAATCAATCTTATCTGGTCTATTTCTTGTTTTTGAAGTTTCTGAACATTTTTGCAAAAAAAATCATCATTCCGTTAAAAATTTGGATACGATTTTGATTCTTCACCGGAAATAACATATTCTAAAAATGAAAAACTCCTCTACAATAGGTGCCAAGAATATCTTCTTCTCAACATAAATGGAAGTTCTTCTAATACTCAGATAAACATCTTCCACTTATGTTGAGAGAGAGGGGAATATTCCATCCGTGTTTGCTCTCTGCTTAAAAGATTCAATTTAAACCTATTAACTGGTCTATCAGTATGAATCAGATTTTTGTCCAGGAATTTTCCTATTTGATTTTATTCAAGTCTAATCGGTTCAAATAGGAAATTTTTACTCAATGAAATATGATCAGGAGATTCGGATCAAGGGAATTCGAATTTGCTGATTATATCCCATTGAGTAGAAATTTCCGATTCAAACCGATTATATTTGAATGAGATCAAATAGGAAAATTCCTGAACAAAAACCTGATTCAAACTGATTGACGAGTCAATAATTTCAAATCGGAGTTTAGCAACTTCGTCGATGCTTTTAAGTGAAATCATTTCAGTTACCATTCGCTGTGCGTTTTTCATGCGACATCACGTATCTTCCGTCATTTTCAAATATTCCAGCAATACGACATCAACGTTTTCTAAAAATCGTGCTGCCAGATTTCATTGTCGAGTCTCTCAAAGAATCCATCCATTTCTCATGTACTAATGCAAAGCTATATTTCTTCTTTCGTAAGAAAGGAATCCTCTCGAACATAATTGTTTCCCATTCATCCAAAGATTAATTATCTTAACAGATATTTTATTTTTCAAGACTATCACTTGAGTGAAATAGTGATTTTAATCCATGAAAGGATCGATCCTCTCTCATATCGATTAAATTTACAATAAAATACAACTCCAGTATTTTATATTATACTCACCTCCTTTTTTGAATCACATCCATCCAATATCTTCACCCCTTATTTCATACAAGACCCCCTCTGTATCATGCTAAAAGCAGGTATAATAAAACATACTCTCGATATTTGGTATATTCCAACCATATTCGACGGCGAAGAAAAATAAACTCTCCTTTTTATACCTCGAACATACCCAGGACTCGCGAAGAAGTGTTAGAGGCAGGAATTGTGGAAAGAATCGGGCTGATTTTGTAGGAAATACTTTAATCATCGATCAATAAAATTTGAGAATTTATCATAGAAACAAAAAGAATTGTGCAAAAATAATCAACACGCGAATGAATTAGGTTTGTAGTTTGAAGGAATTCTAAAAAATATCATCAATGGACGTGTGGGTTACAAAATCCTTCCTGGTATTGAGATGAAAGTGAACATTTTGTATTTCGATAGAGGGATTAGATTTGATATTTTTGTTCAATGAATCAGGATGAAAGTCTCCCACGGAACAGTAGAATGTGGTCGGGGAATCGATGTAGGAACATATATACGTTCAAATACACGGAGAACAAAATATGATAACCATTTTCATACAAATATAGTAATCGGGGGATATGATTCATTATGACGATAAATGACAATTCATCATAACTCTCGCAACAGTTACTATATTTCTGTTAAACACTGATAAATGTATAGTATTTGATGTCATAATGAATCATGTCCTTCGATTACTATACTTTGTCTGATAATTATTATTATATTCTTTTCTCCGTGTACAAACGCAAAGTGTTTCTGGTACTTTTCTACGTGGGTATATGAAGTGGTGGATACATTCTTTAATCGAATTTCCGAACTGTGCCTTGGCTGCTTCCGAAAAATATCCGGCGGTCGGTACGACCTCGTTCCTCCTCCAAGCTTCTCTTTATTTATTACCAATGCGAAGCAAACTCATCGCGTATAGACAACGAACATAGTCCAACTTCCAACGATGCTTATGCATTTGTCGCATACCATGTGAACGTGACTGTACATTATATATATATATATATATATATACGTGTATAATACATGTATATAAATTCACTGCGACGCTCCGGGTTCATTCACGTTTTCCGCATCGGCGATTGCTCGATGTAAATTGGATTCTTGGAATTAGAATGGAAATGTGACCGTCCAGGGAGGGGAAGGGAATTTCTCATCCACCTAACGTAACGGAGAAAATTTTTTTTTCACCTCTTTTCCCTTCTTCTCCTTTTGGAATCATACACGTAACAACAATCTTCACCGACAAGGAGGGTTCGTCGAACTTGATGGAAGGTAGTATAGGGGTGGGTGACGGTGGGAAAATGTGGAAAGCGACAGAGAAACAGGGTGGTCGCATTGATTCTTCGCCAAAGGCTGGCTTGGATCGCGTTATTGGGTGGTTTTCAGCCACCTCTCTTTCATATATTCTTCTCTCTTTCTCTCTGAACTGAACTCGCGAAGCTTCTCATTCGTTCGATAATGGAAGCTTGCATCGTTGATACGTCCGTACGTATGAACGTACGTACGTACCTGTTTGGTTATATACTGCACGTAGGTGTACACTCCACATATTTGAAGATCCGCGCGAAAATGTGTAGGTCGTGGATATAATGTATGTGTTGAGGGTGCACCGATATGCATACCTTGGCCAGATAAGCACCAATGGGAGTGTTTACGATGCTTATGTACGTATTTCCCGTAGGTGTGTGTTTAACGTTTACGTCTCAGATACATAAATATGTCTGCCGTGTGGAAGTTTGAAATGAAACCATGTACGCGATAGATAAAACAAGGAAGGTGTTCTGACCTTTCGTTGGAGGAGAAAGAGAGAAAAACTGTATGCGCCTACATCCCTATTTTAAACTTCTCCTCCGTGTATGTACACTAGGCACATGTAAACCTCTAGTTGATGACTAGAAGGGATGAGATGGCGGGCACTTTGCGTGATTGGTCTATCTGTAGCTACCAACCGACGCATTGATGACTCGCAGCAAGGAACTCTTTTTTCCCCAACTCTTCTCTTTAGTATTTCAATAAAAAAAAAGTTCTACACCGCGAAACGATTATTTTCATGACATACATTCAGGGATATACATCTGGGTATGTAAACACATAATCCTCCACGCGAAGGGAAACGATTAACTGCGACAACTTTGGATAAATACGACTGCGTGAGTGTACGTAGGAAGCAATACAGAGCGACAGATTTGATGAACCTCGAATCATTCGATCCGTCGAATCAATGTGAGGAAAAATGTGAAACCACAGCGCTCGAACAAATGAACATTTATACGAAGCGGAAATGAGAAATAATAGACAAAGAAAAAAAGAGGAAAATCGATTAAGATTCGATGAAAGAACCACTTGAAATATGCAAATTGAAAAAATGCAAACTACTATTCTTAAAACGTACACGTTCGAGAGATTTCTCAATTGGGGAAAGTGCTACCGTTGAATTTTCTTCACGAAAAAGAAAGAGACGAAGAAACGAAAAGGAAAAACAAGAGTAAAAAGAACTAGAGGCACGTGCACGACCCTTGTATCATCAACTCTCGATACCGCTCGATAAAAATACTTCACGTAACCAAATTACCTACCGCCAATACCGCCGCCTTCACCGCTACCAATCAACCAACCAACTATCCCGGTATCCACTGCTTTTTTCCGATAAATGTAGAGAAACCCCAGTGTCGGAAATCTGTGTTACAAGGAGAAAGGAGAATGAAGAGAAAGAAATTCCATCAGGAGACTTGCTATGACTTTTTGCTTCCACTCTCGGTTTTATTATTCCTTTGAAATACGCAGTTATACGTCTAGTATAATTAAAATGATAATCCACAAGGTGAGAAAATCGTATAGAATATTTATGATATTGATATTCCTCTCAAAGAGTATATGTAGTTCGACCGCATCGAGGGTGAACACGGCAAAAAATAATTCGCTACGGTAGTTAGGAATTACCAGGGGAAGCTATTTCGTGTATTATTCATGTTTGGATAGGGAAAAAATTGCTATGCAGTAGCTAGATTTTAGCTCCTATAGCAGTAACTTTTGTTGCTACAGCTAAAAAATAGCTAACACAGGTAATTTTTAGCTATCCAAATATCAACCACATCACTTTTTTCCGTGAAGTATTGACCAGATTCATGTCATCCTGCACTAAACAATGATAAATTTATATCAAGGAATTAACTATGAAAATTCTCCACATAAATTCTGACCGATTTTATTCTCAGTTATTCTTTGCCGTGTGTGTATGATCCTAGGGACAATTTTCGTCCGATCTTCAAAACTCGAGCCAATATCCGATTGAGACTAGTCTACTGATCTTTTTATGCCAACTGGGTTGGCTATCATGAGAATGTAACTAGCAGCTGATTAGGATTAATTTGAACGTCTCCCATACCAGAAATTGATTCAGTAGCTTCCAATTCTATGGGTTAGTTACTTGAGAACCGAAGAAAACATTTCTATCCAAGTTACATCAATTTGCTATATGTACAATAAGCGCGAGGAAAATTGATCCAGCGTCTCGAGATCTTTTGTAAGATATCAAACTGCACTTGCGCAATTGAGTCAGAATCAATCATAACTGACACAGTAATTTGAATAATCATACTCGTTTATCATGTATTACCACGCAAGCGCATTGAAGTTGTATTGAGTGTGACGCATGCGCATCAACATTGCGTTCAATACCTTAAAGTAGATTTCAGGTCGTTGGGTGAACCTTCAATTTTCTCTCAACATGGCATCGGTATAGCTCATCTTGCACAGAAAAAAAAGTTGTCTTGATTCCACACCCATTGTCTCATATATAATTGTTCCAAATACATTTGCTTCGAATCAAGGAAATATTATTTCAGTTGAAGGGAAATTTGAAACCTGAATTTGAACCGAAAGAATATTTTCTGGGTTCAAAGCAAAGGTACTTCCCAATAAACACAAGGACATCCGATTAACGTCCATCGTACGTCCGTACTGGACATTTCGAACGTCTATAGGACGTCCGATTTAAGACCGACGCTCTTCCTATGGACGTCCATTCAGTAGTTGGATAGGAAAAAAAAGATGTTCTGCAATGGACATTATGGACCTTCTATGGACCATGACTCAGGGATTCTAGACGTCAGAATAACTTCTCCACATGACAGCTGAAGTGTATGCTTTAGATTCAACGATTCCATCGGTACAATCCCTCCACCTTACAAAGACTTATATGTTTATATGCTTTTAAAAATTGGTTCCCAGTTGAAAATTCTGCAAATGGGATTGGCCTATGACCCGGCTGAACTAATCTGGAAAATGGAACTATTCATTTTCCAGATCGGACCAACGTAAGACCCGAGTACACGGAAAAAATTTGTACCAAGCACAAATACATGAGTAATCCTCATCCCCTTGGTAGAACCAGTGTGAGGCCAATATGGTCTCACGTGGGTCCGACCTGGTATCACAGGAGTCCCACCAGGGAATTTTCAAAAGGGCTTGGAAAGGGCTTATGTAGATTCGTGCACAGAGCTGTCAGATGGGCATTGTCGTTGAGGGGAAGTCTACCCTCACTATCGTCCCACACGGAGAAAACTGGTACAGTAAAATATGAACAGACCAAAAATTTGGTCACTACAATCAATCGCATCGTTACCCCAACTGAATGCATTGTTGGTTTAGCTAAGCGTATCGCCAGTTCGATTGAGCCGTTTAGTTCTTATGATTGCAAAGTCTAGTCTGTCCATATTTTACTATTCGCTCAGTGATTATCACTATTCCTTTTCCTCCGTGCATGTATATAAGTTACATGTGTGCATAGGTTTCGTGTAGAGATGAGAGTATGTAACATGAATGATATGATCTGGCAGCTCTGACGCACACTGTAAACGATATGGGGAGTCTTTCTTCACACCAGGGTGGTGATGCACGATATTCAATGATATCGATATTTTATATACAAATTGTTCACAGTTCTTATCAATATTTTATAAAATTCAATATAAACTCGACTAATTTTCTATAAAAAATATTGATATCATGAAATATTGTACATCACTACACCAGGGGTGAATTTCGTCTCATAATCATTGTTTTTTTCATCAAATACAGAACATTTGTCCTTCATTTTGAGGAACTATTCCACCTTCTGGTTGTTGAATTCTTTATGAGCGAAGAAAAACTAAATTACTTGATTACATGACGAAAAAAGAACTTGGAAAATTCATATTTTATATATTGAGTGAATATATGAATGATTCACAATGTAGTTCGAGCTACCACAATTTTAGTTGATTCCACAAGATCGAATGTGAGGTATACCACCGCTGATGTGGGTATATCTTACAGTCCCCATGTTTGCATGAATGTAGGGCCATTATTGATCCAAGATTGGCTGGCCTGGACCAAGAGTGAACCGAAATTGGCCCCACATTCATGCACACATGCACGAAAAAAATGACCACGTGAAAATGACATGAAAAGGGAGTTTATGATTACGGTGTGGATCTCATGTGGACCTTACTCCAGAGTTATCATGGTTACCATGGCGACACGCCTGCCGTTTACTTCAGTAGCAATTAACATTGGTTCCAATGTGAATTTTACTTCAATTGCATTTACGTTAGCAGTTATGGCAAGATCACGACAATCAATGTAGAATCCACACGTGATTTTTTTTTGAGCGCGTGCCTGCTGTGAAATCCACTAAAACTGTGGTAGCTCGAACTGGTTTTTGAATCATTCAAATAACTAATAAACATTTTGTGTGTAAAATATATCTTTTAGGCTCATGTCACTTCTAAAAGATATTTTTCAGACACAAATGTTTATTGGGTTTATTGGCTTGACAAGATGTGACTTGTACGAGAATCTGTAGGAGAATACTACGCCTATGTTCATTTAGCTACACTGTTAGAAATTTCTTCAAATTCCTTGCATGTTTGTGAATAAAAATATCAATCCTCGGTAACTGTATTGAGAATTCACTAATACGGTACTGAATTCTTAATTCTTGAAACTTTCAAGAACCAAGAATGAAAAGGTAGTAGGACAGCACATTTGAACATTCATTGAAGAAAAAGTGAGCTTCATCTGGAGCTGCGGATTATAGTTTTTTTCCAACGGTCTATGAATGATACCCGATTGTCGAGAGTCAAATATCATTGATGCCCGCATGTTCTAGAGTTCTATAAATTTTTTTTCACGTGGGTTCATTGTTGGTTCGTAGCCAGGTTCGACGCACAAGGCTTCCTTTGCGGATTGAAACTTGGATTCCATGAGTTGATTCGCAATGGCGTCGGTTACCGAGGGATGAAAGTTCCTCAAAAGTATTTCAGTACATAGAACACAAATAACCATGTAGCGATCCATGTAGTTATCCTTAGGTTAGTATTATTCATAAGCAGGAGGGATTCGTGATTTGAAAACATATTCATGATTAGAAAAAGTTTGCGAGCATGACTCTATTACTTGGTCCAAATCAGGACTTTCGAGCATCATTCCAGCGAATTTGAATATTTTGTCGAATCAGTCTTATCATCCAATCTTCACTCTCTAAATCTTTCGGAGTGGAAATCCACTTTCGAAGAGTGAAAATACTGTAACTCTGATGAGAGTGAAAATTTCACGTCATGAGAGCGAAATTCTCACACTGATTATGTGAAAATCTCTATACAAATTTTATGCAGATTCCCCACAGTCGATGAGGCTCGGGTTCGTGTGATTTAGACAGCCCTGTTGAAGCCTCAATTTGAATACTGATTGAAATTCAGCTTTTTCTATTTAGTTAGCGATTGTTTTTGAGCTACTTTGGCTGCGTCTTGGATTCAGTTATAACATGATCTGAATTTAAGATATTTTTTGAGAGCACTTTTACCATGAGTGCTCTTTGTGAACTTTTATTAGATAAACCTTGACTTGAAATCAATCCAAAATCAATCTATAAAATTTATATTCTCTTGAGGAATGTGCAACCCGGGTAGAATGTTCTATTAAATCTTGTTACGAATGGTGAAATTTGTGATTGAATACCATTGAATTTCATTGGAACCTATTAATTTTCTCATTCGTCAATGAGATTTTATAGATTATTTGTAATAGGGAAACGAGCTTAATGAGGAAATATTTATTGTGGATTCTGTATAAAAACATCATCCACCTCGTTTCAGTCATTCATTTTCTATCATTCAAAAAGAAAATTCGTGTTTATCGAGTCAATTCTACTGGCATCATCGCATATTGTTCATCGCTGATCGACTGAAAATTCAATGCACTTGTGTGCTTATATTGAATAATCATCAAGTTTCAAACGGGCCATGAAAATACACCTGCTGCTATCCTGAGGGATTGGCCTATATCAAGTATAATAGAATATAAGCTCCTTAAAGTTGACCATTGTCTCGAGATCCTTTCTTGAAGATGCTATTAAATGTTCCGATAACGGGGACTACGAGGATTCAGTATATTTGCACTCAACATATATCCAGTCAACGACTATCACGCCGAAGTGCGATTTCATCTACTATGTTAGATTCTGATGTTAGAAAACTACTTCAAGATTAGGGGAACCTATGTGAATTTCATAATCGTTTATGATAGAAAAAACCATCCTTCAATGCATCGCCATGAGATTTTGATTATGGTAAATATCGATGAAGGGAGTGAATTCCAAATAATGAAATTTCATGCGATTTCAACATGTGAATAGAGTGAATCGAGAAGAGCTGTGTTTTTTATTTTAGTAAATAAATTATCTTTTATCGGGTTCCATGAGGAAGATTGTTAGAGAGTTAAGTCAAAATGGATTGTCACATAAATTATTTATAGTTTATGAGAAAAGAAGAATGCTAAATCCTGTTATGAGCAGTCAAGACATTGCAAAATCATTATAAATTGATTGATCAAAGCATCAGAATTATCATTACACAAGACTGTGTCGGTAATTTCGCGAATATCACGAAGAGTACAAAGCAATTATCCAAACTGTTAGAAATACGAATTGGAATGGCAATCATTGTAGATCATAGTATAATTGATTGATCAAATGTCAAATAATGATGATTAATCACAATGACATAAACGATCGCAAGATTTATAACCAATGCATAGTCAATGATAACAATCAAACGATTCCACCGTAAACGGTAATCCCGTTGTACGTCGATTGTGACTATATAATTCGTGGAATTTTCACCGCTAGTGTGGATTCTAATACGTAAACGATTGATTCGCACAGGAGATGATTGCTGATCATGGATCAATGAATTTACAAACGTTGAAAGTACATTGAATGCTGTTTCAAACACTGAGGTGATTCTTCTTTACGGTAGAGTCAAAGAATAAAATAATTGTGAATAATTCAGCCTCTCAGTGTTCCTTCATCATTCTTCATAATAAATTAATATGAGTGTCTTGAATAACAGAATCTTCTTCAATTTCTTCACTGTATGAAAGAGCTGCAATAAGATCCAATATCGTGTTACGATCTTAAGGAACACCAACTTTAGGGAACGTTTCATGAACGTAGATTAGAAACGAACGTTCAATAAACTCCCCATTGAACGGACATCAACTTAAAATCATTCTAAAATTAACTTACGATGCTTGCATTCTGTTGGAAGAGAGAATCTTTTATGTAGTTCTTCACCTCCCTGTTCTTTTTCATCTGATTTTCATAGGAGAAGTAAGAGATAATGCTAAATCGAGACATTATACATGGAAGTTGCCTTGATAGGACCATCAACTTTAATTGGAAGAGGAAAAAATTTAGATTTCTTCTAATCATACAGCGATAATGTCACATCAATGGGCATTATTACTGTATGATTGAAACGAATCTAAATTTCTTCCTCTAAGAGTGTAAGGTGGTGATCCATCCAAGGAGATGGTCCAATCAAGGCGACTCTCCACTCCTGTTGTCATATTCACCCTTTTGTATAGAGAATGTCTACGGAAAGAGTAAATGAGAACACATCGTTGCATTTTATTATTATTTTAGAACATTCGAAAATCGAAATGCAAAAAACGGATGGAATTTTTCATTTGCTAAATGCCTCTCATTCTTAAGCGAAAAATGTAAAAAGTATGGAGGGAAGTTAATAATCAGGAACTTGAAGAATACTTCGAAGGAAGTTCTGTTTCCACAAAAGCGAAGTTCAGCAAGAATAGTATGATGGAAAATTAATCATCGATAAGTTGAGATAAACTTGAAGAATTTTTCATTTAAATTACAACTTTATTAAGAGTGTAATAAAATACAAAGTCTTTATTTTCCTTTAACGATCAGATCTTGGTTCTTATTAGAAACCCTTTTGAATATCTCACGCGAGAAATAGCCTTATTAGTGTTTGACATTCTACGACAGGTTGAAGGGTTCATTTTTCATATGTTGAATTATGTCAATCTAAAGTCGTCGTCGTGTTCTATTGCTGGTTTTACGAGACACCCCAGCGGATTCTTTATTCTTCCTTTTTCCTCTTTTTATTTTTCTTCCTCTCATTGCCGGTAAATCCGTATGACGTCTTTTACATTACACAGACAATATAAGTTGGAAAAGGATGGATCATTTTTTTCATGACTTTACTGTTAGGGTCTATAAAGCAAAAAAGAACGTGCGATTCGGATCTATTCTGGTTTGACTACAGTAGAATGCTCGTCGAAGAGCACTTGCTTTTCGCTTTTCTCCTTCAATCGTTTTCTCGATAAAACTATCTTAATCGAACATCTGCGAAAGATTATACTTGAAAGAGTAATTCCAAGTACAGAGGGAATTGAAAATAAATCAATTAAATTCCTTTTTTTTTATTATTCTGGAAATGAATGTATGATCGAAGTGCATGTATTTCGTATTGACATTATCAGGTGTACTTTATAAACCTTTGCTCGGTGATCTCTACTCAGGATATAAAAAGTTCACACACACGTACGCTTATTCTCACAGTTTTATATATAGAAACCACTGAACCGCATCATTGATTCCGAACGGAGTTTCAAACAAACATATCTTTGGTTTAGCGCGAACATTTAGCGATGATACAGCGACGAGAATGAATTGCGATGTGAAAGAGAGGAGTAATGTCGGCTGTCGTCGAAAGAGGCTTTTGAACGACGATAGATCGCGGTTGACAAATATCATTGATCCATTTATAAATGGACTGATATAGAATAATTCCATTGGATAATATATAATTCTTTTCCCACTCCGCTATTCGAATTCTTCGTTGAGTAAATTCCATTTCATTTAATGAAATATGAAATTTCGGAAATATTATAGCTGAGTTTACAGGTATATGCATACCTATATATGTACTCGCGTGGTTCTTGTATGTTCATGTCGTTGCGAATCTCTTTGCATTAATTGCCTTTGAGAACCTAATTATTTTCTCTACATTCGTATATATAAATTAATAATTGGAGACTGAAATGGCATTTACATTGAGCGAACAAAATAATTCATCCTAACTAAATTGCTTTTGGCCTAATGCACGCCAACTATTTTGATGAAAGGATATTTGAACTGGTGCATTATTTCAATGCTTGTATGTATGAATGTATGATTGTTACATGCAGTTTGTCATAACTTGTTCGTTCGAATTGGGTTGTAATCACTATACATGCGCGCTATTACGTTTGATGACGATATAATTACTACATTTCAGTAAATTGCTTACACGTTCAGTTTGAATTATGAAATATAATTATACACTCAATTTGGATTATAGAAGAATGTGAAATTTTCAATTGAGAAGTAATGAGTGTAAGAGCGAAAAATCAGCAATTGAAGATGGAGTTGGAAAGTTTTTTGATAAAATGCGAGAGAATGAATTGATTCTCGGACTGAGAGAAAAGTACCTAGCTGCGGCAACTGAAGTAAAACTCTAGTTATTCGAAATATGAATACAACAATTCATTCAAGAGGAATGAAGAATTTAGTTGTGAAAAATAGAATTTATTTGATTCTAAATCTTCTAGCTGCACTGTTGAAAATTTCTGACACAAATTTCAGAATATTCGTGTTAACTTTAATACAAAAGATAGATTGGAGATACTTACTTATTTTCGTATTAGATATCTGACACTGTTATTGAAATTCAAACACAACATTACCTTAGAATGGTTTTTATACCAATTTTTATTTGAATCCTCATGAAATCTGTAGTGAATTCAAAACACAAATATGTGTTAATTGCTTGCAAATTTTGTGTATTAGGTTCTCAAATTTTTTCAACAGTGCGTCGAATATTCAACTAACCCCTTGTTCTCAGCACGAGAGTCGCTTATCAGCTTGTATTTATAGTATCAGATTCGAAGAATTGTTGATCCGCCCCTTATGGATACAAAGAGGACGTTTATTTGACATATACTGTACTCTCTATTCATTCTGTTTTTTCAATATCAAGTGCGTGATCTGTGTAAATTTCAGTAAAGAGGAGAAACAATATCGACTGTGTTCGAACTGTCAATGAAATCCTCTCTAGTGAATGAATTTTTTTAGGCGTTTGATTACAATTTCGCTTTCATGGTACATGGAGAAGACTCACAAAGACTCAAAACTCTTTATTATGCGGGAGGGATTTCCTTCTATAAAGTATGCGGTGTTCTCTTCAAAAGCACCAACTCCAAAGCCTAGGTAATCTATGTACGGAAGTGATATCGTTAAAACGAGAAGAAAACCTATCAAATGTTGGCATTAATTCCAGAGTGAGAATTCAAAGAATACCATAGTTCTGATCCTGATTTCAACGCACTTATGATACCTTTACTTTTCGTTTATAAGCGTACTGAACGCGTCGAAGAGGGAAAATCAAATGTTTGTGATATCGATTGGTCATAGAATGGGTTTCTGGTACTAACTACAATTGGGTAATTTAGGTCTGGAGTTGGTTTCTAATGGAACATTTGGACTGGAAATCCTATCCCCCTGGACTTCATTAGGTTAATCTCGATCCTGCTTGGGTTCTGACATGGATTATTACACTTTACTATCATCAGAATCTCGCCAGGAAGACTTTATCTAAACCAAAAATCAGTGGGAGATTTTGGATCGCAGAATCAAAATTCGGAAAAATGGAATTAAATCCATCAAGTTGCATACAGTCATCAGCTAGGATATGAGCACTGTTATAGGATATGAGCACCGCGAGACGAAACGAGACAATATCATTCAATATCATTTTTCATCCCTTCAAACTGAATTTTTGTTTCTCGTGAAATCATTCTCGTCTCGTTTCGTCTTCCTCGCATCTGGGGGCGTCACTAGTCGGAAATCTTTCGGGACTTGAAGTGGTACATTGTGCTGTCTTGGAAGGGACCTCACATATTCGACGTCCAAAATCATTTTTGATGTTGCAATAAGCTACCCAAGAATGTCTCAAAAAGCCTGCATATTCAGTCCAAAATAATTGGCTGCAAATTAGTACGTTATTCATTATTCCGGGATTCAAGAAAGAGGAATTCTGATAAAGTGAAATAGGTCGAACATAAGAATGAATTCATATACGAACAAATGATCAAGGAAATACTGGAATTGAGAAAGCAAAGGAAACGTGCAACAGAAGCAAACGAAAACGGATAAGAAAGAGTCGATTCGATTCAACTTATTCACGACACTGAGAAGAAAACTACTTTGAGCAAAAGTTTCTTCGAATTTTGAATAATTCCGAATGAATTGCAATTTGTCAAAGAGGACCTGGAATATCTTCAAAGTCTCTCAGTTCGGTCGGAAGTTTTCTCTGCATTTAACTTTTCAGAACCGACACCTCCCCTTATTCGCGTTTTTTTGCCTTCCCTTTTCGTTCTTATTTTGACGGATGAAAATGTTTTCATCAAATTTCAAGCATAAGTTACAAATGAATCGATCGAGCCTTCTAAGTTGGACAATTGTAAGAATCTTCATTTTGAGAATGACAAAGAAATTGAAATTATTCCACACAGAAATTTACCATTGGCACTAGCATGGTGCAATGTAGATAAAGTATGATCGATGCTCGGCAGCCAAACATGGCGCAACACTGAAATGATAACATCATTTTATGATTTATCAATGTTTTTTTCCAATGGAGCCCCATCATTGGTGCAGAAACGGCAATGAAATAGATCATCATTGGCAAACAATAGGAAACCTTGTTTATCAATGTGGCACCAATGATGAAACTGTAATTTAAAAACTAATCAACCCAAAAATATATCAAAAATATCGGTATTTCGAATGTATGTTATTTAGGATCTTAATGTGTTTTCCTCAGTTATCTGTTAACAACTCGGTGTTTTTTGTCGCTAAAGTTTGCCATGAGAAGTATACACAATATAGATCAGTGGTAGAAGCCCTCTAGTGTAACCTGTAACAAAGAAAGATTGACTGTTCTTCCAGATAATTATTTGAGTCTTATATATTCCTTGTGTATATCTCTCACTCGTCACGAGAAACACTCGATCAGTGACTTATCTGGCAATTCAGCCATCAAAAGTTAAAATTAAGGAGCATGCCAATATTGAGTCATGCCATTGCCAATGATCGGCGCTACATTGAAACCTAATTTTTGATCAGACTGGACCAAAGTTTGTGGCAATATTTGACCACGTTTCAATTGATTCTCACTTTCAATCAAATCTATCGTTCAGTCAATGTTGGACCAAAGATGAGCCTAGCAACCGCCAAGTTTGGCGGAATTGTGAGTCAATGGTAGACTGACAACCGAAATTCGTTGAACACCCATATCGGTGCAACATCATATTTGTTGTTAATCAACATTAAATTTTTATAGATTGCCAAGGCTTGCCTCTCGACATTGCGCCAAGCTGTATTCTATTGTCAGCATTGGCGGAACCCAACAATTTTTATATGGGTGTATTTTACTAATCAAGGGGTTTCAGAGAGATATTTATTAATATTTTATAATAGTGACCACTTAAGACAATATCTCAAACACTTTGAAGGACCGTGTTGGAATTATTTTGGAGAGAAATGAATTTTTCATATGAATTTTATAAGCTTGCCGGAAATAATTGAACATATATTTGTGCTGCTCAGATATATTGGGTAATCGTTGTACAAAAACCACCTGTTAACTTTCAGTTAAAAGCGTCAGATCGTATTTCTACGTTATCTGTTATATCATGAATTACTTCAGGTAGTGGATTGGGTTCATTCATAAGATAATCTATACTGCTCTGGGTATATTATCCTTGAGATGACATGGCCGATCACTCTCTTATTCTGAGAACATTTCACACTTTTGTTGTATCGGAACAATCATTTATACTTGATGAATTCGATTGGACGTTTCGACGCAAAATGAAGTAACGAATTGATTTTATGCATCAACTAAGGGAATGGGGATGAGTATATTTACTAATGAGTGATATTTTGTTTGCAGGTAAGCAGCTTATGATTCCAACATCGCGAAATATTCGTACAATTTACCTGTTGCACGTAAGTTTTGAGAGTTTTATACATGATTTGATACTTTGTAGACGCAGAAAAGTTTTTCATAATACTGGCGGATGTTGAAAAGAAATTCTTTTTCCAATAAAAGTGTATATAGGAGAAGAGATATACAAATTTTGTAATTCCACACGGGATAAATAAATTTCCTTGCTGACGATACAGCAGCTCCTTTTAGTATGAATAGTGTGGTACTCTTTTTTGCGATTCGAATGTTTGAAAAGAATTTGCCAGTCTTTTCAAATATTCGAGTTGTATACAGGATCATTCTTATTAAGAAATTAATTTGTATTCCTTGTTGAAAATACCTGCCGTTCAAATACTCTTACGCAGCTAACAATTTTGTATTACCAAAGCTTCACTTAGAATTTGTGTTGTAAACAACATACAATTTTCAAATTAAGGGGAGATTCTAATGTGAACGTCGGAAAAAAGCATATTTTCAAGATTTCTTTCTCGGGAACTATATTGACTACAATCGAACAAACTTTTCTCTCCTCAAAGGGTCAAGGAGAGTATAATCAAGGAGAGTTGAACAAAATTCTCGTTGGTCATAAAAAGTATTCGTTTATGTAATTAAAGTATAAAATACGAATGTTGGAAAAAAAATTTCTGTCTGCGGGGATGATTCTAGCCCTTCTAGTGATCTGAAATGGAAAATCAAAGAAGTTTCTTGATCTATGGTGTCGTCCCTATCGTCCGTACCTCAACTATTTCATTTTACCCAAACTTAACAAACTGGCGGCGGTTCTTGCGTGGTGGAAAAAAAGAACACCTTTTTTGCGTCATGCACTGAGAGAAATGTATAATAAGAATAGGGACAGCAATAATTAGTTAATAAAATCTATTGTACCCTTATTATATAACATAATGAATTTTATTGTACGCGTAATAACGTTAAATAGATATATAATATATCGTTTATTATATATTATAGCTATCCCTATGTGTATTGTACATATAATAAAAATTTCTCTCAGTGCGAATCAGGTGAAATTATGTGTTAAAATCAAAATATCAACGAGTTTGGGGTACGGACGACAGCCATGGTAGTGCTGAATGCCGTGTCAAAATATGAAGTCGATCCGATTGGTTGTTTTTGAGAAATCACCCCCGCCAGATAATTCAGAAAACATTTCCAAAACTCGAGCATGTGCCGTTTGGGCCTCTCCTTTGAAGCCATACAAGACAGAAAACATCTTAACCGAGTGTGGGATATCAATATCATGAGTAACAACCCAGGACGGCGAAACGTTACTCCAACAGGTGTGGAGATCAATTAAAAAGTGATGACCGTGGGGGGGAGGGGGGATTTTAATTTATAATCCAATCCTATTCAAAAGGTGTAACGTACTTCTGTATTACACTGTGGAAAGTGAATGTGGAGTTTTCCCTTAAATTTGGTGGCAGCAAAAATCCCCCATGTGGGGTAAATTCATTTCCCCTTATTCTGAGGCAATTTTCCCCCATTCGGAGAGAGGTTTCCTTCAAAAAGAATAAATTTTCTTCCGAAATGGAGAAGAATCCCTCAAAAATATAGGGGGGATGAATTTTCCCCACATGAAGGATTTTTGCTGCCACTAAATTTGGGGGAAAACTCCATTCATTTTTTACAGTGTACAAATGTCCTATAGATAGTGGATTATCCACAGTCAAATTGATGGCCAGCTTTCGCTGGTTGGGAAAGAGTTTCGCACCTTCTCTTTTAGCAGGTGTGGAAATTCCACAGTTGTTATTCCAGCAGGTGTTGAGTACTCCCCAGCTCCACATCTGTTTTAACGTCCCTGGTAACAACTACTGAACAGTGCTAAAAAAAAATCCGCACTTTCCAACCCATCACATTGGAATGTCCTTTCAACAGATGTTCACCCTGGTGGGAAACATTTTTGAATTTGGTTGAATTTGTTAAAATTTGGTTGAATGTTGCTGCATTTCATTGAATTGTATGTTGAAATGCACATGAAGCTGAAACTAGCAGCCGTAAAGTTAGCCATTTTTTGTAATTTTTGATTGAACGTTGTGTAAGCTTTGTTCATACCAGAAATCGATAAAGTAGCATCCCATTGAACGTTTCATATGCCTCAATCGTCCAAAAGCGTTTAATTTGAAACATTATGATGATCGGCTGTTAGCTTCACATCTGCCAGTTCTTCATGAATTTCACTCACAAATTAGATTCTCTTTTCATGAAATATCAGCAAGAAAAGATAAATTTCAACAAATTTCGAAGAATTCACATCAAATTCATTGAACTATGCCGATTTTTTTTGATTTTTGTAAAGATTCGTGAATTTTTGACAATTTTTCATAAAAAAAGTGTCCAAATTGAGGATGAAATTCAACAAAAGTTTTTCCATCAGAGCAGTGTCAACTTAATATCCCGTGAAAAAATCGTTCAGGTGTGATTAGGCGTGTTCACGCCTGATCATGGACATTTTTTGGCAAAATTATTCGTACTCAACTCTGATCGCACGCAGTTGGGCCTGACTACGCCTCATCGTTCATTTTTCAGCTTCGTCATGACTGAGAAGGCTTCAATTTTGTACTCATGTGGAAACCCGTGATTGAACTTGACCGCGTGCGATTATGCCAGACAAACCATTTTCGCCCATGATCATACAAAATTGTACCAAATGAGAAGTATCCATACAAAATGACGCTATGTTGATTTTTTTATCACGAATGCACATGTTTTATCAGGCCAAGTCAGCCCCGAACACATTCGCGTACACCTGATCACTCCTGATCATGCCTGAGAACTGGAAACTACATAAGCACAATAAGTAAAAATGATTGACAATAAATTAGTCTTTTATAAAATTGTTACAGTTTTATTCCTCACAAATAGCTAATTAATCCTGAATTCGTTATTCATAATGAAGCATAATCAAGCGCGATTGGGCGTGATTGAGCGTGATTAGTCCTGATCACGTGGGTACAAAATTGAGGCCTGGTCACGCCTGAGCATGCCTGATGAATGAGGCCTGATCACGCGTGGACGATTTTTTCACGGGATATTTGTTTGTTGATTTGGTACATTTTGGGGTTAATATTCAACTTGAACAGCGGGTGGACCGTGTCGGAAATAACCATGTGTAGAAAGTACACAAAATTCTTCCGAAATTTTGAACGATTGCACTGAAGTTACAGTGGAATATGGCTTTGATAAGTTATTTCTTAGATATCTATGTGAGAAGGTTGAAATCAATCTGAATATCACAACAGATGTTTCATTTTTAAATGACGAAGAAAGAATTGATTAAGATGATTACTGGGTGCAAGTAATGTAAGATACCCTATACCCGATCAGGGACGAGAACCTGATCGTTTTGATTATTACATGAATTCACGAAGTAATTTAGCTAGAAGTTTCAAATGAAAAAGGTAATTTTCGATCCATTAATTACAAAAACTGTTTTGGTTGAAGAGTTTTTGCACAACCAAAGCAACAAAACCTAGAATACAAGGACTGATCGGGTATACGTTCACTGATCGGGTATAGGGTCTTTTACCTTACTTCTTAGAAAGAGAAAACAAAAATGAGTGAGAACAAAATTAGGCCAAAAATAATTGTATCGAAGAGTGAAGTATCGTGCAGGTATTATAAGACGAACTGATGAATTTTGCATGACGCAGATCTCTTTTTCGGACAGGATTCTAGATTCAGATTGTTCGATTTGAGGAATTCGATTGACCGTGTATACGATTTTCTGCGCGATTTTATCGCTTTAGTGCATCAAGTTAAGTGACGAGTCATTATTCTGAAAGTCATGAAATGTTATACTGATTGGCGTTTGGGGTTTTATATAGCCTTGTGAAACCTTGGTCCCTATGAGAGGCGTCAGGCTGAGATTAAAAGGTCTTCTACTTTTTGGCGCCTTCACCTTCTTATACTGTGCAGTACATAGTAATCCTGGTACACACAGGTACATACGAGTTATTGTGTGTAAGACTCCTCCAAAGCTACATGCATAGGAAACAACCTGAGTAGAGATGTCAATGAATGAACTATTTGTCCTTGAAGATGGAAAAAGATAAGTAAGGGAGCTATTGCTTTCCATTTTATGATCTCTTACCTCGGTTACCTTATGTCAATATTTTGCTCAATTAGGTATGCACGCACTGACAGAGACAAGTAATTATTGAGACAAAATAATATTTCATTCAATGTTGTACATAAAATAGCTCTTCAAATCAAGGATGGTATGGATTTTTCATGTGAAGGAATACACGGAGGAAAATGGAACTTGAAACATAATAATTTTTGTGAAAATCTAAGACTTCCTTTTGGTTCTTTAATAAACTAGAAAAGGTTTAGAAAATGAATTTTCACATGAAAATACTGTTGAGATTCGAAATGGTGAATGTTGAATTTTATAAAGCGCATAGTAAAATTTGGTTGTTCGATATTTAGAATTTCAATTTTGTTTGTTACTTTTCACTTTGCATTCATGATCATAAAAATGTTTTGGAGTAAAAATCCGTTACCTAAACCCTATCGTTTCTAGTATATCACAGAACTAAGAAAAAGTCTCAGATTTTTATAAAAATTATCATATTTTCGAGTTTCCTAGGTATATTTTGGTGCATATACAAGGAGTCTTGAGAAAAATTCCGAGGCTTTCTGAAGGCTTTTTTCTTTCAGAGAAATACTTGGAAATGTTTAATTTTTGAGTCATGAACAGAATAAGTTGACCATTGAAGTGGCTAGTACATCAGATAGTCCAATGATCAATGGATATACTCATGTAGCTTTCATTTGATAGTTCCGAGTCAGCTTATGGAGCTGAAATTAGCAGTCGATTGTTGTAACTTTTGATCACACGTTATGAAAGCTTTTTTCATACCTGAAATCCATTGAACAACGTTCCATTGAATGTTTCAGATGCTTAAATTCTCAATGAAAATTTTGTGTAAAAAGTTATAAAAATCGGCTGCTAACTTCACCTCTGCCAGTTTCAGCTCCATAGTCAGCTTCCGTGCTGAAAAAAATGTTAACAACATCTATTGATTGATGGAATTTAATACATACTTTACAAGGTTAAATGACAGTTCAAACCTAGTAGATTTTCATTGAATCTCATTAATTCAACCGGTTCCGGTGGGTTTCAACAGGTTTCAACGAGAATGAATACCCTAGTAGGAAGCAAATCAGGGAGTGATCAAGGTGTACTTCAAGGCTTAATCAGGCCTTATGACACCCTGATCACTCACCGATTGGATTTCAACACCGAGAAAAAAGGCAGGCTCCAAATGCCAAGGAGCCCTTCACGCTTCTAACGCTGTTGCTATAACGTGCTTTCAACGCATGGGGACTCATGCAGAAAAAGCATGGGCTCATGCATTTAACGCAAATTATAACGAATGCGTTAGAAGCATGAAGTGTTCCCTTGCGTTTAAAGCATGCTTTCCCCTCGATGTACTAGGGTAGTTATTTCTCGTTTCAAAAATTGTATTGAATCTCATTAATCAATCGGATTCGAGAGACTTTTTACACTAGGGTCTGATCCTGAGTATTTTACAGCATTCTGCCTGATGATAGACGATATTTGACAATACCGATATTTTTCATAGAAAATTTGTCAAGTTTTTATTGAATTTTATTCAATACTGATCGAAACTTTATACAAATCGTATTAAACCCTAGTTGACTAAGAAGATTAGTATCATATGCATTTTAGGGGGGAAAAAGGTACCTGCGTACACTGAGAGACAAAGAAAGCTTCTTAATTATAAACAAATTATTTTTGGGTCAAATAAGATTTGTGAATGTAACAAATAGTTAACAAACCTTATTCGATTGAAATCAATTTAAAATACTTTTTTCTCAGTGCACCTTGTGAGTGCCATAAAGTTTGAAAATACCGTATAATATTGCGGATTACTACTTTCGCCAAACGAAAAGGTGGTTGGATTTTATGAAACTGAAACTGGCAGCCGTAAAGCTAGCCGCCAATTGTTATAACTTTTCACACCATACTTTTATCAAAGAGTTAAGCACCTGAAACGTTTAGTGGGACGCTACTCAATCGATTTCAGGACTGAATAAAGCTTCAACCATGTTCAATGAAATATTACAACAACCGACTGCTAGCTTTACGAGTGATAATTTCAGCTCCATCTGGCTTTTGCGTCAAGAATTATCTGCTAGAAGGTTCAGAATGGCTTCTGAGACATTCCGCATACATATATTTGGAGAAAAGTCCTTTTTATTTATACAAGAACAAATTCTGATTACAATTGATTTTCTCCGAAGGTGACTCTAGATACACCGTTTATGAACTTCTTTTTCATTTGGATAATTTTGTCAGTAGATTATCGTCAGCATACTTTGTGGAAATTAATTACAAATTCTCAACATAACTTTCATTTTAAAGCAGATATTTTGTAAAAAATTTCGAGTATATCTGGTAACTAAACGCTAGGTCGTTTCGTCTTCGGAATCCAGGCAGCTCCGGGAATTTCCAAAACATTTTTAAAACCTGCCAATGGTTCCGCAGTTGGGGATCCACACGATATTTTCGTCGAGATTGAGAAATGATCGATTATTTCAATTCTCACATGTTCCAATGAGATATTTAACGGATGCACGGAACGAAAATTAATGTTGATATTTAGATAGCTGGAAATTAAGTATGCTATTCTTTAACTGCGATAACGAAATTGATATAAAGTGTTGCGACAATATTTCTGGCTATCCAAGTATCAAATACACCAAGTAGAACTTGAGAACTGCCTGGAATTTAGCTTTTTCTATTGTATCGGCGATTGTTTTGAACCACCCAGTAGATGAACGAACGATCCATCAGAGAAGTACACTGAAAAAAGTTTGGTGCTTAATCTATTGTTTCAATGACGCGCAGCGTTCGTACGTACGATTTGGTGCGGCTCGTCCACCAAATCCGGCGCAGGAGTTGCACGCAAGTACGTAAAATTTCAATTAATTTCAACATCTGAGCCAGATTTGGCGCAGGAGCCGCACCAAATCGTACGTACAATCGCTGCGCCTCATTGAAATGAAAGGGTAAACACCAAACTTTTTCCAGTGTAACTATTACAAATTTCTGCAACACTAAAACAATTTGATTGTTTTCACAGTAGAAATAACTTCTTATGAAAACAATCGAATTACTTTAATATAACAGAAACTTTGAACAGTTATTTTGTTTATGGATCGTTCATCTACTGGGCAGTTCACCTTATTTTGTTTGCCTTTTTGAATTTAAATCATGAAACGATCTGAATTCAACACTTCCCTTCTACCTTGAAGGATAAATCATTCGCTTATGCATTTAAGTGATGCGTCCTTATATTTCATAACTGGTTCTTAAATATGAAAATATTTGTGAATCTTATACGAATTTTCCTTGGAAAAATTCTATAATATTTTTAGTATAAGCTTTCGCCGTGTAAAAACACATAACCAAATTTACCTCACTATTCATAACACACGATGAAAACATCGTATATTTTTCTTATCATGCGTAACCAAACAGCATCTAAATCTCAATATTCAATCTCATACCACTACGCTGTTTGAGAAAGAAACCACTGGTATATGATTATCATTCGTTCTCTTTTTGAAATAACACACATTCGTTGAAATATTTCATCCAAGGAAGTTTTCATTCGAATCGAATGAATCATTAGACTTATTCAACACGAATTTCTCATTCCAAGAATCATTTATTCTTATCTTATGTAAATAGAATCCTTCGTGAAACTACCTTAATAATTTGGAATCACGAGACACAAGTTATTCACGCGAAACTGCGCCATTTACTACTCCGGCTTTACCTATTACCGTCACTTTCTGTTAAAGGATACACATCTACTCACTTGCCATGTTTCAATGTGGTTGATAAATACCAGGCGCAGAGGTGAAATTATTTATTGTTCCTTAGTGACTTTAATAGGTTACGTGATTGAAATAGTTATTCTTTTCTTTTTTCTCCGTCTCCCGATACATGTGTATGTATCGGGGACCAAATAAAGTGGCTGGATCTGTTGTCAATGGATATTTGTCACATTTATCAGATCAAACCTTGATCGGCATCCTTTTATGTTTCCTCTTACCTTCTTTCTTTTCTATCGCTTTCCCTTTACTCGAAACGTTTCGTTCGCACTGTCCCTTCCAACGTACACCTACAACGACGACGAAAGGACATCGTCTACACAACAAGTATACTATTATGAAAGGAAGAATGCCCTTAAGGTATTCTCCGTATCCCAGCTGGAGGGGTGTGGTTTTACCTGGATCGATTCCTTGAAAATCATCCCGGGTATATGGAAACACAGACAAGTCACCCTATTCTTTTCTGTTCACCGTGGAAGAAAAAAAGAAATCATGTATACGAAGTATTTATATTTCCTCGTTGTCGTTTTTAGAACATTTTCAAGTCAGTTTATGTTGATCTTGTATTCATCTTGCGCGTGGGATTTTAATCAGAGGAGAATACAAGGGGAATATGTGGTAAGGGATAAATATCTGATCATAAATAACGATATTTTACGATATGGTCGTTTATATAACTAAGTGGATAAAATTTACTCCGTTATTTCTTGGTTGAGAGTACAACAAACGTGTCTTGATCTCCTTTCAACCTTTCTTCGTGCGTCCGAGTGATAGGTGTGTTGGGATGCTCTCTCTCTCTCTCTCTCTCTCTCTTTCATCTTACGCTGATTCTCTGCTTTAACGAATCAACTTCCTGTCTCTTTCTCCCTTTATCTTTTACGAGTACAGAGAGAATGATCAGGGGAGTGGGTTTGGTTGTACCTCTGGAGCGCAAAATGTAGATTGTGGTGTATCAACGTGTAGTTTCATCCATACACGGACGAAGAAACTCATACATGTACGTTCACTTGTTGGTTGGATGCTTGCTGCTTGTTCGGTAGGATGCTACATTGGACTGGTAGCTGAGACGCCATGAGTAATACGAAAGATTCAGACCAGACCAGGCCAGGTCTGCTCTGACTCTCTTTCCTTTATACTTGTTTACAAACAGAAGCGAGTTGAAGGAACTATGAATGACCGACGTGTGTGGGACGTTAGGTTTTGATCAAAAGACTGTGTAAATACAGAGGTGAATGTAAATACACATGTGTGTATCCGCAAAATACAATCTCCAAATACGAGCTTTTCTACTTTTTCTGCTTTCTCTTGTGAATAGGAATTTCTTACTCGAGAAGGTTTCAGTGGCACCTGAAAAGATGCTGTTTTGAATTGTTAGAATTATCTGTAAGACATTTCAAGTAAAAGGTTTGTAAGTTTGTTCACATACATTTTTACACAAATATGAGTATATGAATTTTGGATTGTAAATGCCATTAATATACACATGCGTTTAGTGAAATGGAATTCATATGCAGTTATTGAATGTTTATGAACCTCACAAACATTTCTAACGGTGCAGAATTCACAAGGAATTCAAGAAAATAGAAACATGAAACATTTCATCTTCGTATTTTGATTGCATGTTCAATATCAATTTGAATTTTTCAATAATCAACAAAATTTTTAAACAAAGTCAAATTTTAATTTTCTTACACTTCTTTGTTCTCATATTTGAGAACTTTTGATGGCTCGGATCATGGTGAAATTAAGAATATGATGTTCATGAGTACTGTGATATTTCCTTTCATAAAAATTCAAGATGTGATTCATAAGCATTCACGATTCTTACTTATCTTTCGGAATGAAATTTTTTTAATCAATTGAGGAAATCCAGCCTTAGCAGAGACCGGGGCTAGTTGACTAAGTTTTCACATGAACATTTATATTTTTGGCGTTTTCGTAAAACAACCATTGGATTTCACGAACTAACTATTCAGCTATTGAAAATAATTAACAATAATGTTGAAATGACTCACAGTAGTGTTTTTTTTTTATTGAATTTCCTAGAATGCTCACACTTAGTCGATCTACTCCATGTTCGGGATTAGTTGAACATATGCTTGGGATAAGTTCACTAATACTACTGTGTCCAAAAAATAAAGTGACATAGCATTTATTTTCAAAAACCTTCATTTATTCTCCCAAATCAAGTTGATCGCCTTCAAAATAATCCCCCCGGGATACAATGCACTTATGCCAACGCATTTTCCAATCTTCGAAACAGTTGTTAAAGTCGGTTTCCGGGGTGGTCTTCAGCTCCCTCTTCGATTCGGCTTGGATCTCCTCTATCGACTCGAAACGGTGTCCCCGGAGCGGTCTTTTGAGTTTGTTGAATAGCCAGAAGTCGCACGGTGCCAAATCAGGTAAATACGGTGGTTGTGGAACGATATGAGGTGATTTTTTTGTGAGATAGTCACGAAGAATCAATGCAGTATGAGTCGATGCGTTGTTGTGGCGCAGAAACCAAGAGTTGTCTCGCCACGATTCCGTTCTCTTTAGGCGAATAGCTTCACGTTAACGACGCATAACGCTCAAATAATATTCTTTGTTGGTAGTTTGACTCGGTGGGAGGAACTGAAAACACAACACCACGATAATCGAAGGAAACAGTCAACATAACCTCGATTTTTGACGCGGTTTTTTGGTTTTGCCTCACCTTTGACGCGATATTCACTGAATTGATCGGTTGTTTCCGGGTATTACGCATGAATCCACGTCTCATCTCCCGTAATGACGCGTTTCATATTATCTTGATAGTCAGAAAACATTGTTTTACACACTTCAACGCGACGATGTTTTTCTAGGAAATTCAGTGGTTAGGGTACCAATCGAGTTTGACGCGTCTGAGGCCCAAAACATTCTTCAAAATGGTATTGACTGATCCTTTTGAAATGCCAACATCATCAGCAAGATCTCTAATTGTTAATTGACGACTTACGAGCACCAAATCTTTCATTTTCTGGATGTGAACTTCGTCAGTTGAAGTTGATGGTCGACCGAGACGCTTTTCGTCTTCGACACGTTCTCGACCTTCTTGGAACTCTTCACATCACTTGTGAACATTTGCTTTCGATATAGCCTCATCACCAAAGGCTTTCTACACCATCCTCACCCTGGTGAAAATGCCCACGCTCCGGGGGCGAATATTGGAACAAATGAAGCGTGAAATGTTTGAATTTTCGCTTCTTTCGTGCTTAGATACTGTTTCGTGTACTCTTTCGCGTCGCTTCATATGGCTTCACACACTGAGAAAAATTTCCTTGTACAATTTCCTATCATTGCTGGTATATTTGGGATATACTCTGAAAATGACGAAACGCGCTGTCGATTATGTGTGAACTTTGCAATCATTCTAGCTATCTTCACTCGCTTTGGTCATAGATGTTGATAGAATAACAGTTCAATTTACCGGGTTTGACAGTACATTTTGTACTTTCCAGGTTATATCCTAAATTTACCAGCAATGATGGGAAATTGTACAAGAAAATTTTTCTCAGTGTATCCTCTTTACGCTCCCAATGTCACTGGGACAATGAATCAGCAGCAAAAAATTCATTCCGCGAGACAAAATCGGATACAAATTCTTTACTCAACAAATACAGACATTATAAAAATCGAAAAATTCATTTTCAGCAGCTCACAAAACGAGGCGTATCTCAAACACTAATGAATATTTTGATGTGACCCTTGACACGGATATCAAAGCCAGTCTCACTAACCTAAAAATAAGGGCACTTTCCCAAATACATTTGCGTACAGAGTTCAAATTCAATTGTCACTTTACTTTTTCGACAGAGTAGTATAATAACTTAGTGGGAAATTATGAGGTAATCACAGAGAGAGAGAAAGAGAGAGAACATTTTAATTACTATAATGCCTTATATTTTCACTACAATTTAATGTAACATTCGTTGTTATTCTTTTACAGAGCATTATAGTAAAATCATATTAGTCCTTTCCTCACAAAAATAAAAATTCTTACTCTTCCTGTTGAATATTTCAAAAATTTCCGAGTTTATACATCGTCAATCCTTAATAAATGTCAGCTGCCTTCTTCAAATAATCGACCAATGTCAATTCTTCCTCTTCGGTAAAAATTTTCCAACTTTTCGCATATCCAGCGGCACCACAAGAATTATATCCTTCATTTCTCTATACACCAAACATAGATAAATAGATGATAGAATGACTTTCTTTGATTCTGAAATCATTTTCACTGCAAAAATTGCCATCGAAGATATGTCTCAAAATAAGCACGGAGAGAAAAAATTTGCTGACGCAGCAAATCGAGGTATTATATATAGAATAGCAAAATTTTTTGTTGACCTAGCTAAAAATTTGCTATCAAAGCAATCGTGTTAGCTACGACAGCAATTTTTTTAGCTGTGGCAGCAAAAAATGTTTGCTCCGCCAGCAAATTTTTCAGTATTATATACAGAATAGCGAACAAATTTTGCCACAGCTAAAAATTCGCTGTCGCAGCTAACAAGATTGCTGGAACAGCAAATATTTTGCTGTCACAGCAAAAAATTTGCTGCTGTGGCAAAAGGAACCCAGCAAAAGTAGATTTCGCTGCCACAGCGAATTCCTTTTTCTCCGTGAGACATGAGATGTTTGATAATTCAAATCAAACACTTGACTGTTTTAACTGGGAAACATGAGTATCTTATTTCGCGACACTGACGTTTCAATATGTTTGTTTTCAAAGTAGATGATAGAAGCGTGGTTTATCACATTTAACTTGAAGAGATGGATTATATTAATGATTTTTAATCATACGTTTGATTAGAATCTCGTTTAGTTTTGCTTGAAAATGGCACAATATATACATTTGGAATACATTGTTCCTGTTCTTCACTTTAACGTTGATGTGATAGTAATTTGAGGTTATGTTTCTACTCACAGCTTTCAAACATTTTTGTTTGCTAACCAAACATGTCATGTCTTGAATTAAAACGTAGTTTTGTGGTTTGAATATGATTACAGTAACATTGTGAAATGTTTGAAAAGTCTCTACAAAAGTATCTTAGAATAAGATATCAGTTTTTCCAGTGTTCCCAATGGGAACAGTGAGTCAAAATCATGTCAACATTTTTGCCAAATTGATCATTTTTTTGACGAAATGTTCAGAATCTGTTGAGAAAAAAAATGGATCGGCTCCATTTTGCATGATGCCCCAAAATCGAGTCTTATCTGGCCCACTTTTCATTTCAAAAGTATCTGAGCATTTTGTTAAAAAAATCATCACTTTAGCTAAAATGTTGACGTGTTTTTGATTTATTGTTCCCGTTGAGTTTATTCCTAAGTATCTCAATTCCCAATCATATCTTTCCTTACATAATTCTATTCCCCATTATGAGTAATCCTGATTATTTTTTTCTTCAAATAAGTCTATCCCTCTATACAACTAATCCCAATATCTCTATTCTTACAAATCTCTCATATTCATAAAAAAAATCTATATCAATTAGATATACTAACAAGTAATTTAACCTATAAGATTAGTCCCAAAAAAAAATTAGTCAACTAGCCCCAAAGACCATTTCTCACTGCGAGAACGTGTGGAATCCAAGCTATGATACCAACGTGAAAGTAATGCTACATTATATGAAGAACAACTATAAGACTAATATCCAGATGAATAGGAAAGTCATTAACAACCCATACAGCACGCAGTTCTTGAAGACATCTAAAAGAATACTCAATTGAGAGATCTTCAAGAACGTTCTTGAAGAGTTCTTAAAGATATCTTTCAGAAGTGTTGGAAAGACATCTTGTGAAAGATTTCTAAAAGATGTCTCGATTCAAGACATCTCCGAGACAACCATGCGAGATATCTTAAAGATATCTTTGAGAAGCGTTTGAAAGATATTTTCCTGGAAGACTTTGACAAAATATGTTTAAGAAGATAGATTGTCAGCAGGTTTAGGTTATAAACACCTAATCATATGAATTGACATGAATAACACTCGGAATGTGCCTTTAATTATAATCGAATTACACATGTGATAAATTCGGTCACAAATCGAAAGCTTGAAAAATCTATAAACATGCCAAGAGATTTTAAATTCTGCAAAAATTACGATTTTGTAACCTTTTAATACCCGCGCTGGAATTAACGAATCTTCAAGACACAAATATTTTACAAATCACTGAACTTTTTACGCTCCATTTTATGTACAGCCTTCAAGTAAATTCAAAAAATCCTCATTCATACTCATTAATAAGTTATTCTTCAATAACGTTGGGATAAAAATAATTTAGGAAGAATCTGTGGTATCCATGACCAACTTATCTGACATTTGTTTATATAATAACAGTTTTTTCAAAAGATCACTTCTACTCTGAAAATGTACACCACTGACACGATTCCACTGTGTTATATTGACAATCATAAGCATCAAAACCGAACTGTCTCTATAGCTCAGGTCACTGAAGCGTAAGTACATCGTAAGATGCGCGGGTTCGATTCCCGCAACCTCAAGGATTGAGATAAAGTCAACTTCGTAGGAGTGCGAGAGCGACAAAGACAAATATTGGGGAGGAGAAGGAAAAAGAAGAGGTGTGAGAATTTTTTTTCGTCAATAAATTCAAGCTTCTTCAATAAATTCAAGACATTTTTATGAATTTTGCAAGACATCTTTAAGAAATCTTGAAGAACTCTTTTAGATTTCTTAATTTCTTCTTAAAGATATCTTGGAGAAGTCTCCGAGACATCTTTTAGAAATCTATTCATGTTGCATAAGACATCTTTTCGAATACGAAAAGATATATTTTAGAAAATTCTTCAAGACTTCTTGTACTTTTGGAAGATATCTTCTAGAATTCTAAAAGATATCTTCGTGTCTGTTTGGGAATGAATCTGTAACGAAAAAATGTATGAGAGCAAAATTTTACTTCAATGTCTCATGAATTAAGAATTCTTCCCCACTTATACAAACGATGTGTATGTGCGATCGTGCATTTCGGACGAAGGCACGAGAAGGTGAGTGCCATTCTCAGCCTTGGTTAAACAATGCAGCATTTGCATTGGATTTGCATTGCCGTCGAAATTTTAACCGTTAGTCCACTTACCCCTATAGTCAACTGTCCCCGGTCTCCATTACTTAAAACACTTTGGGTGTTTGAATTTTGTAACCACTTTTCAAACACTTGAGAAGGTTGCGACACTTCATATCGAAGGTTTCATCTGTTTCAATGTTAAAAAATTAACTATAAGATTCGCACACTTGAGATGTTTTGAAATGGAACCTTTGAGTTTGTAGTGTTGTTTGGCTTTTAAAGTGATGAACTCATGCCGCAAAGCTAAATGAAACATTCCAACAGTCATTTCTCAGAATTCACCTGTTAGATAAAAAACACCATATCAGAATCAACAGTCATGATACAAATGTAAAGAATCCAAAGTGGATGAATGATGATAATTGAGTGTAGTAAACGTATACCAGAATTCAAACAAACCATTCAAAAGCCAGCAAGTAGTTTTAATTGAATTTATACATTAAACCCAGCGATTTCTGGAATGAAAACATCTTGGTTCTAATCTGTGCGTCAAACAGCAAGGGACGATGAAAACAGAGAGATAAGTTGATAGTTTCAGAATCTTTGTGCCTTGACTCCACATTTTCAGCGTCTTTCTCTTTTCGTTTCCGTCGGGGTCTCAATGTTTGCCCCGCTAATACGAACTTTGGCCCTACGTTACCTCTTAAGAACACGCTCTAACAAGTTTCTCCTCGTGTACGTATGTATACACTTACATATACAAAGTGGGTATCTATGTATAAGGGAACGATGAAATATCCGACGTTATTTCAAGAGTCGGTATAAACTCGAGATTGGCTTTGCTAGCTTCCCCTTTCGTGTAACCAGTGCGAACTTACTTTAATCCGTCGATCTCCAGATTAACTAGGATGCCCCGAGGTCGGCGGTGGATTCGTCTATCAGAAACTGGACGAAATGAGGTAAAGGTAAAATCACACACACAAACACACACGTGCATATGAGCGCGTATACATTCGTATAAACTTGATTTCGGATGTCTTTACAACATTCACGAGAATCAAAGGGTTTATATTTCGATTCAAGTTTCTATTGAGGTCATAAATATTAGATATTGGATAATCGATTGTGGGGATAATCTTAGTTTGTAGATTCTCAATCGTACGTCGTTTCCTTTGACATAAATAATGATACAGAACAGTGAATTCTTTGATAATCCACAATAACTGATCTTCTAAACTTTATATGTGTATGATATAACTACACGGAATAACAGACGATGGTAAATCTCAGCGCGCACTGAGAACTCCTAAAACTCTTGAGCTCAGGATTATCGTACTCCCCTAGGGAATCGGTTGTCGTGAGTTGGTCGTCTTATACGAGTAAAGAATGAAAACTAAGAGACTCTAAGATAATGCAATATTCCTTACGAAGGATTCTGATCAAATTCTTTAATACCGAAGAACAAAATCGATAGCGATAGAGTTTGGTTATCAGAATACAATAAACAATTCTTTAACTCGAATTAAAGTCGTTGAAAAAGTCTGGAAGAATGAATTCTTGAGGAATTCAAAGTTGGAACCTTTGATACACCTTCAACGCTTACATTCTGAAATCTTTATTAATGTATTGTTGAAATGCAAATTGTGCTTTGTAACTGAAAAGGTATATATAGAGATATTTTTTATATAAATGCTATAATTGCAATAAAGACCATTCATTCGTATGAAAAATAACTATGCTGGAATGTACATTTCATTAGATTCAATCAACTCCCTAATTTGAATCTGACTGAATTAATCGAACTGTTTTAATAAAATATTATGCTGTGCTCATTATCATGTTGCAACAGAGAATGGACATTGACTCCGATATCACGATCTATTCAGTTGCAATTCTGCTCAACTGAATATTTGGTTGAATGATATTTTCGACAGAAACTTGACTACAAATTATCAGCTTGATTGGATATTTGGTGAGGATTTAGTGAGGTTGTAGGGAATCAAACGTACCTCTCAAAGCACTGACTAGAATTAGACATGGATGAGCTTATCGAGAATGATCCTGATCAATCAGAATCAAAAGTTCTGTCTATCATCCTAATGAGTTTGGGGATCTTTGGTCTTTTTTCTTTTGGAAGTTTTTCACTCACAGGGTAACTTTTCAAGAGCAATGAAATATTTAATTGAAGAGCCACGAAGTAATATTCAGTTAATACAAGAAAAAATGTGTATTAAAGCAGTGAAATAGAGTAAAGCGGGGTGAGATGACGCACGTTCTTGATCCTCCACAGCATAAATCAATACATCAAACCTCGTTCACTCAAGAGAAATATAAAGATTCCATTACAATCTTCAGATCTTGCTTGAGTAAATGAGGTTTTATGTATTATTTTATCCTGTAGAGGAGCGGGAAAGTGCGTCATCTCACTCTGATTTACTCTACTCATTTAATGAACAATAACAAATGGGCTGACAAGTCCCGGGCCTGACACATAGATAGCGCCAATTTTACTGCATTCACCTGTTTTTCAGTTAGCATTACTAACCTTCAAAAGACAGCTATCAAAATTTCATGATATTCTTATTCATTAGTTTGTGAGTTATTGTACTAAGAGTGACGCTACTTTTGTAATTTTGAAACAATGGATCGAAAACAATTTCGTCTTTCAATTTTACACTGCTTCTTGAAAGGGAGAAATACCGTTCAAGCGCAGCAATGGCTTGAAAAGTGGTATGGAGACTCCGCTCACTCAGAAACCACAAGAAACGTTGATTTGCTGACTTCAAACGTGGTCGTAGAGATACCGATGATGCAGAACGCAGTGGACGTCCAAATGAGGCGGTAACACCAGAAAACATACAAAAAAATCCACAAAATCGTTTTGAATGATCGAAAAGTGAAGTTGCGTGAGTTAGCTGACATCGTAAAAATATCAAAAGAACGTGTTGGCTTTATATTGCATGAGCATTTAACTATGAGAAAGCTCTGTTCAAAGTGGGTGCCGCGTTTGCTCACTGTTGACCAAAAACAAGAACGCGTTGATGCTTCTGAGCGGTATTTAGCCATGTTTAAATGTGACAAGCCGGAATTTTCGCGTCGATATGTTACAATGGATGAAACAAGGATCCATCATTCCACTCCGGAATGGAAACGATCGTTATCTGAGTGGACAACCACTGGTGAGGCTCGTCCAAAGCGCCCGAAAGCACAACAATCGGCTGGAAAGGTTATTGCTTCGGTATTTTGGGATGTGCGTGGTGTAATATTCATCGACTATCTTGAGAAGGGAAATACCACCAACAGTGAATAGTATATCGCATTATTGGAGCGTTTGGAGGCCGAAATTGCGGAGAAAAAAATTTTATTTCATCAAGACAACGCACCATGTCACATGTCAATCAAAACAATGGCAAAACTACATGAATTGAACTTCAAATTGCTTCCACATCCACCGTATTCACCAGATTTGGCTCTCAGCGACTACTGGCTGTTCGCAGACCTAAAAAAATGCTCACCGCTAAGAAATTTCGCTCGAATGAAGAGGTTATCGCTGAAACTGAGGCCTATTTGGAGGCAAAAGATAAATCGTTCTACAAAAGTGGTATTGAAATGTTAGAACGGCGCTGGAATGATTGCGTTGTTCTTGGTGGAGATGACGTTGATGAATAAGGCTAATTTTGAACAAAAAAACCGTATTTTCTCTGTTAGGCCCGGGACTTTTCAGCCCATGTATTATTGCGAGTAAATTAACTACACAATGTTCAAAATTTTTGGAAATTTCATCGATTTCTCAAATGCCCATGGAGAAAGGGAAACATGGGTCGACTCTGGCTCAACAGTGCTGCCAGAGTTGTTGGTATTCTGCAAATCCAAAGCCACCAAAGATATAAAAATTGACAAGAAGGCGGCATAATAACATCATTTTACATAGGGGCCTGTATAACATTTACAACCAAGTCAGTTCTGTTCGTTCGTACCGACTATGGTAGAATTCTGGCAATTCCAGCCTTGTCCAAACAATATCGATTTAATACTAGCCCAAGACTGTCTGTCCGTTCAAATCAATACATCGTGTCAATTGAAAAATAATAATTACCCTGGATAGAAACAATTGTGCCTGCCAAAGTTTCGTCAATATAACTTTGCCAGTACCAGGCCATTTGTCGACTTCAGCAATTTCCACATGGGCACATTCGTAAATGAAGTTTCAAATTCTAAGTGATTGAGTTAAGAATTCGGGTGCATGCAATTGAATCTTTTATTTTTAGTATATTATATCAACCTTAACAGTATAGTTCAATGACTGAATTTTTATTCATACGTGATTGAAATTTCAAGAAATTTTTCAACCCCGTAATTGGAAATTGCTTTCATCAGTGTATTGGATCTCACAGAAACTATTATCTTCAAGAGGGATCAGAAATTCAGTCGATTACTATCGGTTGATTGTTCAGAGGTAAAAACGGTACGGTGCGGATGCAAGGTGAGTGTGATTTGGTATTCTGTTTTTCCACTAATCGGTGCAAGAAAGATACCTCATTCTTGACCACCTCCTTTCCCCATCCAGACTCTATTCTTAGGAGAAATAACTTACTCCTCACCGTGCCGCTTTCCTAAACAATTCCACTGGATGCTGTGCAGCGTTATCGTGAGATGAATACCAGGGATGCGGTCCATGGTTTATAAAAACTGCAGTCGTGGGAACGACTGGACTCTATCACACTGGACCGATTTTTTCACCTCATGTCAGCAGTCGGACTAAACGAGGCAGAGCGACTATTTTCAATATTGCCAGATGTTGAAAGCAAAATTCCTCACCTTGGATGCAAAAATAAATCATAAAATTTCTCGTAATCAATTATGTACAATTAGACATTCGATTTTCTTTCGTTTGAAGTTCCTCTCTAACCGATAAAAAGGAAGAGAATTGAAAGAAGTGGTCGGAAGGAAGGAAATCGAACTCCTACTGCAATAGCAATTGTGAATTCAGCATGGATCAGTGTACAATCAACCGTATAAAATATTAATGAACAAAACCACGTATTTAGTTCATCGGAGAATGTTGATTACCCTGATGAAAGCCTCAAAGTTCACATATCAAAATGTAAATTGAAATAAATCATTCAATCGAGTCAATATCATGAATCACAACCCTTAGGAATTCTAGTTAAATAAATTCCTTTTCATCTCTTCATAATCGGATGATAATAAATGCATAGCAGGTATTCAACTGTAATCTCATTTGTATTTTAATTCACGATAAATGAAGATAATTGAATCAAAGAAACGTGGAAGTTTAATCAAAATGTTCAGGTAACAAAACTGTTGTAATATACTTCCTGTGTTGCGAGGATAAATCAACGGTAAAACATCTGCACTGAGAGGAAAGATTATACTTCATTCGAATCATTCAAAAGTATGAACAATTCTCAACTATGAAGAATCATGAAAAGATTGGAATCAACTAATTGTTACTTTCAGATGAGAAAATTGAAATCGACGGAAATGAAGTTTCCCATCCATGCAAATTCGTTCATCCATTGAATCTCGAACCTGATATTTATTTATTCATTCATTCATTCATTTGGGAATTCATCGAAATCATATCGTAGCAAATTGACAGTGTTGGAAAAGTTTCCTCCCGGTTGCTGCAGTTTTGATATCAGATGGCCGCATTTTTTGGAGTTATTCTGACTTTCAGTGTAAACTTTTGTAGAATTTGTGAATTTACTCTGTTGAATTAAACTTCATATGATTCTTTTCATTCTATTTTGAAATATGATTAATCAGTAGAAATTTTATTAATGGATGTTCAAAAATTGTAGTATTTTTGATATTTCACAAGGGGGGGGGGGGGGGTTGTAATTTTGGATCCCTTACGTTTTGTAAATTCACGCAGGGAAGAGTTACCTAAAAAATTACTACATTCCATAATACAGTAAGGACAAAATCAAATTGTAAGGTCATGTATTATGTTTTGTCATTAAAATTACTTTCTATCAATGAATAACAGAATTCCGTCACTCTCCAATAGAGATTATAGTATTTCTGACGAAAAAATATAATACATATCTCAAAATGTGATTTTGGCCCTAATTTACTGTAAAGGGTAGTATATTTTGAGGAATTTTTTATCTGTGTGTGCTGTTCTGGATAAAGTCGCTTCTTCGTGAGACGAGTTTGATGAGAGTGAAAGTAAATAAAATAATCATTCGTTGGAATCAATTGTGGCAGTTTTCTGAGTATATCTCCCCACATAAGATTCAATAGGAAGCATGAAAATCATTCGAAATCTTGTCTTCAGAAATAATGTCCCAAGTATGTATTAACGGCGGGCCCAATCTACGCCCAGGCTAGGTGCGCATGCTGCCCAACGTGGGGCCAACCCTGAGATGATAACATCGTTCCCAACTTGACTGTATTGCTTTGCCCGAGGATTGGTAACACCATGGGTCCAGCATGAACCCAGACTAGGCAATCAATACTGGCCCTTCTTTTTTTTGAAATTGGAAAATTGCTTTGAATTCAAACCCAGCGGGCAAGAATTTCAGCCTCACTTTGGCCCAGTCTTGGGCCTAGTTCTGAGCCCCATCCTGCCTATATGGGCCCAAGACTGAACCAAAGAGGGACCAAAATTCATACACGCTGAGGATTGTACGCACATGCTCGGAATATAAATTCACCCCAATCTTGGCTTGACGCTGGTCCAAATTGGAGCGAAGTTCAAATGTGCCCGCACTAAGATTCATCATTTCCATTTTCTACCACCCCACCGTGTATTGCCTGTAATGACAATGGGCCCCAGGCTGGATCCATCCTATTTAAACCAGTATTGGGGAATAACAATGGGGCCAATGTTGGCTAAATCTTGGTCCTGTTGTGCTTTCCCATACAATTATGTTTGGTAGAAAATGGAAATGGTATTGCATGAAACATCCTCTAGGAACTTATAGGATATCTTCAATAATCCACTGAGAAAATTGTTTGTTTTGCCTACAAGATTTTGTTACTGTATGCTATTTGCTTGGTTCGTGTAATTGAATCCCGATTGAAACCATTGAATTTCCAGTTACGTCAATAAAAACATTTGAGAGCAGTGTAGAAAAGATTTTATCTTCAGTGGTCTTCACCTTGAATATTTTTTTCAATTACAATCGAAAGCTCAATACAATAAACTCGACACATCTGTACGATAAAAATCGTTTGAACGTCAGAAGTCAATTATTCCTCTCAGTTCGAATGTTCATGTTATTGAGCATATCCTGTGGAGAATTCGATTTGAAATGAAACGGTGGATATACCATTCGATGTTGAATTTAACCATCCATTTCTTTCAGGTTAGATTCGCAACTAAATGAGGTTGAGTCCGCATCGTTTCATTCAATCTGAAAATTAATTAGAATACCTTTAAATTAGTAAGACAGATGGAGTTGTTCCTTTCTAAAAATATCTCACATCCCAAGCAGTGGGCTCTCCGTGGATTGAAGCCGATCCTGAATGAACGCTGATGTAAAGAATGAGGTAATAAGATGAAAGAAGATGAAATGATTGGTGCGTACCGTGAACCTAACAAGCACTGATGCCCGGTTGGTTAGTTTCTCGCTTGTTCTTGCAGACCCAGAGGAGGCCCATTTCAAGTATATAAAAAGGTACAACCTATACGGGGAAAGGAAGAATCTTGCTTCCGTCTGACGGTGGTGGTGGTAGTGGTAGTAGTAGTAGTAGTAGTATTAATAGTACTAGCATAGTAAAAGTAGTAGGGGCAATAGTACTATCGGGATTGATAGTAGACGCCAAGGTAGCAATAGTAGTGGTATCGCTGGATGGTGGTGGTGGTTGTGAAGCGTTAGTAGTAGGGATGGAACGCGGTTTGTTCACTTTCCCGAACGAACGAACGATCGACCAACCTCCTCAGGGCGCGGTCGTGACCTCTCCTCTGTACTCTGGCTACTCACGAAGAATCGCATTTCGTTCCTTGATCTTATTGTCGAATAAAAGTGCACACAGCATGAAGTATTTTGTAGCGGTACATGAGATGCAGTCATCTCAAATTACTCCCTAGGCAATGGAAATAGTTCATCCGCGTCTATGAATCTTCCTCTCAACAAGACAATGTCATTGTCTCTATAAAATGATTATAAATCTTATCCGTGTTGAAATTCCTGCGCTTGATGAAGAATTTTAGTATTCTATGAAAGAGAAAACATTTGCCTTCCACATTTTTATCTGCTAAAAATTTACTGAATATCACGAAGAAATTTATATAAATTCGTGCAGAATACGAATGATAGTCAATATATTCTGAAATTCAAGCATTCGTGAAGAGCTGTTTTTGAATGCATTGTGGACTATTCTGTTCTATAGGGAGTTTTGATGACACTTCAAGAATGTACATTCGTCGTTGAGGAGTAGAAATTAGCTCCTTTCAAGAATGACAAAGTCGCTTGAACAAAAAGGAATCTTCTCATTCATGGTGTATCATTTCAAAAATCCAGGAAAATATCTTTCCAGAACAAGATTTTTAGAAAAAAAAAATGTTTCAAAAGGTGAATTCGCCTTTATACCTCCTTGTTTGAGAACGTTCTTCGTTCTTCTGCAAATCTGAATTGTTGCATCCATAAATGCTTTTCAGACGCATTCTTTTTACCGAGCAGATATTCAAAATATTGTTTATCCAACTTTTCATTAGAAATTTTCTGAACTCTACTAGTTTGTTGTTCCAGAAGAAAAACGTGTCAATACAATTCCTAGAATGGATTACTTTGTAAAGTGCAATCCCATTCTTCTAACTGCTGTTAGCTCAGTAATGGGACTGTTCATCCACTCGTTCTACCAGATTGGTAACTGGAAGGATGTTCCATCGCGTCAATTGTGGAAATACGTAGTTTAGAAAAATTGAGTTCCAGTCCAAGTCGCATCTTACAAGTAACTTTACACTCCAGAAAACGTAGATTACCCCTTGCGTGGGGGAATTTTTATGTCATTGCACACCCGGGATTTCCAGTGGAAAATGATAAATGAATGGAAAAAAAATTTCCCAGTGGGTATCCGGGTGGGAACAAGAGGATTCATGTATATTTCACTTTTCGCACGTTTCTTATGGAGAATCTATTAATTTTCAATTCTATCATCCTCCTGAAGAATTAGTTTCGACATAATCTTGGCGTTGAAAGGGAATTGACGTAATTTTCTATCTAGGGTCATAAGAATGCCAAAAGTGCGCATACAATGTTGTAAATTGCAAAAACAAGAATCACCAGAGTACACAAAATATTGCTATTAGGTCAGCCAAATTTTGGTTACCATAGCAATAACTTTGGTTTTCAGAGCTAAACAATAGTCATCACAGCTAAGTTTTAGCTATCCTAATATCAACAAGATAATGTTCTCCGTGCAGATACCCACCGAAAAAAATAATTTATTCGACCGAATGAACTGAAGTTGGTTGTGAAAATTAATTCCGAGTAATAAAAAAATAGAGGCCGGTAATAAAAGCTGTAATAAAGGCAACTTCAAATGAGTAACAGCAACTAAAGTCAGAGAAATTAAATTTGAATTTAATTGAGCCAACGCCAGATTTAGTTATCCAAATATCAACAACTGTATCTAGTTGCTGCAACTAATTTGGAGTAAAAGGGTAACTAATTACTTTTTCCGGTGCCGAAAGTGTCCTTGCGTCAGAGAAAATTTTCATTGAAAAACATTGTTCTGAAAGAATATAATTAACTAACTCTCGTGTACGAAATTCTTTCAGTTCTACTAATTTGCCTTTCCAGGCCTTGAAATTTACTTGATGAGGCCTTGACTTACTTCCGAAGAGTCTTTTAAATCTGATATATAGTAGAACGCAGTCATTTTCTATCAGGGTGTCTTCGCTGTACATGGGACAATACTGTTCTAATCTCACTTCTGAATATATTTCTTTTCTCTCATGTAGCCTACTGCAACATTCATTCATCATTTCAAGAAATATTTCGTTGTCTCACAATCATATGCGAACAAACATCACGTGGTTGATATTTGGATAACTAAAAATTATCTACAGTAGTTGGAATTTAGCTGTCGTAAAAATATTTTTGTATATTCAAATATCAAATATACGAAGTAGGTACCACAGCTAATTCCAAACTACAATAGCGAATTATTTTCACTCTTGTCCGAATTGAATTTCTGATTATTTCAAAATATTTCTATAGTATTTTATGATATCTCCCAACAGAAAGCATACGAATACGTGAGAAAACGAAACCTCGAGCGTGTTGTTTCATTCAGGAATCTCGTATTCAAGTTTCTTTCGAGTGAATTAAGTGGGATGCCAGTTTCAGGTTTAGCTGGTACCTTACACCTTTTTGACTGACCTGGCTAAGTCAAAGATTTGTGCTTCGAGAGATTAGTGAAAGACGTTTCCAAGTTATTTCTGTCTTCGCCAAGATCAAACGTTTTTCCCTTCTTTATCTGGACTCATCTCATCTACTACGTGACATACCACGCGATGGCTTGGAACACTGCTCTTTGGTTGATTGAAATTTTTTGTCATCATTAACAGAAATGTTCATAAGTAGTAGGCGTTTCAATTACGATGTGATACCACCATGGCCATTAATTTGATATTGAATTGTATAATTTTATTGAATCATACGCGTGAGAAAGTATATAAAAACCGGTTTTCTCAAGACTTGTACGTGGATGTGCTCTTCTGCGTTATTATGTGAGTGTCGAGCGCGTTGACCTACACTTTGTTTTTCGACTTCGCAATCTCATCTCTCACTTTCTCAGGATAATTTGTGATGTAAAGGTTGTCTCATTTTCAGTCCGGTGACATTGAAACACTTTGTTTGTTTATAGAATGAGAAGGTTTTACGCACGTTCATGTGATTCCCTGTAGGTTTCTGGTTTGTGAGAATGTGGGAATATACGTATCAGAGTGTATAAGATCGAGATATTGAGAAATTTATTTTCCGATCTACTTATTTTTCACCTTCAGTGTTGAAATATAACGAAGCGCAAGATGCATTGAGAGCAAGTTCCAAGGATCCACGTTAAATGACTTATGTAGGGTTTCGAGGAGGTAGAACGGAAGGCGCCTTGCACCTGCTGGTAATTTCAGAAGCCCTCGGCAATGCACGGTCCCCCTTTTCTTTCGTCTTCCAAACCAGCCCTTCGAGATCTCTTCTTTTTTTGGTCACTTCTGAAATCTAATAAAACCTGCGCCATACAGGACCCCCGTAATACAAGAGACGAAGAAAATGGAAGATATACAAAATTTGTGAATTCTGTCAAATTAGATATTCGCTGATAAAGGGAGAGGTGAAATTATAAATAACGAAGTGAACAATTGTTTTCCCGGTGTGTAAATAATTTATCTATTATTTCATGAACAAGGAAAGTCTGATCGCTGCAACACACATCACAACAACAGGATTGTTGTTGTTGTGTCAAGGATGAACAATGGGTAGTTGATTTTCCCCTCAATATTTTTTTCCATACTTCATCTCAAAATTTTTCATCGCACAACAGGAGGAGATATCAAATTATTTTTACGAAACATAGGGTTGGTTTTTTATAAACTGATTTTGTGTTGGGAAATATCGTTTTTACATGAAATTTATTTAGTTATATGTATCAATTGAAAGTGCGTGGAACAGATAATGATTTTCGAATTCATGAAACAAATTTCATGAATTTCAAAGAATTTCATGGGGAGATGAGTTTGGCGATTGAAACATTGCATAGATTGTCCGTTAGCTAATTTCATGCATGATTTTATGGAAATTGACATGCAAACATTTCTCATATTCAAATTTTTTATTTCATATTCCATTCAATACTTGTCTGTCAATGAAAATATCCTGCACTGAGAGAAAAAGCGTACTGCAGAAGTATGACGCACTAAAGTTTCTAATGCATTTGTCATAACGTGCTTCCAACGCTCGGTATCCATGCTTAGAAAGCATGTGACACATACCCAAAAAGCATGGTCTCGTGCGTTAACTGCATGAGTCCCGGATTGTTAAAAGTACGTTGTAACAAATGCGTTAGAAGCATTGAAGTGTGTCATGCTTCTAAAGCATGCTTTTTCTCTCGGTGTGGGTAGAAATCATTAGATTTGGTGTCAGTTGCCAACACATGAAAAATCTTCAAGGAAGACTGTACCCTAGTGGCAATGACTTTTCTTCAACAGAACCTGCAAAGTCTATGGATGTCGTGCATTGATGGCGGGGAAATTGTTGTTTCATTAAAAGAAAACGAAAGATTTTTCCTTCACTTTCAGGAACTACTCGAGTGGAAATTGAAACTTATCACTGTCTAGCAATGGGCCAGTCGATTTTAGACAGTGGAGAGGTAGTACTGCCCAGGAAAAAATCATTAGATCTATTCAGATCTAAATAGATCTGAGTAGATCTGATTTTTGGTCAGATCTGGTTCAAAAGATCAGATCTTGGCACATCTGGTTAGATCTGAGTAGATCTCGTTAGATCTGAATTGAATATTAGATTAAATCTTAATGAGCAATTGGTGGTTCAATTGTCAGAAATTTTGTGATATCTGTCTGTATATGAATTTGATTTTGTACATATATTGTGACAAACACAAGCCGAAATCGCAGTTTTTCAGATCTTAATAGATCTGTTTAGATCTGACCAAAATTTAGATCTGGTCAGATCTGATCATTTTTTCCCGGGTGTAACACCACTAGTCCCAAGTAATACAAGAAGTTCTAAGTATGTGCTCGAATGTTCTAAGAATAGTTCAGGACATTCTTGTGTTACTTGGGGTAAAAATGATTCATATAAAACCACATATGAACCATATACGATCATATATGGATAGATGTTTCATATATGACCGCATATAATCCATATTCAATGCATATACGGTGCATATAAGACCAGTACGTGCATAAAGATTGACATATACGGATCGTATATGCGCCGTATATGCATTGCATGTGGATTAAATCTGAATTCCATGTGTTCATATATGAAACCCCAATGCATATATGATTATATATGGTTTATATGTGGTCTTATATGAATCATTTTTCCTTGGGACTTACAACTCCCAGTGAGTGGCACAGATTACCTTTTCAGTAGCTAGATAGAAAAATATGCACAGCTGTAAACATGGTTGCCACAATCTGGAAATTCTAACAGAACTGACAAATCACAAATTCGCGTTGCATAGAATGACCAATTAGATGCATCGGATTTCAAGGTTGTGGCCACCCTGGTGAAGCAGTTTTGATGATATTGAAACTAAAAAATAAAAAATTTTCTTCTCACCCATTTGCACTGATCGAGATATTAGAGAACCTACTGACTTACTTTCGAAGTTTGATAGTCACAGATGGAATGAGATATGTCAAGTATTCCTGAAAAACGTTTACTCGGCGATAGGTTTCGATCCCGTGTCCCTCGGATGATGAGCCAGATACGCTGTCCACTGAACCAACTTCGCGTTGACATTTATTATTCAGAGTGTAATTCCCCATTTCCCATGTATATTATAAGGATAAAATATCACATTTCCGTTATTAATGCTGTTTGCAAAATTTTTAAATTGTTATTCAAAGACATAACACGATTTCACGTTTCATCTATTATTAATATTTACTGGATAGCCTCTTTGATATATCTTCAATGTAACACAAGATTACCCATCACTAGACCTGAATACATCGAAAGAAGTGATTAATCATGAACGCTAACTAGTCAAAGGAAGTCGCTACTTGTCACGATTTTTCGTGTTCTCTTAAAAATCTCTTCGCAATTGCCAACTAATAATCAGCTAATAATTGGGAGAAACGACATGACCTTGCATTTCTACACTCAGAGAAATTTATAGTCATAGTAACTATGTAAGAGGATAACTTATTCTTTTTATAGTTGAGGCAACTATGTAAATTGTTTTTATTACTATTGACAAGTTATCATAACTGTTTACATAGATGTGGATACTGGATATGAATGGTTGTCCTCAAATAGTTGATGCGACTATTTAAATTTCTCTCAGTGTAATAGTAATCGACTGGCGGATGATGATTAAATAAGTCGATACATGTTCATCATTGAACAACGCCATCTATAAGTAGAACAATGTAGACAGTCATGAGCAGATGCTTAGATGACCATGCAAACATATGACCTCACTTTTTTCATGAAGATCTAATATCACGTAGCCCATGACGAGATGATTACTACCCATGTGAAAATTTAAGCTGGGCCTGTACTGGTCTGGTTGAAATTTCTACATGGGTAGACAATGTTTTTCTCCTGGTATAGCGACAGCTACAACTATGAGGGGAACTATTTCCAGTGGTTGCATAGTTGCTGTATTACGACAAAGACTGTGCGGAATACTATTTAGTGATGACGAATCATTTAGCTAGCTGTGACAAGATGGTCACTAATACATAACTCACAAGGGAACGTTTCGAGGTATCCGTCGCCGATTTGGCTGAAATTGAGATATGTTGTACTACTCGTGATTTAAGCAATCGCGTTTTCAAGGGTTGAAACACCCCTGCAAAGGATTCCGGAAAAAGTGAAAAATTTTAAATTCCACATAGATAATTCCATTCGATCTTCTTAAGGATTTGCATGGTCAAAGCATTCGAAGAGACCAAACATACGAGGTGGTCACCATGTGGAAAAAGCCCCTTCCCTCAAGGAGGGGGAAAATGAACCTGGGAGGGGGTAGGTTTTCAATGTTCTTCAATGCATTTTGAGCGGGATTCACCAACATTGTGTCATTTTGTAGGGCTCTCAAAATGGGGAAACGCGTGTTTCCCCCATATTGCTGCTATTCTACATTGAGGGGGCAACTCCCCCTCCCCCCCGAATGCAAAAACTTCGAAAGAGTGACGGAAAAATTTTCAAATGCGCTGAAAATCATTACTCGGGGGTTTCCGAGGTCGCTGATTACGGATCTGGTATGAAAAATGTGGAATTCGGAGTGGCAAATCCAATATGGTGACCCCAATATCGGACAATCGAACGGATTCGCCTGGAGCTTGGGGTTGGGGGGTTTTTAAGGCCGAAAATGACGAATATAAGATTCCTTCCACAGTACCACAGTTCAGGAAGAGTGCTCAATGTATTCATGTTGAATTCTTATAGTTCCGAATGAATTCCCCAAGAGCTCTCTCTGAAATGTGGTGCTGTTTGAGTCACAATTCGAAATTCACGATGGTGAATGGAATATTGCCAACTTGGATCCCAGATCACGCTGAATTCGCTCAAAATAATGTATACATAATGTAATATACTATAATGGAATATAGTCAAGTAATATTCATTAAGATATTGAATATGCTGTCAAGTCGTTTTCGAACAACTACTCGTTATTTTAGGATGGTAATTTGAATACAGTAGTGAACTGTCAGTTCTTTCTACAATGAGTTTTTGGTTCAAGACAAAATGCACATCTGTCTCGATATAAAAATTTCAAGTACAATTAGTTGTTCAATTCACAAGTCGTCGTACTAGTTCATAAAGAATCAAAAGCAGAACGAGTACAGATCAAGACTTGACAGCAAAAATAATGTCAATATATTGTAAACATCAATACTTACCCAGATCAATTAGGAGTCCAAAGAAAGGTCTAATTTCTTCGGCTTATGGTATCTGGAATTGGTTCCTTATCATTCGATATTTCCAAACGACAATTTCCTTGGGACTTGGAAAAATAATTTGGTTCCGCATTGGATCTTCTTGAGTCAAGAATATTTTCCACTTGATATATCACACATACAGCAGTACAGTTAGAACTTATTATCACGTTGCTATATCAAAGTCTTGAATCTGTGTGTCTCATTGAATGCCAATAAACGTTTCTGAGGATATGTTCTCCGTCCGCATCTTACCCAACCACCTCTAAACACTCATTTCTTGTTACAGCTGTAAACATGTATGATTTACCATGTGTCCTCTTGCATTTTGTCATATTGTTGTACGTATTTCTTATCAAATGAGAAAAGGGAAAATAGAAAATTGTCGTTTGGAAATATCGAATAATCAGGAAACAATTCCAGATACCATAAGCTGAAGAAATCAGACCCCGCTGTGGACTCCTAATTGATCAGGATAAGTATTGATGTTTACAATATATCGACATTATTTTTGCTGTGATGTCTTGATCTGTATTCGTTCTACTTTTGATTCTTCATGAACTAGTATGCTCGAGCAAAAACTCAATGTAGAAAGAACTGACAGTTCACTACTGTATTCAAATTACGATCGTAAAATAATAACAAGTAGCTGTTGGAAAACGGCTTTACAGTATATGCAATGGTTAATGAATATTACTTGACTATATTCCATTAGAGTATATTACATTATGTATACATTATTTTGAGCGAATTCAGTGTGATCTGGGATCCAAGTTGGCAATATTCCATCCACCATCGTGAATTTCGAATTGTGACTCACACAGCACCACATTTCAGAGAGAGCTCTTGAAGAGTTCATTTGGAACTATCAGAATCCAACATGAATACATTGAGCACTCTTTCTAAACGGTGGTACTGTGGGAGGAATCTTATCTCAACTGGGCAAGGAATAGTTATCAGGCTACGAACGGTTCTTTTCCTGAAAATCTGGGTACAAACTGATAAAACTATTCTTCCTGTTGTCATCCTCAATCACCTCATTGGAATATTCCGTTAAAAACAGACAGCAAATTCTGAAACGTTCTTTTTTAAATACGCAGCTCGTGATATCTAGTCGAAAACGGACGGGGATATTTCTGCTAGGTTTCCACAGGTCGCTCCAATCCAGTAATTCCGAAGAAGGGGTTCCAGTGACCAGAAAAACATGAAAAACCCACCCAACCCCTTGTGCTTCGTTTTTGTTAGAATTTTCTCTTGATATTTGATTTATATTTGCACTGTTATTATCTGTAACTGAGCCTTTTGTTATTAAGTCTTCTCTAACTACAGCACTTTGATCTATCGTTTCCTTCTTCCTGTTCTGCATTTTTGACTTGTTGTTTGTCATTTCTTAATGTTTTGTAACTAAAACCCTTCCATCAATACACATTCGCATTATTTCTACCTTCATCTTTCTGCCTATTTTCTTTCAACTTGAACCTCCTTTGTATATTTCCATATTCTATATTATAATAACAATTTGCACATTCGGTGGATTCTTCAAACGCCTTTGAACAGCAGTCAGACGACCTTTACCACACTTAACGCATCTAGGCGTTGTGTGACACAGTTTCGTTATATGGTTGACTCTTTGATACTTGTAACATTGTATAACCCTCACAGCACCACAGTCCCAGAAGAATTTATAAATAACACAAGCAGTTTTATAACAATTCTTTATGAATCCTTCTGGGACTGTGGTGCTGTGTGGGAAGGTTGTTTGGTTTTACGTATGATTTTATTTTGACTGTAATCTATGAAATTCTTTTCATTTGAAGTATTTACTTGATGTTTTAACTGTTTTTTAGTGTTGCTAGGAGTGAAGGTAACAATCTTTTGTTCCTCTCTCCCCTCATTCGGACGACTGCCCAAACATCAACCACTTTTCCTAATAGTCCTCTTTGATTCCATCAACATTCAAAAATAACTTACGCGTTTTTAATCCTTACTCTCATAGGTGAAATTTTTACATTTTTGTACAGTTGAAATTCAAACTCGTTCGTTTTTAACAACTTTTTGGAATTATCTCTTTAAGGATCGCCTACGGGGGTTGAGCTTATCTATGATTACATTTATTGGTGGTGCTATCATCCTTAATTGCAGTTTCATTCTCCCCTATCCCATTTTTATCAACACTTTCAATAGCGCTACCATCATTTGACACAAAATTTAAGTTTGGAAGCAAAACATACTTACGTTCTGCAGAATTTTTTCTAGTGCTCCAACCGGGAGATAACGAAAGGATCTCACGTATACATATTAACACCCAAGAAGAATTAATATAAAAATAAGAGTATCCCTCTCATTTCGATGCAACTTCTCCTCCAGTATATGGTATCAAAAGTGTTCCTCTCCATTTGAGAGGTCTCTGTGGTGAAAGAATTCTCACTTATTCAAAATACTCTCAATCGTAGAGGAATATTCTCAATTGAAGTAGAAAACAAAAGTAAAATATCTTTTCTGATTGAGAGGGATTTTCCCTTCCATTTCCAGATTACTTTTTTGTGTAGTGAATCTTCCGAGGATGCGTTTACGGGACGTCTCCTAAAATTCTTAGGATTATGCGAAACTCCTGCAGAATGTTCAGCAGATTTTTCACCAAAGTATTCCAATCCTCGAACAGAAGCCTGGAAAACAATCATTCTGAACATGATCTTGACACCTCAGGGAGGTTGACAACAATCTAGAATATTTTGCTTAGACCTCTACACGGAAAAAAGGAAACAGCAAATTGAAACTCAAGTTCATTCCATGCATTACTGCGTTTCCCAGTACTCATTACTGTCGAGTCAGCATTGACGAATTTAATTACAATACCCATCCTGTGATCGCACAAATCCTCATTATCCAGGCGTGTTTTCGGTTGTTTTTCAACCGATCGCTGTCATTCACGGTAACCAGTAGTGTTTTCTTTTTGCCATGTATAACTCTAAAAACTATAAAATTTTAAGAATAGACTAATTTAGTAGGATTGGAAGTGAAATTCCAGCCAGCCAGCCAGCAATGGATATATCAATCCATCATTATTTATGTTTAACTTACGCTTCAACTTGACCACTCAAGTGTGTGATATTTACAGGTCCCAGGTACGTGATTTAGAGCGAGGGTTCAAATTACCTGGCTCTGCGACTTGCCTGAGTTCAGCCCCGGCATGATAATATCAAACTAGTTTCCTTGGTCATTTTCCAAGATCACGAGAAACTTAATATTGATTTTCAGAAATGCTTACAGATTCGATAAATTCAATATCCTCAAATTCAAACATCAGCTTCTCTTATGAGGAAAAGTATGACAATGTTGGCTGATTCCTATATTTTGATGAGTTTTTCAATTCTTTCTTCAAGTTTCTCCTAAACTTTAACGATTACAAAAAGAGCATGTCGGACATTGAAAATCGATGCATTTTTTAGGGTTGGCTACGAGCGATACTTCTGAGGAGTAATCTTTTCTCTCATAAGGATTCTAGTTCAAGTAACGTGTTCATGTTCCAGTTGTTTCTCAGTAACATTTCAAAACAAATGATACAACAGGGAAAAAATATAGTGAACAAATGAGTAGACAGGGAATCGTCGATCCTGTAAAGAACTTAGAAAATAATTTTGAAAAGAATGGCATCCCGTTTAAATCAATTACGTTACCTCGGTGACTATGTAGCACTTCCTTGAATCCAGACGAACCACTCAAGAACGTTTGAAAGTTTTCGCGTCTTCCTTCTGTCTCTGCAACCATGGAACGAGCCAAGAACACGAACGAGACACGTCCAAGGTGAACCAGTATTCGAAGAGCAACAGCACAAATACCTCTGTAGTCTCCTTACTCCTTGGTTGTTGCCCATTGCGGTAGAAGGGAATATACTGCAACGTGGATGGATATGTCCTTTAATATGTAACGACGATACAACATCGCTCTTTGATCCAGAGATGAAAGTAAATCCCCATTAAACTTACAGGGAGAATCCACATCCCTCCAAATCAAGTATTTGTAATTTTTGATCGATCGGTCGAATCGATGGAGAATATATACGCATTATTCTCAGTGTCGCTGGGAAAGAAGAGAAGATTTTTTCCCGTCATGATACTTTTCTTTTTTATTTTCAGGAAATCGAGAATATCAATGCTCCTTGTGACAGTACGCCAAGTTCAATGTATATCCTTCTCGTTCCATTTATCACGTACTATACATAACCAATCCTACAACAAAGTTTTCACTTGGACTGCTTCTGATCCAATCTGTATACGTGGGGTTTTCTTTGGAAAATGTAATTCCATGATATTTTTCCAATTCTTTGCGAAGAAGACTCGTGAATTCTCAAGTACGACGCTACATCGGCGAATACTTTATAGAACAAAAAACTTCTTCATCCTTTATTATTTCACCTCCCGGAGAATGACTTTCGCCTTTCGATCGAACGAAAGAATGGAAACAAATGAATATTTTCTCGTTGAATATATCATGGGAGTATTCTAATGACATTGGGTTATCGTAATCACGCATGCGCGCGATCATTAACGACCTTACGGTGGCTGACCAAAAGCAAAGGGGAAGGGAAAATGGGAGAAGGTTATAAATTTCTGTGCTTTACCAGGAACAACCTGGTCGATGGTGAATTGCACCTGCACCTATATTATTCGTTACACAGCTGCAGTAGCATCAGCATCGCCATCACCCTGGCGTCGATAGTAATAGCGGTGGTAGTGGTGGTGGCTGCTACTGCTACTACTGGTTGACAATAAATTTCAGCTCTAAGTAATGGCTGATCGAATCCACGCGATTCTATACCCAAGATTGGATTCCAGCACGAAAGAGTTCTGTCTTTTATTTCTTCGATTTTCTTTCCCACTTCCTATATTCCTTTACATTGAATTTCAAATATTTTAGCTTTGAATCGATTTGAATCTATGCGTTAAATATTCCCTGTAACAATGAACTACAAGGTTATCACTCAATATAAGACTCACAGTATTCTAGGGGATAGAATTTTTATCACGGAACTATCGTTGAGCTCCTGCACGATTTACTGATAAAAAAAAACTTTTTCATCCGAGATGTGAAACTCTTTCTCCTTCGTACAATCAAAAGTTTTTAATTTCCCCAATACCCCCGAGTCTACCAAGCAAACTTTGTGTACATGTGGATGTGTGTATATGCGCGCGGGGTTTCTGTATAACGTTATTATTGTAGAACAGCGAGATCAACCATGAGGACGTTTCACAGAAAAAAAAGAACAGGAAGAAGAAGAAGGTAAAGACAAAAGAAGAGAATAAACGAAAACAAAATCGATTTCAACAACTGAATAACTACAAGCAACGATGAAGAACTCGGAACTCGATTTGCGTAATGAGAAAACAATCTAATAAGAGGGGAAATTCGATAAAAATCCTAGATACGAAAAATCGGAGAAGAAAAATGATGGGAGATGTGTTTACAGAGTGTGAACAGCTTCGAAACAGTTATGAATTCTAGTCCAAGACAGAAAAGTTGATTTTACAGTAATATGCACGTGTAGTAGGTACATACGATATATGGAGAATGATGTTCGCGTGATTTGTCCTTTGACGCCCAGTCAACTAATGAGATGCATGCTTATATCACTAGATCAGATTAGACACAAGGTTGAGACTGGATAAACGAGATCTAGTGCATGGTGACGGTATGTACGAGGAATTCCATCGATGTGAAACATTGATTCAACGCGCGGTAAAGGTGACCAACTCTAAATTTAGGGGAAAAATTGCATCCCACGTTACGAATATTATGCACTCTCGTTCGTTGTTTTCAGCTTCATTATTGAAGCGACCTCTTCACAATATCGAAACTCTACGCGTAATGAATATAATGATATCGCCCAGCGAAACATTTATATTAATTTTGATATTTAATCGCAGAATAAAGGGTGAAATGTGATTACGATGCAGGACGACGCAATCGTAGCGTCACGTTTTAATTAACAAAATGCCGATGGGATTTAATGACCATTACCGCTGCTACGATATTACCCCGTGACCTCTCCGTGGGTGTCAGTTAGCCGAAGTATCGAAATCTGTTCCGTTTGTTGTAATTAAAAAGCATTTTGAATTTCATAAGGGATGGAGGAACGTCGATCCGTCTCCTCCATCTCCCTAATCTCCCTATTTTCATTCCCTTGAGTAGTGGTATTTGAATTCATCCATGTACTTATTAACTCGTGTATATACGTCGCAAGGCTCAGTCGTGCGTCCTTCGTTTGCGTGACGGCGTGTCGCTTACGAGAAAACATTGTGTGTTTGTGTGTATGCAGGGTAGGTCAGTGAACGAGCAACCAAGTATAATCAAGTCCTCAGTTCGATAAATTTTGCATGCACAGCGAGTTGTATATTTTATCTGCTTGTCACAATGTTTTTGTTGATTATTTAAATACAGAGAAATGTTTGTTTGACGGTTTTTGTTGTAACTGAATTTCTTTGTACGTACATCGTTCGAATGAATGGCATCAGCCCTGTCAAGGTTGACGAATATAAGGGGAGAATAAATTTTAAAACTCTTTTCCAGTCAATTGAAATCCGAATTATATATGTTGGAAAAATTACATGTTGAAAATAAGTTTTTCTAACGATCCGATTAGGAGAACGAAGGCGTGGGATTATTTTCTCTCATATCATTCGCTGAGTTCGTTTCTGTTCGTTAGGCACGTTTTCAACGAGCGGTTTTCCCTCGTAAAAGCAGAACCACCCACCATTCTGGATCTGAGAAAGAAGTGCACGGAAGAAGGTGGTGGCGATTCAAACGATCGCACGTTAAATCGATCTATTGGACGTTTAGAAAGGGAGGTAGGGCAAAGGAACAGAATTTGATGCATCTCGATCAGAGTTAGTCGTCTCTTTTCTGGTTTCCTGCTCGACCCTTCGACTTTTTCAATAGTAGATGCCCCTTAACGCTTTTTTAACGACCGGTCGACTCGATGCCATCGTGGGGTTGTGAAAAATAAAGAAATATGGTCTTGTAACCAAAGGAAGCTAAAAATATAAAATCTGGGAAAATCCGAGAATTTTGGTATTTGAAATTATTTCATGAAGCTGAAACTAGTAGCCGTAAAGCTACACTGAGAAAAATATTTATTCGTCCTCTCTCTATAAAATATTTATTTGTAAACATCAAATATCCAATTAGATGCAAAAACTGATTACTTGTGGCGAATAAATTATTTATTTAGAAGACCAATTTATTTGTTGCAAGCATTCCATTATTTGATTCGATTAAATATTCCATTTTTCCCAAGAAATATTTTATGGAGAGAGGACAAATAAACTATTTATTTGGTTGGAAGAAATTTTTTTTTCAGTGTAGCAACCGATTGTTGGAGCTTTTTTTATATCAGAAATCGATTGAGCAGCCTTCCACTACATTTTTCAGATGCTTGAATCCTTAATAAAAATTTTGTGTAAATTGTTACAACAATCGGCTGCCAGTCTCAGCTTCATAAGACAGACCTGCGAGGTTTTCCCCCCTTGGAACTGGTGACCATTTCCCGGAGTAATTTGCTGCGTAGAATCTGAATCCGGAGTCAGAATTGGACTATCAGGTCAGGATTTTGAGATATCTAAAGGTATATACCGGGAAAATGCATTTTTTTGCTCCTTTTGAGGTTATGTACAGGACGCATAAAATTTTCTTGATCATTTTCCTTAACTGTATCAATTTATACTACTCTTCCCGTTTAAAATGATCTATTGAACGGTCATGTATGATTTTTTCTCGCTAAGTCACGACCATTCTAAGTTGTGTAATATGTCCCAACAACATAATCAGCATTCACATTTATTACACTGATCGGCGATGGAATTCTCCTTCAAATGAAATTCTCATTTCTGAAGTAATTTGCTGCGCTGAATCCGAATATGGCTCCAGAATTGCTATATCACGTCAGATTTTCGGGATATTTCGACCTGAAAATGTGAAAAACACTGTATTTCGACATATTTGGGGTTACGTAAAGTCGAAGGGTAATTTTTTTCACCAAACTAATAGATGCATCTCGAAGTATAAGTCATCCTCTTCCAAATGCCGTTGAGTTTGCTCAAATATATATTTTTTTCTTCATTGAGACATGACTTATACTTTGAGGTGCATCTATTCGTTTTGTGAAAAAAATTATCCTCCGGCTTTACGTAACCCCAAATACTTATGTCGAAATACAGTGTTTTTCACATTTTTAGGTCGAAATATCTCAAAAACCTGACGTGATAGAGCAATCCTGGAGCCATATTCGGATTCAGAGCATCAAAATTCTTCGGAAAGAGACATTATTGTTCGAGGGGGGAATAAAAAGTCATATTTTGCAGGCCTGTGTAATTATTTCGTGTACATTGAATTGAAGCAACAATTTTTTTCTACAATATTTCTTCTTATTTTTGTTTCAGGTAAATCGATCATTCTCAATCCTCCTATTCACTTTGTTTCCAAGTCGAAGAGTTGTGGTGAGTGTTTAATAAAAAAAAAAATACAATATTTGGTAGTTTTCCCATGTGGAAATAGCCAGAGTTGACAAATGGCGCGGTACTGGCCAAGTTGCACTTGCCAGACTTCGGCAGATAACACTGTGTCCATTCAGAATCATTACCGTTCTTCAACTGGCGCCAAATGTTTGCCGGATTTCAGACAGTACTGGCTTGCGCCGCCAGACGGTTTTCAGCCAGTATCGAATTAATAATGTTCGGAGAATACTCAGACCACACAGAAACGGAACTGTGCCAGTACCGAATCAGAGTTAGTTAGATGGTAAAATGCGAACAAAAGACGATACTGCACCAGCATCGATGCAACGTTGTTCCAATACGGAATAGATAGTGGATTTGGCAAGACAATACTGCACCAGTACTGAGCCAGAGTTAGTATTAGTATTCAATATGTTCCATAGACGACCATGTGCCAGTATTGGTAGACTCTGGCTGACTACGGAATCGGTAGTAAACTGACGTTAGAATCACGATCTTAGCAACTTGGCTGTTGTAGCGGGCCGAAGTCTTGCCATCATTAGGGCAGAGTTGATATGATCATCCAATATGTTTGAAAGACAGCAATGTGCCAGTATTGATAGGACTCTGACTTTCTACAGAATCGATGGTCGAATGGCATTAAAATCACGATCTTACACTGAAGGAAAAAACTTGTAAAATTTACATCATTGAATCAATATATGGATGATTGAGGATTCAGTGCGAGCGACCACAATTTTAGTTGATATTACAACAACGCATGCGAAATGTAACACATCTGATGCAAAAGATACCATAGCTGAAGTTCGTCCTACTTTCCCTGCGGTGAAATTAGCTAAAATTGTAGTAGATCGCATTACATTTTTAAATCGTCCATATATTTACTTAACAAGAGGTCAATTTGACAACTTTTTCTCCTCGGTGTAGTAACTCGGCTTTTGTAGTGAGCCGAAGTCGCGCCAGCATTAGGCCAGAGTTGGTATCATGTTCGACAGACGACAATGTGCCAGTATTGATGGGACTTTATTCCTCTACGGAAACTATGGTTAATTGTATGACTTCAACGATCCTATTACACTAAATGGCAATTTGAGTGATTCGTCGTCAACTCGGAGATCGGCTGATGTGATAGAGACTAGGATCCTCACTCGCAGGATCTGGGTTCAATCCTCACTCAGTGAACTTTCAAGGAATCATTTCCAAAGTGCCTTTCTCCGATGACAATAATAGGAACAATGAATTCTTCAGATTTTCCAAGTTCAAATTCAATGTTCTTTTTTTAATTGAAATATGATCACTCCTGGTAACTTCGGTTACCGGTACTGTGTCAGTACTGGGTCGGATTTGAATTTCTACATAGGATGTCATCATTTCGACTCCTTGTCGTTTTTCATCCAGCTCTGGCAGAACAACTGATCCTGTTGCAAGCCAGAGTTCCGCCATACTTGGCTCGCCTTCAAAATCGGTACCAATTCGGTGGTAAATGTTCCTCTGGCCCTTATGTAAAATGATGTTATCATTTCGGCTCCTTTCCAGTACTGTGAGTTTAACTGGCCCAATATTGGCAGCTATGGATTTGCCAGTACTGGTAACTCTGGCAACAGTACTCAGCCAGTAGCGGCGCGTGTTTCCATTTCCACATGGGTTGGTACAAAACTTTAAACCCCGATAGAATATCAAGTGGAAGTGGAATAAGTACAGTTTTCACGGATTCGTTGAATGAAAATGGTTCTAAACGATCCAAGATCATTGTAAATCTATTTCCGCGACAAATGGGTTCTCGCGAGATCCAGCTTTGGAATTGTTATTCAATAAGGAAAAAATTTGGTTGTCTTTTAGGAAGAGTTTCATGCATAAACCATGAAACGTATTGGTATCGCGTCTTATCATTGGAAAAGGTTCGAGACAAAACCAAGAGAACACGAGAGGAGACTTGATTTATCTACAAGGTAGTATATGGAATCCCTTAAGAGTCTTCGATCCCTTTTCAGTTCGTGTATATACGTACGTAAATCGCATTATGACGTTATCCACATTATCTTCACTGTTGCAGGCGCGGTAAGACGTTGTAAGAGAATCCGATTTAAAAGGACCTTAATGTCACGATAAATATTCTTCTCTCAGAAAAGACAGTAATTAAGTATCGTATTTTACAGAAGTATATACATATATTGTAAAACTCAAGAAGTAGTCTAATTTGAAATAATAGATCGCGCGCGATCTCTTAAGACTTGAAAAATCACCAACTCACGACAGTAATCTATCGTTTCTTTCAAATGCGCAATTAATATTCCTCTAGGAGAGTATTCAATTATTAATGTTTCCCTCGGAATTCTTTCTCAAGACTTTTCATTTATTATTTCGCTTAAGTTTTAGTCGATATTTTCTCATCTTTCGTAGAATCATTGGTAACAAATTCAATGATATTCAACACAAAAGGCGCGTTAATTGATATTCGAGGGGAAGAGAGGAGATTAATTGAATTTCATGAAATCTCAAGCAATGTATGTTACGATGTTTGTCAGGCCCTGTCACATGACCGACTCTTACATCCATTAACCAATCAAGATCATTGAAGGAATATCTCTTAATAAAAATGTGTCAACGTTTGTATTAAATTGATTAATAACATCGTGAATTGGTGTGCTGTTGGAGATCAAGTATAGCAATGCATGAATTGAGAATAAGAAGGGCAACGGTCACGATGCACCATTATAAATGTGCATGAGATTCTTCATTATTGTTCCCTCTTTTGGATCCTCGTTTTACATCGTAATTCGAACTTCCGCTCTTTGAGATGGAAGAAAGAAACGGATCGAGAATTCTCGTGAGAGAATCCCAATCAGACGTGCAGGGAACACATCCTCGGGTTACGTGTTTGAGAATATTTAACTCAGCTCTTTTAGTTTTATCAAATACGATTTGTTCCAATTCTACAATTCAAAATTAATGATCGACAACCTTTTCAGTGTATTTGAGAAATTGAATCTACGAATTTGGAGAATCCATTTATTTTGAATTCTTTTCAGTTGGAATCTTTGAGTCGAAGAATAGAAACATCCGTATCTCAGTATTCTATCGCTCTTCCGTATTCAACAGAGAATTCACTACTGATTTTGATCGATGGATTAGAATGAAATTATACGTTTGAAAAGACACAGTTCGGTATCGCATTGGATAAAACGTACCGCAGTTTGATATTTTATTTTCTAAGTATTCTAGCAAATACCGAAACTCTGGTTATTAATTAGTTGGATTCTATGATTCGATTTCACGAGGTACTCTAATTTAATTAGTCAAGCGTTCGAGCGTAAACATTGGACTTTGGTCAGATAAATTTCCAATCTCACGAGTAGATACATGGGTAGAGGATGAAGTTGGATGATTTGAAACCGAAATGTCAACTTGGAAGTATTCGAGAAGCATCGTTCCGAATGAATATATATCTTCCTTCGAGGAAGGGTTTGATCATTATTCAGTTCCAAGTTTTGAGAACAAGGCGAGAATGCGAAATTTGAAAAGTTGAAAAAACTTTGATGGATACCTTATCAGGATTCCATCCATATATTGAAAAAGCAGAACCAGGAAAACTGTACGCTGGAAATACCTGCAAACTTCAATTAATGCTCTCCAACCCGAGTACAATTTATATTTGAATCAAGTTTTGGTGCTTTGATTGAGATGGTGAAATTTCATTTGAACGTGAAGTTGAAAATTCCTTGTCACCAGGTGCTGAAATTCACTTTCACGTGCTTTATTTCAAATTTGAATTATTCGAGTGTGGATTGTATTTTAGAGGGAAAGTGGAGAAACTTTATGCACAGCAAGGGGAAGGTGATTTTGATGAACTGGAAAGAACAATGTTAATAGTTCTGATTGAAAGTACATCTGTTTGACATTGATACTCAATGGAAATATCTTTATACGTATGTGATGAATTTCTTCGGAATAGCTGGAAAATAAAACTGCATAGAAGAATTAAATTCAAGAGATTACATTCGAAACAGATTTGAGAGTATTGAAAATCTTAAGAGCGATAGAACACAGTTGACGTTCATCTCTGACATTTGTATGAATGAATCACTGGATCTCTCGAGTCAATGACGAGAATAATTCGAACCGTCGAACCACTAGACTAATGGAAACGCAGGAAGAGTACCATTAGAGAATTCTCCTTTGTCTCTGGTATTCATTGTCACGGTCATCTCTCCAATCAGAACTTTCGAGCGTCCTATTTTGATGCGCACTGACCATTTTTTGCCCGATTCGTTATCGACTATTCTAGTGAAAATAAATCATATATATGGAGCATTCAATTCATATATGATTGGTTGATAAGTTGTTCATGTATGATGAGAGAAATCCTCTTTGATTTATTCTTTTTCCTTTTTTCCTAAATGTTAAACAGTGAACTGCTTTTCAAAATTTATTTTCCAAAATAATGCTCTTTTTTAAAACTCAAATTTCATCGCGCTAGTGCTAAACGGACAGTTCAGATTTTGTTGGATTGACAATTTCTTGTTATGTTGCATTGTGATTTTGGAGTAGACAGGTAACTCACGAAATGTTTTCCTTTGATCTAAATCAATGAAATCCAACTATTTTTGTTATCAATGGTGAGCCACCGAATGAAATCAATGAAATTCGACCACAGAATTTTATACAATTCACTAGACAACGACATGACCAGAAATCCATTGCGGCAAATTGTTTCAATGGTGGGGATGACGATGGAAAACTATGAAATTCAGTAAATTCAGTACATTGACGGAACTATATTGGAATGTATATACATATGAATTTCTTATTCTTGAGATATATTTATGAAAAATTGTTGAATTCAAACGAATGAATATTAATCACTCATTGGAAGATTTGGCGAGAAAAAATTAATAGTAAACTACAAATATTTTGAATTCTTCACGAGGGTGGTTCTTATTTTGGAAATTTTCAAATTTCTCTGGTCTCACTCCATAAAGAGGTTCCGATCCCCATCCAAAATGAAAAATGAAGTACGTCAAACCTGAATCCGATCAAACTATGCCGTAGAAAATGATTGTCGAATTTTCCCCCAAAAACTGGTGGCAGCAAAGTTCCTCCATAGATGGGCAATTTTCCACCATAATCTGGGGGACTTTCCCTCCATTTGTAGAGGATTCAACACCCGAAAAACAAAATAATTCCTCAATGTGGTGGAAAAATCCTTCATTTTTGATGGAAAAACAATTCCCCCACGACGAGGGGACGAAATTCATCAACAGTGTGAAGAAAAACTCCGCACATTTTTTACAGTGTATATTAACACGTGCCGCGAAAAGCTGAGAGTTTCGGAATTTTGTGTTTTCTTTCGGGATCTTGAACGTCAATTTTACTCCTGGTAAAAAAATCTCTCTGAATTTTTCTGAAAATTTCACGTTTCAGAGAGATTCAGAAAGAATCAGAGAAATTCAGAGCAATTCAGCGTGGTTCAGAGGATTTCAGAGACTAGTGGATTGAGAGAACTTGTGCTTTGAATTTTTCAGAAGGGTTCAGAAAATTTCAGAGGAACTCAGAGAGATGCAGGGAAATTCAGAGAGAAACAAATTCAGTAAAATTCTTGTTCCTGCATTTCAGAGGCGTTCAAGGAGTGTCAGACACTTCCAGAGATAAATGAATTCAGAAAGATTGTGCGTAGAACTTTTCAGAAATATTCAGAGGAATTTAGAAAGGTTCAGAGTAATTCAGAGAAATCCAGAGAGGAATTGATTCAGCTAAAGTTTTGGTTCAGGATTCCAGAGGGATTCAGGGAGTTTCAGAGACTCACAGAGAGAGAAGTGAATTAGGAAAAATTGTGCGAGAAATTTTTCAGAAAAATTCAGAGAGATTCAGCGGAATTCAGAGAGATTCGGGGGAAGTCTGGGAAATTCAGAGAGGAATAAATTCAGTAAAATCTTGGTCCTGCATTTCAGAGGCTTTCTGGAACTTTCAGAGACTTCCAGAGGAAGATAAATTAAGAAAAATTGTGCGTGGAATTCTTGAGAAATATTCAGAGGCATTTAGAAAGAATCAGAGTAATCCAGAGAGATTCAGAGAAATTCAGAGAAATTTAGAGGAATTCAGAGGAAGCTTTGAAATCTGAATACATCAAATTCCGGGATATTTAGAGGAATTCAGAGAGATTCAGAGAAAATCAGAGAGATTCAGAGGAATTCAGAGGAAGCTTTGAAATCTGAATACATTAGATTCCCGGAGATTTAGAGGAATTCAGAGAGATTCAGAGAAACTCAGAGGAATTCAGAGGGAGCTTTGAAATCTGAATACATTAGATTCCGGGAGATTAAGAGAAATTTCGAGATATTCAGGTGAATTCAGAGGGAACTTCGAAATTTAAATATATAAAATTCTGATGGATTGAGTGATATGCGGACAGATTCAGAGAAAGTTGGAGAATTCAGAACGTATCACTATCGGAAAAGTCTCTAACTTCCTCTGAATTACTCTGAATCTCTCAGAAATTTGTCCCAAAATATGGAGATTCAGAAAAATTCAGAGAGATTTCAGAGAGATACAAAGAGATTTTTTTTACCAGGGACATCATAATATTCGATAACATGCCCGAAACAATTCAATATTTTTCAAAGTTTATCAAATAAGACTATACCTCTCTCAAAGTTTATAAAACGTTTATCGAAAATGCTTGAACTAGATGTTGTTCAAGCTGAATGTAATGCAAGATTTTGGAGTTTAAGCGTTGAAGTATTTCGTCATTCGATTACTGATTCGTTTCAATAAATGATTCAAATTCTAATGATATTCTGGTAATCGTTCCTCAACCTATTCTACTTGAATCAAAAACTATGTCAATAGTTTCAATCAATTTGATAATAGCTTTGCAATTTCGAAATTCTTGTAAACTTGTAATTTCAAGTAATGATTGTATGTGTGAAAATTTCAAAAAAATATGCAAGTAAATAACAACCGTTCTTACTATTGTTAATAAACAGAATTGATAAGTGATGAATTCAATCAAAATTTTCAAAAAAATTGAAATATGCACTCACTTGAAAAGGAATTTGAAATTTAATAGTTCAACAACGTCCAGAAAAGCAAGTGCACTGTACAAAGGTGACATTAATAGTTAACAAATATCAGTTTGAAATCCGACTTGATATAGCATGACATTAAGGTTAACCTATTTTATTCACACATAATATATTATATCAATAGTTACCTGATGATCTATCACCCTTTAATACAATAGATTATGAACGCCATCATATTAATACACTGAGAGAAAGGTTCTATTCAAATATTCGACAGCTAGTAAATTTAGTCATTGTGAATAAAAGTTCAGTTGTACCAGCTAAATTTGATTTGTCACAACTATATTTTTTCTTCCCACCGAATAAATCATTTTATTCATGTTTCAGACAGCTAGCCTTTTATTCACCCCAACTAGAGTCTAGCTAGCTTGAATAAAAATATAGCTGCAGTAACTAATATTTAGTTGTCCCAACTAGGTACACTGAGAGAAAAATCAGCCTCATCCTAAGAACATATCCTCTTGGTCTGAGAATATGAATTTTTTCCTTATCTAAATAAAATACGTACTTGGGGTAAGAAAATTTTCTTCACATCACGTTGTATAGCTTCAAACTGAGTGAATGTTTTCTTCGTTTGAAGAAAGTTTTCTTGATCCAAGAAAATATCGGATTGGACTCGGTCAATCCAATATTTTCTTGGTTCAAGATTTTTTTTCTCTCAGTGTACCTTTCTCTCAGTGTATAGTATATTACATTTCACATGAGGACAATAGATTGTCTTTGAAGTTATGTTACATTATGTCGGATTTCAAATTGATATATGTTATAAACTATTAGCGTAACCCTTTTTACAGTGTGGAGTGACTTCATTGTATTTTCCTTCAACACTGTAAAAAGTTCGACTGAATGCGGCTACATCTCTTAATTAGGGACTTCACTGAAATGTTTACCATTCTTCACCATTGTGTCGGCATTTGTTTTCGTTGCTGACTTTCAGTTAAAACAGGGCTAGTTTTGTTTGCATCTTGAAATAAGCTGATATTCAGGATGGAAGTAAGTTTTACTTTTTACTGTGAAAGTACATGAAAAAACAAAGATTTTTAATTAAAAACCATTAATAACACAGTTATAAGCAAAAAACCAAGAAAGGCAATTTTTTGGAAAAGATATCTTTTGAACATGGAATCAGGAAAGTCTCAAATTTCACCAGAAAAGGTTGTTTGATGGGTAATAAATAATGTAGACACATTGAGGAAATACAATGGTCATTCGATTTTCTCCCGTCTGACCTCTCTTTTTAATTCTTCTCCTTTTCCATTGGTTACACAGTAAAAAGTAAAACTTGAAATGATCCCGAATATCAGCTTAAAAATGCAGCCAAAAATAGCACCTATTCGAACTGAAAGTAAGCAATGAAAAAGACTGAATTTCATTGCTTACTTTCAGTTGGAATAGGCGCTACTTTTGGCTGCATTTTTAAGCTGATATTCGGAATCACTTGAAGTTTCACTTTTTACTGTGTAGAAAGAAAAATCAGGTGGAAGAAAATCGAACGCCTGCACGGAGAAAAATGCAGTTCGGAAATATAGTAATTTTTAATAGAAAATCGGAGAATATTTCTCACAATCTGTGAATATTTGTTAAAATCTGAGAGTATTTCTTAAATTTGTAATAAAGATGAAACGATTGACATTTTTATTGAGTTTTATGTGGAGAAGAATTAAAATCCACCAATACCTCACGAACAATAGAAAAAAATGTAAACTTTCCAAAAAATGCACATTGAATTTTACAAAATGATTAATGAATTGTCGAAATTTTCTCATGCACTTTGTAAAATTTCATACACGACCAACAAAATTTCGTTTCATCTTCATTACGAACTTGAGAAATACCCTCAGATTTTAACAAATACTCACAGATTTTAAGAAATATTCTCAGATTTTCCATTGAAAATTGCTATATTTCCGAACTGCATTTTTCTCCGTGTGCTGTCAGAAGAATTTTCAAACCATCCGATTTGGGATGGAAAGTATGGGATGTGAATTAGAAATAGTTTTTCAAAATTATTCCAGATAAAACTCAAAATTTTGTTGGGATGACAAAATTCTTTTGTTGAACGTATTAATTTCAACAAAATAATGTTTTTAGTGCAATTGCATGCAATTTTAGCAATGTACTTCATCCCTGCGGATTTAAGATTTTTATTTATTGCTTAGTTGATCAGAAAGTACGTCGCAAAATTTTGCCTAATCCTTGAAGGACTCCATGGTGTTGGAGGGAGTGCTCTACTCGATTTTTCCATTAGAAAACTACCAGATCATTTCAGCCGTTTTACGTCAGGAATATTCAATTAATTGTATGAATCTTTAGATCAAAAAATTCAGAATGAATCAGAGAAGGCAGCTCTGGTCTCAAAATAATTGTACGTGAGTTATATTTGTTATAATATCAGAAAAACTGAACAGAGGTTTCTTATTGGCTCATGACGAAATTTCGTTCTAATTATTTATGACGATTTAGGTGAACAACGAACAGACTAGACCCGAATCGTTTAATTGATTCTGAATCTTTTGATCCAAAGTTCGATGTAATTGATTGAATATCATCGACATGAAACGGTTGGAATGATCTAGTAGTTAATGTCCCTGGCTTACAAAGGAAAATAGTACTTTATACGATGAAATTTCTCTCAGTGAGGACATTCGTTCCTCTGAATGCAATTCAATCTGATTGAAAATTCTATCATTGATATATCAATTGATTCAGGTAGATTTTCCTTTCAGACTCAGTGGAATTTTCAAACCAGGTTTGTGTTTTCGATTAGCATCGATCCTACTATATATACACAGTAAAAAGTAAAACTTACTTTCAATATCGATATCAGCGTATTTTAAGATGCAGCCAAAACTAGCCCTATTTCAGCTGCAATCAAGCATCCAAAACAAATGCCGACACAATGGAAAAGACTGAATTTCAGTCAAGTTTTCAAGTGAGATGCAGCCACTTTTAGTTTGACTTTTTACAGTGTAGGTTACCAAGGCTTAGCAATCGGCTTTGCATCAAGCTGTACACGGAGAAAAAGGCAGCTCGAAAGGATAGTAATCTTTAATAGAAAATTGGAGAATATTCCTTAAAATCTGAGAATATTTTTTAAAATCTCAGAATTTTTCTCAAGTTTGTAATAAACATAAAACGGTTCAGATTTCTCTTGAATATTGCTCGAAAAACAATGAAAAATTATGAATACTTAACAAATCATAAAAACAAATATGAAGTTTCCAAAAGTCGCGCATGAAATTTTACAAAGTGAATAACAAAATTTTGAAATCTTATTTTCAAATTACAGAATTTTGTTATTCACTTTGTAAAATTTCATGCGCGACTTTTGGAAACTTCATATTGGTTTTTATGATTTGTTGAGTATTGATAATTTTTCATTGTTTTTCGAGCCATATTCAAGAGAAATCTGAACCGTTTCATGTTTATTTTATTTAATTTTCTATTAAAGATTACTATCCTTTCGAGCTGCATTTTTCTCCGTGTATTTCTATCATCAGCGTTGAGGGAAGCAAGAAATTTTCATATAGATAACCAAGATTTCAAAAATCTCCTTTCAATCCTGAAATTTTCTTGTTTATTTTATCGTATTTCTTGTTTTGAATTCCACGTTCCCGGTGGCATATTAATCATCAAAGTGCTCCAGTTGGTTGAAAACACGAGTACAAAACGAATATACCTGATAAGCTTCATATATTCCATTCCCCATATTTAATCTACCATTCTAAATTAGATTGGTTTCAACAGTCCGAAAAACCTTTGATGAACATTTGCTAAGCAGGAATTGTTAATTTTTAATATTTTGTTCCTTGTACTGGATCTCTTATATGACTGATGAAATAACACACTGATAAAACACATATCTTGAAAAATACCATAATTTATGGATTTTTAGCGTTGGTCTGACTCGAGTCAAAGTATTTACGTGAACGAATCTCTGAAAGTCCCATAGTTTCTTGGACTTTTATAAAGAAGTATGGTACCTCCCTCATAAAAGTTCCAGCCATTATGGTATTCTTAGAGGTATCTTCACGTAAATATTTTGACTCAGGTTAGACCAACGACAAAAACCTATAAATTATGGTATTTTTCAAGATACATTTCTCTCCGTGTATCCAGCGACGAAGATATGGCCATTTACCTTATATGCATCGTATTTAAAATAAATCGGAATTTTAGTGAATTTCGTGTCATCATTCTGCGGTAAAGGAAAGAAGATTCTTCGGAAATCCGTCTAAAATCAATCATGCGAGATTTTTAGCAAATTGGAATCCCCTCGTTTAGATACCTACGATCTTCTCGGAGATTTATTCCAAATCAGCAATGATCAAATTTTTCTGGAATTCATGTATCGGAAATCCATTTGATGTGAATTATGGTAATATGTTTTGCTGACTTTTTGGGATACTGGCATCGATCAACCTCAGAATCATAAAGAGAAGCACCCGCTTTGAATAATGTGACATTCGAACTTGCTACGAAATATGCCCGTAAACTATAAAGTCTTTGGAAATTCATCCCAGGGAACACTTATAAGAGGACGAGCTCTTTAAGAGGTCTTTTACAAGAGCTCTAGTGATGTTATCATACTGATATCCGAATAGTATCTTTTCTCTGAGATCTCAGAAAAAAATCCTCTTCAAGAGTTCGTTTGGATAACATCCTGACAATCTCTTATTTTTCTCAGAAATCGACGCATCTGATAACATTCTGATACCTTTATGTTAACCTCCTCAAAGATCTTCAAGACTTTTTGATGATAACATATTGTTCACTGGAATATCACGTTGAAAATAAGTGATTTCAGGGAGTACAGGTGCCCGTAAAAAATTGCATCGGGAATCTGAGATCAGTGATGGAAGAGTTTTGATGTAAAATCAAGGTGGAATTTTCATTTGACTCTTCGAAAAATTTCTAGGGATTAGAAATCTGTGGGGTATTTATACCATATGCGTGAAAAAACTAAGTCAGTATTTAATAACCTGATAATATTCATATGTACTCAAAGAAAAAAAATTCAGTGTGACAGCGAAATTTGATTTTCCTGGTTACCTTTTGCTGTAGCAGCAATTTCGTTAGCTATGACAGCGATTTTTCAACTGTGTCACTAAAGTTTCGACGTCTCCAGCAAAATTTGTTTGCTATTTTGTATATAATACTGAAAGTTTTACAATTTTTAGTTAATGATTTACAGTATCTCAACAATCCAATTAGTTGTGGCAGCGAATTTGTAGCTAGGTTAACAAAAACAGACTTGCTATTCTATTAGGTGTACAAATAAGTTTCCGCGGTTTTTTATAAGAAATTAGGAATTTATTGTAAAGGAAAAGTACATGACGTTTTATTCAAAGTATTTTCCATCATTTGCCACTACTTTTCCCCATCTTTCTGGCAACATTCGGATACCCCGTCGAAAAAACTCTTCATCTTTTGACGCTATCCACAAATCTACCCAATTTTTGGTGTCTTCATATGATGTGAAGCGCTGCTCAGACAGACCATGTGCCATCGACCGGAACAGGTGATAATCAGGAGGGGCTAAGTCTGGTGAATACGGCGGGTGGGGTAAAACTTCCCAGTTGAGTGTTTCCAAGTATGTTTTTACCGGCGCCGCAACATGTGGACGAGCATTATCGTGTGAAAGAATAATTTTGTCGTGTCTGGAGTAGTAATGGGCGCGTTTTTCCTTAAGTGCCCGACTCAATCTCATCAATTTTGTTCGGTAGAGAGCTTCAGTAATGGTTTCGCTTGGTTTCAGCAATTCATAATACACGACACCAAGCTGATCCCACCAAATACACAGCATGAGTTTTTTTCCATGAATATTCGGCTTAGCTGTCGATGTTGATGGTTCGCCGGGCTTAACCCATGACTTTCTCTCCTTTGGATTATCGTAGTGAATCTATTTTTCGTCACCAGTGACTATACGATGCAAAAAACTCTTTTTTTTTATTCCTGGCAAGCAGCATTTCACTCATGCATAATCGGCGTTCAACGTCTCTCGGCTTTAGTTCATATGGAACCCAATTTCCTTGTTTTTGAATCATTCCTAACGATTTTCAACGATGTGAAATTGCTTGTTGAGTCACTTGTAGAGTAAGTGCAAGTTCTTTTTGCGTTTGGGACGAATCTTCCTCCAATAGTACTTCTAATTCCATGTCTTCGTACACTTTCGGCCTTCCACTGCGTTCTTTGTCTTTAACGTCAAACTCACCGTTCTTAAACTTTTGAAACCATTCCTGACAACTTCTCTCACTTAAAGCAGCTTCACCATATGCTTCTAGAAGCAATCGATGCGCCTCAGCTGCAGATTTTTTCACATTAAAGAAGTAAATCAAAAGTTCCCGCAAATGATGCTTATTCGGAATAAAACTTGACATTTTTGCACGAAAAAAATTACGTGATGCTGATACGGAATCACTAGTACTTTAAGGTTATCGTGTTGCCAGATGACTAAACTTGGGATATTACGTTTTACATCTGACAATTTCTCCATAACCTTCTGGTGGGGCCATCTTTTGACAAACCGCGGAAACTTATTTGTACACCTAATATATATAATACCTCTATTTGCTTCGTCAGCAAATTTTTTTCTCTTTTCTCGGAATCATTTCTCTATTCAGATTTTATATGGTTTTCACATATTGTAAATAGAAACTTTTATTATCAGTCTATATAAGATGAAGTACTTTCCTTGGTCTCCTTTTATTCCTCCCGACTCGAACCATTAAATATTTATTCATATATATTCTTCGGTAATCGTTATTCTGCTTTTTTTCTTTGGAACAACATTTTATATTCGAATGTATCTTTGCATTCGTACACTTGAGTTATATCGATTTACGTATTGTTTCAAACCTAAAGAAACCACACTTTACTTTTTTCGTCTTCCTCTTTCCTTTTCTCGACATTCTTACAAATATTGCCTCCCTTTGAGACAAGAACTTTTCAAAAGAACTAATTGGTAACTTTGAAACGAGATCAGTCGAGATTACGTTGTGGCTCAACTTTTGAACTCTGTAAGTGCACGATGGCTGTATTCTCAACCTTCATTCCTTTTCGAACATATTGTTTTCGTTGAATTATTTTCATAATATGTCAGCACATATTAGGATAGTCATTGAAAATTAAATTTTTTCCGACGCTCCAACCAAACCCTTTTTTAGGATGGGAGGATACGGGAGAAACTTTATTTTTTCAACAAATATCACACGTGCCTCAAGACAATCTAAGTTCATTTTTTGATTAAATCGGGGTTTTTTTTAAGTATCTCTTAAAGTATTCGGATTAGAGATGGAATTATAAGGACAATTTTGTAGGAAATTGAATTCTCTACAAAAAAGGTTTCTCCTGAGCTTTCGTGATATTTATATTTATTGAGGAGAGGTTCTCATCAAGCGAATTTCGAAATAAGGTGATTTTTTCGAATTTTTTTTTTTAAGAAGGGAGTAAATTGAGGGAGGATCCTGCTTTAGGAGGCCTCAACATAGTGTATTTTGAGAATTTTTTTAGGTACCAAAAAAATAATTTTATCCAACGAACTTTTCAGGGTATTTTCATATATTTTTCAAGTGAATAAAAAAATTTTTTCCATCGTGAAAAGATCATACAGTAGTACTCAAATTAATTGGAATACCAGGAAAATTACTACAATTTTTGCATGACACACACTTTATTTAACCAAAACAGCTACAAACAGTATCCTAATCATTAATATGTCCTCTTTTGTTTTTGAAAACCCAGGTGGCAGTGGTGCCAACTGTCGTACAGCAGAAAAAGCACAATTCATCTGGTGTTCCAATTAATTTGAGCGCTACTGTATATGTAAGAGTTATATCTACATTCGTAGAGCGCCTTGCAATTCAAGTCTTCTTTCGGTGGGAAAGATACAGGTCGTATTTCTTATCTAAAACGGAAAAACCAAACGGCATTTCAATTTCTATACATCATTCTTCTACGCGAACCAAGAAAACCCGGAAGGAATCATGGGAATCAAGATTTACTCGGGGTTTGGAAAAAAAACAGCTCTTTTTGGAGGAAGAATAATCAGTTGAATTTGCTGATTAATTGCTCAATAATGACTGTAAAACTGAAAACTGAAGAAAACGCAGTTTCCCTCATTATTTCACATTGAAGAAAATTTTTTTTATCAATTTGAAACATACACGAATATACTCTCAAAAGTTCGTTTCATTCAATCATTTTTCCCTCCTAAAACGGGATCCCCCCTCAAGAACTCGAGTTATTTGAAACTCATTGAATGGATCTCAAAGCACATGAAAAAAATGTTCTCAAGTCAAAGGATTCGTATCCCAAAACTTTAAAGACGTTTTCCTCGAAACCATGTTTTTTAGACTGGGCTCCACGATATCTCAAAAACTACTGAACGGATCGCTCCTTTTTTTTTATTTTGAAGCTGATTGAATTTATTAAAGAATAAACCTAATTGGAGATGACATTTGCCTTCTTTTTTTCATTTCATAGCACTTTGTAGAGAGAAAAAAAGGTGACAAAGCGCTAACAAAAGTTTGGTTTTATTGGTACAACCTCCAACAAATATAATATATTTCATGAAAATTTGTGGATTTTTGATTTCTGATAATTCTCGTAAGTGCTATGGTGGCGCCTGATTGATAACTGTTTTTTTGAGTGGTTATGTTTCAACACGTATCAACAATTCCTATGGCATTATTTTTTACTGAAAAAAATTTTTTTGATGTTTTTGAGGGCTCAATTAACAAGGGTTGAAAACCTCTGAGTTCTTCATTCACTTCTTTCCATGAGAAAAAAAAATCGAGAAAATCACCTTATTTTGGGGTCGCTAGATGAAAACTTCCCCTTAAATGAATAAAAATTTCAAAAAATTTCTCCCGTATTTTCTCATCATGAAAAAGGTTTTGCTGAGGCGTCAAGAAAAATTTAATATTCAACGACCACTCGGGTATATATACACTGTAAAAAAGCGCTGTCAACATCAACACCGTGTGGATTCTATAGGAGTCCACCCTGAAATCCGGTGTTATAATAACTCCAAGGAGTGTTGCACTGAGAAGAACCACATAGTTGCTGTAACTGAATGCTAGCCACAGCAGCAAAATAATTCATTCATGTATCGGACAGCTAGACTTTTAATCAAATCAACGCATTTTGTTTAGTTCATTGAATTTAGTTGAATTGAGTAAAACTTTCACTTCTCACAAATAAATATTTTGACGTTGTGCTAACCAAATATTCCAAGTAAATCAAAATGTTGAATCTGAAATATTGGAAATCTGAATTATTGTTGGTCATTTAAAATCAAATATATACCGGGAATCACTGAACAACCTCGCTAGAAATGACTCCAGTGATTTTCTAGGTTATTACCAGGCCTTGCTAGGCCTTGAAAGTTCCTCGCAAGGGCACCGTAAGGTCTTGCAAGACCTGGAGAATAAATAGAATGATTTTTGCTGAGGATATTTAGTCAGGAGTCATTCTGAAAAATTCTTTGCATCTCCACTTGCTCCATATTTTAGTACAATTTCACTGCATGAAAAAAGATTTTGTACGAATATTCTTCCGACAAAACGTTCACAAAACCGATGAACCAATGAAACTAAAAACTGTTGCTATGGAGTTATCTATTCTTCCAAAAATAAAAACAAAAATCCCGTATCGCCATTGTACGCGTTTTTCCAGGCGTGTCATTGAAAAATGGACATGGGTGGAAATGCCGGTGAAACAATTGGAAATGATGAAATGGTAGTCAGCGCATGCGTAATCAGATTCTATTTGCTGAGGAACTTGAATTGTTACTTGTCATAAATAAATTACTTATGCTACCCAAGTGTGTATTAACGGCGGGCCCAATCTACGCCCAGGGTAGGTGCCGATGCTGCCCAAAGTGGGGCCAAGCTGGGCAGACTAATGGGGTGAACCTTGAGATGATAACATCGTTCCCAGCTTGGCTGTATTGCTTTGCCCGAGCATTGGTAACACCATGGGCCCAGCATGAACCCAGACTACACAATCAATACTGCCCCTTCCTTTTTTTTTTAAAGGGAAAATTGCTTTGAATTCTACTCCAGCGGGCATGAATTTCAGTCTCACTTTGGCCCAGTCTTGGACCTAGTGTTGAGCCCCATCCTGCCTATATGGGCCCAAGACTGAACCAAAGTGGGACCAAAGTTCATACACGCTGAGGATTCTACGCACATGCTCGGGGTATAAATTCACCCCAATCTTGGCCTAACGTTGGTTCAAATTAGGGCCAAGTTCAAATGTGTCCGCACTAAGATTCATTATTTCCATCTTCTACCAACCATAATTGTATGGAAAAGCACAGCAGGGCCAAGATTGAGCCAACATGGGCCCCATCGTCATTCCCCAACACTGGGTTAAAGAGGATGGACCCAGCTTAAGACCCATTGTCATTATAGGCAATACAAGCTTGGGTACTATTAACTGAACTTTTTTATTTGGAATGACTAGACGTCAAATCATTGTTTTTGCTACCACAAACAAATTTTCATTCATATTAAATAAAGATTTATTCAAATCAACTAGAAGATTATCAACTAAAGTACTTTTGCTCACGTAACTAAGCGATTTCTCTCAGTGTGGAATGACATGGTGCGTCAAAATAACACCATTCGGGGTGGACTTTTTCTTACAGTGTATATACTCGCGTACGTACTTATGAGTGGTTTTGAGCATTAATATGCAAAAGCGTCAAAATCATCGCACTCTTCAAAAGTTTTAAATCTCATGTCAACAGGAATCGGTGGGTATCATAGACATAGAAATATAGGAACCGAGCCCAAACCTCCTTGATGGACGAGGGTAATGAAGGTATTGCGGGGAGGACGACGAGGTAAAGTTGCGCACAGATTTGATTGGCCGTGTATCTGCACCTGCGCAGTAATTTAAACAGTTGATCGTCGCACGAATTTTGAAAGCAAATACTGAACCTCTCAATTGCGGTTATCTTTTACTATTTTTATTTATTCCTGAGGAACAATGAAGTTAAATCCGAGCAAACCATTACTTTCTACTATCAAAATGAAATAAATAATCGTACAAAAATGGTAGTGTTTTCTCCCTGGTTGCAAAAATCGATCCGACTATCAAACTTGGGCATCATAAACCCAAAATAGGAAAATTTCTTTCAATAAGTATAATCATTCACAGTATTCACGGTGTATAAAATACAATGTACAGAAAATGTGGTTTTCCATGTAAATTTATAACGGTTTTTCGTTCGAGATTACCAAGGATTGTGCATTTTACATTTTTGTTTTCCACATTGCCTTGTAAAAATGATTCTAGACATTGATTTGAACTTTACATTTTTTTCTACTTTTTCAAACTATAGCAGTGTTGCACATGCACAGATGCATAGCCAATAAAAGTTGTGCACCCCTCGTAATGGCCTTCTTCCCTTAGCTTTACCCTCGGTCCCTATATTTCTATGTCTATGGTGGGTATAGAGAGAATAAATGCACATTAATAAAAATGAGTGGTATACAACGAATACAGCCAAACATGTGAATTCAAGTTTCAATTCAATTTTTATCATGTCATAATAATTTCCATTGAATTAATATAACCTCCTGTTTTGAGATCTCATTTCCGATAACACAGCACGAGGTTTGAGAAAATTTTCATGATCGCTGATGCGATTTCTTTGATTCGGCATTCACGAATGGTGCGATTAAATTCCTAAACTCATATTTATTAAACTCATGAAGTTGATAATACGATACGTATACCGGCGCATCATCCTAAAGGAAGGGCAAATATTTAACTTGAACCAGCAAAATTTCAAACTCCAGCTCACCTAGCTCTGTTCTTCCATTCCTCTCTTTGAAAATTGCATTGCTCTGCGAGCGAGGAAGTATTTCCAAGAGTTGCATCCATCACTTTATTATTGGATGTTAGCCGTCTTGAAGCGTACAACAAATTTACTTTACTTCGTAAAGAAAGAGAGAAAATTCAGTACATAAGATACGTGCTCTTTCAATGATCGTGATAGCTTTTCTTCGTAGGTGAAGCGAAATGTAATCCTAGTTCCCAACACAACCCCTTTCATAAATTGATTTCACATTTTCGTCGAATGTCTAATGAAAATATTGCACTTTGATTTTCCGCGCGTTTCATCACCTTCCGATGGTTGATATTTTCAGCAGAGGAAAAATCTTTGACATGAGGTTTTCGTCGTCGAGAATATCGAGGTGAAGGAAGAAGATGAAGAAGGAGGAGAATTATTGTTCTCACCAGGTACAAAAGGAAACGGTGAGAAAAGGAGGTAGGATGGATAAGAGGAGACACTGTGAACACTCGACAACTTGTGGATCGTTTCATTATCTTGAAGTGGTACCTACCTACTCTCTCGCGAGTACGAGCACGCGCTTGCATCCAACTTTCTAAAGTTTGCTGCTGCCATGCTACGCCGCGCTTTGCCACAGTGGTACTCGCACCATTCGGCAGAGTAGAATAATCATATTACCCCTCTCATCCTCCTTTTCTTCTCTCTTTCTGACGTAACCCGTTCCGACACCATCTCGCCCCGACAACAGCACCAGCAATAGAGGTAGCAGTACCCTTTGGCAGCCAGTCTTCCCAGCCTCTCACTTAAATGCACGGAGTTGTTGGTGGATCTTGAGAGAAGCTGCTACCGCTCCCGTTGCTGCTACTTCTCCTGTCTGTGCAATCGTAAATCTCCTCACTCCTGTATGAAACTCCTGTTCGTCACCTCAGTGTACGGATAAATACATCCATCGGTATCTCCACGATGTTCTCATTGTTTCGGAATGAATTGGAAGATCACGGGGAATGAGAAATTATTGGTTTATACTCCTTGCGTTGATGGTATTGGAGGTACTATATTGAGGATCTGTATTATGTTATGCTCTCTCTCACTATTCAAAATTTTCAGAATAGGTATGTACACCTATGTATGAATAGGTTTATGTTAAATAAAGCCGGCTGTTTTTTGGTTGAATTTCTGGCGAGCCAATTGTTGGTATATCGGGTCGGTATTAGAAATATGAATCGGGCTGTTTTCTATAGGAGACCACTCCATTGAATGATGGTCGGAAAATGATTATATATTGAAAAACGAACTAGAGTAGAAGTTTTGTAGGACAAACGTCAGTGCTTTGTGTGGCAAATGGCTTATCTCGTTAGATCCCACTCGATGATGACCTCACTAAATTTTCATTTGGGAATTATTGCAGGTTTATGAAGTTTCATGGTAATGATTTTGATTTCATTCAACAGAAGTCTTTTCTCAAGGAATGGTGCTTGGAGATTGATAAGACACTTAAAAATCCCAAATGTGACGGAAACTTCATTGAGAAGAAAAAACGCATTCTTGGTTCTGCAAGTTCTGTTACCCTACGAACTAGAAAACCTTCATTTCAGATGTAGCTGAAAACTTTTTGTGTACGTTATTTGCATTTATCTGAAGAGGTTTTTGTGGTATGTTCATAATTAACCATGAGAATTAAGCTTCACAGGAAAGCTCGCGCGATGTTCTCAAAGAGATATTACTCCAGCAACGCCATTTATGGGACTATCTATGCCCTCATGAGAATGTAGCTAAGGACTAGCGAGAATCTTGTAAGAGGCTAGCGTGGCAATCTGTCGTGTGAGGTTTTTCTTGAACACTTCAATATTTTCTATATATGGCTTTATACAGGAAATTTCAACTCTCTATGAAAATTTAAATTCATATAATCTGATGAACCATCGTTACTTCTCATCTTGAATTAACTCCTTGCAACTGGAGATATCGTTTGAAAGATGTAATGCAATATTTTTGGTCTCTAATAGCTGAATATCGGGTTGTTCGAGCACAAATTCGTTCCAATAAACGATTCAGACTTCAGCAACATGAAACATCTTAGTATCTATTCGAAACGTTTTAGAATACATCCTCGAAACATGATGCAGGAAATACATACGAATAAAACATTTGGAATATTCTCACGTTCTCACTACATCTATGTAACATTCTTAGAACATTCGGAGACATTTTTTGTACATTTCGCTCACGATCAAGTCCGTTTTCTTTCAGAACGTTATACTCTTTTTCTCTCATCTCAAAACTGCATACTGAATCTTTTTCCTTTCCAGAAATTTTCTATTCTTTTCCAATCGACAAGTAACAAGAGGACAAATGAGGGGGTCATGACCCCTCCACTCAAGTAGAAATGCTGTAGTAATTGACAAGTTTTGTAACGCTTAACTAGCCAGAAACTAGACACTTGCAAGTACCCCACCAGATCCTTACGAAGCACTTGCAAGCGTCTAGTTTTTGGCTAGTTAAGCGTTACGAGCCTCGTCAATCACTAGAACATTTCTACTAGGATAGTTGTCCTTTGTTACACGTCGATTGAAGAGGGATAGAGAATTTCTGGTCCGCCACTGCTTCGAAACTCGAAACACCGAGTGGATAGCGCTGAGAGTGATAGCGGTACATTAATCACATGATACGTTCGTACTTGATTGGGTTTCGAGGGAATATTTCATTTAATATCGAATGATTATTTCCAATTCAATCTCATAATGGTAATGCTAATTAATATAATGCCGTTAGTAAATAAACATGTTTCTCTTATAAATATTACATTTCATTATACAATATTATATTACACATGATTCATGTGATCTCATTGTATTAAAATTTCTCGTTCTTGAGTCACATGAGCTGAGAAAAGACAACAACTTTTTGACGCAGCCTGCTTTGAGCAACAAAGTCAGTCGCGCACTATTTCCGTGCGAAAAACGTGCCTGAATCCCGTGGATATCGCGTATACCCGAAAAACCCACGTGTCTTAGTTCACCCGGCCGCACGTAGTAGACAGTTTATTTTAATATTAAAAATACCTTCTTTATTTGACATTTCACGAACTCGCGAGTGCATTCTTATGGTTTGAAAAATAAACTCAAGTAATTTTAAACTGAAAATCTTGTGAATAATTTCAATCCCAAAGTCTTGAATCCAAAACAATCCTCTTGTTGGCTATAGTCTGATCGATATTTTCTACTCAATCTCGTATCTTTTCTTGAATAATTCGGCGTTCTAATCATTTCTCTTGATCCTTCAGAAACACTCGGCGTTATCTGAGATTCAAAGAAAAGTTTCAGTTCAATATGAGCTGAAAATTCTGTAAAATCAAATAAACTTCATCGCCTGTTGTTCAAATATTTATTGATTTCATATGCAGTTTTAAAAATGTCATTTTAGGCGGCTAGATTTGGAGTCACGTTGATTCGCTGAAATTCACATCATCTGAAAATGTTTTTCAATATATAGCTCATGGAACTGTAGCCATGTCAACGATGGATCATCGTTGCGTTACCAAAGTCAGTACTCTTTCGATCAACATGTTCCTGTAATCACTGACAACAATGTTCAAATATAGAAGTGTATTCATTGTGGAACGCATCAATGCGAATTTCAAAGAGAATTAGGGTGATAAACCATCGCCATTTCATTGGAATATCATATCAGCATTTTTTTTGATGCATGGAGAAGAAATTCGGTGTTCATTGATTGATGTTTTTTATCCTTCAATTGTGACAGGTTGAATGTTTTCAGTAGGAGAAAATCATAGATATGTTTTGTATACCTTTAATCTGCGATACTTGCATTGCACTATACAATTGTTCGCCTGAATTGATGTCCCCGATTACTATGGCGAATGAAAGAGCGAAACGAATCACAATCAGAGATAGAAACTGTAGTGGAAATTTTGAAGCAAAAACTATCCAGATTTTATAACCCTTGTTCAAGCGTCACAGCAATTCATAGAAGTTCGGTTTTAACATGAAAAATGATAGATTTTGCAATAGGATATTCATAAAAAATTGATGGAATGACATGAATAAATATTTATGCCACACGGAAAGACCGGGTCTATTAATATTAAGAAAAACGACTGTCAATTTGAGGAAAGCGAGAATCGCTGAAGAATATTCGTAGTGAGTCAGGGCATATTATAAGGGTCAGTTCTCACCAAAAAGTTGGTTCTGAAACAAAACGATCAGTTCTAAAACGTAAAAACGGTTAGTTCTTAAGAAATTAACCAAATTTCAGTGAAATTTTTTCTCCTTTCTGCTTCTTTTTTTGAATCGAATATCCAATATTGCCCTGTTACTGAATGAGCCTTTCGCCTCATATCAAGGGGTATATTGAGTTCAGTAGTGATATCAATTCTGAAAAAATAAGACTTCATGCTAAAAAGGAAGTATGAAATAATTCAGAACATAGGGTGAAGTGGGGTAAAATGACGCACTTTCTCAGTCATCTACAGCATAAATTGATACATCAAACCTGGTTCACTCAAGAGAAATATGAAAATCCAATTACAATCCTTAGATCTTCCTTGAGTAAATGAGTTTTTATATATTATTTCATGCTGTAGAGGAGCGGGAAAGTGCGTCATCTTACCCTGATTCACTCTACCTGTCACATAATTTTTTTTTCTTTTTTTTTTTGTTTAGAGATCGAGTTTCCATCGTTTCGGTTAGTTCTCAAATTTCCTTAGAATATGCTCTGTAGTGAGTCTACCAAAAATTCGTAGTCAAAATATTAACAGTTGATAATTTGATTGGCATTTTTCACAGTGAAACTATCAATTGTTAATACATCGACTACGAATTTTTAGTAGACTCACTACGAATATTTTTCAACGATCCTCATTTTCCCTGAATTGACAGTCATCTTTCTAAATAATAATAGACCCGGTCTTTCCGTGCATTATGACAGATCATGAACAGCACTCGACCCATAATTGAGCATGAAAATTCATAACGAACAATCTATAGATCAACATGATTTTCCATGAACATTGTTGAATCTAAGAGAATCTGAATTTCTATGGGAAACAGTAAAAGTCCTGCTTAAGGTAGTTCTCCGGGAGATTTCAGGATCAAATTAGAAAAATTATTGTCAAGCAGAGCACCAAGGTCGAAGGAATTCGATAATCATATTCGTTGTGACTTATATTCTTATTTATGACAAAAAAAGAACCAACTCGAAGCATGAATAAACAACCTTGTAACAACAACGCGAAATTTGACATGGTTTTTTTCTCAAAAAATTTTGATTTTTGATCCGTTTATGACTTATGAGGGCTCATTTTGTTCCTTGTGAGATTTAAAAAATCTTTACCAGGGGATTTTTTTATATGAGTCATCATGACACTGTTACACTCTTTTGTTGATCAATAGTAAAATACATTCCCATAAACAAAAGCGTGTAACAGTGTCATGATGACTCATATAAAAAAATCCCCATGGTAAAGGTTTTTTAAATCTCACAAGGAACAAAATGAGCCCTCATAAGTCATAAACGGATCAAAAATCAAAATTTTTTAAGAAAAAACCATGTGAAATTTCGCGTTGTTGTTACAAGGTTGTTTATTTATGCTTCGAGTTGGTTCTTTTTTTGTCATAAATAAGAATGTAAGTCCCAACGAATATGATTATCGAATTCTCTCGACCTTGGTGCTCTGCTTGAAAATAATTTTTCTAATTTGATCCTGAATTCTCCCGGAGAACTAACCTAAAAGACCCGATTCAAAACCACCAACTGGTCAATCAGTATGAATCAGATTTTTGTCTAGAAATTTTCCTGTTTGATCTTATTCAAATCTAATCGGTTTGAATAGGGAATTTGTACTCAATGAGATACAACCCGGAAATTCGGATCATGTACATGCGAATTTACTGATTATATCCCATTGAGCACACGTTTCCTATTCAAACCATTTATATTTGAATGAGAAAATTCCCGGACAAAAGTCTGATTCACACTGATTGACGAGTTGATAAACCTGATGAACAAACGCCGCCCATAGTGAGTTGAAATCCGTTTAGTGTCAAATAACTTACAGCCATTTGAAATTTCCTGTGTTTTTCACATGCCCGTTCTAGGGTTAAATTCAGCAATCCACTTCTCTACCATTTGTCTCGATGGAGCAGAGTGCGGATAATGTTGATCAAGCTATTGTTTGGTTTCTCCTGTATTTTTTTTTCGAAGAAATACTCGAAATTCATTTCTTTCCATTTTTTTAAATACAATTTTTCAATAAAAAATCATATGGAAAAAATTCTAGGAACGCCATCGATGTGCCATCCCACGAACTTTTTAATTGGACTGTCACTCACCCTAACTTTCATGTCTTGTATGGCTCTCCATAACGATTCGTATTATTTTGCTTTGAACAGATTTTTAATCCCTACATATTTTATGGTTTTCCGTAGAAATTCATATTCTTCTAGGTTTAACAAATTTCATGAGAAATTATATTGATCCATGATTCTTCGTTATGAACTTTCATATTACATCGTGGTTGTAACACCTTTTATGATATATCATAAGGATTCATAATTATAATGTGATTCTTAATGTTCCATAGAAATTCCTTATGAATCATGAATATTCATTTATGACATTTCATGAATGTTTCATGGATTTCCTGTCGCAAAATCGATAATTCTTTATAATAAAATCGAATTTCTATCAATGGCTATGACGCTTTAACCAGGGATAAGATACACCGACACGAATCATCATGAAGCTGAAACTAATAGCCATAAAACTAGCAGGCGATTGATGTGACTTTTGATTAAACGGTATTGAAGAAATAGATTCAGCAGCGTCCTACTACACTTTTCAGATGCTTGAATCCTTGATAAAAATGTGGCGCAGGATGTTATAATAATCGATTGCTAGCAATACGGCTGCCAGTTTCAGCTTCATCTGATCATCCGGTTAAAACGAAAAATCGGGTGACGATTGGAGTGTAGATCTCATGTGAAATTTAAATTTATATTAGGATATTACACAGTCCTCTTGGATTACATTGTTATTATGGTTACTATAGCAATGCTTGTTCCGTTTACTTCAGTAGCAACATACATATCATGTTGGTTCCAGTATAAATTCTGTTCCAATTGGATTCACGTGAGCGGTTGTGCCAAATTCACAACAACCACCTTGGAATCCACATGGGATTCAGTTCCTTGCGATATATCATGGTCAAGAGAACGAAAATCACAATGTTCTATGGAAAAAGCATCCATATTAGACCTGGTCAAAAAAAGCGTGCAATTAAGTATTTCACGGGAATGATGGAAAAATGATTGAAAAGTTGATGAGAAGTGGATTAGGCGTGCATGAAAAATTATAAAAGAGTGAATTGGCAGCCTGATGTCGTGCGCTTGGAAAGCCCCGAAAGCGTGCATTGAACGTATTTGGAGAATCAAATCGCGCCTTTTTAGATAATTTGATACGATGTATTTTCACATATTTAATGTTTCTGTAATTTCATTATTACATCAAGGTTTATAATTATCAACCCAATTTATCGAATGAGCAATAAGTAAAGTTTCACGTATATTTTCATTGTAGAGTTACTATTTATTTGTTGATAACTAAATTTTAACCTCGAAATCATCGTAAGAAATCTTATTCATTTCAGGCACTGGAATCGTCACATTTCACAACTTTCAACAGCATTTCATTGATGAGTATTGATGAGTTCTTCGTGCTGTGGAAGAGAAACTTGTATTCCCAACACTGTATTCTCAGTAAAGGATATCGTTCTGGCTGGGAATCCATTGTATCGTTTGATGGTTTCATAGTTTATATATTCCAAATTCAGTACACTATAAAATGTGATTACGAATTTTCCCCGGAAAATAACAACATCAAAGTTTTCTCCTGGACGGGAAACTCTTTCCTACGATTTAGTGGATTTTCCCCTTGCCTTTTTAAAGATTCAACACCCAAAAGGCACAGTAATTCTTTTCAGTGGGGGAAAATCTCGTATTTTTTTTGTGAAAAAACGATTCCTTCACGATCGGGGGTGGAGTCCATCACTAAAGTTACGAAAATCACCCCATAACTTTTACAATGTTATTCATGATGCTAAAATTGTGATTAATAATTCAGGTGTCTCTGAATGAATGGTTTACATCCTAAATGAAATTATACTTTAATTGACACGCTTTTTCTGTTCTATTTGAATTTATTTGTAAAAATCGCATATCTAAAAACCCACGAGTGTTTTTTTTTAAATATCCACGGAAAAAAAAGAGCGATCTAAATGTTCGTTGACTCTGGATTTCAATAATAATTCGTTGACTGTTTTCATTATTGTGGCGATAAAAATGAAAAGTGGTTTCCATTGTTGATTATTTAAATCTAGTGCACGAATTTTTCTTGAGATTGTGCTTCGTACTAAAGTCACATAATTACTAATTTTTTCCGTGTCCAAAAACATGGAAAATATTTTATGAATTTTTGCAGTGAAAAAATTTTATTGTAATGAATATTGAAATTTGCGTGTATTATTTGTGATACAGAGTTTGCATTTACAACAAAATATTATTTCCTGCTCATATTTCTCAGTTGAATACGAATATGAAGACGTTCATAGAACGTCCTGACTAATTCATACAAAGTAGTTTCATTCACACATTCTACGCGCAATCACAGAATAATCGTAGCATATTTAAGAAGGTCTAGTGTTCCTTGGATCGTTCATAGCACCTCAACTCCCTGCGAGAGAAGTAATCACTATAATTCTAATAAATATTACAAAATATGCCGCTGTAAAAGTTTCATCATAATTTCATGGTTGAACTCTATGTTTGTAAGTACTTAACGGTACTTTGTAGAGGAATTATTAATGATTGATAAATTAATTAAAGCCCCCTCCAAGATGGTAACTCACCCTCTACCATATGGACTGTTGATTACATATTGATAGCTCATCTAATTTCAAGAACAAAGCGGATGTTCTGTCCTCGTTTCCGATGCTGATCATAGCAAAAGACGAGAGTTCATCTTTTCGATCAAGACCAAGCGCAAAGTACAATACGTACAAACTTATTCCTGTATTCTAACAAACCTAGAAGCTCGATTCATTGATAATAGGAAGTCGTTGATTCAACACGATCATTGTTGTTTACATCAAGTGTGAATACTTGTTCGAATTACCGTAACACCCTCTCAATGGATCCCTTTATCATCAACAATCCCTACTATCCAGCTTTCTCTCTTCTGTTCTCTTCTCTTCGGTTGAAAAGCCAGACCGCATCCTTCTCATTCTCATCCTTTCTCATACTACGTATAGTATAGTTTGATGTTTGCACTGATCTGGCTATCTCTGCACGAGAATATTCTCGGTATACCTAATATTAATGCAGCTGGTTCTAACCTAGCGTATTGTACGTCCCACGAGATTCCCAGACTAAGTAAACCATGAGAGTCGGGAGGGTGTATGTGTACCGCTATGTATACGTGGACACACGTATCCACGTGTGTCCGTGTGCGCGCAAATGGATACGACGCGCATGTGCGGGAAAGTCGATCGCCGAGTTTTAAGGTCGGATTGCGTCTCACGAGGGTAGTTTTCCCTCTCTCTGAATAAGATAACGATTCGATAAATTTTCATTTTCCACTTCGATTGAAAATAAGGTAGACGTATTCGGTTGTATGCAAAAAAAAAAATATAAAGAATATTTATATCATGTTATATTGTTTTGTTATATCTATGCGAAAGCGTTCACAAGGAACTGTAATTTTTCTCCCACACAATTTCATATATTTTAATAACCATGCTGTCGATATAATTGCTTTCGTCGTCAGATATTCAGAGGAAGAGAGAAAGAGAGAAATGGAGGAAGGAAAAAAAGGAACGAAAGAAAGAGAGTTCTGGTAAGGTAAACTTCCTACGTTTGAACTCATTTCTATGATATAAGTTCTTTTCTCGATGGAATAAATCTGACAAAAAAAGATATTCTGGTTTGGAAGTTGTTCTGGCGTGAAATTGATTCATCCGCTATATAATTCTGAAGGCTCGATTTTCAATATGAGGTAATTGATACTTCAATCCGAGGAGAAATTTGTCTGGGAATTCTTTGAAATGATACTAAACCATTTGAGAAAAATTTCTATGTTTTATCATTCAATTCGACATTTTTTTGTAATTGTTTTCTATTTATTTGATAATGAGGATCTTTATAAACTGTTTTTGAAAAATAAAATGGAGGTACCAATATATTAATGAGAATTGACATCGGAACGGCTCGAGCACACCAATAGTTAAGTTTCGTAATCCTAGGATTTTCATGAGGTTTTATGAGACAGGGAAGCTGAAAATCAGCGACTAATCTGGTATTATAGTATCTTATGGTGAATATATTGAAGGATATCGGATTCGAACTTCCGAGAGCAACAGAATGGGTTCAGTTTTTGTATTTTCATCGCCAAGTTTTATCGATCTTTTAGTTGATGCTTTATTTATTTACATGTTGTAGCTATTATTTTACCGGATAATGATATTTTTCGCTATGAATCGTAAATTGTATATCATCTGAAATGGAAACATTACGATAGAAGAGTCTTATTACATAATGTAAAAAGGAATATTAAATATCCTTCGCAAAGGATCATAATCCCTTAATTATTTATAAATGTTTGTTCGGAGATTTACGAATTTGTTAGAGGAGAAATAATCATCGAGTGTAGTTGTATCGGGGAAAAAAGCTATCCATCATTCACCGCGAGAAAAATGTACCAAATTTTTTTGGAAAGCAATAATAAATCTAATCACAATTGGTGAGAATTTATAAAATATTTCGTAAATGGTTCGCATTTTTCGGTGGAGTGAACTAGGAATCGTTGAGGAAAATTGATCCTTTTTTATACAAAACGTATTGAATTTTTATTGAAATCTATAAAAATTATATATTTTTTGTATAAAAAAGGATCGTCTTTTTCAAAAAGCCTCATCACTAAAGTGAACAACAAATCACAACACTAAAGTGAACAAAAATTTCAATCACTTACGAATGAAAGTTCAGTTACTAAACTATACTAGGGTTTCGCACGAAACTCACGTCAAAGAAAGATAAAATAGTTACCAATAATTATTTCAACCTCTCATAATATCAAGATGATCAAGATAATTGGAGAGTATAAATGGAATCAACGGAATGAGGTGGAACCTTAATCATTCAAACAAAGTTAGCAGAGATATATGTCGAAATATGCAACGAGACCTGCACCGAGACCGATACCAGAAATTTGATTCCATCCAAAATTTTCAGGTCTTAAATTTTTAGAACAGTAAATATAGATCATTTTTCAATTTAAGACGAGTCTCGTGCGAAGTAAACTATACCATTGTGGGTAATATAATATAGCAAAAATTAAAAATTCAATCACATGTAATTGAATTCTTCATTCAAACACCAAGATTTTGAAATTTCATTCATAAGTATACTTGAAAAATGAATGAAATTTCAAGAAATTTTTAACAATGTAGCCAGACTGTTTAGTAAAAATATCAGAATCTCAGTAATTTTTGCAGAAGGTTTTTGTTCGAGTCAATTGTTGCCTGGATTATTGAACAATTATTGCTAGGAGTGTGCAATATAAAGTTGTCTTGTTAACAATAAATAGGCAATTGAACCATATTATTCCGGTTTTTTCTCAGCGTACGTTATAAAAAATCCCCGTCAAGATCTCTGCTAAATGACTCCAATATTTTTGCAAGTTTGCCATTAGACTTTTAGTCAGATCCCTCCGAGATCGTTGTCATACTTATTCTTTTTACGCAGGGTTAGAGAAGTTCCACATCAATTCGGAGGAAGATACTACAAATAGCAAGAGGAATCAATTTGTTCATCTCATAAGGGCTGCCTTAGGGGAGAGTCCTGGTGAAGGTACCATTGAACTTTTTCTGGAAGTTTCTCGCAGTCTTGAAGAAATTTTTCATCGGTTTTCACAAATGTGACCCAGATAGAATATCAGCAACAGATTCCTGCAGTCTGTAAAGCCTGTTGTTCTTGGACGTTCTAAAGGTTGATTTGAACTCCTTCTCTCTCAAAGTCAATTCTTCAAAAAATTAGATCTCATATAAGTCCATATAAATTTTAAAGGTCTGCTACATCCATACAGTATCATAGGTGAGCGACAAGAGAGTCGGATCTTACATTCCGAAGATCTAAGTTCGATTCCGAATGAAATATGTATATATTTTTTTTCCATTCAGGAAATGTAATTCCTTGATTTTAGGTCAAAATCTTGAAATTTTTCAATAATTTTGCGAGATGATCGGCGAGACTATTGGCGAGATCTCAGTCACATCTCGGATTGTTTCATAACCGAGACTATTTGCAAGATCATTTCCAAGACTATCCGAGATTCTTTCCGAGACTATTCACAAGACTGTTTGCGGGAATATGCGAGATCGTTTGCGAGATACTGAATTTCCGCGCGGGGAGCTCATTTACACCGGAAATGATATCCCTGGTGTTGCGATATTACGTTATAATCTGTGATACTATATCGACATTGAATTATTGTAGTAGTATTACATAATATGTAGGTCACGAAAACCAGATAATCAACGAAGCATTAATTTTAATGTGGGCGTTAATATATTAAGTGTAATTAGTTAAATGCGTATAATATTTAATCATGCATATGACTTCGGTACAAACATTGCATCAATATGGCTTGTAACTATTAAGCAGATATGTCTAGGTTGATACATGTCCGTTCTTGGAACAGTATAGTTCTGTGCATCAGTGTAATGAACCGACGATGAGGAATATTCCGTTTTGAAATCATAGACCGGACAATTTTCTTATAAAAGATTATATATCAGTTGAATAAAAACTACTGGAATTAATCAGATATGAGGTCAGATATAGCGAACTCTACACGAAGACATAGTTCCTCTGAAACAGTGAATCAGTTGGTTAATACTACATACATACATATAACCATCCATCGCCAGTCGCCAAACCACATTGATTGAATAATAATCAAGTAACGATACTATACAATTTCAGTATTATTGATCAGACTTTGGATTGTCATCTAAAATAAATATCCGAAAGCATATTAATCATAATTGAAGAATTATTTCAGAATAAATAAAGAACATCTCACGATTTATGCAAACAGTGATCACCTTAGTTCTTCGGAACAAAGTTTATCCCACATTCACTCGTTGGAATTCCGATTTATAAGGAATTCGCCAATCGTCATACGAGACGTGATACATTGCCGAAGAGAATAATAGAGAGTTCACTTCATTTTCCCTCTGTTTCATTTTAACACGTGAACGAGACGAAGTTCTGAACAGTATTAACGCAAACCTTCTCTCTCTTGGTTCCCTTCGTAAGCCTCGACTGTCACCGACATCGTTTCGCGCCAGTAGGTTTGTTAGTGAGAAACTCGTTTAGTTACTATAACTTTAGTTTCTCCATCCACCATTATAGAAGTCCCAGGATAACTCGAGCAAGTACCTCTAAACTCACTCGTGGTATCTATTTGCCGGTTTCGGCGGAGATCACGAATGACTGCACACTCCCTTGCTATTTCAAGCAGTCATAATACAGTCATAATAGCGCATTCCGAAGTGGGTAATGACAATCTTGTGATTCAAATGAAAACAATACGCGAATATTTCTTAGATTATTTGCAAATATTCGTGGCATAATTCAATAGAATTTTGTCCCTTCGTGTATCGGTACGACAACTAACTTCAATGTAAATCGCGTCAGTCACATGACAACAAAACGTAACAAGTCGCTTTATAATTCCTCCCTTTTTTCTGAATTTTCATTATTTTTGAAATTGAACGATCTATAGGAAACTTCACATAAGGGTTCAGAAGTAATTAACACATCCATGCGTTAGAAGTTTTCTGTATTTTACCCGAAATTTACTAGAAAATAATACTAAATATTCTATAAAGTTTGGACTTTTCACTTAAATTCCCGAATGAGCGGAATTTTCCGATTGGTGCGTATAGAAGAATTCCGATTATTTTTTACAGTATTGTTACATTTCATCATGTGACCGACAAAATCTTTCCGAGAGGTGAGTTTTGATAGCATGTAACGAATGAATTATTCAATACCCCAGCAATAGATAGAAATTCTTTTAATTTTGACTAAGCAAATTTTTTCGCAGATAATAACACATCAATATTCAGAATTCGATATTAATCACCTTACGAAAGAAAAATTTCAATGAATATTGTATCAGCTTATCCAGTTTTGATGGATTTTACTCGAGTAGGATCAACGAAAATGTACGGGTACCTGTTGGTATTGCTCATGTTGATAGCAAATATCAATTCTCAAAGTTGTTTTCACTTGTGTTTGAGAATTTTTCATGAGGGCGAGAGATCGCGAATCAAAAAGAATATATGATTTCCCTTCAATGTTCCCAGTGAAGAGTTGATTACGAGTCAACTACGGTTTGATATAATATTCTCATTACTAAATTGTATTATCGAATTTTTGATTTCACTTAAGGGGAATTGAGAAAACAATTAAACGTATGTTGCATTTGATATTGATGCCTGTAATTTTTGTGTAGGGTATAATTGCGAAATGGAATTGTTTCAATGTAATTGATCCGGTACGTGATATTCGCTGTTATAGTATACCAACAAGGTACCAGTTATGTACATTGCCTATGTCAATATCCTACGATGAAATCGTGTTATTACAAACATCATTACAATGATGGAATTCAAATTGTGGAATTAACTCATTAATTTTGATCGAATAATAATAATTTGTTTGAATTTCGTAAAAATCCTTTGGTAATTTAAATCCATTTGGTCTGAAAGGTTTTATTTTTTTTTCTTTATGGGAATTATTTGCGGGAAATAATACTTACTTCTGCTGTTCGTGAATGAAATACAAATAAATATTGGTATCGCGTGAAACGCTCCTATAACCCGAGGTGCGAATCATTGTGCGTGGATACCCCAATTGAAACTTTATATAGTAATTCAAGAGGCTCTTAAAGCTGTTTTAAAGGAAAAACGTGGAGTAAAATCAGTTCAATCGGTTTTTTTTTTAAAGTTTTTCTTCCCATTCCTGGGGAATTATACTTTAAATGGGGATTTTTAACAGTGTTATTGTTTTACAGCGAATGATGATTTTTGAGGATTTTGATTTGAACATTATTTGAAATTTTACTTTCCATCAAAAGTGTGTTTAAATCCATATATTTGTCAACTCGTGATTTAACTTCTTTGATTGTTTTTTTTTGTCCTAATTTACTAATGTCCTCAAAGAGATTTCTAATTTTAATCCAATCATTTATTGATTACCTAAAAATTCAGTTTCAACCCAAATCGAAAACTCTGCCAATTGATAGGCACAAAGCTTCCTTGTTTCTGTTCAAGTAGCATCCGAACGTATTTTATACACACATTTCGATTATTGGGCAAAGTTTTTGGGTAAAAATACGCTCGAATGCTACTTTGACAGAAACAAAGAAGCTTTGTGCCTATCAATTGGCAGAGTTTTTTCACACGAGTTCATCAAAAGCTCGAAATGATGCAAAAACGAATATCGCGAGAATTCAAAATGTCAGACATTTGAGAGTACTATAAATAAATTTATTATATTCATTCGTATCTCTTTCTGAACGTTCTATGAATTATATGCAGAACTCTGGAAGAATTCTCCACGCATTCTATGTGTTCATAAAGAAGTCTAAAAGAATTAGAGAGAAATAGTTCATTCGGAATACTTGTTCAGAACTCTTTTCGACCTTTTTTCGATCATACGTGCTGTGTGGCAAGACCACTATCAACCCAACACGTAATCGCGGTAAAAATTTGATAATGATCGGATCATAAGAGCGGAAGATATCCCAATAAAAACTTTTGAAAACATCTTCAAACAATGCAGATTGCTAAAGACTCTTTCTCCACATTTCTCAACCGATTGTGATGAAACTTATATGGGACCACTATGGGATCATAACTGAACCGTGCTATGAATTTCATTGCAATCGGATAACAGGAAGCGAGAACATGCCCTTAACCCAAAATCACAATTTTTGATAACATGTTTCTTTTCCGTCTTCCGTTTTCTTGTAAAGATCAGGTTGAAACTTATATGAGACCACTATCGGTACTGCATAAAACCGTGGTGAAAATTCCACAACGATCGGATAATAGGAACGAAAGATATCCACATGATAACGGCATTGACACTGTAAAAAGAAAGTCTTAATCTGTTTCCATCTTAATTTCAGACAATGCTTTTTCCATTGTGTCGGCGATTATTTTTTCGGCTTAATTTGTTTGCATCATAGATTCAGCCATGAAATGAGCTGAATTTAAGACTTCCTTTTTACAGTGTATGAGATTTTCAAATTTTGTTTCGAAGCTCAATGCTTGCCCTTTTCTTCCCTCAATTCCTATTTTCCTGAAATTCATACTGTACAATTAACACCTCGTGAATTGAGTACGCTCAAAGTTCCATGGCATTCGGATAACATGGACATAGGGAAGGCATGCTTCAAAATATTGTCAAAAGTGCGGGTCGCGAAAGACAAAATTTCCACAATTTTCAACCGACTGGGGTGGAACTGATGTGGGGCCACTATCGGATCGTAACCAGAACGTGGTATAAGTTTCATTGCAATCGGATGACAGGGAGCGGAGATATTCGTGATCGCAAAATCACTATTTTTCATAACATTTTTCCTCACCCTCGCTATTCTTCTGTGAGGATCGAGTTGAAACTCATACGGGACCACTATCGACACCGAATGTAACTGTGGTAAAAATTTTGTGGAGATCGGATAACAGGAACGGAAAATATCCGTGATCGCAATTTGGTGCACACACACACACACGCACACAGACCCACGAGATCAAAAATTCTCCCCCAGTTTGGAGGAACATTTTGGCCTTAAAGATTTTTAGTTTGGAGACAAAAAGATTTTCGGTCCCCTGGAACGATTACAAAGCTTCCCTCTAAGGAGGAAGCAAAATTCTACACGAAATCTTATCAACGAATGGGAAATTCAATGGAATCCAATAAGATTGCATCGAGTTGTGGTAGAATACCATTCAATTCCTTTTTCGCGAATGGAATTTTATAAATCATTGTAAGTCACGAAAGTAAACCATTATTCTTCTAATATCAAAATTCGAGATTCGAATGATCTGATTGAATTCGATACAAGAAGAAACTTTCGAAACGTTACAATACACTCCAGAGCGCATACAAACTTCACTTCGATTTCTGTACTTTTTGACCACACGATGATAGAATTGAATAAGAACTTATTGACATCCGATGATTGAAGGAAATGTAAACATCACGATAAGCAAAGAGCGAAAAGTTTCTTCTTCTTTTCAAATACGACAACAACAAGAGCAGCACAACAGCAACAACAACTTTTCTTTCATTATTTAACATCAGGCGAATTGTATACCTCCAGCCGAACGCATTGAAAAGATAGAATTTCAAATTCAATGCACGTCGCATTCACGTTAATTACAACGGTAAGCTGCTTCAAGCTCGACCAAAGAATAGAGAAAAGGGAAAGAAAAGAAAACAGGTGAGAAAAGGACAATGAAGAAGATAAAGTGGGCAATAAGAGGGAAGGAAATCCAGGGTGAAGATTCTCTCGCATAAAGAGTTACAAAACATGTATAATATAATACGTTCGTTGCATGCAATTGAAACAAAAAGGATATTCATAATATTCATAACGGAACTGCTCGTTTTCAATGGTACTCTGGTTGAAGGAAGCTGCTAGCGATTCTTGATTAACTTTGTGAAATAAAAATTTCATCTCAATGACTTGTCGACAAATGATTTCATTTGAAAGGATTTTATATCTGATATTGAACCACCCCAACCAGAAATTTACAACAGGCGCGGTACTGCACCAGTACTAGCCAAGACTGGCAGGGTACTGGCATTTGTCTGGAATGATAACGCTTCTCAGTATTCGCAATCAGTGCAGGGCCAGTACTGGGTTAGTACCTGGCAGGTATGAAGTTCTCAGTACTGGTTTATCAGTACAGGCATATTACTGTATTTTCATGTATCCAGTACTGATCCCGTACGTGTTGACCAAGTGTTGGAGACCCAATATTTAAAACTTTGAAACTGGCATTGTACTGCACCTGCTGTCAACATTGGCATATTACGGATTTTTCTGATTGGGACGTGATAATCACTTCAAATATAATTCCTGAATTCAATATAAAAATACAACCCCGAATTCGATAAATCGATAGGAAGGTGAGGTTCATAATTCACGTCGGATTGGCGATACATTGATTGTATCCTACTACCAAACATTGCCATCAATACATTTTCTCAGGACAACAATGAGAAAACGTGCGGAGTGCGTTGTTTCTCCGATACATCGATGTTATTGTTATTAATAGTATTTTACCTCCAACGACAACCCGTGATACGAAGATTGTAGTACATAACGCAATTTCGACAAATTCTCGTAGAATGGGATAATCGTGTATATTGTACGCGATGGACATAAGCGATAGTAACGCTAGTAATGCCGTGTTGCACGATGCATTAACTGCAGCTGCTGTAGAGCTTCTGTACAAGACAAGGATCGAGTTTAGACGGGGGTTACATTATTCACATCTGGATCGCATAAATACATCGATACCAGGAGAGTTGAATGATGATCGAATCGATTATTTTCTGTCTAAATAAACATCATTCGCAGTATTGGGTAACTGAGAGATTGGCGTGGTGCGAAAATATTCATCGATTGGGATAACCGATCGGAAATTTTATTTGATCATCTTTGAAGAGTCTGAATGAAAAATTTATAAACATCACACAGCATCAGATTCTTCCGATAATCCACGCGGAAATTCTATATCTCGCACACGATCTCGAATAGTCTTGGAAATGATCTTGTAAATGGTCTCGGTTATGAAACAATCCGAGATATGAATGAGATCTCGCCATTAGTTCCGCTGACAGTCTCGCTGATCATCTCGCGAAATTATTGAAAAATTTTGAGATTTTGACCTAAAATCAAGCAATTAGATTCCTGAATGAAGAAAAAAAATATATATATGCATATACAGGGTGACCCAAGTCGGATAGATTATATTTGGGGAGCGTATTCTGCAGCCAAAATGCAACAACTTTTCTATTTGGCAAAATTTTTTTTGAGGCTTAGTTTTGGAGATATGAGCATTTTTAGATTTTTCTTCAAATCCGAATCATTCAAAGGCACTGCACGGGAAAAAATGTTTCATAAGATTTACTAACGCGTTCAGTAAAATACAGCACTATTAGAATTTCTCGTAATATTTATAAGAGTTCTAGTAAAATCTACGATGGTCGCAGTCAAAATTACTACCGCACTGGTAGATTTGACTACAGTTCTAGTAAATATTAACAGAAATTCTAATAGCGCCGTATTTCACCGCCCTCGTTGGTAAATTCTATTAAACAGTTTTCTCCGTGTATGTGCTACACACTTGAGCTTAACACCATTCGCTAAGTTGGAAAGTGGCGGATCCCTGGAAAAAAAATCGAAATATCCTATCATTTTTCAATTTAAAGTTATAGCGATGTGAAATTTTTTAGCTTTCAGCCAATCAGAATTCAGCAACTTTGAATCGTTATAACTCCGGAACAAGCGATGATAAGAGAGTTTGATCTTTTTTCCAGAGATCCGCCATTTTCCAACTTAGCGAATGGCATGAAGCTCAAGCGTGTAGCAGTGAATGTCTTTGAGTGATTTGGATTTGAAAAAAAATCTAAAAATGCTCATATCTCAAAAACTAACTCTCAAAAAAAATTTTGCCAAATAGAAGTGTTGTTGCATTTTGGCTGCAGAATACGCTCCTCAAATATAATCTATACGACCTTGGTCACCCTGTATATTATATTTCATTCGGAATCGAACTTAGATCTTTGTGATCTGAGATCCGACTCTCTTGTCGGTCCCCTATGATACTATATGAATGTATTGGACCTTTATAATGTATATGAACTGCACTTGATTAAAAATCATTTATGTTATAGATAAAATAATGATCCTAAAATTACTACTTTTCACGAACCGATACATCTTCTATACGAATTGTGTTGGCAGTACATAATCAATCTTTATTATGCATCTGAAATGTGAAATGTTCATCTGTTGAATTCAACCATAGGAATTTTCATATCATCTCTGAATAATTTAGGTTCATGCTCTCTTAAGAGTAAAATCATGAATTAACTAGAATACAATGAAATACGAATAGGGTATGATCGTCGGTAAAACAATATCATTTGATCTCTTCCCGTTGATTTATCACGGAGTAAGTCGAGTCAACTTCAAGTGACAATTTCAACATTTCTAAAATATATCTGAGATGATTGTTCTCAGAAAAACTTGAAGAATCATTGGAGAATGAGATTTTTCTGAATAATTGCTGATAATTTATCACGTTATAGCCTTACAACTGAACTATAGCTCTCGTTAACAACGTTGTCGCCAATAACAATCCAGTCTCTTCCTAAATAATAATACGAATCAACAATCTTAGGTAATGATTGTAATTCCAAATCCTCAATAAATTATTGAATTATCGATCCTATTACCTTCTCATGAAATTATCGTAATATTTAAAAATGAAAATGGAGATGTATTTTGAAGGAAATGTCTTTTCTCTAGCGGAAAATTGCACGATCGATTAGTTAAAGATGAAAAATCAATGCATGCATCAATAAAAATCCAATGAGAAAATAAAATATTTCAAAAAGAAACAAAGAAAGAAAAAAGGGTTAAAATGAGAAGTGATGTCACTATGTTCATACTACAGATGTGCGAATCACGTTTTTAGACCCTCGAATCGAATCGAATCTTTGACAATTTTATCGAATCCGAATCGAATCGAATTAAGGATTTCGAATCGAATCACAACATAAAATCAATACTGGATATAATAATCATTTGAATGGAATTTGAACATTGCATACGTATTGTACTAGTGTAGATGTACCATTCAGAGGCTCTTTAAGTCTTCTTAGCCCATTGATTCCGTCTTGATTTTTCATATTTTAAACATAAAAAGTGAAGTCCTCATATTCGCTATTTTATATTCGTGAGGAATTCATATTTATTAGCTTGATTTGTTAATTCCATTGAACTATATAACATACTGGAAAGAGCACTGGCGAAATTTCCTATAGGATGGAAGAAGAGATCTTTCGTCAGTGTGAAATGCAAGATGAAATATGCTCATTCCAGTATATTATACAGTTCAATGGTTAATTCATAATCATCGATTAAAATGAGATGAAAAATCTCTGATCAACTTTGAAAAAACTTTGCCCCAATTCCATCATATTTTTCATCGAAATTTTAGAGTTGATCAGACTTTTTCGGATTTTTTCAAGAAGAAGTCCGAGTTTTTTTTCTAGAAATTATAGAGAAATTTTGAAACATTTCTTCTTATTGACTTTGCAACCCAGATAGCACAAGAGTTCTGAAAGAGGTCATAAAGAATATGAAGTATTCTTATAGAACTCTTTTGGAATTATTGTGCTCTCTGGGACATTTTACCCAAATGTCGGAAGCACCCACTGTCGGGTTGTTATAACCAAACTTCGGGTTGTTGTAACTATTTTTTTTCAGTGCCTATAGCGCTCGAGTGTTTTTTTATCCGGTCACTGATTCGTTTTAATAAATGATTCAAATTTCACTAACATTGAATTTTTGTTAAAATGACTTTTCTTTGACTAATGCGTTCTACTTGAATATAACTGCGGTAATACTTCTTGATACACCATGGAAGTTCAAATGAAGTTCAAAACAATCCATAAAGAATTTCCAAATTTCATCAAGAACTCTTTTGAATAGTTGTGTAGTATGAGTCGCACAGCCAGTAACATTTAACAATCTTTCGATGATGAATATCCAATAGAATTATTTTGCGAACATACTATTTTTGAACACATTCTCAAATCAAGTACACTGAAGAAAAATGTATTTGACTCGAATGAAGTCTTTTTTTCAGTGTAACATTGATTCGGAATCGAATCATTGCGATTCAAACATTTCGAATAATTTGATTTTAGATTTTCTTGATTCGGTAACGAATCGAATCGAATCTACAAAAATTCGTTCGAGTCGATTTCAAACTATTCGCACATCTCTAGTTTATACTATTGTTTTTCTAAGAATTAAAGCAATACTATGCGAGACTTGAAGCGAGATTATTAGCGAGATCTCGCTAAGGTATTGAATTGTTTCATAAGCGAGACACTTGAAAAACAACGCGAGACCATTTGCAAGATTTTTGCGAGACTGAATTTCCGTGCGAAATCTATCAGGGACGTTTCAGAAGGTCCTCAAGTACTTTCCAAACGCATTTTCGATATCTGCGTTACCGAAGAATGTGGTAGTGCTGAGTTGGCATTGTTGCATGTTCAATGAGCAGGTTGTATTATCATGCATACAAAACCATTGTAAAGTTTGTCAGAATTAAGAATAAGCCTTGAGTATGACTTTGAATGAAATAAAACAGAATTATAATGAAGTAGCAACAATGTTGTGAAGTGATCTTGTCCTAAATCTTACAACGAATTGGCCATTTTTATTCAATTTAAACATGAATTCGTATTCATGCTCTTGTAATTTATTCTCCTCGCATCTTGTAATTATATAGATGTTAGACATTGTCCTCTTGACAACTTCTTTGTTTTAATCCAATTTAGTTTGAATTGAACAAAAGCAATTCCTTTTTCATTTGATACTTCAAATTTTTTGAGGCAAAAAGAATTAAAACGTTCATTTGATTTCCTTCCTCACAAAAATCTCTTCTTCCCAACTACCCAGGTCGAAGAATTTGAAGAATTTTGTCCTTCTACTAGATTTTTACACTCGTTTTCGCCTGATTGTTGAAAAACGCGGACAAAAACAGGACTGTTTCGAGATTTTAGTCTGAATTTCTCCTCTAACAAATGGAAGTGATTGGGGAGAAATTTAGACTAAAACCTTGAGAAACTACTGTTTTTGTCCGCAGTATTCATAAATTAGAACAAAGACTGTTCAAATTCTTCAGTCCGGGTAGAAATTAATTCTCTGGACTTGGTCAGGTTTAATTCGATTCTATTTGAAACCTAAAAAGAATTATAATACCTGGTATCCATTTGAATTTTGTCAGAAGGACTTTACTGAAATCACTTTTTGGATAATTTTGTATACATTTTTCCACAGTGTATAAGGCACTCCGAGGTTGGAAAGATGTTACATCTAAAATTAATGTAAACTGGGACTTCATTGTTTAAGGAAATATAATGTCGACATCTAGAAAATACTATATATAGCAATTGTGCACTGTAAAAAATGATTGAGATATATATGTTTTTGTTTGCAGCAATCGTAAAATTCTGAATTTTATGAGATTTTTACCTCAATTGCATAGTACATTTTTGGAGGAGGACGAACAATAGCACATGTATAGAAATTCTCTCATAAAAAGTTTCCACGGTGTGGCTTCTCAAGAATGATCAGAAAACAGGATGAATCGATTGTATTACAAGAGATTGTATAATACTATGAGAGAGGAAGGGCACTGCATGAAAAATGATTTTCAACAAGCGAAGCGTTGTTGAAAATCACCTCTTCCTATGATCATGTTTCGTATAAACAGACATGAAATTGTTTGAATACAGAAGATTATTCAAATAAAATTTCCAAACTAAAAAATACGATGAAAGAAAATACATTGCTCTTTCCACTCATCACATCATTTCTCTTTTTTCAAATATATTGGTATTCATCCCACCTTCATATACCTACAATATTCGTTATATCTTTTGAATCTCATATATGTCACTCTCCAACTCTATATTATCATGTTGTCCATTTCTCTTCGCATTCAGAACGCGACAATAATGGGTAATTTTTCATATGACGTATTCAATCAGCTCAACGAACGATATTCAAACTGCGCTTTATATGTCATACAGGCGTACTCCTGCTAGACAGCAATCGCTGATCTTCATTTTCATAATGTCTGTTTCCTCGTATTGTACTTGTCACATCTGTCTATATACGTAACGATTTAAGATAGAACTATCATTCGATTTTATGTCTTCAATCAAATGAATAACATATGAAGAATGTATAGTCCATTTCATTCGATGTTGCTGTTATTCAATTTTTTGTAGCCACTTTGTAACGTGAAATGGGGTAATTTTTACCACTAGAATGTGTCTTTGATCACGAAACTAATTTGTGTTTTAGATTTGTCAAATTTAGTTTTTATTTGATTCGCTAGAAGAATGATGTCAAATCAGATCCGGAATCGGTATATTTTAGATTATTAAAAAATTAAACTCCACGGGAAAGGCAATGTTCAGCTGTATCAGTTAATTCTTAGCTATCACAGCTAAATATTCCAGCGTCTATAGATAAAGGACAGATACTTTCTCAGGTACATTGGTCAAAATTTTGCTGTCAAGACTGAGAATTTTGTTGAAGCGGGAAAAATTCAGCTGTGGCAGCTAAAAATGGCTGTCTTGCTCACAGGCAATTCATTTTTCCTCTCAGAAAATAAAAAAATAAGTATATTAAAGGTCTATTTTTACGTTAAAAAAACTATGCATTGAGGATCATGAATGGTAATGTAGAATAGATATCAAGATGATGCGTGGAGGAAGAAAATGTTAATCGTCAAACTATGTTACTTAGGAAAGAGCAAAGTTTAGCAGTCAGATTTGAACGATTTTTAGAATAAAACTTGGATCGATTCGTCCTTCTATATACGATGAATTCCTTTGCTTCCGTCGAACTATTAGGTTACAGGTTTCAAATAAAATCTCTGACATTATAAAAAGTTCCAATTTCACACAATACCACTAATGCTCCACACATTTTATTATACAAGTTTTGTCACCAATTATTACAGCATAGAGCAATATAATTGAATTCCGCGGTTCCCTTTCCAACCTAGCAAGGGGCCCATGTGTTGCTGCAATTTTATTGAATCAACATAAACAAATGATTCTAGAACGGTAAACATCGTTCATCGCGTGTGTTTTACCGTGCAAACTTTACCACGTTACTACGATCAGCAATTTCGACGCATTAAGTATTGTTGATACACTCAAAGCTGCAGAAACAGTCAAATGTTGAATTGAATAGTTGATATGCGATGTTTATTTGATTCCTATGAACTTCCCAATTATTCCATCAATTAGAATAGATACCCTATTTGTGCTATCGAATTTGATTCAGGTCAACTGAAACGAGCAGGAAAATTCAATTGAAATTTAATCTTATGTTATGAGAGTGATAATAATATTTTCCTAATACGATGTTATGATAATTTTTCAATAGACAATTTCTCAATTTCGATTAGAGTTGTGAATTAGGTAACTGAAGAAGAATAAAATTGAAAATTATTAATTCAAATTCAATTTTTAAGAGACCTCGAGCGCTCCAGAACGAGTGCTCGAGGTCTCTCAATTGAAATATCTTTCAATTCAGAATTAAATTCAATTTTTGATTTAGATTCGTTTCAATCAACAAGTACATTCAATTGATCCAAAATTAAGCAATGATTGATCATTTGTTTTGTTTTTGTTGTTCTCCTGTATTTGTTAATTGGGGAAAAACATTAGAAAAATCAATCAATTATTCAATTTTGAATCAGTGAAATTCATTTGTTAATTGAACAAAATTTCAATTAGTAATTCCATTTAATTGTTAATCAATGGAGATTTAAATTGAAAATCAAATTGTAATTGTTAATTGAAGAAAATTTGAATTAGGAATTAGATTTATTTGTTAATTGAAACAAATTTCAAATAAGAATTAAACAACATTCTTGATTGTCCGATCTTCATTGTCAATTTGATGGGAATTCAATTGAGTTCCCATTGAATTACTTCTAATGCCGATGTTAATGATGAAAGTTCACAATCTTATGATAAACTGTTGAATATAAATCACGTTTGAGGTTAAACGTGAAGTAAATATACATTTATAACGTAAATTTGATTTCCAGGATCAATGTTCGAAATTATACTATTTTCTGTAAAATTTTAGTTCAAGATTCAAATATTTTATTCATAGTAAAAAGATTGAATATGACTCTGAAAATTTCAAGTAATTCAATGATGGTTGGGTGAATTATTTATAATTTCGTTGAATACATACTTTGTTGAAAAATTTCTGGAATAAATAGTTGATATGAAATTGATAACATTGAATAATAAAAGAATTTAATCATGGTGAAGATGAATATTCTCAACGAAAATCGTGCCAGCAATTGCGGTTACACAAGGTAGATGAAATAATTAATGGTGGCTTTGGTTAATTAATGGGATCAATAAAGTTGAAACGAAATCAAATTTAGTAGAATAATTTGAAATTAAAAAATGTTGTTGATTTATGTACTCTAAAAGAATAAGAATTCCAAATAAAATTAGATTATCTGTTATTTTCATTAAAATTGATGTGAATGATCATTGAACACTGCAGACATTATTAAAATTGAAAATTGAAATTTAGTGAAATGATTGGAAATGTAATAGTTTTATTGAGGAAAATAAGACTCCAAAAAAGAATTAGATACTCTAGTATTTTTATGAAAATTATCTGGAAGGATTATTGAATACGGACATTTGAAAAATAGAACGTTATTGCGGTATTTGAATTTATTATAGGATTCTGATGAGTAATTGGTGGTTCACGATAGGCTGAACTTTTTTTATAACTTCATTGTCGTTTATAGGATAAATTTTGAGCATAATTTCAAGAATCTTCTAGTGAAATTAAATTGAAATCAAAGTATAGATTATCAATGAGATTTCAATTGGATTACAATAAATCTTATGTGCAGACAAAAATTGAGAAACATTCTTCGAAAATGGGTTTAAAAGTGAGATTATTGATTTTTTAGTTTGAATATTCTCTAAAATATGTACATATTGCTTATCAATTTCATTGAAAATCAATTAGGTGAGTTATAACCAGAGATGGGCAGCCTCAATTACTTTTTGTACTTCAAGTACTTTTTCCTGTCAAGTGCTTTTTTATTCCCTTAAAATATAGATTTTGAATATAAAATTCGAAAGTACTCAACAAAAGTACTTCAAGTACAAAATGTAACTAAGGCTGCGCATCTGTGGTTGTAACTGAGTAAAAATACTGGAAAATGTGTTCAAAATTATCATATTAAAGATCGAGTACATAATTTTTTGTAATTAAATGTTTGTGATTGAAATATTATAAATTCTCGAAGTATATAATAATATGAGACAAAATCAGTAAAAATAGGAATAAATTCAGAAATAATATTCTGTACGAATAATAGTGAAATTGAAAAAATAAATTTCAATATAATATATCTTTTGTATTAGAGATCTTTTGATAAAATTAAATTATTAATTCACTTTTTTGAAATAAAAATAATTAATTACGAATAATAATTCGGGTAAAAAAATGTACTAGAAATGTTTAATTTTCAGAGTTTTACTTGAGTGAGTGTGTATGAATGTGTAGAATGCCGTACGAGGAAATGAGTGCGCGGTGAGGAGAGGGAATCCTGTGTTCTACATATTTGAGCTTGGCACCATTCGCTAAGTTAGAAACCGGTGGCTGTGTGTTGAAAGAAACAAACTATCCCACCATTGTTTGTTCCGGGACTATAATAATGTGAAGTGCCTGAACTCTGGTTGGAAGCTTCCAAGAAAATTCCAAGTAGCTACAATTTCAAATTAGAAAATGATCGAATACTTCAATTTTTCCCCAGAAATCCGCGATTCCCCAATTTAGCAAATGGTGCCAAGGTTCAGTATGTGGAACAATTTTGAGGAATTTACATTTGAAAGAAAAAGAAACTAAAACTGCTCACACCTCCAAGACTAAACACTCAATAAAATCTTTGAGTCAAATCACATTGAACAAGAAAAAAAAACAAACGAGAAGAACAGAATAATAGGAGCTGTCAGAGAAGAATTCAACGGTTAAGAATCATCACAAATATTCTCACAACGAACTGAATCATGTAGTTGATAAGAATATTGAGAGCATGGATGATAAGTGAATTCTTCCCCAGCTACAATACTCACCTCCTGAAGGGTGTTGTTTTTTATCATTACTACTGTTTTTGTTACTGTTACTACTTTTCCTATCACCATTCCTATACCGTTTCTGAAAATGTAAGTAATTCACAAATGGGGAGGTGAGTTCGTATATATTTTCTCCCGAATGTCTTTTATGGGAAAAGGAGGAAGAATTAATTCCTCTTAAAACTCTCGTTAGATTAAATCTCTTGCGTTCATTCACCCTTTTCAGGAAACACGACTGCTGTCGTTTTAACGGCCCATTATCGCACTATTACTGGCAATGCTGAACAGGTATTGGTCCGTTAAAATGTTAACAGTCTGAGTTTATGGGGTTTTTCTCATATAAAAGATATCACGAGAAGGGGGAATACGATTAACCTCATCTCATGTGATTTATGTATTGAAAAATCCAACATATTGGTACGCCATGTTATTCATCTCATTTATTTGTGAACTGTTGATCATTTGCACTGTTTCATTTTTCTCTTATTTTGAGATTATTTTCAGGAATCCTTGAACTTTGGATGGATCTTCCCAAATCTCCTTTCACACAAAAATAACGTATATCAAACGTGCTAGAGCTGTCAAATGGTTCTTTCAAAAAATAACAATCTTTTTTCAGTTAATAGATTTACACTTTTGAGGAAAAGTGATGGTAATTGTACAGACAAGTTACTTTCATCAAAATACACTATCTCCCACGCCCCTCTCTATCATCCTTGAACCCTGTCCTCAACCATCTCGAAGACAAGGCTCAGGGATCAGAAGAGCAGGCGTGGTAGCTTGTGTTTTAGACAAAACTAATTTATCTGTACGATTGCCCTGGTAGATCTTGAATCAATATCATCATCATCTTTAGGACATATTTTTAAACAAAGTGTGAACTGTCATGCTTTGCTCAGGAAGTATCATAGTACAAACTTGAATTGTTAGTTTCTCTCTCTCTCTCGATCTATCTTCTTTTTCTGTGAACTTGAAATCGAATACAAGTTGACGCAACTGACTGACTCTCTCTTACGTAACCAGTCGTAACTCCAAGAGCGCCAATTTATATACATATATATATATATAGTATATATACATACATACATACATAACCGAGTGCAATAACCGAGGATGGAAATGCAGGGACATAACATCATGTTATGAACAACAGCATCTGCTACGTATCCAATGTAATTATATAATGTATTCCTAGGATATCTTTCCTACATTTCATTACTTTGCAGCAATTCTTCATAATTCCTACATATTTATCATTCAATTTAGAATTCTAATTTGTCATTCGAATGATAAATTGGTATGATTATTTCAATCCTTACCAAATCCGTTCACTCTTCATTTTTATTCATCTTCGTTAAACTGGAGTATCGAAACTCGATGTTGAATCTTAAGTACCAGTTCAATGCAGAAAATAATGAAAGGGGAGAATATATTCATCGAGATATTCAGTATGTCATGCGTATTCCTCACCTGCATGTTCACATACTGTGACGTTCACACAATCTTCACGTACTATCCTTGAAAAGTGAAACAAAAAGGGGAGAAATATAAAAGACAAAGAGAACACAAGAGAGGTACGAAAGAGAAGGGGAAGGAATCATTAAGAGGTGGCACTAGGCAGTTTTCCGTCGGTTCCCCACGATACGACAGTCACCCTACAGCGGATATTTCTCCTTCTCCTTCCTTTAATTATACGCGTTACTTACGCTCGTTAATTAGGCTCTGAGAATTAGAATCCGCGAAGGTGGATTCCGGAATATCGTTAAGTATACTTGCCGAGTTCCTGCAGAGTCTACTCTATGCCGTTTCGCCTGTACAAATATATACGTGGTCTGATTTATACTTTTTCTCTGAATTTTTCTTCGACGTTTCCGTACAAGTACAAATGATGAATTACTATATAAATGGATAATTTATTTACGTTTAATTTTTTTTCTTATGAGAAGGAAAGTATCTGAGATAGAAAACATGCCATGTGGTATTCATACGATCAAATCCCACTTCCCTCTATTTTCATCGTATAAACTGTGGATTCTATAAAAGGACTCTTCTAAGTTTATTACCAAGTTTAGTGACACGAAATCATTTTCTATGAGCGGATGTTGAAATTGAAAACATGTGAAGATTTATTCGTAATAAATAACTCAGTACAGATCGTTTGTACTCAACATACATTATTTACTGTTGACGAATGGATGAATAATGATGATGAACTCGAATGGCACCGGGAAAATTTGAGATTATTAATATTCAGATTTAAATGAAAAAGCATTGCTGAAGAATGCTCACAATGAGTTCATCAAAAATTACACCACAATATAATTTGTAGGTGTAATTTACTACCATTTTCATTAAATCTACTTCAATTTGGTTAGAATTATCAGAATTTGTTGAAATGGTAATAGAAATTGTCCCTGTTCCAGAATATACCGCAAATTTTTTGTCCGTGTACACAGTAGAAGATTTGGTGTATTTTCAACACACGTGCATGTTCCAAACTGTCCACTCAAAATTTGTGTTAAATATTGACACAAAGGATGTGAGGAATTAACACCAAAGTGTTGAATTAACATTGAAAATCTGTCAATTTGACACTTATGATTTGATTTTCAACACGAATGTTGAGTAGACCCCTATTCCAACCCAAAAATTGTTACTGCATAGCGAAAATATTGAATCAAAACTGATGTTTAATTCACTACGAATATTCTTCAGCGATGCTCTTCTTTTCCTGAGTTGACAGTCACTTTTTCTAAATAATAATAACCCCAGACAAACAGGAATAATTTTCTGAAATTTGAAGTGAAGATATATCTTTGAGAATAAAGAAAATTCTATTGAATTAAACTGGCACACGGGAATACCGAGATTGTTAATATTAAAAAAAATGGCTGTTAAATTGAACGATACTCTTCTTCCTTGAATTTACAGTCATTTTTCTAAATTTTCATAATTACGGTCGGTCGGAAATGCAAGAATACCCTTTAATATCTCTACAATCTTACTCCTATCGTTGATGTTCCTATCGGAGTTGTTAATTCCAATTTTCATCCTCTTTTTCATAATAATATGATTAACAAAGTTCCAACACGTTCCCGCACAAAAGTACCATTGGATCGATAAAAACGTAGTTTTGTGGAATGCAATTCATGGATATGAAATAAAACTTTTCAGTAGATTTTCATTATCGCAATTGTTTAATGTTTCAATGAGAAAATGAAAACTCGTTACAATGATTTCACGTGAAAGAGAAAAATTATGAAAAGAACGTATTGTCAAGGATTCATTGACTTTTCATCACCGCACAATGAACGAACACTAGAAAAACCATTTTACATGGTATTATATTATTTTATAAGAAGAGGAAAGAAAGGAATTTATCGTCGATGGAAAAATCAATTCGTGGTCGGCGACTCTTGTGCCACGAGGATCTTTTAGATCTTGACGTAAGTAATAGTACTGTCTCTCATTCTCATACGCGGTACGCGAGGAGAAGAAGGCAAGCGCCATTTCCTATGTTTAAATCTAAAAGATTCTCACGGTATAACAAGCTGCTGACGTTTCGAGAATACATTGTGTGAGAACGATAGAAGAAATGAATTCCTTCTCTATTTACATCGAAGAATTGTCCTCCTTATCCTCCGCGGTGGCCCAATTACTAATGCCCATGCAATTCTCGATCGATCTTCCCTCTTCAATCCCCTCCCATCCAGAACTGGCGCACACTTTCGTGATACATTATGCATTATTGGTAGAGATGGCATAAGCTACTTAGATTTGACTTCGGTAGGAGGAAGAATTCTTATAAATCTTGAAAATTTTTCTCCAGGTTTTTTTTATGGATATTTCCGAAGATTGCAGTCTTTATTGTTATTGTAACCGAGGGATATGTATAATATTTTACATGCTCTGCGTATTGGATATTATCTGGATGATTCTTATTATAGGAAGTCAAATCACTCCAGAACGGAACAAAATTGATGAAATTTGGGGTTTCCCTCAGTGGAATAATATGTCAAGGGGTTTTACATACCTCTTCAGGAGATCGAAAAATAACTACTTTTCTGGGAATGTTTTTTTAAAGACTTGTGAAGCAATGAAAACGTAGTTTGAAGGGTTCATTACACATGTATTCAGGTATCCGTTCTCCAAGAATTTCACATCATACATTTGGAAAAAGTTTAATATGTATAATACAAACAGGGATACTCAGTATCTCGCACACGATCTCGCATAGTACCACAACGGTCTTGTGAATAGTCTTGCAAAGGATCTCGGATAGTCTTGGAAATGATCTCCCAAATAGTCTCGGTTATAAAACAATTCGAGATATGAATGAGATCTTGCCAATAGTATCGCTGGTCATTGCGCAAAATTATTGAAAACTTTTGAGATTTTTACCCAAAATATATTTTATTCGGAATCGAACTTAGATCTTCGTGATCCAAGATTCGACTTTCTTGTCGCCCACCTATGATACTGTATGAATGTAGCAGACGTTTGAGTTTATATGAACTGCACTTGATTGAAAATGATTTATGTTATAGATAAAATAATTATCCTAAAATTACTACTTTCCACCAACCGATACAGCTTCTATACGAATTGTCTTGACAGTACATAATTAATCTTTATTATCAGAGACCGGATTATATGCAAATGCATATTTGCATATGCAAATTGCATATTTTGCCCATATTCAAACTTTTGCATATTTCGCTTATTATTTGTTATAAAATGCATATTTCCCACAAATTTTCTAGGAAAAAATCATATTTTCACCAAGAAATGTTCTTGACCATAGAAAAATGACTTATAATCAGTTAATATTTTATTAGATATAGCGAAATGAGTAATTTGTTCACACAGTTATAATTAATGACCGTCAAATTGATCTTCACCCATACAGCACCCGGAGGTTCTATCAACATCCTCGGAACGTCTTCTGAAACATTGGAATGTTCTGAGAATGTTTCGGGATGTTCAGGAAACATCGCGTGTATATACCAGGGATGTACGAATGTCTGGTATAGTTTCATTTAAGTTTCCATGGAACGTTTATGAGACATTGGAAATGAGAATTTGTTAATGTTCAAACTTGTGTGAAATCTTCCAATATTCTCCATTTGGAGCCGATGCAAATGAACTGCGGAGCCGGTATCGACAGATCTGACAAATGACATTTGCACCCTTTTAATACATTGTATATAATGACATTTTGTTCCGCTCCAATTTTGAGGTCATGTGAACCTTAATATCCTGTTGACAAAACCCAGCATGATCTAACATGGAACCAACTCGGTCTCAGCTGGCTCAACTTGGTTCCCGATGGACCAACTGGGTCCCAGCTGGACTAACTTGGTCCCAGCTGTACCAACTTGGTCCCACTATACTTACCATGGTGAGTGGCCCAATAACCAACGTGGGACCAACTTGGTTTCAATTGGACCATTGTGGTTCCAGCCGATGCCAGTTACAGACCATGAAGGCAGTTGAGTCAGATTCAACGAGATTACCCCCTCCATCACGATCTATAATGAAAAAGAAATCTTGAAATACCAGCGAGATGAAGCTCTAGTAAAATATAATAAGAATTGAAACCCCTGGGTAATTCTGCTTCATGCTGTTGGAATTCTGAGGATTCACTTATTGCTATCAGAGTTTATATCGAACAAGGTTTGACTCATATAGGTATTAGGTCAATGAAGTTGGGTATAACCATGCAGGATAGTGCGGACCCAGATGGAACCATACTGGGTAATACTAACCGAGGTAAAACCATGCTGAGTAGGGCCTACCTATAGGGGACCTAAGTAGGACTATGTTGGTCCCATATGTGTAGGTCCTACCCAGCATGGTTTAACCTTCCATGGTTCAACCATGTAACCAAATTCCTATTGGTCCTCCCCAGCATGGTCGAACCCAGCTGCGACCCAGCTGGGTTTCTTCAACAGGGTATATTGACTTGATTCTTGATAATTTATATTCTGCCAATAGTTCCGAACTTCTGAAATGAAATCTTTTCAAATATTCAATATAAGACATACTTTGATTGTTGTTTGATACTTTTTTTCTTAGTAGAACTATAAATATAAATTTGTATAGGTCAGAGATCAAATATTTAGCTCTCATATAACGTTTCGAGAACGTTCTGGAAACGTACCCAAACAATGTCCCCCAAACGTGTTTTCTAGCCATTGAACTGTATAATATACTGGAATGAGCGCCATTCAAAAACTTTTCGTCAAAGAGAGAAAGTCCAGTACACTGTGCGAGAAAAAGAAGCAGATACCCTTCACACTCATCATCCCTTTTTAAGATGCATGTATTGAAAAGAAACAACGCTATTTCATCTTGCATTTCACACTGACGAAAGATCTCTTCTTCCATCCTATAGGAAATTTCGTCAGTGCTCTTTCCAGTATGTTATATAGTTCAATGCTTCTAGCACATTGAATGAATGTTCTCAAAATGTTTGGAGAATATACTTTTGGGAACCAATATCTGCGGGACTATGGACACGTTGATAAAACGTTTTGAGATTTTTCGGTGCTGTTTGGGCATCAATGAATCATGAATTATATTCGCAACCAATATGTGTTCGTATCAAATGGTTCAGTGGATGTGGAACGTTCGTTTTCTGCATTCAAACGCATTCTGAATGACAGAGGACGTAATTTCACTCTGGAAAGCGTGGAGCAGTATATTGTAGTATACTCTTATCAAAATAATGATAAAAATGAGTGAATTGATCATTCTGTTTTATTTATGGTTTTTTTTATGAATAAAAACTCGTTACAATTTTTTGATATTTTGTTGCATATTTTTGACGTTTTACTGCATATTTTGAGATTTTTTCATGCATATTTCGCACTTTTTTTGTGGCATATAATCCGGTCTCTATTTATTATGCATCTGAAATGTTCATCTGTTGAATTGAACGATAGGAGTTTTCATATATCTTTGAATAATTCAAGTTCATGCTCTATTAAATAAGAAAACAGAATAATGGAAAAAAGTAATTTCATGGATTAACTAAAATACAATGACATACGAATGGGCTATGATCTGATCGTCGGTAAAACAATATCATTTGATCTCTTCCCATTGATTTATCACGGAATAAGTCAAGTAAACTTCAAGTGACAATTTCAACATTCCTAAAACATATCTGAGATGATTGTTCCCAGAAAAACTCGAAGAATTATTGGAGAATGAGATTTTTCTGAATAATTGCTCATAATTCATCACGTTATAGTCTTCCAACTGAACTATAGCTCTCGTTAACAACGTTGTCGCCAAGAACAATCCAGTCTCTTCCTAACCAATAATACGAATCACCAATCTCAGGTAATGATTGTAATTCCAAATCCTCAATAAATTATTGAATGATCGATCCTATTACCTTCTTAAGAAATTATCGTGATACAGTAGACTCTCGATTTAAGCACCATCCGTGTCCTTATTCTACTTGGGATGCAATCTCATGTGAGAGAAAGACAAAGATGGTGCTTAAATCGAGAGTCTACACTGAGAAAACAGATATCTTGAAACATACCATAATTTATGGATTTTCAGCGCTGGTCTGACCCGAGTCGGAATATTCACTTGCATGAATCTCTAAAAGTACCATAATTTCTTGGACTTTTTGAAATAAGTATGGTACCTTCCGTATAAAAGTCCAAGACATTATGGTACTTTTAGAGGTTTTTTCAGGTAAATATTTAGACTCGGTCAGACCAGCGCAGAAAATCCATAAATTATGGTACTTTTCAAGATACCTTTTTCTCCGTGTACTGTATTTAAAAATGGAGATGCATTTTGAAGGAAATGTCTTTCCTATAGCGGAAAACTTCACGATCGATTAGTCAGAGATGAAAAATCAATGCATGCATCAATGAAAATTCAATGAGAAAATAAAATATCTCATACGTTTAGAAAAAGCGTTGAAATTCGAAGTGATGTAACGAGGTTTGCACTATTTTTTTTTCTAAGAATTAAAGCAATACAATGCGAGACTTGAAGCGAGATTATTAGCGAGATACCGCTAAGATATTGGATTGTTTCACAAGTGAGACACTTGAAAGACAACGCGAGACTATTTGCGAGACTTTGGCAGACTCTGAATTTCCGCGCGGGTAGCTATAATACATATATCATAAAAGATATTGTATATCCAATCGAACTTATTATGCGTACAATGGAATTCATTATTATATTATTATATAGTAAAGGTACAATATGTATATGTATAATCTTCATTATTTATTTCATAGATTTTCCTATACAATTGTTGGTGTCTCTATTTTTATTATACATTTCTCTCGGTGTAAAACAGGTGCAAAGGTTGGAGACGCAAATCAATATCTATGGCAAATCGAAAAATTTCCCCATTATCTACATTAATTTTACTCCAGAAATACCTGGGACTCTTGCAAAGTATTGATTTTTTGCAAAATTATGTTGCTTTTCTTGTATATCATTCTCCAGATGTTTATACATCATTTGAGCAAGAAAGAAAATCGAAAAAAATGATTTCCAAAGTTATTCAACTCCTTAAGTTTGTTCGAGTTGCAATGGGAATGCGCGCAGTTTGTAACATAGAAACAATTTGAATAATTTTTAGTGGTAAATTCAACGCAGCGAATTTAGCGATGTAGCGAATTCAGAATCGAACTGTATGGAACATGCACGCTTCAGTACAAATGATATATGATCTGTATACAAGTTTTATACAGTTCTCATGTGTTGGTCATAGCGATATTCAACCGCTTCGCTTCCCTGCAGGGGATATAAGAATGGTTCATGCTGATCGATATTACATGAAGTTGACCTTTGAATGATCTTTAATATCTCTTATTCAAAGAAAATTGATAAAAGTTTGCCATTTTATGGTAAAATCTCTTGCTCGCATCGAGGAAGAGATGATCTCTCATTGATATTGGAAATTAAGACAAAGCTCATCGAGTCTAACAGTATTTAGATTAGTTGCATTGGTTACATTATCTATCGTATCCTGCGCATAAAATCGTCTATTCCAAGTTCGTTGCACTTTTTGATTGAAAAGAATTTATTACATAAAATTTAAATGAATGTTATCATGAATCTGAATGTGCATCATGGTTTATATTTCCCATCGAATTCAACGCAATTATATCTGACATCTCTTTTTCGTACTTGAAGAAAAATATGGAAGGAGAAGAATGTTTTTATCTAGAATTCCAAAATCAAAGCAAGTTCTTTTTTTTCTGTCAGGATTACCACATTTGGTCTATAAATCTCCTTATAAATTTAGAAACATGTACGTATGTGGAGTAAGTTTATCATGAAATTCATATGAGTGAAGAAATGCAAGGCGAGTCTAGATGATCGTATATCATTCGAAAATGGAGAAAAATTTTACCACCTACTGGGAATATAAAATATGATACATAACGGTACATAGTATATCCTATCACGATTATTATCATCCAGCACATGTAAGTTGTTTTATTTTTATAAATCAAGAATTTATGAGAAACATTTTGAGAACAACGTTGAATACGGGTTTGGAGGAGATAATATTTTTCATACTTTGTGTGATATGAGAATGATTTTTGACTCGAATAAAAAATATGGCAATCAAATATTTCTTCTGAACATTTGGGTGACTGATTTCAGCCGCAGTGATCTTTCAAAGTCAGGCGGAATTTTGAGTAGATCGCAAAAGCGAGGAAAAGGGAAGCTCATTCAATTTGAATACAAAATTTTTGTGGGATTTATCAAATGATATCATTGAGAAAAGAATTCAATTACCTATGTGGACATATCTAGAGTTTACAAATGCCGCGATACTGGCGGGGTTGTATTTACCAGACTTCGGTAAAAATAACTGTGCTTATTCCAGGATCTACACTGTTTTTCAACTGGCGTCGAATATTCGATGGATTTTAGAAGGTATTGGTTTGCGTGGACGGACAGCCTCGGGCCAGTATAGAACTGATACTGTTTGGAGAATATCCAGATCTCAGACGAACGGAACCACGCCAGTACCGAATCAGAGTTGGTTGGATGATGAACTCAAAGTCTAGTCAGTTCATATTTGAATGAAATTTTAGTTGATTCTAATGAAATTTAATAAATCCAAGTGAGTCCAAATATAATATTTTTTCAGTGTGGAATGCGGAAAGAAGCGATACAGCTCTACCCCAAGACAACCAAGACCTCCAAACGTTCGTGGAACATTCACCTAGATTTGATGAATGTTCCTTGAACGTCAAAATGTCCCTGCCTATAAAGGAATTCACCATTGGCGCGATGTAGATAAAGTATGGCCAAGGCTTGGCAATCAAGCATGACGCAACACTGGAATGATAACATCATTTTAGGATTTATCAATATGTTTTTCCAATAGAGACCCATCATTGGTGCAAGAATGGCAATGAAATAAACCATCATTGGCAAACAATAGAAAAATTCGTTAATCAATGTTGCACCAATGATAAAACTGTAAAAAATAATTTACCTAAAAATAAATAAAAAGTATGCGCATTTCACAATATCCAATACCAATGTTACAGTAGCGCTCAAATTAATTGGAACACCAGGGAAATTACTACAATTTTTACATGGCACGCACAGTTTATTTAACCAAAAAAGCTACCAACAATATCCTAATGATTGAGATGTCCTCCTGTGTTCTTGAAAACCCAGGTAGCAGTGGTGCCAACTGTGGTATATCAGAAAGAGCACAATTCATCTGGTATTCCAATTAATTTCAGCGCAACTGTATTTGGGACAGTATTGTGGTTTCCTTATTTATCTGTAAGCAACTCGATGTTTTTTCTTGCTAAAGTTTGCCATGAGAAGTATAAACAATATGGATGAGGAGTAGGAGCCCTCTGGTGTAACCTGTAACAAACAATGATTGACTGCTCCTCCAAAGAATTATTTGAGTCTTATATATTCCTTGTGTACATCTCTCATTACTCGCGAGACACACTCGATCGGTAACTTAGCTATCAATTCAGCCATCAAAAGTTAAATTGAAGGAGCATGCCAATATTGAGCCATGCTATTACCAATGATCGGCGCTACATTGGAAACTAATTTTCATCCAGATTGAACTCAAAGTTTGTGGCAATATTTAACCACGTTTTGAATGATCCTCACTTTCAATAGAGACTATCGTTCGGTCAATGTTGGACCAAGGATGAGCCTATCAAGCGTCAAGCCTGGTGGAATTGTGAATTAATGTTAGGCTGACAGCCGAAATTCGTTGAACACCGATATCGGTGCAACATTATATTTGTTGTTAATCAACATTGAATATTTATAGATTGCCAAGCCTTGCCTGCCAACATTGCGCCGAGCTATAGCCTATTTTCAGCATTGGCGGAACGTAAAAATTTGTATATGGGTATGTTCATCGATTGTTCATTCAATGTTGTGGTCTTAGAGTGATCTTATTGCTACCTTATTCTAATACGAGATCGGTAGTTCATTAGGATTCCACTGATCTTCCCAACAATACAATTACTTCATTGAGACAATACAGTGCCAGTGCTGAACCAGACTCAAAAGGATCATCCAATATCCCAGGAAAAAATAATTTTGTATATGAGCGTATATGAATCATATATGAACGTATATGAAATAAGTATGAATATATATAAACATATATGAGATCATATATGAGGATATATGGATTTTGGCCATGATCATGATGATATGATCATGTATGAATGAGACTGTACATGGCCATATGTGATCATATTCAATCATACATTATCATATACATCCATATATGGACAAAAAAATGTCACAATTTTTTATGGAACGTGATGAAAAACCAAAGGAGAGAGAAGTGAGATCAATGCTGATAGATTCCCCACTTTTACATATGACCATATACGAATCCATATATGGGTCCATGTATGGAATTTTTTTTCCCGGGATGTTGAATTGACGACAATGTCCCAGCATCGACTCAGCATTCACGTCAGCATTAAGCCAGAGCTGGCATGATCATTCGATATGTTCGGTAGATGACAATATGCCAGTATTGATAGAACTTTGTTTCACTACGTTACCTATGATGAATTGTATGACTTCAACGGAATTATTACAATAAATGGCGATTTGAGTGATTCGTCGTCAACTCGGAGATTCGCTGATGTGATAGACTTAGTTTTTCACTTGCAGGGCCCAGGTTCAATTCTCACTCAGTGAACCTCCAAGAAACCAATTTCAAAGTGCCTTCCTCCGATGACGATAATGAAAAAAATGGATTTGTAAGTTTTTCAAAGTTCAAATTCACCGTATTTGTTTGTACTACTTGAAACATGATAACTCCGAGTAACTTCGGTTACCGGTACTGTGCCAGATTGGAGCGGGTTAGAATTCATGCGCAGGATGCCATCATTTCAACTCTTCGCCATTCCTTATTCAGCTCTGACAAAACAACTTGTCCTGTTGCAAAGCCCGAGTTGAACGATAGCAGGCTCACATCAAATATCGGTACCGACGTAGCGATAAAAATATTATACTGGCCCTTATGTAAAATGATATTATCATTTTGACTCTTTACTAGTATCGTCTATTCAACCAACCTTATAATGGTAGGTCTGGAACTGCCAGTACTGGCAACTCTGGTAATAGTACTCAGTCAGTATCGGCTCGTGTTTCCATTTTCAGATGAATAATGATCGATTTGCATCAATTTTCATTTGAGTGAATCGAATTCTCAAGGGACCATTCCAATGTGAACATCGGAAAAAAAGCATATTTTCAAAATTTTTCTTTTTGGGCACTATTGAACATAATCGAATAAACTTTTTTTCCCTCTAGGGGTTACTGGTGCTCACCATCCGAGCACGTTGGTTGAAAAAAGACACTTCCACACGATAGAAAGGGAAAATCAAAATCGTCGCGAGTATCTCCTTAAAGGTATGATCAAGGAGAGTTGAAAAAAGTTTTGTTGGTCTTGAAAAACATTTATTTATGTACTTATGATATAAAATACGAGTGTTGGAAAGAAAATTTCTTTCTATGGGAATGATTCCAGCTCTTCTAGTGATCTGAAACAGGAAATGCAAGAAGTTCCTTGATCTTGGTTGTCGCCACTATCGTTCGTACCTCAATTGTTTTATTTCACCAAAAATTAACAAAATGGCGGCGATTCTTGCGGGTTGTGAGAAAAAAAACACCTTTTTTGCATCATAAATCAGGTTGAATTATAAGTTAAAATCAGAATATATCGACAAGTTTGAGATACGGACGACAGCCACGATAGTGCTGAATACTGTGTTAAAATTTGAAGTCGTTACGATTGGTCGTTTTTGAGGAATCATCCCCGCAGGGTAATTCATAAGACTGTTTCAAAACACGCACGTGCGTCATTTGAGCCTCTTCTTTGAAGCGTTACAAGACAGAGAACACCTCAACCGAGTGTAGGATATCAATTTTATGGGTAATAACTATCGAAAAATGCTCCAAAACAAAAAAAAATTCGAATTTCCCACCCCATCACATTGGAATGTCCTCTCAATATTGTTTAATCGAATAAGCAAGAAATTTTATTGTCCAAAATAAATCAACATCACGTTTCTGAAATACATGCCGATTCTAAAATACACGTCTACATATAATTCTATCATGGAACGAAAAAATTCCAAATGTCCATAACAGTTTAATAATTCATCATACGGGAAATGCATAAAAAATCCCTTCATCGTTATGAACATTATTTTGTTCTACACGCGCATGAGGAAAAACATTTTCATACTTCCCCTTTCCACGAATTAATTATATCACAAAAAAATCCTCTGGAATACAGTCAAGCCTGGAAAGATTCTGTCTGAAACATTCCCACGATATGCGTGAAATGGGAAATGAATTATTCGCATGACACGAATATTACTATGATGCGAGAACATAAATAACCATCACATTCGGTGGGAGAGCAACGGGAATCTGCTCAGTGAAAACAAATATTCCATCATTTTTCAATATTTCTTTTTACCTTCACGACATACATTGTTTTTAAATATTCGGTGAATAAACCAAAAAGAGAGAAGTTTTGGTATCGGGATGGCAGTTTAAAAGATCTGATAGAGCGAGGCAAAAGAGAATAGTAAAATGAACGGCTGTTTCATGTACAAGATTGTTTTCGTTCATGAGATTACAACAGACTTTGATACAATTTCTTTTATCTTTTGCCTTGGGTGTGGATATCACCACTTTCGTATGCAGTGTATCGATCAAAGTACATATAATATTCGGTTGATATGATTATATATTGGAGTTTACTTTATCTGATTAAATGCGTGGATAAAGTACGATGAGTTGAGAAGTATGGTGTTTTTTTGTGAATTTTTGTGATTGTGAATTGAAAAATAACCGAATTGGAATGTCGTATGAAGGTTTTTTATATATATCAAATAAACTTGGTATAAATATTTGATATAATTTTGGTGAGAACCATTTTTCAACAATTCAAGAATTGTATTCGGAATTTGTGTGCAGATCTAGTAATCAAAATAATATATTTTCGTTTGGAATTTCGCGCATACAAACATTTCAATAATTTTTTATGAAAAAGCAATTTCATTGAATTTATATTCAACCTACAATGAAGCGCATCATTTAATAGGTCCCGAGCCAATGGAACCATCAGTTTACAATGATTTGAGTAAAGAAACTTTTTCAATTTTCAAAATAATGGAAAAATTTGAATTTCCTGTCTTGATGAAGTATCGCTTCTTAATGGGAAGAAATAATGTTAAAGCGGAGCAATGGTCTGATAAATTGAAAATATCGATTAAGAGGTGGTATTGATGACTTGAAACGTGATCGCAAAGACACAAATGATGCTAAATGCTCAGGTTCGACAGTAGTTCAAATTCGATAGGTGTCTTGAGAAAATATAAACAATCCATCAAATCTTTTTGGCGGATTATGAATCGAAGTTGCGTGTTGCGTGAGATAGCAAAGGAGTTGAAAATATCGGAAGGCAAGGGATTCATATTTGTCAATGAGAAAGGTATGTTCAAAGTGGGTATTCGCGTTTGTTCCCGGTCGATCAAAAACAACAACGCGTTGAGGATTCAGAGCGTAGACTGCAATTGCTCTAGCGCAACAAACAAGAGTTTTTGCATCGTATGTGATAATGGATGAAACATGGATCCACCAGTTTTCTGTGGAATCGAATCGGTAATCAGCTGAGTGGACAGCAGCAGTTAGAAGTCCTCCAAAGCGACCAAAGACGCAAACATCAGCTCGCAAGGTTCTGTCTTTCGTATTTTTGGGTGTGCAAGGTATTTTATTCATCGATTGCCTTGACAAAAAAAGGAACTATCACAATAGACAGGATAGTTCATAGTAGTATCATAAACTTCCCTAAGACAATTCACAGAGGAACAAGTCGATCGCGACGATGCTGACGATTTTAGCTGAATTTCAGCTGCTACAGCAAAATTTTTAGCTTCTCAAACTAAATTTGGGTGCTAAGATTTAGCTGGAACAGCTAAAAATTTCTTTCAGTATGACAAAACTACATGAATTTGACCAACGTATTTTCCAGATCTGGCTTTCAGTGGCTGCCTAATGTTTGCAGATCTCAAAAGGAAGAGAAATGCTTCAGAGAAACAGATTTGACTATGATGAAGGAGTAATATCGGAGACTGAAGTTTGTTTTGAGACCAAAGATCTATCACCCTAGAAGGAGACTTTGTTGATGGATAACTCTTTCAATTCCAATATCATATGACATTTCGATTGGAACTCAAGAATTTTTCATGAAGAACAATTGATTCTACTCAGAACCACTATCACATACGAAATTTCATGCCAGAACTTGAAAGAATATTCCCTCAAAAGAATTCATATGTAAAAGGTTAATATAATGGCAAGGATATCTAAATTTCGATACAAATATAATAAAATGAATGTTGATAGCGAGCGATAATCATCAAAATATTAATATCACATTGATTCACGTGAAATAAGAAAATCTCAGACATCCCCTGTACGGCGCACGTGCGATTCATTGCTACCTCATTCATTATAGATTTTAATACCAGTGATGTCGAGGAGCTGTCATAAATTCAATCCCGACATCGCAAAACCGACGTCCGAACGTACAAGTACGGAATGAACAGAAGCTTTATACTTCGGGGACACGACCACCACTGCTACCCATCAATGGAACCGGGTCACATAAATCGAACGAATCCAATATTGAACTCATTTACACTTTAAGAGATTTGAGAAATTGATTTGATGTTTTAGCGAATGAAGTGTTGCGACCAATAAGAATAAAGTGACAATTTCTCAATTCGAGCCATCATTCGAGCAAGTTATGTTTTTGATAAAAATGTGGGTTTGATTGATGCATGTCAGTTTCTTTTGATTTCGAAGAGTCAAGGTTCGATGAATGGGGATAAATTTGGACAGATATAGAGGAGGTGTTCTAGAGAATATTCTCATATTATTTTCTTCCCAGGCGTTTTCTGCAATGGGAAGCTTTTTTTTCAGTGATCTGACTGCTTGAAATTTCAAATGAATGAAATTCAAATAATTATGATGAGCTCAATATATTTTCAATTCTTCTCTTCGCCAAGTCTTCACGAAAGTTCTCAGGATTCTACGTCAATTTTAACGCTCATAAATGAGTTACATGCACGCAGAAAAAACTTTCCTGAAATATTACTATACTTTACAGTAAAGTAGTGACGAAATCACATTGTGGAGTTACGTATTGTGTTTTGTCATTAAAATTACTATACTTTCTAGTCAAGGGTGTCAGATTTTGCGTCGACTTTTTTAGGTACCTTGTCTCTGCGTGTAGTAAAATATTAGAACCAACTAACCGCCCAGGAAAACTAGCATCTGGGATTCATTTGATTCCTAATGATAATTCCTGCTGGGGATTGGTTTTAGTTTCGTTATATTACTGTGTTTAAAAAGTCAATTCATTCTTTTAAGGGAACTCAAGTACCAACAAAAGCGAACCAAATTTTCTGCCAACTTTTTTCATAAATTATGCGTTCAACGGACATTTTCAGTAGATAATAATAAAATCCACGACCAGGATTAGACTCTAAAGTTAAGTTTCAGTCTTTTTCTGATTTCCTGGCGAGCAAAAGAGGATTTTAAAAGTAATAACCTCCAACTGTCAAAAATTTGTTCTAATTTTGTTTTCTAATACTTGCAAATTATGAAAAAACCTAAATTGATATTCAGAGTCCAATCTCAGGTATGTACTTGATTATTATCGATTCCAAATTCAATTTTATCAAGTAATTTATGAAAAAGTTGATGCAAAATTTCACCCGCTCCCCTGATGCTTGAGTGCCCTTGAAACAATTCCACCACGTTTAAAATAATCTCCATTCGATCAACGAACTTATGGCAAACCTTTTTTTTTCAAGTCTCAAAACAGTCTGAAAAATGTTTTTCCGGTATGACCTCCATTCGTTCCGTCGATGCGGCTTCAATTTCCTTAATCGAGTCAAAATGGTGTTTTAGTGCTAAATCAGGCGAATACGATGGTTTTAATGCGATATCGATTGCATTTTTGGCAAAAAATTCACGAAGAGTGCATGCGGGGTAAGCTGACACAATGCATCATCGTGGTGCGAAAACTAAGAACCTAGTTGAAAATTCCCGGATGGACGGGATCGCGAAATTCGCATGCGGACCCAGTCCCGCGGGAGAATCCGAGTCCAAGTGTGTCGCGAGACTCTTCAGGGTCGCGTTCAGAGTCCCTTGAGGAAGGACATTTGAAGACTCCTCAAGGCCCTCGGCATATTTGTCACCTGAGGCCTCTAAGATTAAAAAAGTTTCAAAATTATATATAATTCAATATTTTTCATGTATAAATTATGTATAATTTGGAGAATTTGAGGTCTCCGACGACTGCCCCTTCCAACGGTACTGTAAAACGGTTCGGCCCTTGAAGTTCCGGTCGGAACCATTCAGGATTTTGTCAAGCAGGAACCCGAGTGGTCCCAGCCCGCAACCTGAGAGGATGGGGGCCAAATAAACGAAACTATTCTTTGCAAAGGGGGAATATGATCTATCATTCTTTCCAACTAACGCTCCCTTCGATTTGGTTCTTTTTTGGTTGATTTGGCTCTCATCCACCTGAGAGACCCCAAACAAGACTTAGGACAACGTAGGTTCTGGGTCAGAACTCAACTGGTTCCGGGTGGGAATTCGGGTCTGCATGCGAATTTCGTAAATTTTCAACTGGGAATCGTCTGCTTATGAATCCAAGTTGACTAATCCTTTTCAAACTCTAATATCATCAGCAAGGTCTCTCATCGTTAATCGACGGTTTTCGTGCATAAGATTTTTGATTTGATTAACCTGTCGTTCATTAGTTCACGTTGATGATCCTCCGAGACGCTCTTTGTCTTCAGTGCCCATACAAAAATTTTTGTGCTTCGCCAATGCTGACAATAAAATATAGCTTGGCGCAATGTTGACAGACAAGGCTTGGCAATCTATGAATCTTCAATGTTGATTAACAATGAATACAATGTTGCACCCATGTCGGTGTTCGACAGATTTCGTTTGTCAGCCTATTATCGTGGCACAATTGCGCCAAGCTTGGCTCTTGCTTGGCTCATCCTTGGACCAACATTTACTGAACGATAGATTCCATTCAACGCCAGGATCATTTAGAATGTGGTTCAATATTGCCCCAAACTTTCGCCTAGTTTTGGTAGAAATTAGCTTTCAATGTAGCGCCGATCATTGGTAATAGCATGGCTCAATATTGGCAACCTATATAATATTTTTGCTATGTTACTAATTAAGTGTTTCTCGCGAGTGGTGAAACGCGTATAGGAAAAATATATAAGGCTTATGTAAGTCTTTGGAAGAACAGTTAATCACTTTGTACTATGAGTCACACTACAGGGCTCCTACCGCTGAGCTAACATACCTTGTGTCTACTTCTCATGGCAAAATTTACCGACAAAAGACGCCGAGTTGTTCACAAACAAATGGGGGTAAACAATAAGACTTCAAACAACATATGTCAGAAATTGCGAAATGCGCATACTTTTTATATATTTCTGGGTTAAATATTTTTTACTTTGATCATTGGCGCAGCATTGACAAACAAAATTTCCAATTGTTTGCCAATGATGGTATATTTCATTGCCATTGTTCCATCGATGATGTGACTTCATTGGCAAAACACGTAGGTAAATCATAAAATGATGTTATCATTCCAGGTTTGCGCCATGTTTGGTTGCCAAGCCTCGGCCATACTTTATCTACGTTGCACCATGCTAGCGCCAATTGTAAATTTCTATTTGGGTGCTTTCTCTGCTGTCTTTGAAGTCTTTACTCCACTTGTAAACAATTTTTTGCGATATACGATGATCATCAAAGGCCTTTTGTAACATCATCAACGTTTCTGTGGCAGAATATTCATCCCGCAAACAAAATTAAATAGAAATTCTTTAAAATTCTTAAAAAAAATCCAAGTAAATCTGCAGCAAGGATAGATAGACTTACTTTTGCACTCGAAATACTTTTTTCTGTCGAATAGTTTTCTATTTCCGTAAAATGGAGATTTTACGCTTACAAATAATCTATAAAATTTCATTGACGAATGCACTGTCAAAAATTCCCACCACAAATTTCAGAATATTTGTATTAATTCTGATACAAAAGTTTGCAAGCACTCAATACAACACCTTTTTGCATCAGATTTCCCACACCGTTATTGAAATTCAAACACAATATTACTTTACAATGATTTTCATGACAAATTTTATTTGAATTCTCATTAAATCTGGAGTGAATTTCAAACAAAAATATATGTGTTAATTGCTTCCAAATTTTGTGAATCAAATTCAAAAAATTTGTCAATAGTGTGGGAAAATCGTGGAAAAAAAAAATTAATTCTCGAATATTTTGACAATTGATTTTGTTGAAATTTGAATCGTTTACAGGAACGAAACGAAAATTCAACTTCATCACAAAATCTGAGAAATCATCGGTGTTGATCTTCTCGAATTAACTCCTTGAAACTGAACGCGTCGTTTAAAGAATATGTATCGCAAGATTTTAGATCTTAAACAGCTGAGGATTTCGTTGATCAGTAACCAATTCGTTTCAATAAACGCTTCAAACTTCAGCAAAATGACAATTCATCAATAAATCATGAATAAAATGATTTGAAATCGTCTTGAATACTTATTTGATTCTGTTTTTGTTACAGGAATTCGATGAGTTCAATTCGAATGAGGGAGCCAATGAATTCAAGTTACTGAAAAAGAACTGTAAGAGTCCAAAAAGAACGGTGAGTTGTTTCACTCTTGTATAATTCGAATAATAATATTTTCGAAATGTTTGCCAAAGATCTGAAATTCCTCTTGTAATTATTATTATACCATCATATTCCACGGATACTTTAATTATATTTCCCCTTGTACTTCAGAACTAATATTTTCATCGCGTTATTCGAACGAAATATTTTCTCTCCGACCATGCACGCTATTACTTGAAAAGTCTTTCGTCGAACGTAATCATCTTCAAAGCGGAAAATTACATTTTCCATTCATAATTAATTTATTGTTAATATATTTCAATATAATCGTAGGAGTTGTATCTACCGCTGCATCTTGCTTTTCAGAGAACTTTAATACACATTTTGAAGTTGCTTCCCAGATTCAAGAAGATCTGAAATCTTTGGCTCTTCGGTAAACTCGAGCACAGTTCAGGGAGGATTTGAATTTGTAGTTCATTTTATTACTATATGCTTGAGAAATTGATTGTTTTCCTCAGTAAAGGATTACAAGAACATTACGTTCATCGTGTCACAGAAATTGAAACAAAATCATGTTCTCGCAATAACTCCGGATGAATTAATTCAAGTGATAGATGCCAGATGATTCTTTTTTACGTTTTATGATATTTTGTTTTTCATGTAATTCCAAGTTGTGTATAAAAGAACAGAAAGTATCGATGAAAATTATCAAACAATGTGCTTGTTTGTCGTAAAGGAAAAGAACTTTGACTCACAAAAATGAGTCTTCCGATATTAAGTTTCAAAGTTCATTTAATTTTCAAAGCCCATTCTGTTTGTTAGCGAGTTGAGAATTTCGCGAACTCGTTGATATTCCATGGTGCTTTTCAAACATAAGAGGAGTTAACAAGAAAATTTTTCCTGCAACGAGGACAAGGAAAAACGCGAGCAATCACTTTGGTGTGTAATTAGAATGGAAATTTAACGATCGATTAGGAACTATGTGTCTTGAAGACTATGGAATGATTGTGTATGCATAAGAGGTGAATATTATATATCTCATTTGGTTGATGTGTTCGAATTTGAATTGATGTACTCAGATTTTTTATGGCTAAAATTTTTCTATCCTTATCTTCACTGTGAAAAATTTTCTAAAAATTCAGATCGTTTCTGTCATTTTTTACAGCAGGGAGATTTTCTGAATTTGCAGATGTATTCTGAGAACTCATCTATATTGTTCTTAATTTTCAGAACTCTGGACATATGTTTCAGATTCATTGTTTGGGTTATCCGATGGATATCTCAAAGTTGTCTTAACTCATCGCCTGTAATGTTCAATTTCACTGGCACCGTTCGTGATTTGGGTCATTCGTGCTCCGTCGTTGTTTGGACCCAGTAAATGCTGTTCAAGAAATCTGTGAAAATTCTGCAATACTCGTATACTATCCTACTATATATTCCAAAAGTTTATTCAGCCATTTGTAATGAACAAAATTGTTCCTGCCCCTTTTTCATGCCAGAGATATTTAACTTGAAAATTCGGCTTGTGCCAAAAATGACTCAGATTACGGGCGAAGGGATGACATTCATCGTAGATGTGTTTCATCATCAAAAATGTTGCATCAGATATTTCAGAACGGATCCCCAGAAGGTTTATTGGGATACAACCAATTTATACTTGTCAATAAGGATGACAAAATTTTCTTATGTGTGATACAAGAAATCCCGACCGGAAGTGCAGTCCTATTTGATCGGGTAACCCGGCGTTTGATTAGGAACCGAACAGGACCTGGTCGGGATGTAGATTCACAGGAAACAAAAGAACAGTACTCTCCACGTCAAAATTAGTGAAATCTCATTATTTCTGCAGTTGTACATCGACCACTGAATGGAATCAGTGAAATATCGGTGAATAGTCATTGGTTATGCAGTTGGAAGTGTTTTTGACTAATTGAATCAGTGAGATTTTACTGCAATGATCGGTTAATATTCACCGATTGTGCATTGTATATGTACTGATTCGCAGTAGTCGACTTTTTACTGCAATCAGTGAGATTTCACTGTTTCAAATTTAGAGATTATATTTCTAAATTTTGTCTCAATGCACATATTAAAATGTATGCATTCTAAACGAGAACACAATCATGGTATATTTTGATAGCTAAACCTGCATGTATGCATTTCCCCTTTTTTCCCCCCGTAGAGAATTCTTTCCATAGATGCATTTGACGTTGCGGTGTACTTATGACGATGCAGAACGAACTCTTCAAGATTTCCATCGCGGCCAAATAAATATTTTCCCAATCGTTCGGACCTGTCGTACCGATGTATGGTCGTTTTATATCTTTCATCGTGATGCTCGTCTATGTCTTCCTTCTTCTTTTTCTTGTTCTCCTCCTTCTCTCTCTCGTCCTGCTTCTTTTCCTGCGTGGTCGTGTCTACGTCTTCGTGTCTACGTCTTCGTTTATACGCCCCGCAGCGACAACGACGTGAAAATCGTCGTTGGAAACGACGCAAAGTCGCTATCCTGGAAAAATATCTTCCTCTTACAGTATGTATACACATACATACATATATGTATACGTACATTTACACATACGAACTGACACTTCTTACAATACAAATCTCGTGGATGTGGGAAAACGAGGTCATAAAGGTCATAAACCATCTTTCGATTCAGTATCGTATTACATGTGAAAGAATAGATTTGAAAAAATCCACGTAACACTCGTCGTCGTTTTTATCACATTGCGGAATTATAACACTTTTGATATGAATCCATGAATTTTATTCCTATCGTATACATCTCAACATTCCAACCCGTATGTAATCCAAGGTTTTACGGGTGAGAATATGAAGTAGTATATACGAAGAAAGGCACTTGATTTTTTCTAAAAATCTGTTCGAACAGTGATTTTTCAATTACAGGAAAGCATGGTTATTTTTAATTAAGAAAAAAGTACTTGACATGAGTTTGAGATCGTTGAAGAACAGTTGTTGTTTTACGTATGGATTGTTCTAGATTTTCAGTAGAAATCCATCAAAACGTGAACTTGAATTTAAATCAACTTTGTTGAACTGTGATGAACTCTCTCGAGAATGCTTTTAATAAGATAAACTTGACAACTGGATAGAAGAGGGTTGAAAAAAAATCTAGGTTATTGATATGGTTTCCGAAGATAATGAGTGTCGTATTCGAAGTGCGCTTCAATGATCCAGGTTCTAAGATTAGCATTAATGAGAATCTTCAGTCGCTGCTAATCCTAACAATAAAATATAGCTAGGCGTAAGGTGGACTTCCAAGGCTGGGTAATTCACGTAGAGGTCAGGGTGGTTAACAATGGTCTAAATATTTTTCCAATATGGGCAGTTAATGATGGCTCAGCTTGCGGGACCTCGCCCCAAGTGTTAGGCAACCCTGGATGACAGTGGATTCTCATGTTGCAGTAGGCATGGGTGTACCATGACCCAGGGTGAAACTCCTTTCTTCGAGCGGCAAATTGCGATAAATCTTACCAAGTGGCTTCCTATTTCTTCCTCTGAAAATTCCGTGACAGAAAGAATTAGAACTAGAGAGATCTTGGAGTTGAACAATCAACGTTCCTGTCTATTGGTAAATATTAAACATGTTTCGAATGTTTTTTAAGATGCCAGACATGTTTAGATATATTCTAGACATCCAAACTTTTTGAATATATCCACGCTATGACCGAAACCTTGATTCAATTATATTTTGTACTCAACATTCATGAAATATGGCGTAACATCAAAGATGTAATGGAGCATATTCAAATTTGTGGAAGAAAATCAAGATAAGGAGGGAGCATTGAGGAGTAGGGAAGAGCATGCCAATCGAAATGGTTTGGACGAAAAACCAGTCGTCCTGAATGATTTTATAAGTAGCTACTCTGAATTATAATATATCAGTGCAATTATTGCCACGTTGATCGATCATAATACAAAAATCCGATAAAAAGAAATAGGAAAGGGTTGACTCCAAAAAGAAGATAAAGGAACTGTTTCAAAGAACGTGCTATTTCGGAATTAGAATAAATAATCTAAGAATACCAGGTGTGTAAGTATGAAACCGGAATTTTTGTACAGAAAAAACACGTTTATTGTAATGATATGTTACAAAGTAACTTATTCAAAGTATTGTCCGTCGCTATCTATACATTTTTTCCATCTTTCTGGCAATTTGTGGATTCCGCGCCAAAAGAACTGTTGCTCTTTCGAGGCAAACCAGTCACCGAGCCATTTTCGTACATCTTCGGAAGAAGTAAAGCGCTGCTCAGCAAGTGCGTGTCCCATCGATGCAAACAAGTAGTAATCGGATGGGGCAAGGTTCGGTGAGTAAGGCGCGTATACTAAAGAATCTTCCAACGGAGCGACTCTGTCGTTTCCTGGACCTGTTTTGCTTTGTGTGCTGGTGCATTCACCTTGTGTTGTCTTTGTTGGTATTATGGTCGTTTTTCACGCAAAACTCGATCCAAATCGATCATTTGTTGTCGGTAGCGTTGAGTATTGACAGTTTCCCCAGGTTTCAGCAGCTCGTAGTAGATTACGCCCTTCTGATCCCACCAAACACACAGCATTGTCTTTCGTCCGTAGCGGTTTGGTCTTGCCGTCGATGTTGATGGTTCACCCGGAGTAACCAATGACTTTTTGCGCTTAGGATTCTCGAAATATATCCACTTTTCATCGCCAGTCACAATTCGATGGAGAAATGACTTTCTTTGGAACCTGGCGAGCAGCATATCGCATGATGTTTTGCGGTTTTTCCTGCTGTCTTTTGTGGGGTTCATGTGGAACCCAATTCTCCACCTTTTGTATCTTTCCCATGGCTTTCAACCGAAGGGAGATGGCTTCTCGAGTCACCTTCAACTGATCCGCCAGTTGTTGTTGTGTTCGAGCGTCGTCTTCGTCCAACAAGGCTTGCAGGTCAGCGTCTTCAAACTTTTTCGGTGGTCTTTCACGTTCTTCGTTCCTGACGTCAAAATCGCCACTTTTGAACTGTTTGAACCACTCGAAACACTGTGTTTTACCGAGAGCATGCTTACCAAACGCCTCCACAAGCATTCGATGCGATTCGGCTGCGGTTTTCTTCAGATGAAAACAAAAAAGTAGTGCTGTCCGCAAATCGTAATTTGTTGGCACAAAACTTGACATGTTTATCTCTAATAAACTAATGCTACTGAATTAAACTCGTGTTATTGTGAGTTGGAAATCTTTGTCGGATATCAATACAACAACAAGACACCGCTGACGTGATGTGTCGGTAACTGCATCGACATCTAGCGCCACCTATGGGCAAATTCCGGTTTCATACTTACACACCTGGTACACGAGGAGACCAATGACGATTGGGGAAATCGAGTCCTATCGACACGAAGAAAGGATTTCCCACAATCGGCTTGATTCCAGCACTTCTCTCGATTGTGAGAAATTATATGTATATATTTATATTTGGTGCTGATGAAAAATATAATCATGGGTACGTGAAAAATTTATAGATAATTCTTATACCTTGAGATAATTTTTTCACAAAGAATGTCTTCAATGACACGATTATAAGTGATAAGATTGAAATTTTATATGAAATAAGATTTTTTGTACAGAAAAGTACAATATATTTCTTTTGTTCTTACTGGTCAACCATTTATGGACTCGATTACTTCGTGCTGTGGTGACCAACGGGACGAGAAAGGTCATCCTACATTAAGCCCAACTTATGTGACAGCAGATGATTCTCTGTCATCAAATTTTATCCTTCTGAACGACGAGGTGGCTCAGGATAAACTTTGGCTGACATATCAACCGCGGTTTCTTCTAGCTAGTAATTACTTCCTTGCGGAGAGAGTTGGATTGATTTTTGTGAATTTTAAACCCAATCATCTTGTTGAATATCCGTTACTTCATCACATCAATCTCATTTCAGATGTTCCGATGAAACTGTGTCATAATTTATACTCCATCGTGTTCATAATTCATTCCAATTTGCTTCAGTCTCATTGCATAATCCAGAGTTTTCGTAAAGACTTGGAATCAAATGTTTATTCAAAGTTTCCACGTCGTTTTGAATTATTGTGTATTTTCAGAGAACACCAGAGAAAAATTACTGAAAAAGAAAACGGGACTTATTTCATCCCCATGATCTTCATACGAAGAGAGAAACCACAGGAAATTATTCGTTTTCCCAACGAATCAACTGTTTGATCTTTAGAGCTCGTGACGTTTCAACAAAGATTATCTGGATTCACTTCATTCCTTTTTTTCAATTTCTTCGATTTAGAATAGGAAATTGAAAAGTCAGGAATACATGACGAAGTTCTTTCATTTCGAATTGGAGAAAAGAATAATGATGAAGTTAATTTTATGGTGAGAGAGGGAGATTTCTTTGAATATATAGTTTTTGAAGATAATTTTAAAATATTGTCCTTCGATTCGTTGATGATACTCGGGATTTGAAAAGTTTCTCAGAGAATTTCAGCACTGTCCATAGTTTCTCAGAAAGTTTCAGTAATTGTGAGAGAAATTCAGAGATATTGAGGGGGTTATTTTTAGTAAGATTCACAGTTTGCAGTGAAGTTCAAAGACATTTTCAAAGAAGTGTTTTTTTCACTAGGGTAATCTATGAAAATCTATGAACAAACATGAAAATATAATAGTGATAATCACTAAGCGAATAATAAAATATGGACAGACCAAACTGCACAATCAAAACAACTAAACGGCTCAATCGAGATTACGATACCCCTAGCAGAAATCACTCTAGTATTTCTCTAGGTAATTACGAGGCCTCACAAGTCCTTGCAAGTTACTTGCGAGGCCTTGCGAGGCCTAGAGAACGACTAGAGTGATTTCTACTAGGGACGCTTAATTGAACCAACGATGCGTTCAGTTAGAATAATGATGCGATTGATTGTAGTGACCAAAAGTTTGGTCCGTTTATATTTTACTATACCAGTTTTCTCCATGATGAATAAAGGGTTTTTTATTCTTTAATAAACGATTGAAAAGTTTAATAGCGATAGGTTGAAAAGTTTTAATATCTCCAGCGTCAGAAACTAGCTGAAAACGTGATTTAATTTCTACGTTTTTATTTTCGTGAAAAAGCCAATGTTATATTTCCCAGGCTTCGTATTAATTCCTCAGTTTTTTCGCAACTTCACGTTTGAACTCCCTCATTTCTTCTTCAGATCTTCCTTCCAACTCTCGCATCATCTTTTTTCTCTTCTTTTGAGTTTTTTATTTAGCTCCTGCGAATGTTTTCTTTTTTTTCTTGTGTATCTTCTGTTTTAATTGGTGATCTCATCGAGTCAACTAACCTTAAATGCTCTCTTTTTCATCTTCCCAATTATTTTTATTTCTATCAGCCTTTCTTTCCCTGTTTTTCCTCTGTTCTTCTGTGATGAATTCTACGCCTTCGAGTCGTATATATATACTTTGATTTCGTCCTTCTTTCTCAACTCTCCTTTTCATCAACCACCACCTCATTTCGCTGTTATAATTACTATCATTTTTTCTCCTTTTGTTCTATTCATATAATTCTCTTATTTCACTCTGACGAATAAAAAATAATGATATCAATTATTTCTCAGCATACATATTGAAAGATATAGGTATACAAATATAGTATATGGAATTTCTATACATGATATTGGCATTCACCAAGAATGAATTTGGTTGAAGGTTAACCTGCGTGAAAATTCAGTATGTAGCACACGATCTCGCATAGTTCCGCGAACGGTCTTGTGAATAGTCTCGCAAAGAATTTCGGATAGTCTTGGAAATGAGCTTGCAATTCATCTCGATTATAAAACAATCCGAGATATGGATGAGATCTCGCCGATAGTCTCGCTGCTAATCTCGCAAAATTATTGAAAAATTTTGAGATTTTGATCCAAAATCTAGGAATTACATTCCTGAATAGAAAAAGAAATATATACATACTTTATTCGGAATCGAACTTAGACCTTCGTGATTCAAGATCCAACTTTCTTGTCGCTCACCTAATATGATACTGTATGAATATAGCAGACCTGTGAAATTAATATGAATTTAATTTGATAAGAAATGATTTAAAGATCAAATAATTATCCTAAAATGATGGCTTTTCACCAACCGATAAATCTTCTATACGATGCAAAAAATGTTGTTACTGGAATTGTGTTGACAGTACATATTGAATCTTCATTATACATCGGAAATGTGAAAAGTTCATCTGTTGAATTCAATCATGGAAATTTCCATATATCTTTGAACAATTTAGGTTCATACTCTATCAAATGAGAGACCAGAATAATAGAAAAAAGTCATTTCATAAATTAACTACAATACAATGAAATACGAATAGGCTATGATCGTCGGTGAAACAATATTATTTGATGCCTTTCCATTAATTTATCATGGAATAAGTCGAGTCAACTTCAAGTGATCATGACATTTCTAAAACATATCTGAGATGATTATTTTCAGAAAAACTTGAAGAATTTCCTAACAGCAAAGTGCTGAGCAAATATGCGGCAAATTGTTGAAAACACTCAACCACAGTTTAAAGCAATTTGCAGGGACGTTGCGTCGCCAAATGCGCAACAATATTCTGTGAATCTGGGATTTTGGCTTAAGTTGTGGTCGTGTTGCTGGGAAGTTGCTCGGTTTCATGAAATTTTTCATCACATGCGTAGCAAATTCCCAGCAACTTCGCGTAAATTTAAGAAACAACTTTTGTTGTATGGGTTATTGGAGAATGAGATTTTTCTGAATAACTGCTGATAATTCATCACGTTATAGCCTTAGAACTTAACTATAGTTTTCGTTAACAACGTTGTTGCCAAAAACAATCCAGTCTCTTCCGAACCGTTAATACGAATCACCTATGTCAGGTAATGATCGTAATTCCAAATCCTCAATAAATTATTGAATTACCGATCCTATTACCTTCTCATGAAATTATTGTAATATTTGAAAATGGAAATGCTTTTTGAAGGGAATGTCTTTTCTATAGCAAAAAACTGCACGATCGATTAGTCAAAGATGAAAAATCAATGCATGCATCAATAAAAATTCAATAAGGAAATAAAATATTTCATACGTTTGGAAAAGAGGGTTAAAATTTGAAGTGATGTAACTACGTTTGTACTATTTTTTTTGCAAATTGCAGCGATACTATACGAGACCTTAAACGAGATTATTAGGGACATCTCGCTGAGGTATTGGATTGTTTCATAAGCGAGACACTTGAGAGACAACGAGAGACTATTTGCGAGACTGTTGCGAGACTCTGAATTTCCGCGCGGAAAGTTAATCAAACGTTATGAGTCGAATGTGAATGTCGAACACAAAAATTCTCGATACAAGATTTCTTTCTTACCTAAAGGTATCACGAATTGAAAAATCAAGAGTATCGAAGTTACGAATTCTACTCGTAAGACTACATTCAGCGGAGAATTTATACGAATCGCGTTACCGTCGGTGGTGGCGGCAGCGACATTGAATCACGTCTATCAGGATCCAGTTGTACGTCTTCTCTCTGTAACTACGTTAGGAAGTACGAGAGGTACGCGTTCGTCATCTTGAAAATGGGTACGTCGTGATATCTCGCTGGAGATGGAATGAAAGAAAAGGAAGTTCCTTTTGCCGGACCTCACTCCATCGCAGCATTGCCAGACGCAGCAGCTAACATAGGAGAGCAAAAAAATATCCTTTCACTGTAATTTTCAACTATTCACTTGTCGTTGGTCCTACTCTCACGTTTTTGCTTGCCCTTTCTCCCCTGGAGAAAGTCTTCATCGCCATTGAGGCACGAAGAAAAAGTATTAGAGGTATAGAGGAGAGAGAAGAGATGATTTGTGGATAGCTATATAAGTGTCATCCACTATCCCGTATATCAACTCACACCTCCAAGTATAGTCCTCGTGCACTATTTTTCTTCCGCTCGTGGACCAACGTCGGTCTCTATTTATTCGTATATATTCGTTTCTTCTTGCGCTACGTTCCCCGTGTGTTGTGTTTCTTTCATTTCTCTGCTCCATTTGTCGGAGAAAAAATAGTCGCTTCGGAGTGTATAATGTAAAAACACACGACCGGGTACACGAAGAGAATGAAAACAGAATGGGAAACAAGATACAACAGTAATCACGCATATTTTCGTGAAAATACAAGAAAAAGCGCTATTCCGAAATTCATTGAAATACAATTTTATTCGATAAATAAACGTTTAGTGTATAAATATTGATTCTCATTCCTTTTATAAACTTTATATCAGAGAAATAATAACCGTATTAACCTACATTTCGGATGGAATGTTGAGTTCTATTCGTGGAGTACACGTGTTGTCGTATAGTGAAATCATACACGTTCACCAGGTCCGCAATGTGCCTGCAATACGTCAAAATCAACATTTCGATTTGATCATGTTTACATGTTTAATTGATTATTCGAAATCTGACGTTTATGTTTATCGATGATCAATATGTTTCTTTTTCATCGTATTTCTCATGCTTCAATCAAAGTCGAAATCAGAATGATTTTATTGAAATTCACTCCTGAAAATGAATGTGGTGCCTCAATAATGTTTATTGTAGTTCAAATTTTTATCTCGATTGGAGTTTGAAATCGTTCGGATTATTCAGTTTTGTTGATTTTCGATTCAGTTCTTTTTTAATAAGATTTATGAAAATAATTATGACAGAAACATCGAAGATAAGTATAAATGTAAAATCAAACATCAGTTGGGGAAGATCTGGTGTATTGAATCTCAGGGAAAATATCAATTTTCAGATTATAAATTCATTGAATAAAAACATGATGACGATGAAATCGAATCTATACACAAATTTAATTAATTAATTCAATTTGGTTTGTGAAGAATGGAAAGGGATCAATGGAACATTCTTCTCTGATATTTTTCAATAGGGAATTGCTGTTGATCAGGGATGGGCAGCCTCAATTACTTTTCGCACTTGAAGTACTTTTCTCTGTCGATTACCTTTTGATTTCAATAAAATAGAGTTTTGAACGTCAAATTAAAGAACACTTCACAAGAAAAAGAGCACTTCAAGTACGAACATTAATCGAGGCTGCCCATTCCTGTTCTTGATCACTGTAAAAAATTTGTTCTGGAAATCCAGAAAACCCGAGTAACAATTTTCATTTCGGGTCCACTAAACAGGACTGGTGCGGGCGTGTTGCATTTTTCTGCACCAGTCCCGTTTGGCGAACCGAAATTAACATTTTTACTCGGGAATACACAGTAAGAAGTAAAACTTACTTCCAATCTGAATATCAGCTTATTTTAAGATGCAGCCAAAACTAGCCCTCTTTCAGCTGCAAGTCAGCTACTAAAACAAATACCGGTACAACCTCAGCGTGTAAGAATTTTGGTCCCACTCTGGCCCAGTCTTGGGCCCATATTGGCAGGATGGGGCCCATGTTGGCCCGAGGTGGGCCCCATGGTATATACATGCTAGGGAATGGAAAAGACTGCATTTCAGCCGAGTTTTCGAGTAAGATGTAGCCATTTTCAGTCGGACTTTTCACAGTGTATCACTGTAATTTTTCATATTCACTTGCTCCTGAATTTTCAGAAACGCTTACAGTGATAGTACCTCACAAAGAGGCTTTATTTATCAACAATGTCTTGAACTACTGTCAAAAAGAATTCGAGGACACTTAGGCAAAAATGAACAGTGTTTACTACGTTTATGGGAAAAAATGTTCAGCTGTACCAGCTAAATTTTAGCTGCTGCAGCGAAATATCCAGCTATGATAGCTCAAATCTGTTCTCAACCGTTGTCCAGCAGATTTCTGTCAGGAGCACGGAGAAAAAATGGTTTGCTACTATGGCGCCTACAAAGAAATTTGTTGTCCTTGCAAGAATATTCACTACAGCAGCTAAGACGTTAGTTCTATTAACAAATCTGTTCAAGTCAGCAAAAAAATGTAGTTGTGTCAATCATTCTTCTTGCTCTTACAGCTAATTTTTTTTTTAGGCGCTATAGTAACAGACCTGCTTGTTACGCCAGCAATACTTTTCTCTCCGTGAGGGAGATCTCACTTATGTTTTATAGCTGCACGGAGGAAAAAAATTTGCTGACGCAGCAAATCGAAGTATTATATACATATATTAGCAAATCTTTTTGCTAACCTAGCTAACATTTTCAGTGTCAATAATACAGAATAGCAAACATGTTTCACTGGAGGAGTCAACATTTGTTTCCGACACAGCCAAAAAAGTCGCAGTTGTAGCGCACAAGATTGCTGTCATAGGGAAAAATGTGCTGTCCCAGCAAAATCAGATTCTTTATTGTCACTTGGTTTTATTGTCAGTGTTTTAGGATAAAGCTTTCTAAATTTTTCTTGGTAACACCTACAAATATGTTGGAAAAAATAACACAATGTGAAAAATTTAAATAGATTTGCATAATTCTGAATCAGAGGTTGAATATGATTTTGAGAAAATCGAGATATCGCGTTCGAGGTCTTTAGAAAGAGCTGAGTGTTGGATGCATTGAATCGTATAAGAACTCTCGAGATCTCAAAATGTAACGATCTAAGGGAGGAGAGACATGTTCATGGAGAAGAGGTTTGCTGTTTTAAAATCATTATGAAAAACACGCAAACGAAATATATTCAAAGCTTGATTACAAACGGAAGTTTAGAAGTTGAATGGAAAGGAAGTGTCCTTAATTAAGTTACCCACGACAAAATAAATCTTGTTATTCTCAAATTACAATTCTGCTTAGGATGGTGAAAATTGGACTGGTTTTTTATAAATCACTATGCAAAGAAAACTGCGGTTATTTCAACAGCAATGCTGCCATAAAGCGAACTGCTGTTAAGTTTGAAGCAGAAAGTTTGTTCTTGAATCGGTGGCTCTGCTGCTATCGAAGCAGCGCAGGGATGCTGTTGTTTTATCTGCACTGATTTTTCTAAGTGACGTGTCCGCATGGATTAGAGAAAGAAGAAATTTCAAGGAAAGCAAGTTTTAACGAAGTCGCTCATTATGACGGTAAAAATTGTGGTTTGTACAGTGATTTTTCTTGCTGTTTATGCAACAGCGAGGATTTGTCCCAATCTATAAAAATGTTTCTTAAGATGAAACGTTCAACTGGTTTATATTTTGATGTGTTCAATTTCAATTCAGGTTCTGAATTTGTCCTCATTTTTATGCTGTTTGTTTTTGTGCACACTGAGAGAAAAGATTAGTGAACTGAACGAAAACGTAGTTGACTCAACTACGCCTAATAGGAGGTTAAATACGTTCAACCAACTCTGAAGGTTGCATCGAATCATTCCCCAGGTTGGCCGACTCTGTTGAGTCAACTACGTGAATGATTTGGACAATGTTCCAATTGCGTCCATATGCATATGACACAAAATGACGAAGCATTGATTGCCTGCGAGGTTGACTCAACTACGTGAGATTTTAAATGAAACTTCTTCTGTGATTTGTTGACGTTACAGACACACATTGGTTCATAAAATCAAGTGATATGTTTGAGACAATGAAAGGTGGCGTAGTTGAGTCTACAATTTCCAAGTCATTCCAACTGAAAATTCGTTGATTCATTCATAAATTCTTCAACTACGTGTGGTGGTTAATGGCACTTTTATTTTTTTCTCAGTGCAATAAAATGTTCACTTGATATATTGCATCCAACCCTAGACAGATAACCATGAAATTTGATAAGGATTTATGGGGTGAGTGTAGCGGTTTTAGAATTGAAATATAGTTACAAAACGTGGAAGACTTTTTATAGAAGAAGTTTTATAATCATCGGAAGTCATCCGATTGACGCAAGGAATGGTCGATTCTTTGATCGTATTTAATTGGAAGTTCGTTTCAATAAACAATTCCAACCTCTACCATATTTTTGTTTCCTCATTGTTTTCATAATCAATTGTTGATATTGTATTTTTGAACTGTATTGAAAACTTTGTTCCTAATTTTTTAAATATTCAAATATCAATTTTGCTTATCAATTCTCCCCGTTCTTTTTCATTTTCAATATTTTCCAAGAACTTTATCTCAAGCTTCCTGTCTTTTCCCTTATCAATATTCTCATATTTGGAAATTCTTATTTCCCTCGGCGTCTCTTTGCTCTCTCTTTTGTCATCCTATCACCATCACCTCTTTTTTCGTATTTTCCTCGACGTCTCTGCCTTTGCCTTTATCTCTCTCAGCTTCTATCTTTCACCGATCTCTTAAATCTTATTTCTTTGACACTTTTCTATCTCTTTTCGCCTCCGACTTCTTCTCGCATACTACTATTTTTCCTCATCTAACATTCTCCAGTCTGATTTTTCTTTTTCACCATTTGATGGCATTACATATTCATCGGTGTTGTACGCGTTCATGTTTTTTCTCAAGATTTTCGCTTCGCTTTCTTACTTTTCATTAACTTTCCCCTCTTTTTCCCTTTCTAATGCATTCAAGTCATCTTATTTTCTCAACTTCAATGTACTCATCTAATCATTTTTTTATCTCCTTCGAAGGTCGCTTATTTCATTTGTGTTGAATCGCATCTAATTGTATAGAGATTTCTTTGAAGACATTTATACAGCCACCACTTGTAAGATTAATCAATAAAACGTTTGAGAAGATAATCATCGTTAAAGTTAGTAATTCTCATCAAATTTCAGCCTCAAGGTTACAATAATTCAGGAAAATAGTCCAATTTAAGTACATTGCGTCATTTGGAGAATAATTCTCAGTGCAATTTGACACAACAAATCATAGTGCACTTGAATAGTAATAACTCCAACTCTTAGCTCATTTCGTTGAATTTGATTAAAATCCCTTACAGTACCGGACATTTCTACGTTGCCTTTACGTAGAATCTCCATTCATCCACCTTGTATCCACGTCCACCATTTATCCACGTGGAGTCCACGGAAATGCGACCTGGGAATCTGTGGGTTTTTTGTAGCCTCTAGACCTTGGTGAAAGAATTTCTTTGAAAATATCTGAAAATTTCCTCTAAATTTCACTGAAAGACTTTGATCAACTCTGGAAATCTATGAAAATTTTCTTCCAAGTCTGAAAAACTTATGCTTATTGGACACGTTTTTCCACTGAAAATTCCTCTGAATATCTCTGGAAAATTCTGTGAAACTCTCAGAAAAACTATGAACAACTCTGAAATCTTCTGAAAAACTCTGACAATTTCAGAGATCCTTTCATGCCAAAAGAAAATCAACAAGAGAGATCTAATTTTATACAGAAAAATTCTGTTCCTACTCAATTTTTTTGATAGTCTTTTTTTCCTTTTCCCCATTCATGAACACCTCAGCTCCCATTAGCGAACAATCGTTCATTCATTATATTTTCCCCATGACATATTATTCTGGATGTATTTAGATACCAGTGGTTTGTTTAGTGCCTAGTCAGTCATGAAAAGAATTATGAATCAAAAACCAAAATGTTCATTAGGGGTCGCATTCATGAATGGCGTCATCTACCTTACAAAATGAAAATATTTTATAACTCTGGAAACGATATGGATATATTCTTTGATTCTTCATCGTGCGATAATCAGATGCAATAACTTACATAACGTATCATCCGTTATTATCCTCATACATCAGACCATGAACCATGAAATTTCAAAAACATCCTATGAAAATTCTCCTAAACAACTACTTTAAAGAGTCTCAATAAAATTTCCCTCGCATATCATTCCAATAAATTCTTTTCCGCTGTCTGGAAATATCACTCTGAGTATTTCAAATTCTTCTCGAAGAATATGCAGTGAATTATAGATGCTATTTATTTTCTTTGTAAAAGTTTGATCCTCCAATGTATTTCATTCATGAATCAAATTCTTTGTATTATTTTCCACCGTTAAAACCACAATGAATACCGAGAGGAAACATGATACATAAATCGAATGAATCTTCTTATGAATTTTCAACAACAATTCTCACTCATCATTTATACCTCACGTACATTCCAGGTGATTGAATTTCTGCTCGTCTCATTCAAAGCATCTGGTTGAACCACCATAAGGTACAGAACCAACTGAAGAATGAAATTGTTGGAAATGTGTTTGAAAAGAAAAACATTTCAACTAAAATGATTCTATTCGGAATCAAAATGAAATACATTGTTCTTGGAAAATTCTATCAACACCGCTTCATCACAATCGAATTTCCAGATATTTCTGCGGTTATGCGTACATTTGTAAAAGGAAAATACGTTAAGAAGGTAATATAAAATCGAATCAATACCATTGGTAACGAAGCAAAAGCTTGAAAAAGAAAGAACTGCCAGTGGTTTTATCCACGTACCTCTTAAGTATTTCTTCCCTTTTTCTCTCTCTTTCTCCCCATTCATTGCATTTAGCGAACCAAGTTTTTCTCGTTCCTTTGTCAATTTGCCGTTCGCAGTTGCTGTCACTTGAATTCATCTAAAAAGTCTCCTCTTCTCTCCTCGCCACTCCCCACTCTGTGTACTATTCTATTGGCTATTCTGAGTTTATTTTTGCTCTCGGTGCCATCAAATTAATATAACACGAACGCTGTTCACAATTGCGATTGAACTCAATAGGAAGATTAATACATGCAAGCACCATTTAACTTTTGACCAAAGTTAGCGGAAGGGGTCTTGAACTGGTCAATAAATCAGAACTGTGAATCGGTACTGAGTTGAGTATTCATTTATGTAAAACAGGATCCTACCAGGTTATATTATCCAAAAGACTCGACAGATGTTTCAGATTATTGGAATTGCAAATTCAATTATACAATAGTGGAACTAAACGGTAACGCGTATATCCTACAGGGTTTAGATGCCGCCATTGTGTTTCGGAAACAATTTTGAGCGGTAAAGTTATTCGAACTGCGACTCGCCAAGGGTATCATAGTCGTACTCGAAATCTTTGAACTCTTGCAGTTCAGTGGGAATCACAAATTGAAAGAATTTACTGCGGTTTCCATATCCGATTTCTGTCCATCTTTCCTTTTTGAAAGGAGTCGACGTTATGAAATTTTCATAGTTGAATGAGTAAATGGAATCGACTGTCTTTGTGAAAGGTTCATGTGGTTGGAAGAGATTCTTTTTCATCGTATTCCTTTCTAATCCCCTGAGTACAACAAGACTCTTCCATGATTCTTACAGAATTTTTGAAATATTTTTTGTACGGTTTTTCCTCAGTGATTTCAGTTGGTACCTAATTTTCTCTAAGTTGATGAACGATTCATTTGATCAGAAACTATTTCAAAGTAATCAAGATGGAAACCAAAAAATTTACCGTTGCCACTTTTACAGCGATGCGTCTCGCACTCCGCAGTTTTTGACGATCCTCGTCGCAATGAGTACTCCAAAATTTTGCAATGTAGATCGGCGTATTGGGGTACCTCGTTTGTATCACTCTCTTCACTATTCCCGCTTACGCAGTTTACGAACTGGGTTAGTCAAGCGTCACAAAACTTGTGAATAACTGAAGCATTACACGGAAAAAAATGATGTGGTTGATATTTGGATAGTTAGAAATTAGCTGTGATAGCTATTTCTTAGTTGTGGCGGCAAAAGTTATTGCTGTAGACAGGAGCGGACTATGGCATGTGCCAACGGCGCTATGGCGCAGGGGCGGCAGGCCATAAAAAGGCGGCAATCGGCTCGAAAAGAATCTTTTTTAATTTCAATAATTTAAAAATAATGTTTAGGAGAATAATCAATTCTAAGCGATAAAACAACATTTTTGGTAATGAATATTTTCGTGAAAAATCAATTTTTGCTGCCCTCCCTGGCTGTAGGAGCTAAAATCTAGCCCTTGTAGATGGCTATCCGAATATCAAATACACGAAATAGCTACCACAGCTAATTCCTATAGTTACTACAGTGGTTACCAATATGGCTTCAAAGATTTTACCTCCCGAATCGGAAAAAGAAAATAAATCGGCATTTTGAACTACTTTTTGAATTGATGTAATAAGCTTCAGTAACTGAATCTATAGATCTATAGATCAGTGTAATCTATAGATTCAACACTCTTCAAGGCGTCTTTCTGATTAAGATTTTCAGGAAAAATTTTTTCTTCAAAAATTTTTTTTTCTATAGAAAGAGTAGAGATATCGTTTTGAAAATTTGTAGTTATGTTCAGTGAAGATTCGACAGTATGAAACGGTTTTTTTTAATCTAAAAGAAATGTTTTTTCCTCGATAATGATTTTTCTAAAGAAAATACCAAAAAATGAGAGGGGGCATGATTTTGAGCGACTGCACGGAAAAAAATAACCACGTAAGAATTACATGAAAAGCGAGGTTACAATTACGGTATGGATTTCATGTAGAATTTACTCCAGAGTCCTGTTCGATTTACATTGTTATCATGATTACCATGGCAACACGCTTGCAGTTTACTCCAGTAGTAATGTACACATAACATTGGTCCCAATGAATTTTGTTCCCATTGAATGCACTTCAGCAGTTATGTCAAAATAAGAACAACCAATGCAGAATTCACACGTCATTTTTTTCCGTGTGGATGATCTGAAGAGAAAACAAAAACAATGGCAAATTATTCCTTATTGAAGTGGCAAAATAGCAGCCATTTTTCGCAGTAAAAAAACAGTGGAAAATCAGGTAAAAATCAGAAAGCTTTCGTCCAATCAAGACGATCCTGGTCCATGTGATAGCTACTTCAATGAGGAATAATTACCCATTTTTTCTTCCTTTCTTCAGATAATTCAGTCGCCCAAAATCATGTCCACCGTCATTTTTTGGTGTTTTCTTAAAAATAATCAGTGGGAAGAAGAAACAATTTTTTCCTAATTTTTTATTTTCAGTAAAAATACCTACAAATCTTCGAAACGATATCTATTCTTTCCATGGAAAAAGATGTTCAAGAAGAGAAGTTTTCCTGAAAATCTCAACTAGAAAGACCCTTTAACGTTCCAAAGATTTATATTGAATGTCGGCATAAAAGTTGCATAAACAGGACTATATTAGTATGAACGCTGCCGGGTTTGTGTTTGATAACACGGAGAAAAAATGGTTTGCTACTGCACTGAAAAAAATAATTTATTTGACCGAATGAACTGAAGTTAGTTGTGAAAATTAGTTCCAAGTAATGAAAGAATAGAAGCCGGTAATAAAGGCTGTAGTAGAGGCAATTTCAAATTAGTAACAGCAACTGAAGTCAGAAGAATTAAATTTGAATGTAGTTGAGCCAACGCCCGTTTCAGTTATCCAAATATCAACAACTGTATCTATAGTTGCTGGAACTAATTCGGAGTGAGGGTAACTAATTAGTTTTTCGGTGTATAGCGTCTACAAAAAAATTTTTTGGCTTGCAGAAATATTTACTCCAGCAGTTGAGACGTTATTTCTGTCAACAAACTTGTTTATGTCAACAAAACAATGTATAGTTGCGAATAGAAGCACAAATTAAAAGAGGGGCGAGACAAGGATGCTCATTATCACCATTGATTTCCAATTTGTATATAGAAGAAGCGATGAACGAAGTGAAAGAGCAAGTGCCATTGAAATTACAGATTCAAGGTGAAAATGTAAGCATGTTGAGATTTGCGGATGACATAGCTATATTAGCTACGAGTGATGCTGAGTTAGAAAATATTCTCAACACTAAGAAAACAATATTACTAGAAAACTATTGTATGAATATAAATAAGGATAAAATCAAATTCATGATTTGTACAACAGCGAAAACATCAAGAAGAACGAAAATCAAAGTAGACGCAGAGACAATTCAGCAAGTGAAAGAATTTAAATATCTAGGAAGCATAATTACGGGAAACGGTAAAAACGAAAGAGATATGAGAGCAAGAATAGTACAAGGAAAACAGGCTTTCCACAAAAAGAAACAATTACTATGCTCAAAGAATGTTAGCTTAGCGGTAAGGAAGAAGTTGTTGAAGATTTACGTTTGGAGCACAGCATTATATGGTTGCGAAATTCGGACAATTGGAATAACGGATCAACGAAGACTTGAAGCTTTTGAAATGTGGTGTTATAGAAGGATGCTTAGAATAAAATGGATAGAGAAAGTAAAAAATGAAAAAGTACTTGAGAAGGTGAATGAAAATAGAAGTCTTTCGAAACATGTTGTAAAAAGAAGGAAAATCTGATAGGACACACATGAAGGCATGATAGCTTATTGAAAACAATATTGGGAGGAAAAATGAATGGTAAAACTCGAAGAGGTAGACCTAGATTAAGTTATACAGGCGTCCCTCGTTATACGCGGTAGTTACGTTCTAGAAAAGCACTGTGTATAACGAAACCGCGTATAACGAGACCTTGCTCTTATGGGAAATAGGGGGTTACGTTCCACGAACTCGCAAATTGGTTGAAAAATATTCTTTAACGACTCCAAAAATGAAAAAAATGTTACAGTTGTTTTATTTAAAATAATCAGTCCTTTTTTATTGTTCCCAAATAACACGTTCCATTTAGGAATCCTGTGAAAAAATGGTTCAGGTCTGATTAGGCGTGTTCAGGCCTGATCATGGACATTTTTTGGCAAAATTTCTCGTGCTCAAAACTGACTGTACGTCGGTGGGCCTGACTACGCCTGATTATTCATTTTTCAGCTTAATCCTAATCACAAAGGCTTCAATTTTGTACCCACGTGGAAACCCGTGATCAAGCTTGACCGCGTGCGATCATGCCAGACAAACTATTCTCGCCCTTGATCATGCAAAATCGTACCAAATGACTCTGTGTTGATTTTTTCATCACGAATTCATATGCTTCATCGTGTTAAATCGGCTCCGCATTCACACGCGATCATGTCTGGAAACTAGAAGGTGGAAACTGCGAAGCCTTCCGAAATAGCTGACCTGATCATCTGGTCATGACCAGATGATCAGGTCAGCTACTTCGGAAGGCTCCTGTATAACCATAATAAGTAGAAATGATTGACAATACATTAGGCTCTTATCAAATTAGAAACAGGAGGATGAAAGGAACTCTTTTCTTTGTCAAGTTATAAAACTTATTGATTCTGTATGAAATTTTCATGCATAATAGAGCATAATCAAGCATGAGTAGGTGTAATTGAGCGTGATTAGTCCTAATTACGTGGGTACAAAATTGAGGCCTGATCACGCTTGATGCATAAGATGATTTTTTCACGGGACATGAATTCTGCAACACCTTTTGGTATTCTGGACACAAAATATTTTTTTCTTTCTCAGTTGAAATTTCGTTTCAATAAATGATTCCAACTTGAAACATGTTAGTTCCGGATAACCTTATCAGAAATCCTTCATGAAATCTCCACTCAACTCGATGACGATTTCTAGTCGGAATGAAGTTGGAATTTCATCGACATTGTTACGATAATAATATTTTTTCAAACAATACAGAATAAGAATCATGATTATGGAATACACGTAATAATGGTCATGAAATATTTAATCCATTTATTGTATATTACATTTTATATTCATTTATATCACTCATTTATCATTGACAATGTGTTTTTTTTTTCATTTTCCAGGTACGTATGATGCAAGTCTTTGTTTATGAAACCAATCAGCTGCTGTGGGTATGATCAATAATGACGTGGTATTTGTATCGTATTTCATAAAAAAAATAATAACAGACAACAACAAAACACAAATTCCCATTCATACGAACACAAAAATTAATATTTCAATCAAATTTACTGCTGTTCTGGGATTTATGTTTTTGTGATCTGAATTCAGTGAATGATGGATCAAAAAAAATTACGATGAGGTCCAAAGGGTTGAATGAAATCTAGAAATGTGATTTTTTTTTAGCTCAAACATACAGCGTTTAATACATTTTTACGGAATAAAAAACAAAAAATTGATGGAAAAGCAGGGAGTTTCACTAGAACAGCCCTGTTTTTTTTACCGAAATGAAATATCAAAAGCCATGTATCCATAATTCTCGTTGATTTTTCAGCATGGTTTATCAGCCAAAATTTCTACCAGGGATATTCTCCGGCCATTTATTTTTATAACTGTTAGTATGAACTCGAGAAACAGCATCACCGTCGACTCACGATGTTATTTTTTTCAACCTAATATCTCCATCTATATCTACGAACATCAGACCGAGTACAAAAATATTTTTATATAACCAAAGATGAATGATATTCCTCATACATGTATATTGATACGTATATATCTACTTTTCCGTGATCGTATCCCCGGTACACCCTTTCTCAGACGCATAATATTGCATTTCTGCATGATACCCGCAGGGTGCACAGCTACGTAAGAGAGAATAGAACGCCGACGCCGAAGAGGAGAACCGAAGTGACGAAGGTGTAAGGGAATGACGTGTTTAGGGGATTCATAGGTGCGCGAGTGTATGCGGTATGTGGAAACGCTGGGTAAAGAGGAACTCCTTTAGAGCTAAGTGCTCGGCGCACTTGGAAGCGTAGCAGCAACAGCATCAAAAGAAGGTGCATACCATTTTCTAGAGCTCGAAAATGCAATCTGTTCTCTTCCCATATCGAAATACCTAAGGAAGCTAGATAGAAAAAAGGGAGGAGGAGAAGCAAAATGAAAATCTGATAGGATTGAAAATTTCTCAAAGACGTCAATTGTAGTGGTATTTGATACATACGAATACATATTCACGTGCATCTCGTTGGCTTTGTCTCTCTGGTGTCTCTCTTAAATCGACTTGGAGAGAAGGTAGAGCGAAATAGAAGAAGAGTCCACTGAAGATACGTATACGCGTGATGAGAAGAAAGGAGAAAGAAAAGTCCAAGATGCGCTCGCGATATACCCGCGTTTGAGAGCTAAGAGAAGAAGTAATATAAAAATATAAAAGGGAGGACGGGAGGCGGAGAGGATGAATGGAAATGAAAAGGAAAGAGGGTAAGAAAAGCAGCATGGAATATTATACGATGGAGTTTATTTCCTATTTTATGCATTCAAGGCGCACACTTTCATGCATTCATTTTTACGGGCCGGAAAGCGACTTCTTATACTCGAATCGCACCGGTGCAGCCGCCGCTGCGGCTGAAACGAAAGAAGAATGACACGGTTTAGGCCAGAAGCGCCAGAAGAGAGATGAAAGACAAAGATGGTTTGATACAAACTTTGCCTCGTTTGTTTATCATTGTGTACTCTCTCTTCTTTCTCTTTCCCTCCCTACGTTCCAAAGATACGAGAATAATGTAATCAATTTATTACTCTTACGCGGTCCGTTTGAAAAAGTTTTGATTGTGTCTTTGGGAATCAATCGTTTCAATTCGAATGGGTCTGAAATTGTATAAAAGAGAAGAGCCGAACGTTAATGGAGTAGAGGAAATCGTATTTCACAAGATTTCCATCAAATTCATATTAAACGGAGCGAACGATCGGTACAATATGGGTATACGATAATTACGAAAAAGTTGACTCCGAGGGAGATAGAAGAAAAAAGATCTTTAATTGTTTTTTTCTCTCGTTTTTCCAATTGGGTTCAATGGGAAGCAAATATTCACTCGGAAGAAGGAGGGAGGGAAGGAAGGAAGGAAGGAAGGAAGGAAGGAAGGAAAGGGTCACGTAATCATAGCCGGTCGATCGAGCAAATAATATAATTAATCGGTTCTCTTAAATGTACCTGTACCGATAGGCAGGCAGGCAGGCAGGCGTTGGAAAGGACGAGGGGAAGGATCGTGGACGTACAATCACCAGGCATCCGTTACCTAATCGATCAATTCCCCTTTCCAACATCAATTGCACTTGTTTTCTTAAGTAACTGTAAACTCGCGTCCCTTTGCATTTGGTTGACAAGTATTGTACTCGACCTAAAATATAAGTTCCAAAGTTGCACAAAGGGAATCATTTGATTATCGAAAAAGTGTACTGTCAGAGAATTATTCTCACCCTCACTCGATCTGAATTCATCGCTCCGTCTCTATTCTCGAATAAATATAAAACTACTTTCGGTGTTGGTGAAAGAGATATGATACGTTACTCCCATAGCGAAAACTGTTGAATATCTTTCCAAGATCTTCTCGGGGAAGTCTAGTTTCATGAGTTTCAGGTGAAAGAAATGAGAAAAGATAGAGAAGAGAAAGAAGAGGAGGAAAAAGAAGACCCAAGCGTGGGAAGTGAAATCGGAGGCAAAGTAAAGAAACCACGAGTCCCACTCCGGATAACGGAAGTGGCGAGGTCGTAGTTTATGCAGCTCGTATATCTATACACAGAACTCCTTACGTGCGTATATAGATACGAAAGAAACACAACTCTTGGTTACACTTGTACGTCTACCTCCGGTAAAAGTAACTTTATGCTGCCTCGTTTGTGTCGAATAAAAATTTATTTCCTCCATCTTTCTCGAGGCTTATATTCTTGACATTTTTCTATTTCCACTTGGATTAAGTATGAATGGAATTTAATTTTGTCTGCGCTTTGAGGAATAAGAAATCCGATTATCGACGGGAAGGGAGAGTTGCGGTCCGAACGGTGCTCGCTGGGCTCACATTTCTATAATTCGAATGGCAAATTTGCTTTGCTCGCATCTTTGTAATCTCAACGGTCCTCCCTGCGCTTGCATCTTTCCGTTTGCGTGTGATGATGGATTACTTGTTGACTTCATAGAATTTATTTGGGAGATCGGAGCATGGGGAAGTGGAGGAGTGGAAAAGTCAAATTTTTCGCAAACTTTTTTTCGAAAAGTACGCAATTCGATATAAATTCAAAATGAATAATAATGAATTACGTACTGGGGGCTGTGCACTGCCGCCCACTTTGAATTTCTCAATGATAGATGGATAGATGATTCATTTGACATGAGAAAATACAATCTCTTAAGGACCATGGAGTCCTTCAAGAAATGTGCACGCTCTTGCTACGTACGAATTTCAAATCCACCGTGATGAAGTGAATTATTAAAATTGAGCTTTGAATATAAAATTTGAACTGCAAATGATTTCTCAAAATCATGCAAACGATGATAAACATGTTACCCTACAAATGTCAATAATTTTTTGAACCTATTTGCTCATGTTTAGGAATGTGTTTCAGACTTTGGATTTATATTTAGAGCGAAATCCTAGCAGTGCACTTTATTGCTTCATATTTCAAATTTGTAATTCTTGTTTAGTTATTTAAAAACCACGTAGCAAAATTTTCTCCGGTTTTTAGTGCAAGTACAAGGTATGGTATTCTAATTTATATTTACAGCGTTAAATGGGAAGCAGCAGTGCGTTGTGTAATAGTACACCGAGAAAACTGTTTGGTTGAAACAACAAAACATTTTGGTTGATATGTAAACAACAAAAAACTTTTGTGCTTCCAACAAAATTATTTTGTTCCTCAATGTATTAACAAAAATATTTTGTGTCTAATATCAAATGTTTTGTTAAAACAACAAAAATTTGGCTAACATAACTAAAGTTTTGGGTTGTTCACATTTCAACAAAACTTTTTTTTTGGTGTAAATAAGTTGCGGTCTGCAAATCATTATTGCGTTCATGATCATAGCTCGCCTGATCATACACGGAAAGACCGGGTCTATTAATATTTAGAAAAATGACTGTCAATCGCTGAAAAATATTCTTAGTGAGTCTACTAAAAATTCTCCGTCGATGTATTAACAATTGATAGTTTCACTGTGAAAAATACCAATGAAACTATCAACTGTTAATATTTTGACTACGAATTTTTTGGTAGACTTACTACGAGTATTTTTCAACGATCCTCGTTTTCCCTGAGTTGAAAGTCATTTTTCTAAACGTTGATAAATTTTTTCTAAATATTAATAGACTTGGTCTTTCCGTGTACACGATCTGGTGAAATTATAAATTCTTTCGATATTCAGGAATTTTGAGCAACTCAGTATGGAGTGCAATTTATCAGAGTTTTTCTTTGTCATCCAGTATCGATGAAAGAAATGCTTTTCTGAGATCTTCATAAATCGGACGAACTAAGAGAATATGACTTAAATCGTCAGACTTATATTCAGGTTGCATATCGTACAACTCGGTAGTGGGTCTACCTTGTGAGTGATACGATTGAAACTTAGTTTTATAATATGTTTTCCTGATAATTTCAGTTGCGCTAGAAGCTTAAGGGGGGGGGGGGATACAAGCGAATGTACCTTCTTTCTGGAATTTATTACAATTCATTGGTTGAAGATAAGATAATGAAATGAAGCATACCTTAAAATATACGTTCAAAACTATCTTTATAATTTTTTTGGGACAAAAATCTTCCAAAATGGTGGATCTACGAGTTGGTGCCTTGTTTTTGCGCCGTGCAGTCAACAGGTCTTAATTTTTTATCTAAAATCAAAAAACCAAAATTCTATCGTTGAAGTATTCCAAAACGCACAACTTGACGGAGAGAAAAACAAGAAATGAAATTTATTCACATTGCTTTTTTCAATTAAAAACAAAAGTGTGTTTCATTCAAAATGCCTTTGAATTTTCAATTTTTCATTTTCATTTGTTTTGACTCCGTCAAGTTGGGCGTTCTCACATATTCTAACGATAGAATTTTGGTTTTTAGATTTTAGAGAAAAATTGAGGCCTGTAGGCTGCACGCCGCAAAAACGAGGGAGCAACTTCTAGCAGTTGTAGCTCCGCCGTTTTCAAATATTTTTGTCTCAACAAAATTATGGAGATAGTTCGAAACGTAGTTTTCAAGATGTGCGTTATTTCATTGATGGATCCTCAGCCAACTTTTCGTAATACATTCTTAAAAAACGGTACGTTTAAATGTTAGGGGGTAAACCACATTAGAAGGCTCATTTCCACTGATTTTCCAGGATTTTTTTTGGGTGGGAAGGATTAATTGGAATTCAATCAAATTTTGACATCATTCTATTTATGTTTTGAACGAATTTTTTTAGTTTTTGCAAATATAATGAAATTATTAAACTGATTTCCTCCGACTGCGGGACATGTAGTGATTCTAATTTTCATCTGAAATCAAGAGGGTTTTCATTTTACATTAATAAGATATTTCCTACACTGAAAGAAAAAATTTCCGGGAACAATGAAATATTCCTAAATCCGAACTTGAGTCCTTTACACGACGAGAACAAAATTCGCAGGAAAAGCAGAATAATGTGATTCAACTATCCCACTTTTCGCTGAAGCAACAAATTTGTTGCTAATGCGGGAAGTCATTTGAAAGAACTATTCGCTAAGGCAGAAAAATTTTTCACCGTTAAATATAGAATACCAAATAAGTTTAGCTGGAAAAGTCACTTGTTGACAATGCTAAAAAATTGTTGTACGAACTCGCAAGGTTGCTGCGATAGCAAATAGATTCTTATCATAGCAAAAACATTGCTGCTCCAGCAAAAGGTATCCAGCGAAATCAGATTTTGCTACAACAGTGAATTTTTTTTCTCCGTGAATCATTTGCAGATTCAGAGTTTTTACAGAGGCGGTTCATCGCTATGCAATTTGATGCTCCGCTAATCAAAGGGTAGAAAAGGTACTTTGAGATATTTCAATTATATTCCATCTTTTTTGCAGAATCTTACAGAAAAAATTAGCTACTCTGACGACCCTGGCACCACTCCAATTTGATTTTAATTTTCCACTTTAAATTTTCAAACAAATTCTTAACAGAGCTTTTCGGTTCTTCTCAAACGTTTTTTGGGTCCTTAGGTGAATTTTTTGAGAAGTTCTTCCTATTTTCCAATCAATCACTTGAGAACTCTTTTGGATCTCTTTCATTTCCATCAAAGAATTCTTCACTACTTGATAAAAAATTACTTTCCCTTGAGATTTATTCTGAACTGACATCTGCGGACCACTTTGAGATTAGTTTTTGAATTCTTTTGGACGAGTTACAGTGTTTCTCCAGAATTGTTTGTGACTTAACATGAATTCTTTTCTAACTTTTTTTGCTGTGTGGGATTTGGGAATCTGCTGCCGTCGATCATTTTGTACGTGTCATCAATGTTCATAATTGTAACAAGAATGTTTTTCAAATGTTCAATGATCGGGGAATGGTTATGAAAATCAATTGCCTCGGAATTTCCAGAGTAAATGAGATTTGGGGATCGAACTGACGTTTTAATGGTGATTCTACGATTCAACCTGATTTAAACGATGCGTTTTCTCAGAGTTATTCAGATGTATCTCAAATAGCAAATTTCCACACTGAGAAACAATTCTAGCTTAAACAGCATGAATTCGTAATACTCTCGGAGAAAGGAAGTGTTACTTGCTTTATTAGTACCGCAAACTTGAATGCATGACTTGATGCTTTTAGAGTATAAATTCTTGCGTCTGAGATACATCGACTTCATGCTGTTGAAGTACGTGAAGATTCCATGCTATTTTCGCTTGGAATTTTTTCTGCAAGTAATATGAATCACATATGATGGTTATATCATTCACAATTCGTATGTTTTGGGATCCTGGTATCATTTTCAAAAGATACACTGAGAGAAAAAATGCCCAGGAACAATGAAATATTTAGTTGAATAGTCGCCATAAAAGACCTAATTGATTTCAATAAACTTTCATTGACTCGATTAAATATTCATTCGATCAAACAAATATTTAATATGCTATGAAATATTTCATCAATTTAAACAGTTATTTAATTGAGTCAATGAAAGTTTATTCAAATCAATTAAGTATTCTATGGCGACTATTCAACGAAATGTTTTATTGCTCCCGGAAATTTTTTCTCTCAGTGTACAAATATGAACCTCAATGGAGGTGAAAATAATAACAGTTGAAAATTTTGCGGGTGTTGGAAATTTTTTTTTCGATTTTCACCACATTTTTTACCAACTATGCAACAAAAAACACCATTGAAATTATGATATCGTAATTTCATCAAGAATGGTACTACTAAATTTCATAATGATAGGTTCATTACTTTTTGAATGAGAACTCCTGCAAATGTGAGAAAAGTCATTTTGAGAAAAATACGTTTGGAAAGAAAAAATTCTCGAAAACTAGAAATTTAAGAAAGTTGACAAGAATGTGAAGTGCTCACCGGTTAATTAACTATCCCAGCACTATAATCAACCCTTCTTCTTCTTATGCTTCATTTTGCGCTTGCAGTGGTGTTTTTGAGCTTTTCAACCTTCGACTACAATGAGTCCACACGGAAAGAAGTCCCATGTAAATTCTACATTGATTGCTGTTGATTCAACATAACTGCTCACATAAATGCAATTTCAGTAAAATTTACATGGGAACCAATATTATATTTACATTGTTACCGAAGTAAATAGGAGTACCCTATCCGTATGAAATGGGTTCACCGATGGAGTGTTCATCTTCATCTATATCTTTTTTACGATGTATTTCCCTTGATAATGAGCAGCAACTGCTCGAAACGTTGGGCGTTCTCGCAATAAAAAAGCAATGCTCGGGATCAGGACGTTTACTCTGGTTTGAAATGGTAGTAGTGTTGTAGTGTTGTTGTGAAGTAAATATGATAACAATGCGAATCCAACAGGACTGTGTAGTACATTTTACGTGAGATCCACGCTGTAATCCTTACCTCACTTTTTATGTCATTTTTACATGAGCATTTCTTTCAGTGCAGTGTGTTTAGAAACCGAAATCAAAGTGCACTCGATTCTATGCTCGTAAAATCTAAACGAATGGGAATTTCGCTTTGAAACTTCGACGGCATATTCTTGGATAGTTGAGCTAACGATTCATGCGATTGAAAAAATCGGGTTTTTGAGCCTCCTGATGAGGTTTCACCCCTCAATGTACATGAAAAAGGATTTGAGAGTGAGGTATATTTGGGATTTGTTTGGTATGTACATGAATATGCTAGAAGAAATCGAGTATTTGCAAGTATTTAACAGATTGGTATCACAATTCAGTAAATACTTTCCAAATTTATCTATAATCAGAGGGATACAGTTAGCGCAACTTGTCGAGTTTTTCAAAAATAGAGTGTCTTGCTCTCCGATAAAATTGTAAAATTTGTTTTTTTTTGACGTTTAAAGGTTAAAATTGTTCACACGAGCGGTGGATTGTTTATGTTTCATACGAGTGAAAATCTCAGAAACTAAGAATATTTGCTAGATAATGCGCTATTTTACACAGTAATTTATCAATTTGACAACCAGAGTCAAACGAGACAAAAATTGATACAAAAAAAAGTCGGATTCATGATGATGCATTAGAAAAAAATACAGTCAGGCGGCGTGCTGATGTTTTTGTTTATTTTACACGTTAACATATTGTTCGAAGGTCGCTGGTGAAAATTTAAAAGTTTCATAGTCTCAAATTTCGTCCAAATTGACTCCGGATCTCTTGAATCGGAAAAAAATAGTCAGATTCGCAAATAAATTTTTTTTTAATCTCACCGAGTCAAAATGACTTCAAAAGGAAGTCGCGGTGATGTCATGATATAATCATGAAATTATGCTCGAGTGTTCCGAAGTAACACAAAAACTTGTCAAAGATTCTGCGTTCGTTCTGTGATTATGCATAGAATGTGCAGGTGAGACAGTTTTGGATAAATCCGAAAAACGCATTCCAAGAACGTGCATAGAACATACTTGTCCGAAACAGTCTTTTTCGAAGATTGTAAGAATGATCCTAGAATATGCTCAGAACTTCTAAGAACCTCTTCAGCATTTCTAACCTATTGTGCTACTTGGGTTCTGTGACAGGAGCCCGTCAAAATGACACCATTTTTAGGTCATCTTGACCAATCCGTTCCCATTGGGTTGTACGAAAACAAAAAGCGTCTAAAAATCATAGCAAGATTTGAAGATACACAAAAAAGCTCTGAATAAAAAATCTCTCTAGATAAAAATCAAGGTTTTCAAATAATGCTATCGATTTTCATAGGACAAAAGTCAAAGAGAAAATGTGGTGACAACGAAACACATTACCTTACCACATCTAAAAAACAATCGATAATTCAAATAATTCGTTGATTCGGGTATCCAATTTTTTGTTACGAGTTTTATTTGTCATGTTAAGACCCGAGAACAGTGAGAGAAGTATAAATTTATAGAACAAAAAGCTGGAAGTGAAATCAAAGAACAGAGGAAACGAGAGGAATAAAGGAGAAAGAGAAGAAAAAAAAAGAAACATTGAAACCTGAGCGGTGTGAGGAGCGGAAAGAGCTGAACCGATTCTCGCACGTCACTGCGAACACCCCACTATGTGTCCGACTGAACAAGTCCATGGTCGACTGATTTTTCCTTCTCGCCGTATCGAACACCAAAGAAAACGCTTCGAGGAAATTTTCTTTTTCGCTCGAAAGAGAGGTTATACTGGAAAATGACGCGGAAAATCTCTGGAAACGCCTAGTCAGATACTTATATACGTAGAGGTTTTTTCTTCAAGAGTCGAAAGAAGATGTTCGAGACGTACTTATTTTAATACATTTTTTCCCAATGGTTTCTCAACTCTTAAGAGCTTTTTCAAGGAAAAATGTTGAAAATTCTCACGGAAATTCGTGAATTCAAGTCAGATTCTTCAAGAGTAAATACTCGGTGGTACATATATATGTATATCGTGAATTGTGGAAATCTATTTTCTTAGTTTATAGATAGATACACTCTGTGTCTGACGTTATTGAATTATGTCGTCTGCACGCTTGACTTGTCAAATGAATGTAATTCGTTTCAGACCTATTGAGATGAATTGGAAGTGTGATATTTGTTACTGGCATTTGTTGGTTGAATATATACGAAGGTTATTTATTGCTCTCCTCAATGAAGACAAGGGGAAAAACACAGTGAATTGATATATAAAGAACGAAAATTCAAGGATGATTTATTTGTCGCTTGGTTCCAAAAATCATGAAACAAATCCTGTGGAATATAGATCATCCGAATGAATTGTATTTTTGCATCGTCAATCCACAATTATTCAATTATAATTGACTGAAATTGGATGTGGAGTATACATATATTAACTGTATAACATGATTTTTCATTCTTCCTTCCTTTGAGTAGGGAGTCCTATATTTGAAATTTTGAATATTCACGCCCCTATTTACGGTTCTGAAGAGTTATCCTGGTGACAATGAAGCGTATACAAAGCGAGAAAGGGTTTCAATTCCCTTTCCTTGAAGCGTGTGAAGCTCTTTTGCTGTGAAGTGATGAAGTCATACGTTTCATACACGCACTGAGGAAAAAAACAACATGGTCACAGGAACAATGCTCGCATAGTGAAGGATTTACGGTTAACCCTGGTGAAAGGGAAGCGTGTAATAGAAAGTGTCAGGAACGTAGTTGGAAGTTGGTATACCAAGCGTCAAGTGGAACATTAAGAGTGGTTCGAACGTATATTTGAAGTGTGTGAAGCGTATTCGAAGAAACCCCAATTTCATAGAAACCGGGCTTTACGCATGGAAGCGTAATCCAAGAGTGGATAGGAGAGTAGGATGAGAAGTATCAGGAAAGTAATGTGAAACATGCTTACGCTTTCGTTACTCTTCATGACACGCTTCCCTTTCACCAGGGAAGGTGACTGGAAATGTGGTTATAATAACCAGAAAAACAAAACAAAATCACATAAATCTGGTTGTGACAACTACATGACATAGTTAAAGTCAAAAACATGGTTATGGGAACCAAAATTTTCTCTCAGTGCGCTTCATGAACTTTCGATCCCGTTTTACCCACGTTTCATGTGACGTAATGATAGGTTATATCAAGCGTATGCGAAACATATCTATTCTGACTTCAAATAATACGTCCGAGCAGTGGTTACCAACGACGATCAATGGCTCAGTGGATAATACCTTGGACTGCCATGGTGGAAGTCACGGGTTCAAGTCTTACGATGGGGTTGAATTTTTTTATTTAGGTCTCAAAAATTTTAAGCGCTTCCGTTGTTTCAATTTCCGCCTCATATACTCTTCGTATCCCTCTCATTCAAGCTCCGTATACACGTAGGAAATCCTACACTAGTGATTACTGTAGCCCACACCACTGGCTCGTATTATGCAGAAAAATTATGTCAACACTACTGGTTACTGTAGTATCAGTCGTGTCTCCGTAGTAGAGAGTCGTTTTCTACTCTATTTTCTACTGTGGAGACACGACTGATTCGTGTTACCGCAGTAACCAGTAGTGTTGAAATGATTTGATTGTATAACACGAGCCAGTCGTGTGAGCTACAGTAACCGCTAGTGTAGGATTTTCTCCGTGTACTTCTCATCAACGTTCCTGTTACGTTCTAGCGTGAGCTTCGTTCAATGTTCCTTGTCCACTGAGAAAAGTTTTCAGTTGCCACAATCAAAAATTCACTAAATTTTTTAGTGAAATACGACATCAAATATATTTTTATCGTTGTAACTGAATATATATTTTCATTCAAACTTTTGAAAATAATTGAGCAAACTGAATGTTCAACTGTGTCTGTATAGTTACCGCAACTATATAACTTCAATCAACCCTTCAAAGTTGTAGCAACAATATTTGATTTTCTGAATTCACCATATTTGATTCTCACTTTTACTGAAGAAAAATAGTTGTCTATACGATATTTTTATATTTGTAACTATAAAAAAAATTATCTGCCCTTCCCTGAGAAATTCTCTGTGACTCATCGACCGGAGTGACTTCAGTTGAAGCATCAACCGTCATTTTCCCTTGCACGGCGTTACCGCTGTGGAAAAAGGATACTGAGAGTCAGGGATCGAACTCTCACGCGTGACGAACCATCGTGATTGGAAGTCTGCGCGTTATCCGTTCGGCCGTAGCAAGCCATGGGACTGTTGGAATCATTCTTCATATTTGGTATACTCAGAAAAATGAATTAGGCAACATCGTTTCCACATAGTTATCTTTCTTTTGTTTATGGTACCTTTGGTATCAGTCGAAGTGTATGATATTTTGCTACAACTTTTTTCGTAAAATACGGATCCACAAAACGAAGTGATGCGATACCTGGCCAGGAACAACATTGAACGAAAAATTTGAGTTGCCACAACTGAAACGATAGTTGTTGTGATAAGAATTTTTAGTTAGAATACCCAATACTTTTACAAGACAAAAACAGTTTTTGTTCGATGTCATATCTCATTAAGTCTTTCGCCATGACAACTGAACAGTTCTTTCAGTGTGATTGAAGGTATATAATAACATAAACCATGATAATTGAGATTAGTTGATGGGACCTATGAGTTCTGCACTGTAAAAAATGATTGTGGAATTTCACTCCAAAAAATGGTGGTGGCAAAGTTCCTCCACAGATAGGCAATGATTCACCATAATTTAGTGGACTTTTCTTTTATTCATAGAGGATTCAATACTTGAAAAACCAAATAATTCCTCAAAGTCCGTTATTTTCGATGAAAAAATAATTTCTCGAAGATAAGGGGACAAAATCCACCAACAGTTTGAAGAAAAAAAGCTCTCTATATTTTTTACAGTATGGTTCCAGAAACCAAACAATTAGCCTTGAAAGTTTCTCATTCCATCAACTCAAATTTTTATTTTCCCTTACCAGCCCTATGCAACTGGGTTAGAGTTCAAAACATAACCTCAATAAAAGATTATTTGGATCAATATTTTCAAGCATTGGTGATATTGTTCCAATAAATCATTCAATTATTCTTCCTATTCTGTTTAACACGTACTATATTCTTGAAGCTACTATATCCTCACTTGAAAGGTCAAGTTCGCATCTATGTTCATTTCGCTCCGTACCCACTGAACATGAAGCGCCACCTGGTTCGGGTCTGGTGTCAACAACAATAAGTGGCCTCTTTTCGAGATAGGTTTTGTATTGTAGTGGCATAGGGCTGTCCCTTACTGTAATATACTAGTTGATATAACTAACGGTTAATAGTTAAATATCTTCAGTACCATCAATTAAAACGTATATAACTAAATATTTTATCGTTGTCGCAACCAATTATTTCATAGACATGTGATTTTGTTTATAGCTCCTCGAACAGAAAAAAATTTGTTGCATCAACTATTATGAGACAACTAAAAATTTTTCAGTTGTAGTGACTATTCAGTTTCTTATACGCTAAAATTTCTTATACGCTATATATTATACCTGCAAAAGCTGTATGAACTCACAGAAAAGTAGTATATACGATGGCACCCGATAAACAGCACATTCGGCACTGTCCTGGTAGGAATAAAACTTATCACAATTGAGGAACAGCGTGCAGTAGGAAATGGCACAGATCCGCATTGTCTGCACGCTGTTTGCACATTGTGGCACGTTTTATTCTTACAAGGGGGCTTCCCTGTGACAAATATTCTATAAAATCTCATTGACGAATGGGAAAATGAATAAGTTCCAATGGAATTCAATGGTATTCAATCGAGAACCCCACCATTCGTAATTTGATTCAATAGGATATTTCTACCACGGCTTCTCTACTAGTATCAACAAGGAACAAAGCCATCGAAGCCTGCAATTCGATTTGTTCTACTCTTGGTGATGATGCCGTATCGTATGATATGTGTGAATATCGGTGTAGACGATATGAAAATAGTAATTTTGAGAACGTCTTGGACAGCTTCACGGAAAAAAATGAAATAACCGTGGCAGCGATCTTTTTATCTTCTTTAACCAAAATAATTGCAGCTGTAGCTACCCGTGTGGAAATTTTTCAAGGCTCAGACCTGCGCCAGGTTTATAATCCCTACTTAAAATGTGGTTGCGGTTAGGACACCTAGATTGTCCTCAACTTGGGGTGTTACGCTTTTTAATCTAGGCCCCGTAATGGTTCCCAAATTCGGCCCACATCAAGAATTCAACTTGGGCCAACTTGGGGAGTTCATTTTAGCCCATATGAATTTTCAAATTTCATCCTGCGCTGGGCCCCAGGATATTTGGGTGATATTCCTCAGATGAAAGACAAATCAATCTGCTCCAGCAAAATGTTCTTTGAGGGTTAGCTTTTGATGAGTCTATGCTGTATGTAAAATTACCATCAAATCAAGAACAAATTGAAATTCCCATCCACTCTTGTATGTAAATTTTCAGAAAGGTAATCAAAATATTTTTTCTAGTTAGTCAAAGGCGTATCAAATTTTTGGAATTTCCATTTCGAGCTCATAGGTTGTTTGGAATTCGTTTCAATTGTTATAACCTGGCAACTAAGAGCACTGGAAGAATAACTTTCAGAAACATAGCAATCAAGATACGTTTTAATTCATTCAGTGTCAGAGATTTCCCCAGTAGAAATAAAAGACAATGCAATTCTGACCTAATAACATTGAGCATGCTCCGAATGTACGTCAGCTTTGATTTTACTTAAGAGGATACGAGAATTACAATCCGAAGTATTTGGTGAGAATCCTGTTGACTATTTTGTAATACTCTATAGATAATTCTACGAACGTTAATATGAAGTATTCCGTGCCTCTATAGGGTGCGACTGGACTTGCTCAAATTACAATACCTGGGCGAGAGGATGGTGGCCCGCCCACGGCCTTTATGGCGTGTGACCAGGCCTGCCCAAATTACGAATACTTGAGCTAGACAATGGTGGCCCGCCCGGGGCCTCTATGGGGTGTGACTGGGCATGCTCAAATCAAAATACCTGGGCGAGACAATGATGGCTTGCCCAGGGTCTATATGGGCTGTGGGTGGGCATCCCCAGATTAAAATATCCGGGGAGTACACTAGCAACCTCAACTGGGGCTCACATGGGCTGTGGGTGAGGAGGTCTCAAATAGATGCCCAAGTTATACCCTTACGGGGCCCGGACATACTTGAGGATGCCCAGAATTGATTTCCACACGGGTATTTTTCAACTACCACAGTAGGAAATCGTAACTGTAACTGCACTGGTTTTGTGATTTATATTTGAGCAGCCGAATAATTGAGCTGTTGAATTTTCACTGTGGTTCCTACGTTTCTGGCTGCTACCGCTAAGTGAGTGGATGTGACAGCTGAAAAACAGCCCCTGGAGCTGATTTTCAACTATCCAAATGATAGCCATAATTTTTTCTGTGTTCCAAAATTTGAAAGTGCTGAATTGCAAAAATGACTCGACGAAGACTCAACGCAAACCCAAAAACAGCTCAGCTAACAGTTACTCAAGCAAGCATTTCCAAACGATTAAACGCGATGGGAAGAATACAAAAGGTAGGAAGATGGGTACTACACAAATTGATCGATCAGAACCTCGCGTGGCCAACGAATGCACACGTGCCTTTCGCTGCTTGCCAAGCGCGAAAAGAATTTTTCGTGGAAAATTGTGACGGGAGATGAAAAACATATTTTCTTCTTATTCAAGGATCAACATTTCAACACCCCAGAAATTCACGACATCCCGTGTGAAAATTAATTCTTGCCGGCAGTTTGGGCCAAACTAGGCGTCCTTATTTTATTCCAGGCTCTGTTTTGGTCACCCCTATTCCTAACTTGGGCGTATGTGAGATACCTATGATGAGACAATTGCAGGCGTTGGGATCAGGATCTTTTATAGGATAATGAATTGTTGCGAATATAATAAAATTCAATAAATATTGCAAGGAGAGAATTCTCCTTGGTGGAAACTTCCTTGATTGAAAATTGGACTATCCAAGGCCCTATTTGTCCTCACACCATTTCAACTTGAGCCCAAACAGGGCCTGGAATGGGCCAATTTCCATTTTTACTCATTTGATTTTTAATATATTCCACCCAACATCACTTTATCCATACATTATCATACAATACAGTATCAAAAAACAGCCTGACTATGTCTTGCGATCAGCCATATAGTCATAATTTTCCGATTTTTCGATGAAATATCTTTTTGTGTGCATATATCGCAAAAAATCGATGACTCTGCATTTTAATACTTTTTGCTGAAGGAACGGTCTTTTATATATTGTCATACGTATATTCACACTCACATATAATGTATACTGCCCCACATCAATGTTATAATGAGGGAAACAGGCATATAAGGAAATCACCAATATGATTCAAGCAAATTTGTTGTCAACGTTGGTTTATGTTTGAAAAAAAGATTCAATGTAAGGGTAAGGCCCTATGCGGGCTGTAGTTGAGTGCAACTCAGATTTTCGAAACAGGGAAAAACGTTGGGAATGCAGCTTGACCCTACGTGGGTTGTGTACACGCATGCTTGAATTAGAATCTTCGGGAGAATACGGGGAGCCTGGCAAGACCCTATGCAGGCTGTAGTTGGTGTGCCTAGATTTTCGAAACAGGGGGAAACATTGGTAATGCAGCTTGGCTCCATATAGGCCTTATAACATGGGTGTTTCTGAGTTAGGGAAATCAGGATGAATATCAGCAATCCGTCTTGGCCCCTTAGTGGGTGGGGCTAGGCAATCCTGAATTTGGACCTATATTCAATACAGGACGCCCAGGAAAAATTTCCACACGAGATTTAGTGATTTTCTTAAAAGACGCCATAATACCGCGAGATATTTTTCAGGCAATCTCTTCTTTTCCAGTAGACAATCTTCTGGAGAAATGCATTGATTTACAAGCATTTACAAGTTGTTTCCTTCCTGCGAACATCAACATACGAAGTTCTGAATTCTCGACTGTATATTCGATAAAAATCACCGTCTCACAACAAGTCCATGTATCAAATGGATAAACATCGAAATTCGATTCTCTCCTTAATTCCATATTATTCAGCGAATAATCCTAATACAAGGTTTATCGCCACATGTCGTTGCAGCGCGATGCATACATTCGGAGATAAGAGTGTCGTTAATCAAGTATATTTCGTTGCTTGTTTTGCACGCGGTGAAATATCCAGGAGCTTTTGTACGATACGTATGAAGCATTTTGCGAGGTATCTCGAAAACGACGGCAATTTCGTAACTCGCATGACAGTTTTGACCTTATTCCAAGATTCTAGAATCTTCGCTTGGAATGGCCCGACTTGGTCGTCGTGCTTTCAACGTGTTTGTGTAGGTACATGTGCAATACGATATGTATAACCTCTCAACCAGTCACGTGCACGTAAACGCGTATAAGTAGTATTGCCAAGTAAGTGGAGTGTGTACAGCTTTCGTCCAATACTGATACTACCACTATATACAAAAGGGAATAAGTGTCCTTTGGGAAGTGTTGAACTAAAGGCAGAGCGCGCGATAATTTCCTAGGCGTCGGTAAAGGAAAGGATTTCAGTCTCGTGGAAAAATGGCACCTTGGCCAAGTGCCCGGGAGAAAGAGAGTGAAGGACTACACTGAGAGGTGTGAATCGTAATGAAGAATGAAAAAATACTTTTTTCCATGACAAAAGAATTAAAGACGGAAGAGAGGAGTGAAATTTGTGTCTGTGTATGTATATATATATATATATATATATACATATATACAAATATAAATTCATGAAAACGTATTCGTAAACGAAGGATGACACTTTTAGAAGCACTTTGTACTTCATTCTCTTCTTTTTTCATCTGAAAGCTTCTTCTTCTCTTCTCTTGGTCCCTCTTATTTCTGTCGTTCGTTGTACCAGCCTCCAGGCATTGTTAAGTTTTTCGAATCTCTTTCCGAGTTCTTCTTCCCATGATGCCGTATGCTGGAATTTATTATTATTCGTTCATTTATTCAATTCCTCCAGTGACTTGGCGTTTTGTTTTGTTTTTTAAATTTCTGTTTGTTCTGACTGCACGATCGATAACGGTGTTGGATGATCAATGGTTTCTAAACGCCAGAGGAAGAAGAAGATGTGGTACGCTCTGCCGTGTAGGGGCACTCTGACGTTCAAGCCACTTTTAATTCTCCTTTAACACGATTACTCCTTCCAGGAGAGTTTCGAGAGAAATTTCCATGATGAGCCTCGACGTATCTTTACTACCACTCTTCCCAGTGTCTCTTTTTTACCAAGTTTCTCTCCATCGTGGTGTCGTAAACTCAACCAACGAGATCCGATATTGTATTTTTTCACTGGAAAACGACTTTCATCATGAAATAGTAATGCGAGTTTGATATTCCAGCTATCCTGCTTCATAATGTATGTGTTTATTCGTGTCGGAAGGATTTTTTATGCGAACTTTTGGTTTTTGAATAGTTCTCGTATCTTTTGGAAAGTACATCAAGGGACGCGAGGTTGAAGTGATTTTGATTCAACCCTCAAGAACTGCGTGAAATTCGTAGGTATATGAGGTTTTTAGGAGGATCGCGGTTGTTTGTTATTTGTTATTCATCATATAGCGTTACATTTCTTGTCAATATAAGACTTCGAAAAAGTCCTGAAATTTCGATTCTGGAATAAACGTGATTTCAAAGGAATTCTCAGTTATTTAAAATTGAATCAGTGACAAAGACATTCCAACAGATAAGCTCTCGGAGTTGAAATTTTGTAAATTCTTTGAAGTGGAAATTTACTTGTAAGAGGTGAAAATCCTTGAACTTTCAGAAAAGTGGATTCGTTGGTGAATGTATTTCGTAGAATGAAAGATCTCCGAAAGGCTGACTATATATACACTTTGCCTTGGAATTTCAAATTTATGGAGATAAATTTATGGAATTTGTATATATCTTCCATATTCCATTAATTCTGAATATTATAATTTGAGATAAAATGATGTTAGGATTTAAGTTCGCTTACTAAATTGCCTTTGGAATTCTTGAGATTTTTTGTTACCCGAAATATTTTGGCACATTATTTTCAAAACATCTTCAAATGATCTGATCTGTCGATTAGAAAAGATACAATCACACATTTCGGCGATGCACCCTCGAGGCAAAGATTCAAATAAAGAAATAAAGATCGAATCTTTGAAGAAAAATCTTGAATTTGCACATCCCTGACGACCAAGAATCCTTAGGAATTGCAATATCAAAATTCCAGATTCCAGTGTTAATTGAGAAAATATGTTCATACTTCGAAAGGATAACGTTTATTGTGCTCCTGGAATGGAGAAATTCCTTCTTCGAAGTATCCTCCAAAGTAGTGAAGCTTTCCACATGATTTATTTGCCTTCTCGCATGAATTTCAGTGTATTTTCTGCTGATTGTTGAGAATCGAGGACAAATTCATCCTTCAACCAGATTCCATTCCAAATTTCTCTCAAAAAGATTTGATGCGAATGAAAACCAATCAAGGATACTACCTGGAAGTAGTCTAATTCCATCCTTGGTTCTCTGCAATCAGGATAAAGTGAGTTTGAAGTTCACCAAGAAAAACAAAGACAGTTCGAATTCTTTGGATGCTTCATAAAGATAATCTCTAAACTCTATTCCAATTATTCTAGAATAAGTGGTAATCTTTGTAGAATAAATGAAAATTTTGATAATATTTGTTGCAAAATCAACTCAATTGAAATACGATGTGAAAAGAATTACCAAAGAGAGTGTCGAAAGAATTCGCAGAAGATCGGAGAAGAAAAAGAATTTTATTTTCGCGTTGTTGCCGAAGAAATAAGTAAAACCACCGTATCGCGTGTTCTTTTCGCATCGAAGATCCTATTGAAACCACCAACGTACACACGTGAGTATATGTATGAGTGTATACATAAATGCGCACAAAGTAACAACACATACGAATCGTGAGAAAGTCAACGACGGGATACCACGAGATGAAGACTTTTGCTGCCGCCGAGGCTTCTCGGTTTCTCCTTCTTCTCATTCGGCTGAATCTTGATTCTTTCGCCAACCCTCGTACGTGAGACTTCGATTCACGTCTCAACTCTTACACGCGTGCCATTATTTTCAAAGGACACAGCAGAACGATTTAATCACACACGCGTGAAATATTATGTCCAAAATTGATGTAAAATAATGAGTTGATATCGTCACGATTTGTCTGATTCTTCACTTAGAATGGAATGTACTTTTTATACAAAATTTGAAGGCAATAAAAGAATTCATTTCATCATCATTTGATTCAGACTCAAATGATTTTCAAATATAATTTCCATGGATTTATGAATCCAATTTAGAATTAATTCAGCAGTATTATTCATCAGTAAACCGCTGCAGGTTTAAATTGATATATGATAAATGTCATTGTGGATGTGATGACAAGTTTTAACGAAATTTCATTTGCGATGAAGAATATATTGACTTTGATTCACCGAGTATCAATCGATGCTTCTTTGATCAAAGATATTCTGATGAGAAGGGTAATCAATGCATATTTCAGTTCATGAGTTTCTTCATCAGAGTACGATACAAAAATGATGTTGATCCTCGAACCCTCGCGCATATCAGTCAGTACCGACGTATAAGGATTTGATATATGAATATAATGGGGAATTATTTTAGCATAATTCGATTGTTCAATATTGTTGTTAGGGCTAGACTCAAAACCCTCGAGTGAAACCAACAAAACTCAATTTTACCAGTTCTAATGCAAAATTCGTGGGGTCAATGTACAAATATTTAAAGAATAAAATGGGAGGAAATTAAAAAAAAATTGTTTTTCAATTCTGAACATTAAGGTTTATTCAAAACTGTTGTAGTGTCGAAAAAGGTCTTGTCTTGTCTTGTCTTGGTCGTGAGTGAAAAACAATTGCTTTATGTCTTAAATGCAATATGTGATCAATATTAGCGTCTCAAACGTGTTATTTCCAACTATTACATGCCCACACTTGATTTGATGTAGAAATTTGTCTTCGAAGATCGTAAAATTGAATGATACTCACTATTTTTGAATTTTGCTCAAGAGTCTCGAGTCCATCTCTAATTGTTGTACCATTCAAAAGGCATGAGCGGGCAAGGATAAAAATATTGGAACGATTGTGCCAAGTGTGGAACAAGCTTGTACCATGACGAACAAATTTGTTTCTTCGCACGTAGAGAAAAAATTTGCTGACGCAGCAAATCGAGGTATTATATATAGAATAGCAACATTTCTTGCTGACCTAGCTAAAAATTTGCTATAACAGCAATCGTGTTAGCTACGACAGCAATTTTTTAGCTGTGGCAGCAAAGAATGTTTGCTCCGCCAGCAAATTTTCAGTATTATATACAGAATAGCAAACAAATTTTGCTAGGATGGCAAACATTTTTTGCTGCCACAGCTGAAAAATTAGCTGTCACAGCTAACAAGATTGCTGGAACAGCAAATAGTTTGCTGTCACAGCAAAAAATTTGCTGCTCTGGCAAAAGAAACCCAGCAGAAGTACATTTCGCTGCCACAGCGAATTCCTTTTTCTCCGTGCGATATTTGAGGGATGTCATAACAAAACCGACAATCTCCATTTTTCACAGATTCTCATTTTCTGAGTGATATTCCAACTCCCAGGTCAGTTTTATTCAATTTTTAATGAAACTAAAATACCTCATAGGAATATGTTCTTAATTATCATGCAATCACTAGATGGGTGAAGGATTGATAACAATGTGAAACCGTTTTTTTGTTGATACTGAAGCATTTGTACAAATGGAGATTGGTGATTTTGCTACACTGTGAAAAGAAAGTTTTGACCTCGGATTGTGTCATGCCTGAATTCAACCCTTTGCTACAGTAAATTTTGCCCACCATTCACTTTTTATATAGGAGAACCACTGTTTAAGGAACCTATTGATGTTCGGCAAATCTCATTGGAATTGGGCAAAGGTCTGATTGAACAATCAGATCTTTGTTCAATTCGAATGGAATTTGGCTAGAATCAATGAGCTTCTGAAACTAGGGAAACCTAGGGAGGTGCTGTTTCATGCTGTCCCAGCGACAAAGGGTTATAGACCATGGAGTCCTTCAAGAAATTGAAAAAATTTTGCCACTTACTTTCTGATCAACTAAGCAATAAATACAGATTTGAAATCCACAGTGATGGAGTAAATTATTAAAATTGAGCTTTGAATATGAAATTGGAACTGCAAATGATTCCTCAAAATTATGCAAACGATTGTAAACATGTTAACCTACAAATGTCAATAATTTTTCCAACCTATTCGCTCATGTTTAGGAATTTGTTCCAGACTTTGGATTTATATTTCCCCTAACGGCCACATGGGGTGACTAGTTACCCCAGGCTTAAAAAAAGTGAAATAAGAGGTCTCAACCCTTTTAAATAAATACAATAAACAGCATCTGCCGGTGACAGACAGGTGTGCGGTGTGACTTCCCCACATAGTAAGCCTGAATGGTATTTTCACGTTCCTAATCATGAATATGTATTCAAAATCTAATAAAACGCAGAAAACGCCAATTTCATGATTTGTAATTTTTTTCATCTTTCTTCCCAGTAATTTTGTAAAATCCATATACTTTTTGAATAATTGGTGGATACTGTTATTTTTTTGTGGTAGTGGTATACTGATATTGTGCGGACGATCATGGAGTTTTAGTTGTTAATATTGTAAAATCGCAGAGTAGCGAATTTTTTTTGCAAAAAAAGCAATTTTTCCTGAATTTTGACTTATATGACCAGTTTTTAGAACGCCATATATAAATTAGCCAAGTTAAACCATTAGAAATATTTGAGAACCAGTCAAAGAAGATGGCACAATTAGTTAAAAGTCTCAAAACATCTACACATCTTGTTCGACCGGATTGTTCAGCGAGTTACCCCATGTGGTCGTTATGTGGCCTGGGCGAGGGGTGGCCGTTCAGGGCTTAGAGCCAAATCCTAGCAGTGCACTTTTTTGCTCTATAAATAAGATTTGTAATTCTTGTTTAGATATTGAAAAACCACGTAGCAAAATTCTCTTCGCTTTTTAATGCTCCATGGCTCTTAAGCCCTTGTAAAAATGATTCATATATGGCCCATATATGAACTGTATTTGATTCATATATGGATTTGGTACGAATCATATATGGTCATACATAAATCATATGTAATTCATATATGTGGCATATATGACCATATGAAATTCGTATACGATTGTTCAATCCATATAATGACCAAACATGACCCATATATAGGATACATAACGCCATATATGAAATGTATATGGCCCATATATGAATGTACGAAATCATATATGGCCCATATATGAATTATATAGGGGTCATATGTGAATCTGTGAAATCATATATGTACCATTTGTGGTCATATATGCCGCATATATGATTCATTTTTACAAGGGAGACGCAGCCAAAAGAAGCCTATTTTGAGTGTAAAGTAAGCATAAGAAACAATAATGAAGATGAAACTAGCAACTAGCAGCCGATCGTTGTCCCTAGTAGAAATGCTCTAGTGATTGACAAGTTTTGTAACGCTCAACTCGCCAAAAACTAGACGCTCGCAAGTGCCTCGTAGGGTTCTGGTAAGTTACTTGCAAGTGTCTAGTATCTGGCTAGTTAAGCGTTACAAAACTCGTCAATAACTAGAGCATTTCTACTTGGGGTAACTCTTGACTGAACCTTGTTGAAGCTTGGTTGATATCAGAAATCGATTAAATAGGACACCAGTAGAAGTTTCAGATGCTCAGTTCATTAATAAACGTTTTGTATAAAAAGTTATGACAGTCGGCTGCTAGGTCTATGGCTGCCAGTTTTAGCTCCATGAAACAATCGCCGACACACAATAGAAAAAGCTGGATTTCAGTCAATTTTCGAATTAAGATACAGTTCATTCAAGCCACACTTTTTACACTGTACGACACCCCTCATTTGAACTGAGTTTTCTGTTAACGTTGTATGATGCTCTCACCAATGAGCTTTTCCCATATTTACATGGAAAGCTTTTATTTTCAAACCTGTTTTTCGGGGAAAAAGTGATAGATTTCAGGCGAATGGCGAGTGTGAGATGAAAATATTTCCTCTATGACCTTGAGGCGAGAGTGCTCACTTTCAATTCGTTACAGCGAGGGGAAACTGCTTACTTTCTGTTCTAGGGACGAACATTTCTTACTTTGGTCACGCCGCAGTGAATTCAACTCACTTGAGAGACCTAGTATCTATCCGCTCTAAAGTATATGAAATCCAAGTCTGAGACGAATATTGTTAGCCATTTGTAGAAAATTCTACGTGCAGGCAAATAATGAAAAGTTTTCTTGCAGATGTGGGGAATAAATATTGTATTGACCTTGGGGGAAAATAGCAATTTCCATCCGTGTAATTAGATACTTTTGAACCTCGCGTTCAGTGGGAATTAGTGATATAGATCCTTGAAGGGGATCGATCTGTTTTTATATAAAAAGTATCTAATTTTGATTGAGATCTAGAAAAATTATATATTGTTCTATACATAAAAGGATCGAAAAGATTGATCCCGATCAAAGATCCCCATCACTAGTGGAAATTTCCTATTTTCCCGTTTTGGCGAATAATTTTTACACACAGAAAAATGTCTCAATAATGTCATCATATTGGTGACATCCACGCTAAGGAATGTTCGCATCAGGTTGCCAAGGTGTTTCCGCATGAAGCATTATAGAGATGAGGATCCTTGAAGAGGATCGATCTTTTGAAGAGACATAATATTTAAATTCCATTGGTAAATGATTACGATGTTTTATAGTGCTGATTGCCTCAAAAAATAAACAATGCTTACGTTGAATGCAATCGCTTGTGACAGCAACTTAATCAGCACCATATTCACATCGCTATGTTCATTATTCGGTTCTCTCTGTGTATGATTCAAGATAATAAAGCTTCCAATACTTCTCGATCAAGATGACAGATCATTAATTTCACGTTTATTTTCGACTGAGGAGTATGAATACAGCAAAGATGCAGTAGTGTGACAGTGATGTTTATCCTGGATTCAATCGAGTTCAAACATCGGGATAGATAGATTTTTTGATGGATTGAAAGTACATGATGGTCTGTACAAAATTTTTACCGGCGAATTCTAGTATTCCACTGGATGTTATTATTCATGCAACCTCTCAAATTTGAATACGCGTGATTGAATCTAATCGATTCTAATTGGTTCCCTTTGAACAGTTGAACAAGCTTACTTGTCCTCGGTGTGTTGGCCTTTCAGGAACGAGAGTATGGTGCAGGTACACTGCTAGAGCACTCCCAGTCAGTGATGCTAGAAATTTTGAGATCCTACATCAAATCAAATACTTCTGTAATTGGAATGACCAAAAGATTCTGGTTTCCGCGCTCTTGTTCTTTTGTTTCCGGCAACATAGCTCCCAGGGATGCCAAAATCGAGGGTAAGGACCGTCGAGGCTGTGTCGCCAGAAACAAAAGAATAAGAGAGCCCAGACAGGAATACATTGTTCATTCCAATTAACAGAAGTATTTGATTGGATGTAGGCCGTTGGATCTCAAAATTTCTGGTATCACTGCGTCGAGGCTACCCTCTCTCTGTTACATTTCCCCTACGGTCTTCCTCTGGTACGCACACTGTACACAATCAAATTTGGTGTACGTACCAAAAAAGGACCGTCGGAGAAATGTAACGGAGAGAGGGTAGCCTCGACGGTCCTCGCTATCCATTCTGGCAAGAAAGAAAGAAGAGAAAGGGGATGGGGGGGGGGCCCAACCAACGCCCCCACCAGTGGGTTGCTACCTACAATAGTCATTGCTGCACCAGTGAAAAGGCACGGATGCCCTATCCCTACCGAAGCCCTGACATTGAGTCAACCCTCCTCAAAAGAAGAGAGATAGCTAGAGATAAGAAATGGTTGTGGGAAGAATTTACCTTTCGGCATTTTATCTTAATCAAACGGAAGGTTGAATAGGAAGGTTACTTTTACTAATATGTATGACTATAGGGTGGTGAAAAAACCCATAGTGACTGAGTCAATATGGTAAAAAACCACAAGTCAAATGGTACCATTCTGACATCACTAAGCACTCCTACGTATACTCTGAGGACGTCAATTCTACTGTCGTGCAACGAGACTATACGCGTGACGCCAGACGACAACTGCCTAAACTATCTGAGAGTGGAAATCCCGTGTGTTCCGATGGAGGTCGCTACCGTTAACTTATTCACGTGTTCCTACGTTCCTTTTATCGACAAATTTCGTTATGTTTATGAACTATCACACACCTATGTGTGGTTTTATTTAGTGACTCGTCACAATAAATACATGGATTGAAAATCGTAGTCAAATTACAGAAATATTCAAGCACATTCACTGGAATTGTACCGCAAAAATTGGAATTTCAAAGTACAAATTTCGTGAAATTTTAGTACTTATACTGGGGAATGAATTTTATTGAAATTTTTGAGTACCAAGATGCAGTGAATGTCCAGTTATATTTCTACACCGTGGGTTATAGAAATCCGTACCGTAAAATGGAGTTACTTTGACTTTGACAGCCCTCGGGTCGCTTTAATGGACTTCCAAGATACGGTTTAAACGTGTGCGGAGCGAAATCGCGTGACCTGGTGTGGCGACGCACACGTTTCAACCGTGCCTTTATGTGCCGTTGAAGCGGCCCGAGGGTTGTCAACGTTACCCTTAAGAGTCAAAGTAACCCCGTTTTACGGTATCGATTTATTGACAACGTTTTCGTTTTATTAGTAACATTTATGAAATTTCTAGTGCCCCTTCATTTTCACATCGCTGCATTTTTCCATTTTCTAAAATCGAGCTGTGCGTCAGGAGCTCCGTTTGAATCAAAATATTTGATAAATGGATTTCTCTGAGGCTCTAGTTTTTTTCAGGGGAATCACAAAATCTAATGAATCACAGTTATTCATCTCCTCGAATCAATTCTTTGGAACTGAAAACATCGTTTGATGGATCTACTGGAAGATTTTGAGTCTCCAACAGTTGCATACTGCGTTAATGATTGCTATTTCGTTTCAATAAAATATTCAAACTACAGCAACATAAGAGAACTACAGAATTTGGGTGAAACTTTCATCAGACTCCTTCTAAATTTTCATTAATCCTGTGAAATTTGATAAATCCAGCCTCATCTGGAATACACCAGTGCAAGACTTTTACAAGACTTTCATCTTATGCACAAATGATTGTCGTGCTGCACTGATTAAATATACCAACTCCGACCGGATAATCATTTTCTTAGCAATAGAAGCTGAACACAACTGTTCTTCTACTCTCTCTAGCGAAAACTCACTCTTTCAGAGTGAAATTCGATCCTTTTACAGGAATGAATTGCTGACTCCAATAAAGTGAAAATCCACTCTTATCGAGCAAATATTAACTCTTATGGAGTGGATCCTCACTCTCATCGGACTTGCAATATTCTCACTACTTGAGAGTGGTTTTACACTCCAAGAAAGTTTTTCCTCGTTTTTTAGTCATTTCGGGTACCAGGTTAGTTCAAGGTAGCAGACTCTTGGATTGAAACTCACGAAACTCATTCTGGATTCCAGGAGGATTTTATTTGTGGACAAATATTCCACTCCTACATCACTTGGATATTTGATACAACAATTACGGTATAATATGTTATTATAGTTACGGTTAAAGTTTACAAAACAGTATCAGATTTTGGGGGGAATAATTTTGAATTCTCAACGTTACGGTCAGAAAAAGATCCAAGAATTAAACGAAATAATCCCTGAATCACAAATGAAAATAGAAAAAAAGATGACACAAGGGGGGGGGGAGGGAATTATCTACCCTGGTAGAAATTAACACCGGACCAACGTTGTCCCGAACTATCTAAGCTCGGAACAACGTTGATCCGGTGTTGATTTCGACGAGGATATAATCGTATCACTCTACTTCTGATGAACTCTGATGAAATTATGAATTTTGAGAATAATTTATCAGTCACGAGAAGCAATCAAGATTGAAGAAGAAAAAGTTCTGCATGCATGAGATTCTGTAAGAAGCTTGTAAATTTTCACAATTTCCTGGAAAACATTCATCTCACCAAAAAGTTTCGTGTGGAACATAGAAACTATAACGTTACCCTGAATATCCTTAGCCTTCGCTTATCGGAAATCGTTGAGATTCTAACATCATTAATCAAGATCAGAGAATAACCCAAGTATTTAATAGTTCTAAAGTAATGAGATTATGGAATTCTCTTTCAAAGTGTTTACGTACTTGAAAATCCATTCCATTTCTTACCGCAATCATATTTATTCCTGTTGAAGAACAGAAAGATCTTGTGGGACTGTTCACAAGCTTCCTTGACATAGATCAATTACGTATGGGTTTTAAGATGACGTGAATAGCGGTCATTTACTTGTCAGATGAACGTCACACACCTGAATATCATGAATCATGTCATATATCTTTAGATAAATGATGAAACAACCACACCGCAATCCATGATCGTAGAACCAAACATCTTACGTCTTCGCGATTTCTTGGTTCGCTTCACCATCTGCTTCGTGAACATTTGAACAAGGAGACACGTAACATACAAAAATTTTCTGTACCATATTGAAGAAGGAAGCGTTACTTTCTGACGTGATTGAACAGACGCAAATGTTATCATGCTTCATCGAGAATGTGGCATTGATTTATTCGCTGCACAAGCGTTGTATATGCCAGGACATTATTATTAATATCACCATTATTCCCCAACGATTATTCTCTTCCAACCGACCACTGTATCTTCACGCTCGAATCAATATATCGTGGTTTTCTTGTATCACTCTAAAACCTGGAAACTGTAAGCTCACAAAATCTAAAGTTCCAACTCCAGTTCCCACGCAGACTATTCGTGTATCTTCTCTCTTGTGAGAATGCGAATTTCCCAATTCGCCTTCCACTATCGTCACATGCTGCTTTCTCAATCCTGATCGCTCGACACACCTGTTCCTCCAGGATTATCGCAATCGTGATAGACACCACTGGACATTGGACTTTGTTTTTTAAGCTTCTCATGAATTCTTTAAATATAAAATCATCTTTTTCAATTCTCTATGACGTTTCATTGATTTCGAATGTGAGGAGAGGAGAAGAACTCGATGGAATTTTTATTATCAGTGATACTTACACTTCTATGAAAGGAAAAGCACAAAAGTATGATAAGAAAGTTGGGTTTATGAGAATCGATGGATCTGTATTACTCCTTTGCTTCCACTTCATTCCATCTTTCTTCTCATACTTCTTAAACCCACATAAACATAGAGATTTTATCTTCCTACTTTTCCTTTCCCTATTTTTATCTTGAAAAAGGATTGGAATTCCATTATAAAGTGAGCGATCGTATTGATTCAAAATTCAAAATTTCTCAGGTTAAATCTTTCACAATTACTCTTCCATCGTATTCCCAGAGATTCGATCGATTCGAGGGTTCCCAAAATCTATTTTTGATACGGAATTGATTAAAATTCCATGTTCGAAGTGGAGGCGCAAGTTCTATAGACACGGTTGAACAATAAAGTATGTTGGGGTCTTTGACTAGAGACAATTTCATGTTCTCGCATTCTCACCTCCGCATCTTTCTCTTTGTCTCTCATTCTCCTCCCAGACTATATAGGAGTATTCGGGGATAGTTGTGAATAACGACGCCCATGGGATAACCAACCTAGTAACCGGCCTCGTTGTTCTCCTGTAGTTATCATCGTCCACCTTACGCCCCGTTCCCCAACTCCTTTTACCCTTTGACCCCTTCGGACGAGTCCCAGTCATACGTTATACAGATATCCATAGCTTCCACCGCAGGATAACACCCGACCTATCCTCTTTCCGTTGTCGGGAGGAGGTGAAGGAAACACTCGACGGGATAGCTTTCACAAAAACTGCTCATATATAACGCGATATCATCGAAGCGTTCCAGCATTCCTTTATTATTTTCCCCTACGCTCTCAACTCTTCGGGTTTGAAATATCAACTTCTGAATGATAAAAGCTTGAAAATAGAATAACGAAATGCGATGTAGATAAGGAGTATCTCATGAGTTTGCATTTTCAATTTGTTTTGAAGACACTTCCTAGCGCAGTACGGGACAGATCATATCACAGATTTCACACGAGAATTCACACGTGTTGGTTTGAAGAGGGAAATCAAAGGTTGTAACCATCTCTCTTCCTTCTCTCCCTCTTTTTCCTCTTAGGTACAATCACCTTGTCAAGACAATGCCAAACTCCCGTCCCCAGACTGTGTCGAGTACTGCAACTGCTGTGCTGTGCTTTCAAATTTTAACCAACTAGTCAACGAGTTCAAAGGATTTAACCCTCCACGTCGCAGTCGCGCATTTGTTACTTGAACCTCGACGCCGATAGATAAGTGGCAAGAAATGCTCTTGAACCACGAGATGATGGCAGTTCACCTGACTCGGCTCCTCCAGCTGAAAGAATATAATACTATCGCAAACATGGTCCCTTTTATATTTTTCCCTCTTTTTCGTCGTCGTCGTCGTCGTCGTCATCGATGTCGTCGCACTTGGGATGGATATCATCGTTATCATATTTTTCTAATGATTATCATTACTCAACGATTAGAATTTTTCGCAGTACGAATGCAATGTTGATACAGATAAACAAGGTGTAACGTACCAGATCACGGCGATCGTTTTCATAATCCGAGTTCATTCCATCCTGGATTTTGTTCACCCATAAATTTTTACGGCCCCTGCTGAGGGGTGATAAAATTTCTCTATATACCACGGTATCAGTTAATTTATCTCCTCTATCGAAGAGTTATCAACTAATTCCTCGTTGTATCTTTATTATTTTTCATATAAAACCGTATCAAGGTGAAGAAAAAATGAGACCAAGGAAAGGAAAAACATCATTTCCATAATCCAAATTCATCTCTGTTGCCCGTCACTTTTTATGATCACACCTAGAATAAAATTGTATTTTTCTCCACCCAACTGCCAGTGCGTGAGGATTTTCTTCTCTTCATTCGGGGTCGAAATGACGAGGATGAAATCACAGAGTTTGAAAATGAAAGATCGTTCCTGGAAGGTCATACGCTGGGGTCAGGCGAGAGGATTGGAATATTATCCGTATTCGCTTGACCTTGCGCCTATGGCAAGAACAATGCTTGGTCGAGGGACAAAAAGGGAAGGAGAAAACAGACGAGATAAATAAATAAAGGGAGATAAATTGGGAGAAACTTTGCGCTCGATATTTCACTCTGAAGCCGTGCAGTCCTTCACGGGAATGTACAGTGGCAATGGCCTCGTGTATATCACTCCTACTCTTAACCACGCTTAACCCCTACTCCTTCTAGAAAGATGTCGCCGATGCCGACGTTGATAGAAATGCTTCGTTGATCGTGACGCATTTCACGCTGAAATATTGTGTGAGGTATTCTCTTTCTCTGATGGTCTTCCTTAGGAAACTTACGACCAGGTCAGCGTGAGAAATTTTTATATCCCTTGGAATAAATTTTGATTACACATCCTGTTTCGTTATATTAGTTTTTGATATTCGATTTTGATATCAACAATAAATTCCACTATTTCCAGTATTGTTCCGAATTTCTTGCTTTGAAAATAAATAAAAACGAATTGTAACCTTGTATTGCGAAAATTTATAACGACACGATTTCGTGTTATTGAAATTATTTTGCCAATCAAATTGTGCGATGTGAAGGATTAGTATCTCGTTATATATTATCTTTTTTTGTCTCATCAATGAAAATAGAGATAACGATGAATAACGAACTAGGATCGTTCATCCTAGGATATTCTGAAACTGATTTATTCTTTTTTATAACTCATCTCTTTGAGCTTATCAGATCTCAGAGGAGGACAAAAAGAAAAGAATTTCTGTGATTCGACCTTCGATGTGTCTATGAACGTAAGAAAATTGTATCATATCGTGTCACGGCCTCTACCTCTTCGGTGATAAAGTTCATGTGATTACAACGAACAGGAAGAGAAAACGCACGCACATATGGAACACGTCAAACAGAAAGCAAAACACCAAATACAGAATTTTATACGTATTGGCTGTCATTCGGGAAACATAAATTCTCTCTGCTTTTCCCTTTGCTTTTTTTTTTTTTCTTTAATCGAGGTTAACATCTTCGCTCGTCTCTCGAGCAAACAAGATAACGAAACTTTCATAGCCTCTTCCTTTTTCTCCACCCCCTATAGTCGATTTTTATTTTCTCTTATCTTCTCGGTATAGCGCGCGTTGTCGTCTCAGGAAAAGAAGAAGAGGGAGGTTGATTCCATTCGTCCGGTAAAGAAAAACTTTTTTCCCGCGGTCATCCTGACTCGATTCGGCCAGAAGAGAAAACGAGAGAGATACCATACCATAGGGCAAATGGTTTTATCGGATGATACTGTGTAATGATTATTGATTGCTTTTTCAAAAGACGACGACCTTTCTCGAGATGATACAAGTCTCTGAATGGGAATCGCGTTTTACACGCTGAAAAATGGATTTGAATTCAATCGTCTTTTTGATGAAAAATGAAAAGAAAGTGAATCGATATTTATTTCCATCTCGGTGAGTTTGTGCGAATTAATTTGAGGCAAAAAAAGAAGCGAATTTGTCCGTTCTTTTTAGATTTTAATTGAAAGCTGAACTCGAATTGAGGTGTAATTTTCTCTCGGTGTGATGAAAATTTTTAGTCAGTAATATTACATCATTCACCGTTTCATTCCTTATTAAACATTTTATGAAATCTCTTGTAAAAAGTGATAAAATCCTCAAAAATTACTCCAAGCAATTCTCACTTTTCTCATTGTTAAAAGTTGAAGTGTATACAACAAACGTTGAATTATCTCGTGAACGTGATCGAATGAGAAAGAAAAAAAAAGGAAAATAAAATAACAACGCGATACCATTGGGAATGAAATTTCCCTGAAAGAGATTCAAAGAGAGAAGAAAGACACAAATATTTCCTCGTATTCAAAGATGCATTCGCTATTGTATCGAGCAGAGAGCACAGGTTGATTTTATCCTTTTAGTTGAGAAGGAAGGGTCGTTTCTCGTCTTTCGTCTGGTGGTCAATGAGGATCGAGTTATACGCAAGAGACGAAGTAGGAACGTTAAGGATCCTCTTGGACCCTATACCTCGTTGGAAGCCTGATTCCCGATCTTTGAATCCTGCTGATCAATAATTCCCGAGGAGAAGAGCTTCAACGTTCAATCTTCCATTCCCCGCTATGTCATCGAACGAAATTCATTGGATTTAATCAAATAGTTCCACGTTACTTCCACAATTCCTTGGAAATTATTTATCGGAGTGATAAGGTATCTATTTTCTCTCTCGCAAAGGGAGAATGCGAATCCAGGATGATAATTGAGCATAATTTTCGAATGATTGAAATGAAAATGAGAAATCGTGGAACAAGCGGGTCGATCCCGTTCAGTTGCGTGTACATTAAATACAATCAGCCTGCTGTATATTCATTAGAAAAGTAATTTCACTTGTTTGAAACGGAAGTCCTGCTATGAGTGGAGAATTTAGTTCTCATGATTATCGCTTTTGATTAAAGCGAATATCCTGCTCACACGAGACGATTTGAATTTAATGAATTTTCCTATTATTCGTGCGAATACTCGAAGGTCGAAGAATGAGATCAAAACTTGGGTGAAAATGGAGAAGGACGGAGGGAAAAAAGGCAAAACGTTGATAATCACTTTGATTGAGGGTGATAACCGAAAAGTACCAAGGTACAAACTCAAGCAGGTTCTCCGTGTATACGTAGCGTACGGTACGCTACGCGTTGATGATGAAAGTTCCATCTCATCAACCGTTAAACAAAGCGGCACGAGCGTCTATATGTTGAGATGTTATGACTAAAAGTGCTGTAAGAGATGTTTTTGATTAATCCACGCGGAAAGGGTGAAATTCCTAGGAAAGTTATATCTCTGAAAGGAAAAAAAATATATCAAGGAAAAGAGATAGATAGATGAAATCAACAACGTTTCGCGTTGTATGCAAATTTCATTTGCCGTTCAAATTTATCGCGGAATGAACTCGCGACTGTAAATGAATATTCAAATAGAGAAGAGAGCGTGATACAGAAATTACGTATTTATAATTTATTGTTTCTGCTTTAGAATGGTAAATGAAACGTGCTCCACACCTTTGATATACGATCTTTTGGGCTGCATATGATACGATGTTTATATGATTTGTCGTATTCCGAAAGTCAAAAGTGAAGATGTGAAATTCTTCACGCAAGAGAAGAAAGGTTCGAACAGAACAATTCTAATTCCTCATGAATACTTTTGAATTGTTTTCATGAGGAATTATAGAATCATAACTTCGAAGATTCACCCTTCTTTGCATGAGAAGTAAATTCATAATTCGCTTTATATTTTTTCAAGGAGATAATGATTGTAAAAGATTATGACGAAGAGAAGATGATGCATCGATAAAAGAGAAGGTTAAAGAAAAATCACATTTTACAATTACCGATAACTGATTCAACAGTCACCGTATGATTTTCTTGAAAATCATTTCCCTTAAGTTTTTCATCTCATTTCAAAGAATCAGGTTCAATTGATCGAACAGATCATAGAACATTTGGAATAGAAGAGGAGGAGAGAAAGAAGGAGAGAAAGAGGGGGTGGAGCGATATGAGGTTGTGAAAATAGAGCAAGGATAAAAGTTCGAAGAATGATTCGACAGAATCAACGGTGAAGAGAAAACCAAGTTGGCAAAGCATTCTACTTTTTTTTTCGTTTCCTTCCATCTTGAAACGTTGAAGGGATGAAGATTCTTCTGATCTCTCTTGATATTTGTGGAATAAAAAAGGAACAAATCTAAGAATAGAACGGGTACATGGAAGAGGATAGTAAGAAAAAAATGAGGTCTCTTTAACTGACATTCACAAAGGAATACTTGAATCGTATATATTATAATTGGCAAAATGACAATTGGTTGCTGTTTCGATCGACTAACTTGATAGATTTCCTCATATTTTTTTCTTTGTATGTACGACGATACAATGAAATCATTCTCATTATGTTTATGAAAATAGATCGAACACAAACTTTATATTTTTCGTGATCAATTTTATTCCTGTTTATAACAATCGTTGTTTGTATATTGTAATTAGGAGAACAAGAGTGATGATCAGACAAAGGAACATTTAGGAATTAGATTGAAAAGTATTCTAGGAATATTTTGAAACATTCTCCTGAGATTTACTAAGCATCCTTTTGATTGAGGAACCTTGAGGACATTGGAACATTGAGGAATGTGAGAGCCCGGCTATAAATCAATCTCTAGTCATTATTTAGGCCATGCACTGGGTTTTACATCGAGAAAAAGCAGGAATGGACAGGTCAAAATACATTTGTACTTATGAATATTTTTTTGAGTGAGTATTTTTCTTACTTCACAAAAATAACTAATTCTGCTGGTCGACATTGATTGAGTGAATTTTTAGTGGTCATCTGGTGATGAATAATCGCTATAACACAATTAATTCCGAATGAAAGTGGAAATACTCAAATGAAAAGTGCTCATGAATGAAAATGTATTCATACTTGCTCAACCCTGGGAAAAAGAGATTCTCTTGACAGAGGAATATAATTTTACTGGGTCTTTTTTGTTGTGACAGCAAAGTATTTTCCGTGTGGAAATTTCTCCTAGGCTTAGACCTGGGCCAGGTTTTTTATCCCTACTTGAGAAGTGGCCCCAACTTGGAATGTGACGCTTTTCGATCTAGGCCCCGTAATGGGATAAAATATCCAGGTAAAACAATGGTAGCCAACTCGGAGCCTATATGGGCCGTGGGTAGGCAACCTTGTATTGGATGCCTAAGATATACCTCTACGGGGCCAGGGCCTACCTTAGGATGCCTAGGCCAATTTTTATAGTTGTGTCAGCACGAAATGCTTGCTCCTCCAGCAAAAGTTGTTCGCTATTCTGTATATAATATTGAAAATTTTGCTGATGATCCAGCGAAAAGTTCGCTGCTGCAATTAATAATGTTGCTCTCCAGTTGCAAGCCAGTTGGCTGTCGCAACGAATTTTTAGCTAGATTATCAAAAAAATTCGCTATTCAGTATATAATACTTCGATTTGCTGGGTGAGCAAATATTTTTTCTCCGTGTAGGAACTGGAATCTGAATGATGAGAAACATGAGAATCGTTCAATCGCAGGAATTTCCGGCTTTCCTTCTGGTAATTCCGGATTTGAAAACTAAATTCTTTATTTAGTTCCTGAACACAATTATATAGGTGTGAACTTGATATGATAAACTTTGCTATGCACTGAAAGGAGAGTTTATTGGTATTTGATAAAGCTTACTTTGGATACGGCGAAATAAATATTTTGTCCACATCAACTTGGCTCATTAACTATGAATGAAGTTTATCAACTGTTAAAAAACCTCATATAACACTTTTCAATCTTTAATAAACCTTATCTGAAGATAATGAGTCATGTTTGTATGTAATAAATATTTATTTCGCCGTATGCAAAACAAGATTTATGTGGTAAAAATAAACCCTTATCTCAGTGTGGTGTTCTGTGATGAATTTTGAGGAAGAATATCAATTCCGTGAATAGATAATAATTTTAGTTGAGTATTGCCTCCACTGCGTACGATGCAAACTGAGATTGTCATTTTCTTTGTATATATCAAAACAACTTATCAATTTATCAGCTTTTGATAATCCCTGACAACCCAGAACCGCTAATGAATCCTCGTTATACGCTTATCATGAAAAATAGAATTTACTCACTTATTAATTGTGTTCCGTTTCCTGCCCTTGTGAGCTTTATGCCGCGTACGTTGTACGCTGCCTTTTTTAATCCATCATTTTGCGGTGTGAAAAATGAAGGTAACGCGCGATACCATATACGATGTCCTATATACAGTTTCTCCTCGATCTGACTTTTCTAGTACCAATGTTGGCATTTGCTCGAGAGATTTTGACTAGTTTTCCATTATTCTTACTTGAACGTATTTTCACTCGTCAGTAAGTGGCAAATAACCCACTCATTAATCTCAACTAGATGTTCTTCATCAAAATTTCACAAGTATCCCACGTATACTTGAGAATATCTAGTATAATTTCTACCAAAGTAATTCTCTTCTTTTCTGTAATGCAAATATTCACTCCGTATTCGCTTTTCTATGTAAATTCAGTTATTTTGTTCGTTTACATTCCTCTCGAGAACTCCTTGAACCATTCTGCAAATCGAATATTCTTTGTGAAAAAGAACTTATAAGGAAATTAAATAAGACTTTTCATAGATCAACATATGAAACAAGTTTGATTTGAGTTATCGATTTGTGAAAGGTGAACGACTTGAAATGCAATTGGTTTTCTCGTGTAAAATAAACGCCGAAAATGGGTACGTTGAAGAATGACATATTTAATTTCAGAGATTCAGCGTTGTTTTCACTCGAGTCAAATTATTTACATGAATGTAGTTCTAAAAATACGGCATTGGCTTGGACTTGAGAACGGTACTATATTTTTCTTGCAAGTCCAAGCGATTATGATACTTTTGAAGATTCGTTCATACACTGTAAAAAATTTTTGTATGAAATTTAATAGAAAAGTATGTGAAGCAATTAACACATACATTTGGTTGTGAATTTTCAAAGAAACAATTTATCAAAATTCAAGAAGAGGTTTTGAAAATGTGTGAATCATTTCATGTTAGTACGAAATTTCAGAACGATTGTTGAATTTTCAATGAAATCCTTTTGAAAATTAATTATGGATAGGTATCAAAATTTCAAATGATTATCGTAAATTTTATAACCTATTAATTGAACTTTCATATACTGGGAAGTATGAAAAATCAAAGTACTAATTTTCATATTCAGTATTGATTTTTTGACTATCGTATTTTCAATACAATTCGCATATCTGTATTATAGATATGTAAGATTATTTCTAAATTAAGGAATAAAATTCCAGAATTCTGGGATTGTGAAATCTCGATTCGAGCTCCCTTCATATTATTGTACATCTTTCTTATATATATTTATATATTTTTATATAAGAAAGATACAAAGATCATATTGAAAACATTGAAGTTCAAAAGTTAATATTGAAGATGAAATTCAGTTTATGGTTCTCATGTGGATATACATCAATATATCAATCCAAAACTTTGTAATTGAATTCTGAAAAATATTTAGCATCTTAGTGAACTTGATTATCATCAAAACAGATGATTTTCAATTAACAAATTATCACCACGTGATTTATCAATTTTGCCGAAGAACGTTTTATCATTTTGTAGGGACGATTATAAAGCGTGGATCTGCAGAAGACATGCGCAGTGACTTCGGCGCACAGTGAATTCATAAACTTGTGTATTATTTTTCAACAAAACTATTGAAATTTCATAAATAAAATTGTGAATTTTCAAAATGTGATTGAAATTTCATAAATGAAATGTTGAATATCCAAAATGTGTTTGAAATTTCACAAAAATGATTTGAATTTTTCACATTCATTTAGAATTTTCATATGGTTGTTATTGAAATTTCATACTACACTGCAAAATTCAACCATGTAGAAGGAAATTCAAATTGTAGAACTGAATCTTACGAAGCATGTTGGAATTTTAATTTTGATAAAGGATTTTAATACAAAATATTTTGAATTATAATAATACTGATCAAAATCCAATTCCTTTTTTGAATATTAAAATAGTAACATGAAATATTAGTGCTATTTTATATCAAATACGATTCAACTTGCATTTATTTGGAATTGCCTAACCAATTTTATATTGGAATTCAAACCTTTTTTCACAGTGTATAAATAATTCGACTCAAATAAGTGTAATGCTGAATCTCCATAAAATATGGTACATCCATGCGTATATCGTTCAAATCAATCATTCAAAGATTCTGAGGATTGTTGAATAAAATCAACAAAATTCAATGCAGTGAATGTGTTTTGATATTCTAATGAGGGTTTAGAATGCCTTGATTGAACGTTGTTGAAGTTTGAATCGTTTATAGAAACGAAACGTGAACTCAAACTCACAATATTTGATAAATCATTGTTGTTTATCTGTTTCAATCAACACTTTGGTACTAGAAACATTGTTTGAAGAACGTACTGCAAGATTGAGAATTTTTTAAAACTGTATATTTCGTTATCTGATTCCAATCGAAACTTCAGCAGCGTTTGATTAATCGTATCACGTACCTGATCAAAAATTTTGTAAGTAGAATATATTCCACTGTCCCTGCTGTCTCATATTTGTATCTTGCGTTCTGAAATGAATTTCATAGGACAATCAATCTTTCATCCCCTTCTACAAGTAGCTATGTTCTAAAAGGATTGACTGGGTTTAATCGAGTTCATTGACCTGTTTTGTTATCACACATTGCACAGGGACATAAATTAATTTGATTCTGTCAAGCTTTGCTCCAGTATGCACTATAGATACTCCTTTCACCACAAGTCACCAACGAGATTCACAGTATCATACAAAGGGAAATTTTGTGGCAGGAATTCAAAAACTCGTTACCGAATTATGAATTTGGTCACATTATTATTATTTAGATTTTGTTTCTGAGAACACTGTTCGTGAAAACATGCTACTTCTTGCGGAAATTTCAGAGTTTCATTATCGCAGGAAAATTCGAAAAAGCGCGGAAAATGTCAATGAAAAATTCTCATTTTTGGAAAATAAATTGGTATATAGTTGACTGAACTGAATGCCCTCGAGGAAAAAATGTATTGAATGGATTTTTGTATAATTTTGATTGATATGTTTTTCTCATGAGTTTTTCGCGCAGAATTTTGTTTGCTTCAGAGACAATGCACAGAAGCAATCAGAACTTGCGTAGAACATGATTTTGAACTAACACAAAAATTTTACACTCCAAAGAATATATTTCTTAATCCAGGACATATTCTAAGAAAATTGAAGAACTAATCGAAACGGTGGACACTCGATGTCTGAAAAAAAACAAAAATGGAAAACATTCGTGGCACAAGTATTTATCGAATTATTTGATACTCCCTTAATTTTACTTTTGACATGAAGTCTTATTTGTTCAGAGTGAATATCACTACTGAACTCAATATACCCCTAGATATGAGGCAAAAGGCTCGTTCTGTTACGGGGCAATATTGGATACTCGATATAAGGGGTGGTTCTCATCCAACGACCCCAAAATAGGGTGATTTTCTCGGATTTTTTTCTCATGGAAGGTAGTAAATGAAGAACTCGGGGGTTTCCACACTCGTTACTGAAATCTTTAAGTGGATAAAAAAATTTTTTCCATCAAAAAAATAATGCCATGGGAATTGTTGATACGTGTCGAAATATAACCATCTAAAAAGAACAGTAATCAATCGGGCGCCACTATAGCATTTACATAACTATCACAAATCGAAAATCCAAAAAATTTTATGGAATATATTACATTTGTTGGAGGTTGTACCAATGAAACCAATGGAAAGTCCAAAATTGAAGAAATTTTTTCGCTCTTCAAAGTGCTATGAAAAGAAAGAAAAGAGGCAAATTTCATCTCTATTTAGGTTCATCCTCCAATAAATTCAATCAACTTCAATCCGTTCAGTAGTCTCTAAGATATCGTGGAGCCAAACTTGAAAAACATGATTTCGAGGAAAATGCCTTGAAAGTTTCGGGATACGAATCCTTTAACTTGAGAAAATTCTTTTCATGTACTTCAAGACCCATTTAATGAGTTTCAAATAACTCGAGTTCTTAATTTACCTCCTTCTTGAGAGAAAAAATTCGAGAAAATCACCTTATTCCGGAGTTTGCTTGACGCAAACTTCCTCTTGAAAAAAGACAAAGGAAGAGGAAAAAATTTCACTAAAAATTACGTAATTTTTCAAGAACTAACCGTTCTTACGTTCCAGAACCGATCGTTTTATTTTACACTGTAAAAAATGTGCGGAGTTCTTCTTCACACTGTTAGTGGATTTCGTCCCCTCATCGTGGGGGAATTATTGTTCCATCAAGAATGAGGGATTTTTCCACCACTTTGGGGAATTATTTTGTTTTCGGGCGTTTTGGAAAAGTGCACCAAATTATGGTGTAAAATTCCCCATGTATGGAGGAACTTTGCTGCCATCATTTTTTGGGGGAGAATTCCATAATCATCTTTCACAGTGTCGAACTAACTTTTTGGTAAGAACTGGCTCTCATAATCTGCCCTGTCTTATCCCTGAAATAAAAGTTGCCGATGTAGACTCACACCGAAGAGTTTTTACTCCCCAAATACTTCCCCCCTTGTAACAAAATGACAGTAAATAATGTTTTGTTTTGACTTGTTTTATTTTGATTAATCATTTCATAAAATCACCCTTTGTAAAAAAAAGTTCTTCATTGAAGGTGGATTCTGTACAATTGTTCTGAGCTCAAACTCATCACGATGTCTTCAGAATGAAGCATGATAGCAAATTATGTAAAAAAAAAAGTCTGAAATGCCACACTCTGAAGCGTCAATGACAATCTAATTGACTTAATATGCATAAAACAGTTTATTCCATGGCGATACAAAATTTCACTGTCGTCAATCAAATTTATTCGGTTCAACCCAATGTTTATTTAGAGCAACTGAATTTTCTAGCTCTTCAATATTTGAGTGCAAAACACGGCACAAAAATGAGGGACCAACTCCTCGTAGCTGTAGCTCCGCCATTTTGAAATATTTTTGTCTCAACAAAATTATAAGGATAGTTCGAAACGTAGATTTCAAGATGTGCATTGTTTCATCAATGGACCCTCAGCCAATTTTTCGTAATAAATTCTCAAAAAACGGTACGTTTACATGTATTTCCCCCCTCAACTGGATCTTTATCCTTAGTATGCACCCCTGATAGGACCGAAGTGTGTGAAAAAGAATTTCTCAACCAATTCAAATTCTCAAACTCCATTTCTTTTTTTTTTTTTTTTTTATCAACCATCGATGTATTTGATTCAATTTAAAAGTCTGCTGTTGTGAAATTTTTTCATTCAAACTCAGTAAAAATACGAATAAAGGAACAATCTAAATTAATGAATGTCACTCAGGTACTGTTGAGAACCAATTCCAATATAAAATCTCATAATCCTCGGCTTCATAACATTTCGCATCAAGTTCACAGAGGATGAAAGTAATGAAAAATATCATAACATAGCATATATAAAAAGCTTCATATCACGTTTAGAAAATCTTTCCCCGCAGATCTTTTTTACCCCTGAATATCAAGATCGTCGTGTCGTGTTCTCTTGCAATATACATATTTGCACTTACTGTTGTTCGTAAGTAAAAAGTACGAACCGATACCGATTTCAACTGCACTACACTGAGAAAAATTATCTATCATAAATGACTAGACTCGCTAGTATATTGAGGATATACTTGCATTCCAAAGTTGTATACCAAACATTCTCTTCAAAAGTACCAGACTTTCTATTATAAAATCTCATTATTCTACCATTAACTGACAGAAAGTCTGGTACTTTTGAAGAGAATGTTTAGACAAAAAGATATCTTTTCGAAATCTAAAAGATGTTTTGCGACTTCGCAAGATGTCTTACAAACTGTTCTAAAAGATATCTAAAAGAAGTCTAAAAAATGTCCTATGCGACAGTTTTAGACATCCAAAACATGTCTTGAGTAAGACATCTTTTAGAACTCTTACTAGATATCTAGAAGATATCTTTTAGACTTCTTCAAGACGAGTTTTAGATATGATGCAAATTTTTCTTAGGACCTCTTCCCTGATTGATATTGAACCCATTTATTCCTATTAAACGTGCAGAATTCGAATTTTAATGTGAATTTATTACATTCAATAGGAATGGATAGGTTTTATTAACCACGGTTGAAGCACACTTTCAGATGATCTGAAAATGTCTTGCGAATTATATATTCCATCCCTGTAACTTCCCCAAGACACAGATCTTTTAGGTGAAATTCACGTTCATTATACATACATTTATGTTCAAGGAATGTTCGGACCATCCAATGTCCGGACGTTCAATGCACCTCCACTGAATATTCTTTGGACCCTCGTGTTTTTTTGGAATTACGAACTATGACCGTAGAATTTTCTTGTACGCCTGTTCAAAATATCTCATTGAACCCATTGATTCCGATGCAGATTCTATTGGTTCAATAAAATTCTTTAAGCAGGAGTACTTGAACGAATTAAGTTTTCAATCCGTGCAACATCAATTGTGGTCCGACGTGATCCAATTTGGTCAGTAGAAACAATGCACACTATGAGATTCGTTTATTTTGTTTTAAGTTTAATCGAAGAGTATAAAAACATTCTCTGCAAGTTTATTATTTCAAATTGAAATTTTTTTTTTGAGAGAAGTTTCATTGATAGAAACAAGTCTTGGCAGAAAACCAGAAGAGACAAAGAAATTTTGTCCTTCGAAGGTATGTAAATATACTCAAACTTCTAAGTGTGTTTATAATTCACAAAGTATCAATCCAAATCCAAGCAAACGTGCGTTTGGGATACGGTAATCAGTAAATAAGTTCAATACATGATGGAAGAAGCGGATTGCAACACTCCTGCTGAAAATACCAAGCAAAACCTGATAAAAACTTATGGATCCTATGAAAGATGCAAGGGCCGCAAGGTTTCATAAGGTTTCATAATGAAAGTCGCTAATTATTTGATTTAGTCGCTATATCAAAATTGATATTTTTTTTAATTCAGGCCTATAATCATTATCGGTATATTATTATATTATTAATATTGTGATTTTGATTTTCAAGATATCTAAAAGATGTCTTTTATTAAATCTTTAAAGACATCTTTGGAATAAAATCTATTAGACATCTTCAAGATAACTTCAGGAGGCTACTGAGAAATGTCTTCAGTGAGACATCTAAAAGAAGTCTATAAGTTGTGTTTTAGATATCTTTAAGATTTGTATGTTTATTATATATATATATATATAACCTCAAAATGCGAGTATATCCTCAATAAACTTTTCTCCGTGTAGCATGCATCGAAAAAGCAACATACCTATTCCTCTCAAATCAATATTTCATTGGTCCATTTTTGAATGAAAAAAATATGTATTGATTTCAATCGAGTTTCCATTCGATTCGAATCGTTTGATCATTAAAGAGAGAATAAATTAACCATTCATTTGACGCGAATAAATTTTTCAAATCGTTGCTTTCACCGAGGAAACAAATTGTTCGTAATTGAAAATCATTGTAATTCAAATCTTTCAATGTCCTCTGTTCAGGAATGAAAGTGGAATTTCATGCATCATTTATTCTGCGTAATGCATAGCTGATGGGAAATATTATGATATTGACAATTCATTACATCAATTAGTCATACGATTGAAATAATTTTGATGATTTACTTTTCATTGAAATTATCTAAATTTTTTTATTATACTTGCAGGTTGACGATTCTTGCAACTGGAGTGGTAAAGATCCTCACTTTAGGTAAGTTGATTCCATCAGAAATTCGAAACATATGAACCATGAAACCTAGGATACCTTAAAATAATGTCATCAGTTCAAATGCTAAATAAGTCTCAAAACCATGAAGGAGGACAAATTTGAGCAAAAAAGAATGGAGAGCACGGTGACATTATCATTAAAATGAGATACTTAGATGAGCGTTGGCAATTCAAGCTAATATCGTTATAAACACATCCCATTTCATCATTTCCGAAACGCTTTTCCAAGAAGGAAACACAATTATCCACATCGACCAGGTACACGTCAAGATAATTTAACGAATACATATGCAACAAATGATAATTCATTAAAAAATTGTTATTATGATTATTCTTCCAAGCGAGATTAGTGTAATTACTATTCGTTGATACATGTCACGCGCGAGAAGAAAAAATACGAACGGTGGGGGCTTACACTCGCAAACTTGTTGATTACGCGAACAGACGGAGCAGGTACCCGCGGCCGCATCCAGTTAATTACATCGCCGTGTGTTTGGTTAATCACGCATCATGGTTGCGCACATATGGGCATATATTTGGGAGAGAGTGTGTTTATATATAAATACCGTATGTACAAGGACCTATCTGTCTCTGTGTACTAGAACAACAATCACTGTGGACTGACACGACCAAAACCTTCGCATTCTCGGTTGATTAAGTTGTAAATGTGTGGCTCTCGCTCAAGCACTTGTATCATACCAACATTAATAAGCTCCCGCTTTATGTACGGTGCGAAGGATTAAGTTCGTCATTGTTGTTATTATTATTATTGTTGATAATTATTATTATCATCATAATCATCGCACAAAAGAGGGATTAAAAGATATTGAAATTGAAGTCTGAAAGAAAAAAAAAGGAGAACACAACGTTCCTTAATACAACGATAAACGTTCGATCGAATCTTCCCGTTCTTGCATGAAATATTTCATCAATTCGGAATATAATCGAGGGGTTGCGTGCTGGAAAGCGTAAATAAAAGTCAAATCACAATCTCACGAGACGGAAAAATAGGGATTCATATATATATATATATGTGCCTATCCTCCCTCTTCTCCTTTGCCGCTCTGTAATCTTACGACGAGGATAGAGAAAAAATCGCTTTAACGAACGTTAATAACGTTACTCCAATTCTTATCTCAGAGGGAAACAAAAATCCGTTAGGAACTTTACGGATAGTTCACCCCAGCACGCAATCCTTTAATCATTTGCAAGAATTTGTATATCTATTTCGTTAGGGAAATGTAATTAACGATTTTTTTTGACGTGATTCAAGTAATTTCGAAACTCAATCGCGTGGTGTTTCACTTACATATCGACTGCTGTGTTGTGTCACGCCGTTGAAGATCGACTCTAGAAACATTAGTTCAGGTGTTTATCTCGATCGAGGACAATAGTTGAACAGCTGGCCGAGATAAGCATTCGAACAACTGTTTCTCTGACCTAAACTTTCTATGAGACGAAGTCAAGAAAATCCCCTGTGTCGGATGGTCGGAGATCGACACGACACGGGGATTAGATATCAATTTTATGAGAATCCTCATTCGGCCCGACTGGGAACAAACGTACATCACATCCGAACTATTCCAGTGTCTTAGAAAAATGTGATCAAAAGTACGTATTCGATATCATAGGTCACATCAATGTATACCATTGATCACTAAAACGAAATACAACTGAAGTTTTTCCCTCTTTTAATATATCATATGATTCGATAATCGCAAAAGGTTTCTCGAATCTCGTCATTCGCATTTTTCTTAATGCTCGAGAAACATGGAGTATACGATGTTTCTATCCTCCCCTTCAAAGTTACCTCTTATGACATAAATTTCATCCTCATACCTCAGTGGTACGCTGAATTTGAAGCGGTCCATTAAACTTCACGGAATAAATGGATCGGATAAAAAAATTCACAGTTGTTGGAAATTTCGAGAGACTTGGAATATTGAACATGAGTTATTGCCTTCTTTTTCTCGAATTTATTGAATGATATTTGGATTCAAATCCAAGGACTGATTTATGCGTTTAGAATATTTGTTTGTCCTTGAGTTCCTGTCAATTACTGGATATTCTTTCTTTATATTGAATCAAAATGATAGCTCATACATTCATGAATGTAAGATAGTAATTGATAGTATTGATAGTATGAATGGATTAGGAGGAGAGAATTATTTCTATATGAGCATATATCGTGTCGCTTTTCAGTCCATTAAAGCATGTAATATGGAAGTGAGAATTAATGAAAAATTCAATGTGGTGTATGGGATTAAGAGTTCAGTAATGACGAATATATCGATACGTTGAGTCATTGAAGAGCTTTAGCAGTTTCTGCGCTGGTGGAAACCATGCATGGAGAATGGGTGGCATATATATATATCACTCATACATAACCCATTCATCCTCCACACGTTATTTCTACTGGGTTGGGCAGAAAGAAAACTGTGAATACTGGTGGATCCGGATGTAACAAGAGCGACATGATAGGAGACGGAAGGCCAGAGAAAACAGTGAGCGGGTTACGGTAAAGTACAGGAAAATTTGTTTGGAAATGTGAGAGGAAATGGTTGAGAAAGGAGGAAATCATCAACAGAAAAGGAAGCACAGAAATCAGGGATAAGAAGGAAATGAAGGAGAGCATAGGAGAAATACGAGGACAGAACAGAATGTTAACTATTTTACGTAGAAAAACAAGATTTAGATCCTTCGACTGAATTGTTATCTCTGAAATGGAAATCTATAAAATCTACTCTCGGTTTCAACTATAAATATTTCCAAAAAACACTTCTCGTGAGGGCTGCACGATTCCCTAAAATAGCGACTTTTTCGCTGGGTTAACGATAAAAATTTACTACTCCTTATGTGATACCTCGTTTGCCGTGTTGAAATTCCAATGTAGATTGAATAGAAAGTGAAATCAATTAAAAAATGAAGAAGAACAGTGATGACGAGAAGAATTTAATATTGATGAAGTAATCGGTATAGTTCATCGTTGAGAGGAAAATCCAAAAGATAAAACTGGACCCGTACAACTCCGATGGAATGAAAAAGATAGAAGAAAGGAAAAAATTTTCTCAAGAGAAGTTCACAGGGGGATGAGGAGTATGAAGAGAAGAGAACAAGGGCATAAAAGACATTGAAAAAGCAAAAGAAATGAAAAAGTTTGAGGCGAGATTTTCCAATTGAGAAAAAACGCTATAAGATCGTGTACAACAAAGAAAAAACGATTTATCCAAGACAAGTGAGGTGAGAACGGAGCAGCGGCAGGTGTAGAAAATAGCGATCGGGGAATGTAAAGCGAGGAAAGATCTGAATTAAGGGACCACTAGGGAAGAACAACGGGAAAATTTTATGAATTTCATGGGTGAGATGGAAAGACACAAAAATGATAACTGAAAGTGAAACAAGGGACGGAAAAAGCATGGATATATATGGAGATGCAAGTGAGGGAAGAAAAATACTAGAAACGAAACTTCACAGGGTATAAACATCCATAAATGAAGATGGTGGATGAGAAAAAGCAATGCGCGGCACTGATGCTTTTGCTACTTTTTGTTAACCAGCATTGGGAGAAAGTACCGCAAACGATTATGTAAATTCTATCAATTATTCGCTGAAGATAGCACTGAGAGGAAAAAAAATAATAGTAAATTAATAGTAATAGTTCGGAAAGGAGTCAACTATGAATAGTTAGCTGATATTCAATGATTAAACTAAGTATTCTATTGTAAATGTAACCAATCCTAATAGTAATTTCTGCAATCAGTATTGTTATTTAGACTACGAAATAATGGAACTTATTCTCAGTCATAGTTGAGTCCTTTCCCAACTATTCCAATAGTAATTCCGACTGATTTTTTCTCTGAGTGAGAGGTTGTTGAGAATAATTAATCAATTGGTGTTGTGTTTCTGAAGCCTAATTGTGAATCATACTAGCGTTGATGAGATATAAAAAAGAACGTGAAGAAAAAGTGAAAATATCCCGGTCATCGTCAGACAGTGCAGTGAGAAGTTGTACGCACGCACTAAATCCACTGAACGGAGCTCCTTCAACGCTACAAAAATCTGAACTATCCAAATAAATGTGGAACGATTACTTTGCGGTACAAATTTGAACTTCACAGTGATCAAAATTCACATTTCTAAACTACACCCTTCTGAATTGCACACAAATTTTAACTAAACAATTGAATGTATATTATCCGTACTACACAATCATCGAACTGAACGGAGGGTACATAAAAAATCGAAGTACACAAAAATGTAGAGCGATTGTTCCACTACACAAATCTGAACTTTAAAAAATTTGAACAGACATCAGGAAGTAAGACGATGCTTTTACTACACAAGTTTGAGATACACCATGCCAAACTGCACTGTTTTGAAGTACACTGCTTCGAACTACACTGTTTAGAACTACGTCGTTCTGAACTACTTTGCTCCGAACTACACCGTTCAAAACTACACTGTTCCATACATCACCATTTTGAACTAGAACAGGAGTCTTCAATTCGAATTTAGCTCTCGAGTAAATTTTCCCTCAAAATTCGTTTCACACCTGAAACTATATTTCCTACATTTGAAAATCGATTTTCTCATTTTAATCCCCAGTTTTCCGTGCAAAATGATTTTTTCCCATTGAATTTCAATCTTGTTTTGGAGAATCACATGTGTCCATTGGAAAATCGTCTTATACCAGGACGTTATATTGTCGTCGATGTAGTTCAGAGCGGTGTGGCGCGGAAGAGTGCACTTCGGAGCAGTGTAGTTCGGATCAGAACAGTTCAGAACGGTGTAGTTCATACCAGCGTGATTTGGGGCAGTGTAGTTCATAACAGTGCAGTTCGAAACTATGTAGTTCAAATTCGGGTTGTGGAAGAATCCTCGTACTTTCTAATTTGTACTTCAGATTTGTGTATTGAAATAATTACTTGAACTACACAATGTCTGGTCACATATTTTTACTATGCTGTCTGATGATAACTGTGATATTTTCACTTATCCTGCTAATGCAGTAGAAATATAGTAACTTCCCTAACGTTCTTTTTCTGTGTGTAGAACTTTCGGGTTTGTGCTCACTATTCGTAAGGAGAGTGTAAACTTTGGAAGTTTTTGTAACTTCAATGTGATGCTTTCCTCAAGGAATTGAATTTTAGTACGATGAATTCCCTGAATCCATTGAAGTGAATGTTCAGTGCTCGAATTCTTCTGATAGTGCGTGAATTTTCTCTGCCAGGAACTAAAGACAACTGCCATTCTTACAAAGTACAGTTCCACTATCAAGGATTCAAATTTTCCATTGTTCCCAAGGTGCATAAATATTTCAACTCCTTGAAAGTGAATTTTTACTCGAAAAGATGTAGATAAGATGTTATATGCTAGAACTCGTCAACGAATCGTATATTAAGAAATTTCCAATCTCTTCCTGTTTTATATCATCTGTTCGGATATCGAACACGATTTGAATAATCACGGTAGCAGAAGAGAAGGAACTATGAAGGATGACTACAATCGAACCCCACTAAATCGAACCACAAGGGACCGGAAAATTTTTCGAGTTATATCGAGGTTTTGGAGTGGTATAAAGTTTTCTGAAGGGAAGTGAGTGGGGTTCAAGTTGCAAAGGTTCCTTAGTAATCAAGGTTCGAAGTTCTCTTGTAATAAAAATGACGTTTTTCCTTTCTTTTGAAAAGTGAAAATCCCAAGAGAGCCGCCAAGGTATGAGATGGAAAAAGGGTCCAGAAACTCGTAGTTTTGAAACAAAGAAGGAAAGATATACTTCTTCCAAACTTTCTGACGTTTTGGAGAGCTGTGAATTATCATAGTGAATTCAGGTACAGAAACAAAACCGTGGAAATTCATCATGAGAATGTTGTATCCGAAAGAAGAGGAATTGAATGTGAAGAATACTAAATGATGCGGAGTTTGAAGGATGATAGTGAATCAATGATGATAAGTGGAATCCATAGAATTCAGAATGGAAATAACATTCCCCATCTTGTTGATACAATGATGGTCGATTTTATACCTTTCATGATACAACGCTACGACTGTCTTTTATGCGTTCAATGTTCCAATTTTGTACTGAAAGAGCGATATTTGTGAGAAAAGTGTCCTCTCGAGTTTCACTAAGATCTCTCTGATTTCTTATCTCCTCGTTAGTTATCGAAATCCTCCCCACGTAAGGTCTTCCTTCTCTGCTATTTCTAATTTCTTTCCTGTGTTCCTTTATCTTCTCCCATTTCCTCTTCATTTTTATCTCTGTTTCACAACTAATAGTGAGCAAGGAAAACATCTAAATTGAATTGAAGTTGAAAGTTATGATCGTTAATTGTTGAATTTCTGTGCCTTTATCTTTATTCCCATATTTAATTAGAATTTTCGGAAATTTAAAAATCTCAAGTTTACAATTCAACGGAGTTTTTTTTTGGAATCAGAATTGTAAACTTGAGATTTCTAAATTTCCGAAATGAGGGGTTGTATCTGTTCGAAGCCTAAAAATGAAAGGGTTTTTTGTAAATTTTTTGTCACTCTATACATGGAACGATCAAAATATGAGGTTTTGAGGATCCATTACAGATATCTTAAGGTAGAAAAACAAATTTTAGACAAAATGGCGACTCAGTTGTACATACACTGCCAAGCGTACTCTTCGCAGTATAATCTACATGAATATTGCTACTGAAGTACATAGATTTATTGAAAAATATTGATTTTTGCAATTTTGGCATCGATTTGAAGAAAACGAATCAAATTCTCGACGAAAAAATTGATCCTAATTTGTCCATACAAACCGTAATTGTCTATGGATCGTGAGAATCCTGTGTGCTTCAGTATGTTAGATAATCTATCTAAGAAGCTACAGTTAAATTCTCAAGTCAATCGGATGAAAATTACTCGAGTTTTACTGCCGACCGATTTTGAAAACGTGCGGTTTCGGGAAAAACCTCGTTTGAAGTCTGAGGATGAGTTTACTATGGAAAATTCTTGAAATAGAGGCTGGCTGATTTTTTACTTTCAGTCTGCTATCTCAGCACCATATAACTGGCCTTCCAAGTTCAAATAACTCTTCTCCAGCTCTTTCTTGGACGATTTAGCGATTTTTGGAATAATTCCAAACCGGCTATAGGATTGAGAAAGTCAGAATTTGTAGGTTTGAAGCGCCCAGAATTGCTTCAAAAATTTATATTTCAACAGTCTTCAGAAAATGTTTTCATCAATAAATGTTCTTTGATATCATTCTTGAGATGTTTCTGAATACATCATTTAAGCCAATAACAAAAATGGGGGGAAAATTTCAAACAGATATAAGCCCTTAAGGGGTAACGCCACTTTGAACCCTCCAAAAATTACGCTTTTTAAGGGGATTCATTACTCCCTGTAAAAGTTACTAGATTCCAAACTTCTCCCCCCACTTTTCTCAGAAACGAACACATAAAATGAAAAATAATGAGTAGCTGCATTTTTTTCAATAGCCTAAGAAAAGAAGATTCACCTGCTCATTAAAATGGATTCTATTCATTGATTACTGAGAAAACTGGGGGGAGAGATCTAGTAACTTGGCTTGTGGTGAACCGCCTTAAGAGTTTTTTTTTAGAATTAGGCAGTTTCTATTCAGAGTGAACTACAGGGGGGAGTTCTGGTACTATTGAAGTACAAAATCATTTTTTAAAACTTTTATTCTTAAAAATGGTGGCTTGACGGGTGATCAACTGGAGCGCTCTGAAAATTCATAGTTTTGCGGTGGAATAAATAACTCAGTCCAGGATTGACCTAGAAAAATCAACCAAAAATGGTCAGTTTCTGTCACTCAACAGCTAGTACAATACGTATCTGTTTTGAAAAATATGTATTTTACACGAAATGGCATCAATTCGAAGAAAACAGTAGTATTCGCACCCTGCATTTCATTACTTGATGTTGAATAAAGAACGCAAATATTAATATTTCGAAAAACCCTTACGTATTCTACTAGATACACATAGCGCAAATACAATAAAGAAGTTATGTTCTGAGATAAACGCGTTCAAAGTTTCAGGCGTTATGACTAACTATTCCTGATATTTCTATGTCTACAGCAACGATGACATCTTTCGCTGTGTCCAATGAAACAGTATCTCATAAGGCAATGAGTGAATCCGAGCAAGAATGGGTCCAAGGTGTCGTTTTCGGAAGTGACCGCGCTGGAACGTTAACGCGCTTGTATGCACTTTTACTTCCACGTTTCAAAAATTGCTCTTCTACTCCAAATATCGATTAGCAACTCACGGTATACCATTTTCGTGTCCTCAAATAGTACTTCAAGCCAAGAGAAAAATTTGTTGATCTTTTGAAAATTTCAAAGTGACATTACCCATGAAAGAAACAAATGATGTGTTTCATTACCCGCATCAACCCTTCGCCGTTCCAACAGCACGAGACAGCAAGTCCCTAGTTTCGACTGGTTCGAGAAACCCATTGATTCTAGTCGAATCTCATTTGAATTCTGCAAAGATCTGATTGATCAATCAAACCTTTGTCCAATTTCAATGAGATCCCAGATAGCACAAGCAGTTCAGAAAGAATCCATAATGAATTCTTTTTATATCACAATGAATGTCTTATGAATGCTTAAACTCATCCAAATCAATTCAAAAAGAGTTCTTAAACTCGTCCCGTTATGACAGTTCAGAATGATGTGCCGAGGGACATCTTTTTTTCATCCAAAAGAGTTCATTAAGAATTCAAAAATGAATTTAAAAAAAGAGTATAAAATGACATGAATTGGGAGTCCCAAAAGGTTCATAAAAACCTCCAGAAAAACTAATAAACAATGCAAAATGACACAATTCAACCGTTTGCAAAAAAAATAATAACAATAGCTATTTTTGTACATGAGTTCAAATTCAAAAAAAGATGGAAAAATTTTTTAAATGTTGAAATTATCGCGTCCTGTAATGACATCCAAATGACCTCATAAAGAGTTCATCGATGGAGTTCATTAAGAATTCTTTAGGTCTAATAAAAGAATTCCTCCATTAATGCGTTCTAAACTGACATAACGGAAATACATTTGTTATCCTTAATAGATTCAAATTCAGTACTTTATGAAGTCCTGTATGAGTTCTTAGAAAATTCATAAAGAATACTTCGGGGATCGAATGTATTCTTTAAGAATCCATTATGAATTCATAAAATTGTCTTCTTAATGAATTCATTTAAGTGAATTCATTCTGACGAGTCAGGGGACTTCTGTGCCATCTGGGATTGGGCGAGAATCAGTGGGTTTCATTCACCAGGGGTCCTCGCATATGAAAAATAAGTGGCGGGGAAAATTTGCGGCCCCAAAGAACATAAATCTCTTTCACAAGGGTGGAAAATTGAGGTGTATTATAAATTACTCAACTCCTCTTCAAATATTTTGATTTTCTCATTTTCCTTGGTTCTTGATGTTCCTCTGCGAAATGGGTTCCGTACGAGCGTATTCACCCTATAACAGAACATTTATTCTCTTCGCTGTTGAACACAACACTTCGAACGCGTTCCACGCAAATATTCGTTCTTTTTCAAAACGAAGACAATACAGTAAGACCCCACTATAAGAAATTTCTCTAGTTTCTCGCTCGTAAGTCTTTCCCCGTTTCGACTTCTGATTCCGAGCTCCAATTTCTTCTGCGCACATCCCCGCAATAAGAGCATTGAGTTATGGGAGTCATTTTGAAACAAAAATTTAGTGATGTTTAATTATCATTTCATTTTTTTCATACGTAATGAAATGAATATTATATAAATATTAAACAAAAGTTTAAGTTTATCTTTAGAAATAATGAACACCAGATGAGTAAAAATTAAAATATATTTATTCAAAGATCTTCATATAGAACATCAAAAGCTGTAGTGATTCACGGAAAAAAATGTTTAGCAGTACCAGCTAAATTTTAGCTGCTGCAGCGAAATATCTAGCTATGATAGCTAAAATCTAGCTGATACAGCTAAACATTTTTTCCGTGTTGGAAAAGATTCTGAATTTCGTTGGAAATTGTTTTCAACTGTAACGCTGTAATGCTGTAACTATTTACAATCAAATACATACGCGTTGTGCAGTCTGGACATGTGAACAAGTGTTCAAACAAATGACGTGCGACTACAGCTCGAATGGCTGAAGCAAAGTTTCTTGATGCGGGGTCGTCGCTGTAAATGCGAGAGAAAGACAGATAGAGCGAAGAGTATTGAGGCAATGTAGAAGTAGTTAAGGAACCCTGAATCGCGGAAAAACTCTACACTTTGGGGGCTTTGAGTTTCTTACTGTAAGATGAATTTCAATGCAAAAATTTTATGAAAAAATTGCAAAATATCAGTTTAAAGCGAAAATAAAACGCAAAAAATGGCATGTTGACTTTTTTCCATAAAATGAACGTAACTTTTCGAATTTCCATCGGATTTTAAATATCCGAAAACATTTGGGGACTTGAAACAATTATCTAGAACCTGGATAAAACTGAATTTTTTTTTTTTCTGAAGTACATTCATTAGGGAACGTGAAAATTGAAAAAATGGTGATCCTCAAAAAAAGACGAAAGTCAATGTAAATGTTACGAAAACATTTATTCATATGAAATTATAGGTAATTTTTCATGATTGTCATTGGTAGAATAATACTGAGAAATGTAGAGAGAACATTTTTCAATCCCTTTCAGTCTTTTTGCCTGCATTCACCGCATGAATAGGAAAAATCAGTTACATCGATAACAAAATTGATTTTTATATTTTTCAAACATGAAAACCCTGCGAATAATGACAGAGAATTTAAATTCTGTAGAAACTGCTGCGAACCCAAGATCTTCTTACAAATTTTAGAGTATGAATTTTCACACAATCGCACAAAGTATTGACGTTGCCACAACACTGGGGTATTTTCGTACCCCACGCTCACTTCGCGTTGTTATCAGTCGTAATCAAAAAGCAAATTGACGCCTCTAATCAACTCTTCCCTCTTTTAGAACTCCAAACTGAATTATGGTAAGGATCCTGGGTCGATATGTAACTCCTTCACCTACACCGAAGAAAGAAAACACTACTGGTTACTGTGAATGACAGCGATCGGTTGAAAAACAAATAAAAATACGCTTGGATAGTGAGGATTAGCGCGATCACAGTGATGAGTATTGTAATAAAATGCCTCAACGCTGACTGGACAGTAATGAGGACTGGGAAACGCAGTACTGCATAGAATGAATTTGAGTTTCAATGTATTTTCGTGATTCACAGTAACCATTGCTGTTTTCTTTTTTCCGTGTACAACTTTCGAAACGCTTTCGGGTAGAAAAATACCCCAGTGTTGTGTTCTAGGGTTGAAAATAACAATTCTCATTAGATGCAGCGAAGGTTGAGTCAAAATGAAAGACTTGTCAAAATTGAAATACATAATACTTAGTAATGGAACTCAATATAATTGAATGGACACGGAGAAAAAGAAATAGTTGTAGCAATTACTTGAATAGTCGATTTTCGACCATCTGATTGAATAGTTGCTGCAACTATTTAGTAGTCAGTGCAACTAACTCGATAGTCGCACTAACTAACGAAAATACTTCGTAAGTTGCCAGGTATTTAGGTTAGTTAGTGCAACTATCAAGTTAGTTGAGGCAGCTAACGTGATACTTGGCCTGGCTACTAAGGAGTTGCAGCAACTATTCAAGTAGATGGTCGAAAATTGACTATTTCAGTAGTTGCTGCAATTATTCCTTTTTCTCCGTGAAATTACATCAAAATTGTGTACACTCTCAATTTTTATGAAAATTGGGAGTATTAAAATGAAAATGTGTTCTTCACCCGTACTGTAACGATTGACGAACCAACCGTTACCCTTCGTGTATTTATTTAATCAAAATTCGTAAAATGGTTTATAATCTGCGATTCGTACGATGAGATTGTAGATGAATTATATCAAATCTCCATGCCTTAATATATTCATATTTCTGTTTGACACACATTTCATTTTGATCATAATCCTGTTTACCCAAATATTTTATTTTTGTGCCTGCGATACGAAAGTTGGACCGACGTCCTTTTCGGTCTTCGTATTCGGTTACTGACACATTTGTGCGTATAAATGTAAGAGGGTACGTGTATATATATATATGTTATATTTTACTCCAAGAAAAGATGGTGGCACGCGAGCAGACAAATGTATATAAATATATATATATATATATATATACATATATGTACATATATATATATATATATTCGACTAGACGACAAACAGTGACGGAGGGGTTGAATGAGGGGGAAAGCATTCGGCTATTGTCGGCTGAATTCGTGAATTGTCGGCGGTCGATAGAGCAAACACGGCCGCGCCCCGACCCCCTGAGGGACCAAGAGCGTGGCGAGACGAGAGGTACGAAGAACGACGAGGCGAAACGGTTAGAGGGTTGGAAAAGTGGTGGTGGTGGTGGTGGTGGCGGACGAGGAGGAGGTGAAAACCATCCTTGTACCGGAATATCATAATTATTACAGGCGTTACACCATCAAGAAACTCCCGATGGAATAGCTACCCAACATCCCTGAAAGTTACCACGTATAATATAGCAGCACGCGAGCGCTTAGAAGGACGATAGTCTTCTTCTTTTTCTCCTTCTTCTTCTTCTACCCCAAGTTGATAGTATGCAAAGTACCTATTACCTTTTACCTGTTACGCTACGTGGATCCAACAAGAGGATCCTCGAACTTCAAGTCAACTTGAAATAATTTTTTTCCCTGGGAATTCTCTGCTCTCTAGTACATTCAGTCAAAAAACATCTCACATTCAATTTTTTTATAATTACATATGAAAATTATACGTTCAACTGTATTAACTTCTTCTCCACCTTGAAAAATTCAAACACAGTCAGTTTTGGTTGGTGTACCATATTCGATAGATTTTATATAGAAAAATACTCTTCCAATTTACTATTCATACACTACTTTTCACAGTGTAATACATATCTTGTCAACAATATACAGTAATAAAATCGAAAAATACAGAGAGATTGTAATCGTGATCACACATCACAGTATTCTATGCACCCTATCATCATGAGAAGAAATTGTACGTACAACGACTTTTTGACCTCTTTCCTCCCTTTCAATTCATCAAAATATACGATCATCATAAAGAAAAAATATATGTTCACTTTCCTCATCTCTTTTCATATGAAATTCCATTGGTGCGAGAACGTGTGCAACAATCGTATAAAATATTTTGATCTATTTTCAAATGAAAGGGGAAAAAGAAGAAAGTGAACACAAGTTGAATATCAAAGTTGAGTGCAGAAGCTTGAGGGAAAATTGCATAAAGTATTCTTGATTCACCTCCCGAGGCATTTTCTTTTCACGGTATCGATCTTCGAGATTGATGTCCTTTAGATAATCGAAAGACGATGAAAAGAGGAGAGCGGAGAGGAGGATCCTCGCGTTATAGCTCAGTCGATTAACCTGCACGCGTGACATTTGAAATTTCATCACGCGTGGAATTATCTGCATCCACCCGCTGGCATGGATTAAATGCTTTTTCCTTTCAGCAATGATCTGATTCCTTTGAGGAATCCGAGATCAAGGATGAGAAGAGAATAAAAAGAAAATTAGACAATAGCATTGATAGAGTCTTTTTGGAAGAGATTATTATTTGGAAATGGGGGTTGACTTTCCATGCTTGCTTAGAGCGACTCGCTGGCGAGTTGGCATAGAAAATTATGGAAAGAAAATGAGAGACAAACTTGGAATGATGATAAGGCTGCTTCCCATATATGACATCAAAGGTTCGCCGTCTTATTTTATTATGATTTTTTCTCATTCAAATGTTTTTTCTTCGTGTATTTTTATGTTCTAAGAAAATTTTTATGTTCGTTGTAAATATATTTATAAATCGACCCATATTATGATATCTTCCAACAGCGCGGATTAGTTTGGAGTCATGTGAAATTTCGGTAAAACCTGCTGTATGGGACGCTGTTTTGGTATTTGACGATATCGATATAAAATAATCTCCTTCTGTGCCTTTTCACTCGTCTAATTGCCAGGATTCTTTGTTAGGGAGGGAAACGTGGGTCACAGATTATTAATTACACTTGAATTATGTAGAACAAATAAATTGTCATGATGATATAAAAGTATAATTCACCTCGATTAAAGAAAAAAAAACAATTAAGTTTCATTTCTATGAAAGTAACGAGTAAATGTTCCGCTCAAGCGAAGTCTTCTCAATGAACACTCAATACATGTCTTGGGCAACAATTTGAGATGAGTTTTGGACCAATTGTTTCCTGAAACAACGTTTTGAAGACGAGTGCCAGATGCGAAACATATTTAAAAAATCCTTTCGACGAGTTTTAGACAGGAATTGGGATAAAAATTATGTGAAGGCATTGTGTAGGATATTTAAAACTTATTCAAAAAACATCACAATACACAAAATGTTTATTGGGTTTTGAATACCATCTGAACCTAAATTCTGATCTTGATATATTTGAATTTCGCGCAAAGGAGAGCTGTATGGTAGATTCCGGTTAATCCAATATTGTCTACACTGTAAAAAAATAATCGGAATTATTCGATATATATCAACCGGGAAATCTCAATCACTGATTGGGAAATCCAATTCCGATACATTTATATGAAATTTTCCATAAATTCATCTGAAAAATTCAAACTCTTTGGGATTTTCCCCAACATTTGACAGTAAGGGTTATTCCCTTCTTTTTTCAATCGAATGATGATTGTATTAAATCATAGAGTAGAATTTGTAATATAGGAGAACCTGATCCTGCAACCTCATTATTGATTTGCAAAATTCATGTGACCTGATATTGACTTCAATGATTACAATCAAGGCCTTGAAAAATCTATGGGGTCAAGCGGAAAGTGTGCCAATAATATTTGAAACTTCATTAGAATGATATATCTTTAATATTAAACTTCAATTTTAAGCTAACCAAATTTATATTCGAATGAATGGAATTAAGAAAATTGATAGAAATGAAAATAATATTCTCAATAGAACCACTTATCGAAAATAATTCTATGGAGTAATCAATATAAAAATCAATTTCTCCATATAAAAATCCAAAATAGGAACATTTCAGCTAACTCTTCTATGAATCGAATATCTGGATTATTATCTATTTGATGAATAATAGTAACTGAATATACAAATAATATACATTCAAATAACGCATGAACTGAGAGATGGAAGAAGCTAATCAAATTAAATCTCAAGATTAAAATTCTCATCATTAAAGCCAATTGACTCAAGGTGAATTGGAGTGAAAATTTGTTCACAACACGTACTAATGACATAAATTATTCTAAACAACAATTGAATGATTACCTTGTCTATTGATATTGAAATATTATACCAAAAAATAGATCAATTATTGTTGCGACTCATGTTGAAGAGTGACCTAAAGACGATACAGATGTAGGAGCTGCTATGTTAGCTGGTGATCATGATTTGGAAGGAATGTGAGCTCTTTTTGTTAACCCTGTAATTATGAATATCAAAATAATTGATTTCAATTCAAATTTATATGAAAATAGATTCCAAGAACAATATGATAAGAATAACCCAATATAACCAATTTGATTTGATAAAATACATTTATGCGAGTATAATTTTGATGATAAAGTACTGAACAATATGGAATTACACTTAAACCATCCCAATCTAACAAAATTCCCAAAATATTTGGCTTCAAAATGATTAATATTATTGATAAAACAAATAATGATACAAAATATATGAAAAGATCAAAAAATGTATTTTTCTCATACATTGATTTTTATAGTATTAGATCAAAATCATTGAAGGAATAAATAATACAATTCTTATGAATTCCATTGCAATTCAATCCATATGAATCATATAATCGAATTCTATTCCAAAACTTCCTGATAAACTTCAATGATTCGAAATTTTATAATTGATCCAATTTTTATATGTGAAAAGATATATATAAGCTGCATATAAATATCATTATTCAAAATAAAAATTCAAATATTTGAGTCTACATCTTAATATTTTCTATTTAAGTATTCAAATATATATTGAACAGAACATATGCATTCAAAATGAACTTAGAGTCAATCGATGTAATAATAATACTGAATATTGAATTAATTCATCTAGATTGAATATTACTGTCCATTCATTTATTTTACCATACTGAGTCATTTGAAACAAATGTAATCTAAAAAAGTTCTAAAAAAATTATCTAAAGGGACAACTAGCTTAGAAGAACATAATAGAAATCAAATTAAATGAATTGAAGGTAATCTCAGCATTGAGTTTTTGTATAAAAAAGACATCACGACTCCTTGATCGTTCATAAACTACATTTACTAAATGAAATAAGCACGAAGAACATAGACCATAAGCAATATTCATTCTAATAGGAGCTTTGTAATAGTTTTTTGTTCAAATTATCACCCCATTCAATGATCACCTTATACGCACAACAGATGAATAACCTACTAATATTTTTATATCACTTTGTATTAAGGGATCTTTCTGATGAAGATTTTCAAGGAAAATTTTGTTTTTCAAACAATTTTGTCTCATAGAAAAAATGTTGAAAATTTGTAGGGATGTTTATTAAACATTAAATATCACAAAAACATTTTTTTCAGACTGAAAAAAAAAATTTTTTTCCGTTATTCTAATTTAATTCAAATGACGGTGGAAGTGATTTGAGGCGACTGGATAATTTGAAGAAAAATAGCAAATCATTCCTTGTTGAAGTGCGCATTGCATGAACTAGGATATTTTTTTTCATCAAAAGATAACAAAATAGCGGCCATTTTTCGAAAAAAACTGATTCTTGAAATTGGAAAATCGGATGCAAATCGGCCAATTCTTGACCAATCAAAGAGATCCTAGTTCATGCGATAGCTACTTCAACAAGGAATAATTCGCCATTTTTTTCACTTTCAGATCATCTGGTCGTCCCAAATCACTCTCACCGTCGTTTTTCAATGTTTTTTGTGGTTCAAATTGGTATAACAAATTTGTTCAAATCTGAAAAAAATTTTCTTGTAATATTCAAGGTCTAATAAACATATTTACAAATTGTCAAAACGATATGTTAATTTTTTCTATGAAAAAACAATTTTTTTCTTGAAAATGTTAACGAGAAAGACCCTTTAAATCAATCAACATCACATTTGATATACCAATAAATTTAATTTTCATGATGAAATTATCAAATTTCAAATTCAAATCCTTAATTCTTGATAAAAAACAAACGATGAACTTCATTTCTTCCTAATTAAAAAAAAAAAACTTCAACTCAAATTCATTCTTGGCGCCACTTGAACTCAAACTAGGCATCCTAATTGTATTCAAGGCCTTGTTTTGGTTGTCCTTATAGATCCTAGACAGAATTGTCACGCATTGAGAGTTGGAATGTTGCAAAATGATGATGTGAAACTTCAACTTTTAGACATATACGAATTTCACCATTCATAAAAATGCGATTAAATAAAAATCAAAGTTTGATTCGGGTCCCCCCAATGACGATTTTGACTGAACAAAGATGTGATTAGCTTATGGTTATCGATAATTTGATATAATAATACAATATCGTGAGGCATTGCACGGAAGTAATAAATAATTCAGAACTAACTGTCAGCGAAATCAATTATTTAGTTCAATTACTGAGGAAATTATTAATTTTTGTTTGAGTGGTTGGTAGAATTATTAGTTTCTGTGTTAAATTTCATGTTGAGTAGAATAATAGGTTTGAGTTTTAGTTAGTCGTAGAATTAGCAATCGAATGGTGATTATTACTAATAATATTATTGATGTTAGTTTCAGTTTGATATTAAAATTATTAATTTCCGTACCAACTATCGCTACAATTATTCCTCTTAATATTATATCTTCACAAATGGAATTGGTAACTCAATAACTGCCCTGATCGGTTCGTCGAACAAGTTCTGGACATGAGAAAATGTGTCCAGTGGGACGTGTTTTGGACAAGATTGGGACCAAGAAAATTGGTGCGGTTGTTTCAAATTTCGGACCACCTCTCGAGATATCATGTCCATCAGTTGTCCTGATCAGTCCGACAACATCCATGGCTTGAGTCCATTTATGCCCACTATTTTCCGAACGCGGAAAGCTTCATTTTGGAATTGTCCAGAGTTCGTCCAGTGAAGTCCGCTGATTACTCAAGATCTCATTCGTCTTACATCCAAACTTGTCCTTCTCTGTCCAGGGCGGTCCAAGAATGTCCGAAACGATTCTACACTGTCCAAAACTGGTCCAACTGTGTCCAAACTGATTCGTGGTATGTCCAGTACCCATCCCATTGTGCCCTCAAGCGTATTCCTGATTATGGACAAATTTGGACAACTTTGGACCAAGTGCTGAGGAAAAAGGATCATTTCTGTCGTGGACGAATTTGGACAACTCTGGGATACAATTGAAAATTCCCTATCGTGACTATGGACAAATTTGCACAACTTTGGACCTAGTGCTGAGGAAAAAGGATCATTTCTGTCGTGGAAAAATCTGGACAACTCCTGCATTTTCACTACGGACAGATTTGGACAACTTTGGACCGACTGAGGACGAGGGGGGATCATTTCAGTTATGGACACAAGGAGACAATTCCGAGGTCCGATTAAAAATCCCGCATTGTTACTATGGACGTATTTGGACAACTTTGGACCATCATGGACCTCTGAGGACGAGCCATGGACAAGGTATCAATTATGTCAGTTGTCAGTTCTAAAGTCACGGACAAGTTCGGACACGCCACCTGGACTTCTATGGACACCCATTGGACAAGTGATGAACAGATGATTCGACATTGGTCCGAAATTTGAAACAAATGGACACCCCCGGACATCCCGGACTAATTTTAGACGACGCGTGGACCTTTTTGGACAAAGAATGGATAGTTTTGGACATTTTGGACAAAATTCGGATGTCCCAAATCGGTCCGATGACCCATCAGGGTAAACAATAATGAAAGTAGTGAGTCCCCCTCATTCACTGAACGTTCATTCCACTGGAAATCTATATTTCATACTGATTTATCAGTCGGGCTCAATATTATATTTTTTTAATTCAATGATATTCTGTTACATGTTCTTTGTATATAAGGGATTTTTAGTGTGTTTTATTAGTATGTTGTCTTCATTTGATAGCTCGGTGGGAAATACAGTACATTTATTTCCATAACATAAATTATAACACTTTTAGAGAGTTACCATGTTTATCTCAGAAAGGTACAGAACATGAGAACAACTGTGCCAGAAGAATCCTTGTTAATCAATGCCACACTTTTGTTTCACGTAAGAGGAAATTCAAATGTAACATTAGATTCGCAATATAATGGTGACAGCGTAATGCTGCAGGATCACACACAAAATTCATGAATCTTAAAACAATATTAAAACAATCGTAAGTTACTTCACAACCATTCTTCCGTGAAATTCTTTGTATTTCGCTAGCGAGATTCTGCTCTCTTGTTTTCCTTTCGCGTATATCTTGTGAAGTTCTTCTGTGTAAAGTCTAACAGTAATCTTCCATTATGCTGACTTCATTCTCATTCACGTTTCAAATGCAACTTTCTCTCTTGATTTTCCCCAAAAGATTTTCTAAAGGAACATTTCAAGCAAGAAACGAGAAATGTTATTTCAAATACATTCTTAATTTTCAATAATATATATAGTATACTTAGCTCGGCATTTTCTTTCATGAAATATAAATATCATTCTCCCTTTGATGTTTTATTTTACCATGAAATATGTCGATGACAATTTTGAAATAATATAATTGAAAGCTAATTTAGCAGGGAAGAATTTCCGAGAATCGACAATGAAATAATTCAATAAAATAATTCTTCGTTCAAAAATAAGACCGCTACTCTCTCTTCGACATAGGGAGGAAATTTCACATTTTTCTCTTCTTTTGGTTTCTCGGTACTGTAGCCCTTACATCCTTCGTGATTCTCATCATCATTATAATCTTCATTTATGAAAAACGGCTTTGCACGGTGGATATACGTGTACAAAGTAGAGGGTGCGGAAAGTAGTAGGGGATAGTGGTGGTAGTAGTAGTAGTGGCAGTAGAGTCATCCGCTAAAACCAAACGAAAAAAGCGAGAGTAAAGGTGAGCTCTCTCTCTTGAAAGATGATGATAACGGGAACCTTCACGACTTCAAAGCTCTCCTTTCATCTTTTTCTCTCTTTCTATTCCTCTATGATACCCCTTTTCATTTTCCTCTGTCGCAATCTTTGGCCAGAGTTAAGAAGGCGTGTGCGCGTTATAATCCGCTTCAACAGATTGCTGCCGAAAGTACTGTTAGCGTAACTCGTCTTCCTTGGACCGTGGAGAATCCGATGAAGATAAAAGAGAAAAAAAAGTGTTTTTATAAAATTAAAACTGTATCGTTTATCAAAATTTATCCTTTGGAAATAATATACTTCGATCGTAACGGTGCACGGGATGTATAATATGAAGAATGTCGCCGAGCGAGTGCTGTTTCGTGTTTAGTACTCGTTGCGTTCGAGGGTGCGCCAAATATATTCTCACCCCACCGTAGAGGGTTGAACGTTTAAAACGATCGAGAAATTAATTTCCCCGCATTAAGCTTCGTTCTCAACGTTACGGTTCGGTGGCAACTTTTTACTTTGCAAGGATTTAATGTATTATCGTGGCGGAGTTGCCTCGTACACCGAGTCCATGACTGAAGCACGATGGGGTGTGTCGTTATCGAGTTTTCAAAATAACTAAACGTCGACGAATTATTTTTATACTTCTATTTTACTCTTGATATTTTTTTCAAATGTTTCTACATTTCCACATCTGAATTTTGAGAGATTTTAATTTTAACAAAAACACCACACTTTTTACTTCAGTATTCGAGTGGTTCGAGTAGAGGGTACGAACCTGGCAAGGATCCATACTCAATTCGAAATTTAGGATAGTTTGGAGGGTTGGAATTCGCCCTGATGATTCATGCTTTTGTCGGACTTCAGAACGTAGCGATCTTTTTATGTTGATTTGGCATCGAACATATTCACCATCAGAATTCCATCTAAATTCTTTTGAGCTCCCCAATGGATTGAAATCATAATATCGATGCGCGGCACATGAGATATTTCGAATACTTCGATTCAATAAATGTATAAATATTTCCTTCGAATCATAATTCGTTGAATCGGTAGATCGGATATGCATTAATAAAATACCATATATTCCATCACAGAGTAGAGCAGAAATTACGATACCAGAATACAAACAACGGTAATAGTATTAGTTTTGGAAAGGAACAGGCAAAACGAAGAGTGGATCGTATTTCGCATCCCATGGCAGGCATTTAATTCGATACAATTTCATTATTCACCTTGATCTCCCGTCCGCGCGCGTATATACGTGTGCCCAATTAGAATTACGATCGACGGGTTTTTTTGCCGCAGATTCATTTGGACGACCATGGGAGGGAGATACATTCGTTGTGGAAAGCACCGATAAAATAAAAAGCAAGAAAGAGAGGAAGAAACACATTTCTGGAGCGTCATAAAGTTTGAATTGGCATGCGGCGGGGAGGTTGGGTCACGCGCATACACAAGACCGCAACCCAAACGAAAGAATTTTTATTATAGGAAAAGAGAGGAAGAATGGCCGAGTACGATTCAAAACTGACGTAAACCCGACGTAGGATTAAATTCGATATCCTGCTTTCAATATAAAAGTGAACTGCATTGTCATAAAATTCTATAAAAGAAGCTCCATGTTCGAACGGTTTCGATGTTTTCTCACCCACATGGGGGAGGATGATATGTTGTATGAAATTAATATGAAATTTTTCATAGAAAGTTTTAATCGATTCATGCGAAGGAAAGTTTGTGAACGTTAAACATCAGCATTCGGTCGTATGCGAATTTTTCGTGTGTATTCCATTCCCTTTTCGCAATTCCACGCTGATATAGCTTGTCACTCATTCGGAATTGCTACAATGAAATGCAATTTCCAACAGAGCTACTGAGAGGAGTTATTTACGTATAGCCGAAATTATATACATACGTACGTACGTACGTAGTTGTGTGTATATGAGCATACGAACGTGTATAGAGGAAACATTTTAAATATCAGCCGACTAATGCGTATTCCCTGTTTTCTCGACCTCGATGTTTTTCCCCATTTTTTTTTCAATGGCCATGTATTTCTCTGCTTGGTAGTTCCCATCTTCGACTCTCCTCCTCTTTCCTTTCCTCAAAATATGCCTTTTTCATAAGTTATCAAAGGGAAAAAACAGGCAATCAAACATTGATGAGAGTCAATCGGTAGGACCGTAATCACGATTGATTGATGGTTCATTCATTATTCAGAAATTCCAAGAAATTTCAAATCATCTGCGAGAGTGTAGTACGTGCGATGTGTTCCCAAGAAAATGTGATCATCGATCGTTGGTGAAACCATTGTACGTGCGGATCACTTTTAGCGAAAGTAAGAATCTGCTGCGAAAATACAGTGCATATTGAGAGGAGACACAGTTCCACGTTCAAAGAAAGTTTTGTTCATCTCAAGGGCTCAGGAATGTATGAATTTTGTATTTCTCGCGATCGCTTCGGAATTGGAGGATTTCTGGAAATCTTACAATGTTGATCGTTCGCATCTTTTCTCCATTCCAATAGACCTTTTTATGAAACTTTCGGATGCTCATATGTAGTTTCTCAAGCATCGAATCATTGAACTTTATCAAAAATTTTTCAAATATCAGGAACGACAATTCTTAATAGGATAAACTTCTGTTTCATATAAGGTTAGTGTCTCAAAGCCTGATCTTGCATGAGTAGCTGATCCTTCGTGTACAACATTTAATTTAATAAGCCAAAAATTTATCATTCGTGAAGAATATTCATTGAAACTTTATTTCAAAAGTTTGGATGCGTAGAAATTCAACAAATAATTAACACTTGGTTATCACTTGGTTCATTGAGTTGTATCTATACGTAGAAGGTTATCTACTGATACAGGGTCAGACATTGGTACACCTACCTTAAGAACATTTTATGAAATCTCGATGGGAAGTTGATTTATTATTTTTTTATCAAAGAAAAAACAGTCGAGTCTGTACAGGATCATTCACAGTAAAAAGTAAAACTTAAAGTGATCCCGAATATCAGCTTAAAAATGCAGCCAAAAGTAGCGCCTATTCCAACTGAAAGTAAGCAATGAAAAAGACTGAATTTCAGTCAATTCCATCTTACTTTGGAAATTAAGATGTAATTCTATCTTAATTCCAAAGTAAGATGGAATTAACTGAAACTCAGTCTTTTTCATTGCTTACTTTCAGTTGGAATAGGCGCTACTTTTGGCTGCATTTTTAAGCTGATATTCGGGATCACTTTAAGTTTTACTTTTTACTGTGTTATCACATATGAATGTTCATACGTATGGTAGAAAACATAAGGAAATATAAGTTGAGTGAGAAGAAAATAATAATAAGATTCATGTGGAATTTAAAATAATATGATGAAATAAAATATTCGAAGTTGATTGAAATACTTCCTTATAATGAAATTGTTTTTCATCTTCGGAACGATATTTTAGCCAAGACAGTGAAATCTATAGATAATTCAGTTATTAACAAAAATGTAATGAAATTTTCATGAAGCTGAAACTAACAGATATACAGCTGGCCGCCAATTGTTGGAATTCTTGATTAAATGTTGTTAAAGTTTTGTTCATATTAGAAATCGCTCAAGTAGCATCCCACGGAAAGTTTCAAATGCCTGAATCCTCAACGAGAGTTTTGTATGAAAAGTTATGACAATCGGTTGCTAGTTTTACGGTTGCCGATTTCAGCTTTATGAAATTTTCAATATTCGAAAAAAAAAGATAGAAAATATTATGATTACATCTTGAACTGTGGTTCAAAATTTGCGTAATATAGAATAAAATTTTGGGAAAATTGTTGAAAAAAATCGAAGGGGTCGAATTTTTGGAGATGTCAATTTTACTCTTCAATCGTTAAAAACTGAGGAATAATAACTTCGAATAATTTTCTTCAATTTTTTTTCTGAAACTACATTTGCAGACCAAAGATAGGTACCTTCCTTTTTATTGATATCAATATTCGTTGAATATTTCCTACTTGAGGGGAGAAGATCATCAAGCAAATTTCGAAATAAGGTGATTTCCTCGAATTATTTTTGAGAAGGGAGTGAATTAAGGCGATACTAGCGGTGTGACAGCAGTCAAATCGTTCATAACAAACTACGGACAAACACTCGATGTTATTTAAAATATCGCTCTGTACAGCGTTTCTACTTAAATTGGAGAAGCACTGTACAGAACGATATTTTAATTAAAATGAAGCGTTTGGCAGTAATCTGTCATAAACAATTTGGCTGCTGCCACGCTACTAGTATCCCCTTAAGAACTGATGGATCTTAAAGTACGTGTAAACAATTTTTTTCAAGTCCGAGAATTCGTATCTCAAAACTTTACAAGCGTTTTTTTTCGGAATCATGGTTTTCCAACTGGGTGAAACGATATCTCTAAAACTACTGAATACTACTGTGTCCAAAAAATGAGGTGACGTTTGAATTTAAACTCTGTGCGCAAATGTATTTGGGCAAGTGCTCTCATTTTTAGGTTAGTGAGACTGTCTTTGATATCCGTGTCAAGGGTCATATCAAAATATTCATTAGTGTTTGAGATACGCTTCGTTTTGTAGCTACTGAAAGTGAACTTTTCGATTTTTATAATGTCTGCATTTGTTGAGCAAAGTATTTGTATCAAATTTTGTTTGCGGAATGAATTTTCTGCTGCTGATTCGTTGAGGATGCGGCAGAAAGCCTGTCTTGATGATGCTATTTCAGGAAAGAATGTTAACAAGTGGTATAAAGAGTTCCGAGAACGTCGAGAACGTGCCGAAGACGAAAAGCGTCCCGGTCGACCATCAACTTCAACTGACGAAGTTCACGTCCAAAAAATCAAAGATTTGGTTCTTGTAAATCGTCTATTAACAGTTAGAGATCTTGGTGATGATGTTGGCATTCCAAAAGCATCAGTCAATACCATTTTGAAGGATGTTTTGGGCCTCAGTCCCGTCAAATCTCGATTGGCACCGAAAACACTGAATTTCCTGGAAAAACATCGTCGCGTTGAAGTATGTAAAACAATGTTGTCTGACTATCAAGATAATATGAAACGCATCATTACGAGGGATGAGACGTGGATTTATGATGCTTACAATCTGGAGACAACCGATCAATTAAGTGAATATCGCGCTGAAGGTGAGCCAAAACCAAAAAAACCCTGCCAAAGTCGCTCCAAAATCAAGGTTGTGTTGAGTGTCTTCTTCGATTATCGTGGTGTTGTGCATTTTGAGCTCCTTCCGCCAGGTCAAACTGTCAACAAAGAATATTATTTGAGTGTTATGCGTCGTTAACGTGAAGCCATTTGCCTCAAGAGACTGGAATTGTGGCGAGACAACTCTTAGTTTTTGCACCATGACAATGGTGCACCGGCTCACCCTGCATTGATTCTTCGTGACTATTTCGCAAAAAAATCGATCCATATCGTTCCACTACCACCGTACTCACCTGATTTGGCACCGTGCGACTTCTGGCTATTCAACAAACTCAAAAGAATGGTCCGGGGGCACCGTTTGGAGTCAATAGAAGAGATCCAAGCCGAATCGAAGAGACAGCTGAAGACCATCCCGGAAACCGACTTTAACAACTGTTTCGAAGATCGGAAAATGAGTCGGCATGAGTGCATTGTATCCGGGGGATGGTTACTTTGAGGGCGATGAACTTGATTTGGGAGAATAAATAACAATTTTTGAAAATAAATGCTATGCCACCTTATTTTTTGAAGACAGTAGTATATCGCTATTTTCATTTTTATCCTGAAGTAGGTCAAATTAACTGGTATACTGGAACTTGAATATGACGATATTTATTATTCGTAAAGTTCACTTGATTTTTCGGTCGCTAGATGAGAACTCCCCCTCAAGAACTTGGAAAATCGACTGTTCAATAACTATTTGAGATAAAACGCTAAAAATTAGTATTATTAAGTACTGAAAGGAATAAAAAAATGAACAAAACCGAAGACAGTCCAGTCAAAAACTCGGTGATTTTATGAAATTATTCTCCAACGCAAAATACCTCAAAAATTACATATAAATCTTTTTGTTATTCTCAACTTTCATTAAATTATATGGAAATCCACATAAGGAGTTATTTTTTCAATTCATAAACGCTCTTTTCGACCGATATAAAAAAGATGCATTCAGGTATTATCAAACAAAATTCTCCCAAAGACCTCTGGATACCTTTAACGTGACGAATTATCAATAAAAATCGGTAATCAAAGCATATTCAACGACACGCATTAATTTCGATTCGTCAGAATTCATTGCAAACATGGACGTGTACGAATTCAATTCATAAAAGGGAAATTTCATGATCGAGGGAGGTATTTAAATATGAACGAAATTGAGGGGAAACGATTTGTTATGGTTATTTAAAAACTTTGTTTGATTCCCACTAAATGTGAGAGGGAATTTAATTTCAACGGTGGTTGTTTTGGTGTGCGTAACAATTAACCCGTATTATTACTTTAATGATTAAAATCATGTGAGTCAAAAAATAAAATCAAAGTATATGGTTGGAATTTTGCATGTGATTTATCGTTATTTATTTTTTTTGCTTGAATTTGAATTCATGATGCGTATTTATGTGTTGTTCTAGTATTAAAAGAGATTTATGCAACTTTCAAGATAATTTGGTGTGTTGTCCTTCTAAAAAATTTACGTTCACCAGTATTCTCTAATCGAGTTGGAGATAACCAGACGTTCTGACGGTGCTCGTGTCTGGTTAATCATCAAGTTGTATCCCTTGAAACTTTCACCAAGAAGAACCCGGGATGACGTTGCTGATTTTTCTGTCTGTCCGTTGTTGAGTCATTACACCCTGACAAAGTTACCCAATGTTAAATCTTATCCTTTCGAGTTTTCGCGAAAATGTATCAATTATTCGAAGGAAAATTAGGGGATGCACGTTCTTTGTTCCTTGGAGAAGATTATTTAATTGAAAAAATCAATTGAATTCATTGCTTTTAGGTGCAACTGAGGATGAAAGATTTAGGGTTTCTTCAAACTACTGAATTCTATTCAGAGATCTTTCATGAATTAAATAGTGTTTCAAAACATAGATGAAGGGCTCAGCTTCAACAAAGTGACGTAGAGGAGAAGAGGAAAGATGAAAATCCAATTCCATACCAATCGTTACAACAAAGTCTTCCCTAATTTGTTCAAAGATTTCTTATTTGCACTGTAGAGAGAACTTGCAGATAAATTTTACTGAATTGTAAGAAACTTCAACTAAATTCTGAAGTGCATTCCAAAAATTCAGTCAAGTTTCTTGAAATTGAGCAACATTTTTCTGAAAATTGAGGAAAAAGTGATTGTAAAAAATTACAGTCACATTTTCAAAATTTTCAAAAGGAATTTCATTATAGTGTGTGATTTTTCATTTAATCTTCGAATTTTCAATAACACTTCAGTTACGAATCATCACCGATGTACACTGAGAAAAATTTTCTTATACAATTTCCCATAATTGTTGGTAAATTTAGGATATAATCTGCAAACAACAAAATGTACTGTCAAACACAGTAAATTGAACTGTTATTCTATCAACATCTACGACCAAAGCGAGTGAAGATAGCTAGAATGATGGCAAAGTTCACACATAATCGACAGCGTGTTTCGTTATTTTCAGAGTATATCCCAAATATACCAGCGATGATGGGAAATTGTATAAGGAAATTTTTCTCAGTGTACAACAGCAGTTGCAGTAAATTTTGAATATGCCAGGATGTCATAGCTTCATCAGTGAAAGTTCTGATTCGAATATTTGTGAAAAAATTCTCAAAATGAAATGCATATTTGATAACATTGGTCAACAGCCATTTTGGTGCCTGAGGTTTGAGAACTGCTTCGAAGTAGTTTCAGGGTACTTAATACGGAAACAGTATCATATTTGTTGGATCAGCTTGTTTTTTCATCATTTTTTACATATAAAATTCATCAATTATTTAGATTATATATGAAAATTATGTATAAAAGATGATAAAAAGTGAGCTGATCCAAAAAATCTGATATTCGTTTCACATTCAACGAACCAAAAACACTCCAAATCAGTTACCAAACCTCGGGCACCAGAGATAGAAATTTTTGTTGTTGACCTGTGTGATGAAGGTTTGATTGGATGTTTGGATTTTATGATCACAAATCTGAAATCTGTAATTCCTCACGTTACATTTTTCTTGTGAAACAATTTTAACAAAGATCAAATAACTGACATCCGGTGTATATCATAATCAACATTCGAACATCCCAACTCTGAAATTTCAAAATCCAAGAAGTAGATTCAATATAATATGTACAGATATTCAGAATCAATGTAATCAAATTCACTTCACGTCAGTGTGGAGTTGAGGTCTGGAATGCTGCATTTCAAACTTGAAAATCTGAAATTCAAAACGATCCATCCATCCATAATTGAACCAAACTCATCAAACTTGGACGAATCAAAGCGAATAACGAAACATGTCGACTGCGTTGTCCAGTTTCCAATGAAATTTGATTTGATCCAGTGGGCTTCTTCTAAAGGAAATGGAGTTTTATAACTACTTTGTCCAATCCTGACGAAATTTAGCGAGGTTTGGTGAATTTGTTTAATCAGGGATGAATGAATCAGATGGTACTTTTGTTTCATTTTCGAAGTACACAATTGTGTACGGAATTGAATTCTGAAGCGTTATCAAAGTAGATGTAGCGATAGAACGCAAAATGAAACCATTGTGGCCAAATCGGATCTCAATTATTTTGCGAATGAAAAGAAATTGTTGACAATGTAGAAAAAATCAAATTTCACTGGAATTCATCAAAGTGAATGAGGAATCCAATTTTGATACCTCCGTAACATAGCGGAGCTAGCTCATATTACGTGAAAGGCAAGGTCGCAATGAACTACTCGAACTAAAACAGCGAATGTATCAATATTTTGAGAGTTAATTTCAATCCTAGCATTTCCCAAAGTCAACAGCGTGAATCAGCTATGCGGCGGTAGCTTGATTCCTCCAAAGTACTTGATTAACCTGGGTTCTCTAATCATCATAGGATGACGGGATCAAAGTACATCTAATTGATTTCAAATTTCCGGACGCAATGTTGTACGTCTGCTATTCCGAGTTATGAAATCAAAATAATCATTCTTCATCAATGCTTTGATCCACTTTTCAACATTTATTTTTCATTATTCTTCTATTCCATTCATTTCATTCCATTCTATATCTCATCTTTTTGAAGACCTTCAAGGCATTCTATGTGATCTTGAAAAATCTCCTCTCGACATTTTTCAAGCATCTTTTATTTCCAAAAATAGTTTTTCAAATATCTTTCAGACGTCTGTTTGGGGATACTCAAAATATATCTTCCTGAAATCTTTCGAAGATATAAAAAAAAATGTTTGAACCCGCCCCACACATTTCTCACATCTTTCTCAGAAGTGAATGAATATGTGAAACAACTACTTCTAAATATTCTCAAGTGGAAGATATGAAAAATATATACGAATCGAGCCTTTGGTCTCAAAACTCTTGAAATTCATCAAGAATATTTTGTATAAAATAAACACTCGCGTGATGCTCATCAGTGAAATAGAATACAGTAACAAACTGTGCTCACTCAGTGAACTGAAAGTAGAGGAAAGAGGATGAGCCTAATGATATCGATAAGAAAAGAAGGTGCGACCTGAAAGATTTTCATGGTTCTCGAGAATAAAGATATGAGCGGAATATTAGAAGAGATTCATTGAATAACGAGAGCGATGAAATTAGGAAAATGATGATGGTATGTACGAAAGAGGTAGTAGGGTGAAGAAATGTGGGGAGAGATTATAGAGATAGTGCTTCAGATTAGATATAGCACTGAGAAGGGAAGCCGTAACAAATTTTGGTATGACAGGAAATTTTTAGGTGATTCAAGGAGTTAGAACAAGTATTCTTTGCACAACAATCTAATATTTGTGATGAGGAAATAGAATTTGTTGATACAAAATCAATAGAAAAGAAATAAGGAAAGATGAATTGGTGATCAACCTTTTACTATTTCAGAAGTGAATTTATTTTCATTCATCTTATTGAAAAGCTGGAATAAATCTTCATCCGTCTATATTCAGGCAGAAAGTTGAATATCCGTAGATTCAATGTATTCTCAGTACCGTCGTACAACGACGTCGGGCAACGATGTTGCATTTCGATCATGTTCCTCGAGCCAGCGGATAGAGCAATCGATGCTAGTTTTTCTGTAATACCTTATACGCGTAGACGTTGCTGACACTGCAATAACATTCTTCCAAGAGATAAACTTTTCTCCCTGCGAACGATATGAAAAATATGAGAAAAGTAAGAAGAAATAGATTATCCACAATTTTGCGAATTGCGTGGAAGAAAAAAAACACAATTCAAGTTCAAAATTTGAGGGAGTAAAATTTCGATTCGACTAGACAATTTTTCTTATCACGAAAAGCGTAGGAGGGTGTTGAATCTGTGGGATAAGAAACAAGAGGTTCATAGATATACAACGTGGGTGAGATTTGAGAGGATTCGGTTGGCGGTACAGGATAAATCGATACGTTCTCTACCTTACACCTTACCTACCTTGAGTGAGATATCTGTTAGGGCGGGAGAAGAGGTGATTCAATCGCTGTCGAATCCTTTGAAAGCTTTCTTCTCTGTGTATGTAGATTTGCGGGAACTATTGGTCTTCCAGTTCAAATTTATCTTTTTGTTATCAACAATGAATCGGAGAACATGAATCAAAGTTCTTATATTGCGTTTCGAAGTAACTACGTCTACTTTCTAAGAAAGGGATGACTAAAATCAATAGGTGTATTATTGCTCGAGCGAAGGAAGGTAGAATATATAGCTACGCTCTTTTATTCACGCTTTTATTCGTTGATGATGCATTCGAAAGGAACGAAGAGAAGATGAAAGAAACATGGTAACAATCTTGAGTTCGCACCGTTTAACTGTACGTAACGTATTCGACTCGAAAACTCTGCGCCTGCACAAATGTGTTCTTGATGGAAAAACTCGGAAAGAATTTCTTCAAGACTCTTTCGGGAGGAAAAAAACTCTCCAAACACACATTTTATATTGAAAATTATATAAAATTCTATGTAGTAGAATGAAGCTACACATTTTTTTGTTTCATAGAAAGGTGATTATTTTGCAGAGTTTGATTAATGGGAGAAAATAAATGAATGTAGAAGTTTGGAATTGCATTGTCGAGTAACACGATGTGTTTTACAGTAAAAGAAATATTTCTCACCTGATTATTGTAGATTCGCGAACAGATACGTGGAATAGAAACGAGAAGGGAGGAGAGTTCAAAACTTTCAGAGTTTATTGTTGGAGACGATGGTGGAATTCGTTACATCACAAGAAAGCGAAGCTGGGTCAGTAAAGTTTAGGACTCTCATCCAAGTCCCCTGAAAGAGGCTCATCAGCGTACATTTGATTTATTTGAAACAAAAAAAAAGGATATTTCCAATAATCCACGTGCAGGGTTCAATGCATCAAATAAATATTAAGTCCTTGTAAATCTACTTTGCCGTATTCAAATTCTAATCTTATGTCACATAAACTTTTAAAACTTTTCCAATTTTCTAACAGAATGCGAGGACCCAGAGTGTTGAATTAACTTCCATGTCATGCGTCAACAGGAATGATATGTTGCATAGGCTGTGGTTGCTACAAAGATAATTTGATGTACGTGCAGTGGAAAGAGAAGCCGCTGATGTACGACACGCAATGTATTTTAGCGTGTATATTTTGTATACATATTTCATATCTTTGGAAGAGAATAAAATGAAATAGTATTCTAGGGCTGTAATTTTTGTATCACAGCTTTATACGTTGAAGTATAATTTTTCATTTGCGCACATTGGCTTTTCAAAGCTGAAGGAAGTTATCTTGTCCCGTCTCGACAATTTTTCAGACTGGAAAATTCCTCGTCTTCGTCTCATTTCGATTTTCTCGTTTCTTCTGGCGTCGCTAATTAGCGGTTGAATAAAGTCAGGTGGCACGTGTCGTATTATTTTCTGAATTTAATAGCAAAACCACCAGCACCATGGTTCGCATTAATACCGCAAGACGAACCTTTTCTCTTTCATAATCTCAAGAAAAGAACAGCCGGCTTTATCGTGGGAGAAAAAACACATTTATCGATAAACCTGCAGCTTTTACTACACACAGCAAACGTATCAAGATGTGAACAAAGCGCGTATCAATCATTTTTTTCTATCAAATACTTCCCGCTCAGGGGCCAAGTTGGTGACCTGATATTCAAATATTTTCATTCTGCGCCAAGTACAATGCCGAGCATATACATATTATTAGAAAATACAATTTTAATTTTAGGTTTTCCGTCAAAAAGGAATTCAAGCAAAGTTTTGCTCAATATTTCTCAAAGTTCCAATCTTTTCATCACTGTTTTATAGTGTTAACCATTGATTGAATGATCATTTCAGTTTATGAACTTGAATTAAATAAAAAAGTTTCGACCTCATATATAGGACAGAATCTGTCAGAGAATACACACGAGGCGATCAATCATTTATTCTTCCTCTGATAGAGAGAAAGAGATTCATCAATGTCTTTGTTGTTCCGCTGACACGTGAAAATCAAGATACGAACACCATGAAAAATGATATCAGATATTCACTATTTTGTGTAATTGAACATGTTTTTTTTGTTTCGTGAATGTCTTTGGATTCTATTCTCCACTTCAACGATGCACTCCACCACATTCTGAACGTTTGTTTCCCGAAACTTGTTATATTTTGCTCGAATTTTGAGTTTTTGTTTGAAACAAAAACAAATTGCAAACCTTTTCGCGAGTTTCTTCAATTTATTTAGCACAAATCAGGTGTGATTTTCCAAGTTCGATGTATTGTTTTAATGAAATCGTGACATATTTGATGTACGTCACGATGAATCTTGGTGTCACGGAGTTACCTAATTCGATATTCTGTTCTCAACGGAATGTAAATAACGTCTTCTTTTTTTTCTGCACTCTCTTCTTTGTTCGCTGAATTATTTCAGCCGTCACAATGTTTAACGTCATCTTCAAATGGAATATAATTTTGATAATGTATTCTGAAAGATAACTGACAGTAAAAGACTTCTCTCTGGTTGATATAAATATGTATCGTAGGTCGCAACTCTTGCGGAACTGTTGAAAACTTTTCCGCTGAATATGCAACCAACAGTATATCGTATACAGTGAAATGCACAAGGATCCAGACTTCTCGAGTCAATAATCTCGAATTTCAAGTGGAAATTCTATCAACTCAACCTCTTTACTTCAAAGATGTACGAAATGGATGCATGTGAATGCTCTAATTCGTGACAAGATTTGTACTTAATCCAGTTGAATTCTGTATCACAATTTAAATGAAAAACTTCTCGAATAAAAAGAACGGAAGAAAGGAGGAAAGGTTTGACTTTCTTCGCGTAATTCACCGTCGAATGATAAGGTAGGAAAATTGGTCACTCCCATTTTAATGGTAAAGCGTAAATTTGAAGCGGTTTTTGGTCGGATATGCTCGCTCATCCGTTCAGTCGCAAACTGCGACTGACACTCGGTGCACGAAGTACCACCACGTGAACCAAATACTTGCATTTTCTCTCTGTCACATGCATACACGTACACAGACGTACGGTATTCTCTCTCTGGGTCTTTCTCTATTCCTATGCTCCATCCCTCGTACTCTCCCGCCAGCAGTCAGAACCAATCCTGGCAGCCTGAGTGTTACCGGATTACAATGTTTACCGGGGACTCGGCAAACACGGTAGCGGTTCCTTCTGTATACGCATGTATTCACAGATGTATGTGTGTATCCACATATATACCTAAACACATTCTCTCATTCGTACCGAGGCCTGAAGTCGGTGTATGAAAATACATGGCCGCACACGTATACGTCTATGTATTATTCTCACCCACATTCGTACGAAATGGTTAGAAATACATAAATATCACATAAATATACCTTTCTCGCTGAATATACAAGAGTGACAAGAGCGAGTTCATCCTTTCTTTACTCTGAATTGTGTGTGTTTGTTGATTTGTCGTTTCTTTTTATATTTCTAAAGTGTAAAGATCAGGGAAGTGAAGTATAGAAAGGAGATTCACTGTGTGATGAATGATTCGGGGTATCGAGGGTAGTAGTTTGTGGTAATATTGATATCATGTAGAATCATTGATGGATATGGCTATTAGGAATTCATAATTTAGATCTGAATTTCAACTTCCATTACACTGTTGGGATTAAATTCAACGTTGAGGATGTTATATTATTTGTGAAATCTGATATTATATTGAATTGATGAGGAAGTACAGGAAAAATTCAAGAGTAATAATTTAATCCAAATCACTCATGCGTAATGTTCATCTGATACATAGTGAACACATGTAAACATCAACTTGCGTCAGACCCAGCTCTTGAAGTTTTGATAAATATCGCTGAGAGATTTGTTGGTTACATTGAAGTAGTAAACGTTACTGCTATTTTATGTACACATAAATTCACTTGAACCAACTTTTCTTCGTACGGGAATTTGCCTATTGACAAGTATCTTAGATATTCTCATTTATGTGAACAGGTATATACAATAAAATTACCTTGGTGTATATCATTTTAGGCGTCTCAGGGAACATTTTCCCCCTCAACATTTCAAACATTCATTATGTTGAGGGGAAAAATGTTCACTGGGGTGTCTATGGCGCGAGAGCTAGAATATTTTATACCGTAGGGGGTCTTTTGGCCGAATGAACATAATTTGACAATCGCTAGTCATTTTTTAGTGTTCTCTATAAGCGACTAGAGTTTGTCAAATTATGTCCATTCGGCCAAAAGACCCCCTACCGGTTTCTACCAAAGTATGGTTTTTTAAGGACACTTCATACACTGAGGAGGAAGAATCTTGAATCTAGAAAATATTGGATTGACCGAGTCCAATCCAATGGAGAAAATTTTCTTACTCCATATTTTCTTTAGATAAGAAAAAAATATATATTCTCAGACCAAGGAAATATGTTTTTAGGAAAAAGCTATTTTTTTCTCTTAGTGTAGTTGAACGGATCGAGAATTGAACCATTATAGCGAGAAGAGCTTGCACTGTGAAAGTTGAACTAAATATTGTTGCAACTCACTTGTAGAAATGGTAATATTTCCATTCTGGATAATCTGTTGTTCGATGATTGGTCGTTCTAATCAACAGTCAATCGGCAGTGGCTGATTCTGATAGATTCTTTATTGTATCGGCATTAGTTTTAGGTACTCAACTTCAATTGAAATATGGCTCATTCTGATTGTATCTCATAATTAGCTGATATTCAGGATGAAAGTGAGTGTTCATTTTTGCTGTGCTTGGCTAAGCAAATTCAAATGTCTGTCTCGATGGAGCAGATTTGTTTCAATGATTCAATATTTTCTTTATCACTTAATACTTGAACTCGATGTTGCGTTATATTTTTGTTATTATGGAACAGTGTACCGTGAAATGAGGTTAATTTGACAGCCCTTGGGCCGCTTTAACGGCGCACCAGAGTAATCCGAGCAGAAAAATTTTATGGCCAGCCTCAGGTTCAATATGGACCCGATTGGGCAGCTGATCTGGTTCTGATGAGGCCACCATTCGGTACGTTTGATTAGGGTTAACCAGACCTGGTCCTGATAGGTTTGTAATTTGACATACCTTACCTCAGTTCGTTACATCGAACTTTGATACAACGATAGGTTACATTCCATATCAGGGCCTGATTTGAAATAAGGCTTTCCAGATCTGGTCCTGCCCAGATGAATTTCCAACACCCAATATGAATTTCTGCTTGGGCAGGTTTAAACGTGTGCGGAGCGAAGTTGCACGACCTTCTGTGGCGGTGCACACGTTGAAACCGTACTTTGATGCGCCGTTAAAGTGACCCAAGGGCTGTCAAAGTTACCCTTGAGGGGATGCCAGCGTACCATCCGAGGAAAGATTTTGTGTGCAAGATCTCTTTGAACTGAACTCATGAAAATGTCTGAAATTTTCAGAGAATAATCTTTGATACTCCACCAATTGCTGTACAGAGCCCAAATTTATAATTTTTTCTTCCGAAATTGGAAATTTGGGTTCTGTACAGCAATTGGTCAAGTATCAAAGATTGATCCCTGGAAATTTCAGATATTTTCGTGAGTTCTGTTCGGAGAAATCTTGCACACAAAATCTTCACTCGGATGATACGCTGGTATCCCCTCAAAAGTCAACGTAGCCCCGTTCTACGGTACACTGACCTTGGTATGAATTTAGCTTTTCATCAGGTTGAGGAATTAGATGATTCTAAAACGAAACAAAATTTTAGGGAAATTTTGGAATCTCTTACAAGACCGATGGAAAGAACTAGAATTTAAGGGATGGGTTCTTATTCTCCCATTAACAAACTGTTGAATGTATTCCGTTTTATGTTGAATGATAATGAAATGATGAATATACAATACTTCTTGGTCAGGAATGTTTTATCCTATATTCTATCCAATCAGAATTTTTCATAACCTCAAAAAATAGGTCCAAGGCCCAATGAATAGAGGATGGACAGCCTGAATTATATTTTTACTGCTTGAAGTATTTTTTTTCCACAAATATACTTCTATTTTCACAAAATAGAGAGTAATCCCTCAATCCCATAACTTTGAAACCCTTTAACCCCAAAACTCACAACCCAGTAAGAAAAAGAAGTATTGTGAGCATTCAAGCTCTGAAACACTGTCAGAGCCGTACGTGCTTTTTGAACCTGGATTCATATTCTACAATTACTCCATAACCTCATAATTTCGAAACCACATAACCTGGTGAGAACGAGACTTTCATTGGAAGAGTCTAGGCTCTGCCGAACCTAGGAACACCGACGAGGAATTTAGTAGGTTCCTATTCCTTTTATTAGAGGATGTTCCCCTTGCCCATGATATTCCAACGGAATCGAAATTATGTACAAGATAGAAGCTTCTTGTTGGACTATCCTGTGAATTGACTGCGAGAGTTTAAATCCAACAGGGATAAAGGGTGATTTGATGAATATTTCCTTTTTTCCGTAGGCGTTCATGTTGCCTCCAGTGAGATCGAGGAGGTTCCATTCTCGTCCATCTCTTTCCCTAATCAGCGTTCACTGTTAAGAATGATAGATCCAATCCTCCCATCTTTTCTAGTCAACATCTAGTTTCATCTGCGAGTGCTCAAGTAACACACGAATGTTCATAGCATGTTTTGCGAACCTTCTCAGCACATTGAACGTTCCATGCATGTGCCATGAATATTCTCAGCATGCTGTGCGAATGCTGTGTTATTAGGCTAGTGATCTGAAAAAGTTCTGAAAATCCAAGTTGTTATATTAGAAACAAACCGCAAAATGTCAGTAATGAATCGTACAAATGGATTCTAAAGCCGATTCGTATCAATTTGTTTGAGTTACCATCAATTCCTGCTGTTGAAAAACAATCATAAACAAAAGTTTGAGTTTTTTGGAAGAAAGGGATTATAGAAACTTGTTGGATATCTCTAACCTGCACCTTGGAATTCAACTTTCAGATTGACGTCCTGTTTTTCTGTTGCAAGCTTGGTGTGATGCACGTCTGCGAACAGTCACAGATAATTACTGATTGGGACAATTCTTAATTTTAAAGCCCAGCTCTCTACAATTGAATTAAAACCTCACTCACAGATGAAAATTATCTATCATTCTACTGCAATTCATAGTAAAGTAGGGACAAACTTACAGACAAAGGTTATGAATCATAAAGAGTACACTGTGAAAAATGTGGGAAGTTTTTCTCCACAATGTCGAAAGAATCATTTTTTAATAAAAAATGAGGGATTTTTTCACCCCTTTGAGGGATTGTATTGTCATTTGGATGTTGAATCCTCTGATAGTGGAGAAAAAATCCACTAAATCATGGTGAACAATTCCCCATGAATGGAGGACCTTTGCTGCCCCCATTTTTTGGGCAGGAATTCTACAATTATTTCTTACAGTGTAACGCTTTACTGTAAAGTGTAGTCATTTTCAAGGTCAATTTTTTCTGTGTATATTGCCAAGCGCAAGAGGATATTTTACACTCATTTGAATCAGGGATGAGCAGTCTTGATCACTTTTTGCACTCTTTCTTGTTCAGTACTTTTGAATTTGCCATTCAGAATCTCTATATTATGCGATTAAAAGAATACTTGACAAGTAAAAATACAACAAGTAATTGATGCTGCTCTGAACTGACAATACTCTTGAATCATAGTGCATCGTAGAGACTGTAACGTAACTATAGGAATCCTCCTACAAATCACGTTACATTTGCTACAATTCATGAATAAATAGTAGTTATATAAATGTGATTAGGATTGACAATGATTTTTTATATGAATATGCGAGGAATAAATATACTTTGGAATTGCATCAATGAATACAAAATTACTGAGGTACCGATTTACAAAAGGACATTTACGTTAAAAGATAGTGGCTCACAAGCCGAGCACGGTAGCCAAATTATATCGGTCCTCTCGGAAGAAATCGATTACGCGACAGACAATTAAGATTATAACTTCAAATTATTCGCGATTTCATTTACAATTGATCTTTCATAAGATTGTTTCAAATAATAGCGAGGTGAGAGAAATTATGAACGAGGCAAACGTGATCATGTCAAATAACACAGGTCTACAATGATTTTGGTGCCGCTAAAACTAAAGCAGATTGTGAGTATATTCGATACCCTGACTCTGGAAATATACTTATTTTTTTAATGCTACGTGTAGTTTTCAAGAAATCGTAGGTGTAAAATAAAATGAAAATGCACGATTTTGAAACGTTTTATTCAATTATTCCACACGTTAACAACATTTTATCAAATTATTCTTCAAATTATCTCAAAATATGAGTCATTCTCTTCCAAATGCGATTAGGTTTGTTCAAATATCTTTTTTTTTCTCTGAGATACGACAGCTTGAAAATTGTGTTATTTCACCTATTCACTAAATCCATGAACACACAAATTTCAAATTGTCGTGTCACAGTAAAAAAAAAGATATTCGAGCAAACTCAACGGCATTCGGAAGGGGATGGATTATATTTTGAGGTGCATCTACTAGTTTCATGAGAAAAAATTACATTCTGACGTCACGTAATCTCAAATATGTCGAAAAACGGTGTTTTTCACACTTTGACGTTGAAATATCTCAAAAACCACACGTAATAATGCAATTTTGAAGCCAGATTCGGATTCAGCGCGCCAAAATACTTCGGAAAAGTATGATACAGTTGTTGCACCAAACAAAAAGTTCAATTTTGTAGGCCTGTGTAATGAGAATACTTATCTAGTTTTTCTATTGGCGTTGGTCTGGAGTCAAAGACGACGATCCCCTCAATTAGATGTCCGTCTAATTCGTTTGTATATAAATTTTATATGATTCGGCCTAATTCGTGCGAGCGAAATATATATATATATATATATGTACTTATAGGCTCGTCGACGTGAGAGATTGTTATATAAATTTTTATTGATCAAGCGGCCTCATCCGTGCGGACTTCGAATAACGTCTATGAATTTCAAAAAATTGTAATATGACTTAGTACGATCATCGAGTGATCTAATCAGACCAACCGTCTGTTCCGCTCTGATTTGAGAGGTGTCGTCCCGAGTCATCGTCGTCAAAGGACCCCACTCTTTCTCGATACATATGTGTATATTCGTATACGCATATGTTATTATATTGTATATTTATATATATATATATATATGTATACATATGCATATATGTTACAAGACCATAGAAGGAGTTTAAAGCCGACTGTAACGTGCTATCTCAGAACTCGAAATTCGGATAATTGAAAATTTTATAGGTTTGGAATAATTTGGCATATAATTCTCACTCAAATGTTGATTCACTTTATGGAATGGATTGAATTTTTTGAAAGGTTACATATAGCCAGTAAAGCGTGGCCATCGATACGACATGTGGCCACCACGTCGCAATGCGTGGATTTGAGATGGATGAGCGAGATCGGTGGATGGGACATGGAGGCGAAGTACGTGCGGCATAGGAGCAACGGAAAATTGTTTGCTCTATTTTGACTGCAGACATTTCTCCGTTGTCTCTACGTCGCACGTACGTCGTTTCCGCGTCCCATTCACATATTCCGTTCATCCACCTCAAATCCACACAGGGCGACGTGAAGACGACGGGTCTCATCGATGGCGATGCTGTTAGGCCTCCTCACCCTTTCATGTCGATTTCACTCGCTTGCTAACAACCCAAATAGCATGTGAGCTTGTCATTCGATTCTTTTTGGCATTTAAACAATTGTCTTGTCACCCATTGCTTATCACTTCAGTACAAATTGAATCAGTTGAGAGAATTTTTCAATAAAACTGATTCCGTGATTACATTAAAATTTGTTTATATCGTCGACAGGCCTTTGTCCTCATTGGAATATCTGTAATCCAAGTTCAGTTGGAAATAGCTCGAAGTTTCAGTTAAAAATAAGAGAATACGGACTAATTCCGTACGGTACTATCACACGATTTCGCTCACTCATTGGATTTTTACCAGCTTTCCTTGCGGGAGTGAACAGTTGTGTTAATAAAATTTTGTTCAGCGCATAAGGATGTTGATGAAAAGATCTTCATATACCGCGTGAAATAAAAAAAAATGTAATTTAAATGATAATGGGGAAAGTCCCCGCTTGGGTATTATATGAAGAACAGAGTTCAGTATTACACGTGGAGCTGACTTTGAAATATGCAATTCAATTCGAAAGTAATAGATCAATATTACACTCCTCGTCCTTCTATCTCTCCTCTTTTCCTCATCCCAGATATTTCTACTCTTCCTGTTCTCTCTTTTATTCCAATTCAGATATTCGTGTATTCGGAGATTCGTACAGAATATGAAATTGTCGATTGAGTTGGAGGAATAATGAAGATGAATTATTTTACAAGTATTGAGGTTTCATACTCTCTTTCTTGAGAGACATCCTTGTGGGAGAGATGTTACACTGTAAAAAGAAAGTCTTAACCTGTTTGCATCTTAATATCAGACAATGCTTTTTCTATTGCGTTAGAGATTGTTTTTTCGGCTTAATTTGTTCGCATTATATAGATTCAGCAATGAAATGAGCTGAATTTAGGACTTTCTTTTTACAGTGTATCAATTCAAAGACTCATCCCTTCATCCCAGATCAGAGATTTGATTTTATATAAAAATAACGATTACTGTTACTTTTGCCCACCTCCATCCATCCCAGATCATTCAGAGGAATACATTTCCAATCAAAAATATTAATTTAAAAATTTCGTGTATATATCTTTATTTTTATGTGAAAACTTTGACTTTTATATACCCCGTGGAATTTGATTGTAATGATTGAGTGTAACACGAGTTTGAATAACGACGGAACATGAGATTCTTTGAACACGGGAAGAAAGAAAGATGAAGCGCAATTTCCTACTTCCCCTGAAATATCCTTAACGGGGTCCAAGGTGTGAAACGAATGGTCTGTCGTAATCGAGATCGCTAAACGTCCCTCATTTATTATATCGAACCCACGGCATGCGGAGGTAAACTGGAAAAAAAGAGGAAAATGTTTGCAGGAGGAAAAGAAAGGACATCAAATTAGCCAAAAGAATTATTTTATATAAATATTTTGTTCATTTCTTTCATTTACGCGCGAGTTGTTCCCCAAAATGATTCGGTCATATCACCGGGTGGTTGGAATTGGAACGCTCTGTGAAATAACGGGTCACGCGATATGCTTTGGGGAATAAGAGAAGAAACAGAAATGGCAAAAGGAATAGTGGTGGAGAAAAAAGAAAAAATCAAGACGCCAGGCAAAGTTACGAAGAAGTTTATTGTGTATGTACGTATAAATGTATACACACGTATATACACATATTGTTGACAAGGACGGAACATTAATGGACCCAAGTGCGCCAACTGAGGCCAAAGCGTGCGCGAACGCGTGACTACAATACACAAAAGAATGTGAAATTAAGGCAAACATCCTCACTTCTCATTTTTTTTTCTTTTCTTCTATTATTCCTCTGATGTTTTTTTGAGTATGAATAGTGAATGTATGTCTTTCTTTTTCTTCCTTCATTTTTCTCCTCTCTTATATCTATGGAAGAAAATATATAGAAGAGGCAAGTGTTTTAATGAAACAAAGAGTGCACTCTTTCGTGTACAAATAAACAGGAAGAAGCATATTTTGAATGAAACGATGAAAACTCTTCATATAAGAATGTAATTGAGTTGTTGAGATTTCTGTGCGAATTCGATAAAATTACATAGATATCGTTAGGGAATTTTCAATATTCCGTTTAGTTGAGAGTTAACACGTGAATGATGAACCGGTAAAGAGACCTGAAAATGAAACATCAGATGCCGAGCTGCAGCATTGCATTGAAATCAGCTCTTAATTCGAAACCAAGAATTACTTTCACATTATCAAAGCAGATAAGAGAAGCGCATCTAATGGCCAAGTATTTGTGAGAAGAGATGGAAGGATATAAACACATTACAGGATAACGAGGAACAACCCCCTCGTATACCGCGTACATTTGCATGTTTGTGAGAATAGGGTGTTATGTATGTATTTATATGTACTTTCCCATGTAAAACGTGTACACGTATACATGTAAAGCCTTTATAACTCTGACGAAGGGAATGAGAAAAGGAAGATCGTGTTGAACTGTGTGGAGACAAAAAGAGACATCCGCACGTATACACCCGTGACACGAACCTGTATATAATCCAGACCTTTCCGTTGGTGGATGTAGGAGATATGTGCATATGTACGTGTACGCAAGATCGGACATGTTGCTGAGCCAGGTATATCTTCATTAGACCGAACCATAAATTCATTTTCGGTATCCATACACGGAACCCAAATGCGTTGTCCTGCTGCCACGTTGTCGGTTGTGAAATGTGTTTTTGTTTTCTGTTTCAACTCAGTCACCCGCAGCGTAACAACGTTGTGATCCTTTTGTAATTCATCCTGGGGAGGAAATAAAATCACAAAAAAAAAGAAACCAAACAAATTCGTGCCAACAATATGCGATTTGATGACGCTATATATGGGATATCCCGTTCCAAAAGATGGGATATTAATTTATGAATGGATTATGCTTCGGAGGAGAATTTTAGATTCGAATGATGCACGATGGGCTGAAATCCACGTAAGAGTGGTGGAAGAACAACTTTTTGATTTGGATGAAATATATTGTTTCTGATTATCCAGAGGACTACCTCATCAGAAATCACTGTAGTTATTCTCCAGGTTTTGCGAAACCCCCTGAGGCTCTTGTGAGGGACTTCCAAGGCCTGGCGAAGCCTTGTAATCTCTAGTAGAAATCTTGGACGGGAAAATACCAGGGCCTACTTCCCCTGCTGAAAATGCCAGATAGATCCGGGCAGAAAATAGTTGTCAGGCTTCAAACGGTTTTTGTGCCAAAAAATCCGGTCAACAACTGATGAAATTTCTACCTGGTTCTTTCCGAAAACACGAGATATGGAATATCTTGTCGAAAACGGACAGAAAAAATTTTGTTAGTTTTTGATAGGATATTCAAATTTGGTGATTCCAGACAAAACTAGGTGAAAAATTTGTCAGTTCTTGGCCAGATTTCCTGGAACAAAAACCGTTCAAAGCCTAACAACTACTTTTCCTGGATCTGCCTGGGATTTTCAGTAGGGCAGTACATTCAAAATATCCCAGCAATAATGCGAATTTTCATTACTTCCTCCGATCTTTGGGGCTGCGTTTGACTCCTCTCAAGTAAGATTGGGTGGATATGAGAAAAGTAAATTCCCCCTAATTCTTTTAGTCCTAAAACATATCTTTATTTGAAAACAATCGGTGCCAGACCGTTCTAATCGTTCCCCTGTATCTTGAATGGTACACAGTAAAAAGTGAAACTCGAAGTGATCCCGAATATCAGCTTAAAAATGCAGCCAAAAGTAGCGCCTATTCCAACTGAAAGTAAGCAATGAAATTCGGTCTTTTTCATTGCTTACTTTCAGTTGGAATAGGCGCTACTTTTGGATGCATTTTCAAGCTGATATTCGGGATCACTTGAAGTTTCACTTCTTCTGTGTAAAGCTTGAACTGCTCAAAGAGGTATAGAGGGGGTATCCCCACTGTATCCGGTGGAGTGAGCAGGACAAGAGGCAAAAAATGGCTGTAATCGTTTGTGGGCTTCATTGATGTCAATAAGAAGAGGAGGATAAATCAACACAGATGGCACAAGAATTCTAAGAGAGCTCATGATGAATACAATTCATCCATAAAGAGCTCTTTTAGAACTTTTGTGCTGTCTGGGGAGGAAAGAACCGAGTTCCCCTTGCACCTCTCCCTCTCTTGCTCTTCTAAGATATCAGGATAGAATAAAAAAATATCATTTTTCTTCCTGAGCCGAGAGACTGAACAATTGTCTAACATTTAGCAAAAGAAACTTCATTTGAAACATTGTGACTAGGCATCTTGTTTTGTCTCTCACATACACATTTCTGACAGACATGCTTTTTACGCTCTTTCGTAGCGTTCTTCTTTACACAGGTTAGAATGTGTTCCAAATATCCCTTCAACCGACTTGTATGTATAGCCTCACAGCACCAAGTTTAGTGAAGCTCCAAAGTGGGATGCCTCCGCCGATGTCTCCCAATTGTCATACACTTCTACTTTCCCTCAGAAACCACCAATTCGATGTCAAGATCCTTTTGGAATCAAACTCTCCCGATCTCTTTTGGATTTTCCTTCATACCCGAAAAGTATTTTAAAGATATCCTGCTGCCAGAAAATATTATCCTTCAAAGAACATAACGGTATCATTTTCGTTGGATGCACATTTAATATGCCTCCGTTAAATCTTGTGTACATAGTGCTCTTAAGAACCGTACTTTCGCTAGTCAGCTTCTCAGTAGATTCCGTTATGTCCGAATAATAATTGTGTTAGTTCCGTTAGATCCAGTGAACTTGACATTCTTAAGACCATATTTACGCTAAAGACGTTCGGAGCTGCCAGGTTGACTTCAAAGTTGAGAGGAATAGTATCCCCACCATCATATCATGTATACACCGATACTTATGTGTATGAGACGAAAGTGGGGGTACCATTCTCCTCAACGGTGGTGTCAATCTGGCAGCTCTGGCCACATCTAGATCACCTTAACGATCCCCAATTATTTTTTTATTTTCGAAACGAACTCATATTCCATTAGTTTTAGGATTGGTTTCAAGATTTATTTTGTTCTGAAAACTTGTCTGGTGTAATTACAACTCTTTTATTCGCTATCCTGTATGCACGGAGAAAATTTTGTAGTCAGAATTATTATATTTATGTCGCAGTCGTGGGATATACGAGGTGTGTTCAAAAAGTAAGGTGACTTTTCAAATTTCGCGGACAACGTACTTTCGATTATCGATTTTTTTGTTTTGTTATGTTGGCACACTCTTCCCGAACATCTGTACCAAGCTTCAAGTGTATAGCATTTTTTGTTTGGTTGTGAGAGGCGTAAAGGTTATAAGTGTTTTGCGTGCTCGGCGATTTCTTGCTATCGAAAAATATGGATCAAAGGATTTGCATCAAATTTTGTGTCAAAAATAAAATAAAGTGCTCCGAAACACTTAGAATGTTGACAGTAGCATACGGTGAAACTGTTCTGAGTAAAAAAAATGTTTACAAGTGGTACAAACTCTTCCAAGATGGCCGGGAAGATGCCAATGACGAGCCTCGCTCTGGACGCCCAAGCACGTCAACAACTGATGAAAACGTTCAAGCAGTGAAGAAAATTGTTTTGGAAAATCGTCGAATCACTATCAGAGAAGTTGCTGAGGATGTTGGTTCATCGCTTGGCTCGTGCCATGAAATTTTTTCTAACGTTTTGGGCATGAGACGTGTGTCAGCGAAGTTTCTTCCGAAATTGCTAAATTTTGACCAAAAGAACCGTCGCATGAGCATCGCTCAAGGACTGTTGAATGACGTCAACGACGACCCAGATTTACTCAAAAGGGTCATAACTGGTGACGAATCATGGGTATATGGTTATGATGTCGAAACCAAAGTCCAATCGTCCCAATGGAAGACTCCAGATGAGCCAAGACCGAAAAAAGCACGCCAAGTTCGATCAAATGTCAAAGTTTTGCTCACTGTTTTCTTCGATTACCATGGCGTAGTGCATCAGGAGTTCTTACCATATGGTCGTACGGTCAATAAACAGTATTATCTTGAAGTTATGCGCCGTTTGCGAGAAGCAATACGAAGAAAACGTCCAGAATTGTGGAAAAATAATTCATGGCTTTTGCATCACGATAATGCCCTTGCTCACTCATCTTTGCTTGTGAGAGATTTTTTGGCCAAAAACAACACCACAATCATGCCTCAGCCACCATATTCACCGGATTTGGCCCCATGTGACTTTTTCTTGTTCCCAAAACTAAAGAGACCTATGAAAGGACGGAGATTTGCAACGATTGAAGAGATAAAGACTGCATCGCTGGAAGAGCTCAAGGCTATACCGAAAAGTGCTTATGAAAAGTGCTTTGAGGATTGGAAAAACCGTTGGCATAAGTGTATTGTATCTGAGGGGGATCACTTTGAAGGGGACAACATAAATATTGATAAATAAATAAATATTTTTTCTTAAAAATACAAAGTCACCTTACTTTTTGAACACACCTCGTACTTCATTGTGGCGGGAAAAACTATGAGTATGCGACAAATTGCCACAATTCTTCTTTAATTCCATATGCGGAGTAATAAGAAAATACAAAATTATAGTTTCTATCGTCGTGATCAGGTACACTTTAAAATCTAAATTATCTCATCCAAGAAAAAGTCTGTGACCCGCATTCCTCTTTATGGAAACGAACCTCAGAATCGGTGAATCAAAGCCATGAATTGGACTTATTTTAATAGCGGTGATTGAAATCACCAACGCGAATCGCATTTGAAACATCGTGGATTCAACATTCATACTGCGCTGTATGGCAAACAAAATCGAAATCCTTCAAGAAACGCTCTTCTATTGACGTGAAGGTATTTTTCAAGTGATTCCTCCCTTAAAGAAAGACCGTAATAATAATCTTCCTCAAAACTAGCGTTCTCTTGCACGACGCGGAAGTTTGAAAAACACCGAAGTGTATACATCTTTGATTTTTATAATAACATGGTGATTCGTTACCATTCATTCAAGATTCATTTATTCCGCAACACTCTCATTCATTCCGAATGAAATTTGACTGTATTTCGCTTTGAATTCATTTCAATGCACGATTCAAACTTGAAAAATATCTTTCTTGCATGGAATGTTCTTGTTCGATTAATGATACAGCGTGTTGTTATACAATATTTTCCAAACGATGCGATGTGATCGAAATTTTTCTTCCGCTTTGGATTGTGTTCGTAACGGTTCGAGAGGTGATCATCGTTGATTTTCGCAAATGAAATCATCAGAGTTTCATAATGAATGGTATCTAAATCTCACTAGAATCGCATCAAATCGCTCGAACTCCGTCTCATATTCCTCCAGCATAAAAAATCATGGGTTTAGAAGATTTCAATTGACCTCTCTCTCTCTCTCTCTCTCTCTAGTTTTTCTCTTTGACATGATGTTTGTTGTTCGATGTCCGCAAGAATTTCGTTCCTCTTGTTTCTACTCCCTTCACATCTTTATTGAATCGCTTTGTCTCCGCTTCTTCAGATGAGTCAGCAGAAGTGTCACATCGAGAAATAGTAAAAAAAAAAAAACATGACTCATCACAATGTTCTTTTCTTCTCCTATTCTTTCCACATACTTTTCTCCTATTTTTCATTCTTTTCATTCTCTCTCCCGCAAAGGACAAATTGTCCCTTTGTTTTTTGATTTTTCATCGCTCAAGCTGGATATTTTTCAACGATAGAGGAATCTGTGTAGAATTTCGCTCATATTTATTCCATTTCTCATCAATCGATTAATATTTGAACAAGGTTTTGAAAAATCAGTCAAGATTCATTAATAAAATTTCTCCCCCTCACGATGTTTTCATCGTATATTGAGTCAAACCCTTCTTCTTCTTCTTCTCCTTCTCCTTCCACTTTAATGATTGAATTTTATAAAGTGACTGTTGATTATTCCTCTGTTATCCCTTCTTCCTTTCTAACCGTCACTTTTTCATCTACGTGGAAATATTAATTTCTCGATTTCCTTCGAATTATATCACTCTTCTTTTCTCTTTTCCCTCCTTAATTGAAACGATTGAATTAGACGTGGAAGTTTTGTAGGAGAGAAGTGACGGTCTACCGAGCGACAGGAGCGCTTCGCTCGATCGAAATTCCCAGATGAAAAGATATTACTCTTTATCTCTTGTATCAACATTCGTCAAAATTAGAATTGCAAACGAGAGAATGGAGTTGGAAAATATGTAATTGAATATCCATTGATTGGTTTGAAATGGTAATGAATTCAATTTGATTGTAATTAGAAAACTCGAATATCGATCATACCTCGTATCATCGTATTTTCATTTTCCTCAAAAAAAAATACAATATCCATTGTTCATAATACAAACATTTTGTCTCTGTTTCTCTGTTTCAAAATAATTCAACTTTCGGTAATTATTCATCCACTTTTCATCCTTCATTACCTTGATTATACATCAACATTGCTTGCTTCTTTCGGAAAAAAAAATGTGAGAAAAATTAATGTGACTCTCGCGTGTTAGGAATTCTTAGTATAGGTATGACGAGTGTGAGGCAAAGAATGGGAATAGTGGTACAAAAATCCAATTAGCGGCGAAACAGTTTGAAGACAGGGTGTAGTGTGAAAATGTATTACACCGTCCCATCATCCCTCTAATTTTTCCCCCCTCATTCGTATGATGCGTATTTTTTGAACCATAAATAATCTCATTATCTCCTCTCGTTTCTGTTGTACGAGAACTGCAATGAACCTCCCTTCGAATCAACATACAATGCAGAGAAAATATGGAAATAGAATTTTTCCTGCCTTGAATTTTTATCCTATTTCATTCCCGGCGGAGGAGGGGGAAGAGAAGGGAGAAGAGGAAGGGGAAAGCATACATCATCCAGATACGATGAATTTATCAAAAGATTACGCAATTACATTTTTCTCGTGGTATGGAGATTTATTAGCACGCACAAGTAATAAAATTCATAACGAATTGATTGGTAATCGTATTTTCTTCCCTGATCATTCAACCTGTTGCTCTCCAATGAGGTTTCGAATCAGTGCGATGAGATTGAAATTCGTTGTTCTGAGACTCTGTATTCTATTCGGGAACCAAAGAGTTGTATTTCGTGTATCATTTTAATCGTGGATAGGTGAAAATTTGACCGGATTCGTGAAATGTTTTCACTTTTACAAACTGTAGTTATGTCGATTCAATTAATAATTTCTTGAATCTCGAAGATGTATTTTGGAGATCTTTGGGTTCTGCTGGATTGTCACGGTTCGCTGAATACACAGAAAAAATATTATCCTCCTCCTTTAAATTTCGATGTTAAAATCGTAGCATAGGACCATACTTTAAGAAGCAGGAATTGTCGCGTATCAGAGACACATTGCTGTTATAACCTTTTTTTGAGGAGTGAAAATCGTGATATTCAATATGATTCAACTAAAAAACAGCACAATCCACGATGTTACGTTTTGAATGGACTAATTCCGCAGATATAGTCCTCCGCTACAATTCTCACATCATAATTTATGAGATGATATTTTTCCTGTGTATCCACTGCTTCAGTTGTCTGAAATTTCTGATAATATACATGGATATTTTTGAGATTTTAGAGAGAGTTAGACGATTGAAGAGATCATTTTCAGTAGTGAGTACCCATGCCAATCAGACTGACAGTACAAACGGACTGTGCGAATCAGACACCTCTCGATAGACCTTACACAGTAGTCTCGGACGTATATGATCAGACGCAATGCATGACCTCTATAATACCGTCATTTTGTGTATATGTACTCTAATTTTGATTTCAATATCCAATCAACGAATATTAATGGATCCAAATGTGAGAAGAGAGAACATCACCATCTCATTCCGTTGCTTATTAAACAGTAGCGTTCAAAAGTATTTTGTGAAATGAGCTTTATGTTGGTAACACTGTTTTTTCGAAACTGCGAAATGAGGACGTAGTTTGATGGGAATATGTGAATTTATTGTATTATTTATATAAAAATTCCCCATGTTCATTTCCCCTAACACTGAGAAAAAGGTTTATTTATACTTGATGAACGTATATTTGCTTATGGGAGAATGAATATTAGTTTGAATCAAATATATTCTGTTCATAATAAACAAGCGATATTTAGTAGGAATAAACGTTTGTTGATAATCAATCATTCATATCTGAGAGGATCGTGATAGATTTGCAAGAAATGAATATTTATTTCCCCATAAGCAAATATACTTTTGTCAATCATAAATAAACCTTTTTCGCAGTGAATGTTTGCGACATAAATTTGGAGTGAAATTTACTATGAGATCATTGCGACCGAGAAACAGACTAAATTTTCAATGGAATTCACTGTAAAACATTGTAAATATAATCAGGCTTTCATTGTCTTGTCATAGTAAATTTCATTGTGAGTGCAGTCTGTTCCTCGGTTACAGAGTACCAAAGTCAATTTAACCCTAAATTTCTCTCCGTGTACAAAATACTTCTGAGCGCTACTGTAAATACACTGAGAAAAAAAATATTAGACTCAAATACGCACGACAGTTGGATACGTTCAAATGCAACACTTCATTAACCCAATTAGATTTATAATTGACTCAACTATCCTCCTATCTTCGAATGAACCTTGCATTTAAATGGAATCGATGGAGGATTGTGTTTGAACTTATCCACACAGAGAAAATATTTCATAGATTGCCGTATTCCGGGTTTAGGACACCATATCAATTTCTGCAGGAAAGATTACTGTGTGATTCTGTACAATTACAAAAGTAATTTTTCTGGTAGGAACTGAAATGACGCCCTAATCCGCTGGTACCCTGTAATGTTTGATGAGATATTTTCTGTGGGCAACTTTCGTGCATAGTTGAGTCCACTATTTCATTGAGATTTGAATCGTTTATTGAAACAAGTCAATAATCGAATGTTGAAAAACCTGAAAATATAAACAATTATGATTTTTCAATATCATCTCCACATAACATGTTTTATCTGGAAACATGAATTCTGCGAAGCAGTGTTCATAATATTAGGTGTACAACTTTGCTTCCGCCACTTACAATACATGGTTGCGTCGGTAGGTGGCGGTTAACATAGGTCAGGTAATGAATATCACACAGGAAGGTTGAACATGTGTCAACATAACAACATCGTCATATTAGTGAATTTTTTATTACATCATGAATTTTTACTCGATCGAAGATGTCAGTTTTTGAGCCGGATTCTCGTCATTTGTGGAAAGTTCTGATTATCTACTTTCATTTGAAGAAAACTGCGGCTGAGGCTCATCGAATGCTCTCAAGTACTCACGGTGAGGCTGCTTTGAGTGAAAGGAGGTGTCGTGAATGGTTTCAACGTTTCAAGAGGAGTGATTTTAATGTCGAGGACCGACATGGCGGTGGAAGAGAGCAAATTTTGGAAGATCCTTAATTGGAGGCATTACTTGATGAAGACTCGTGCCAAACGCAAGAAAAATTGGCGAAATCATTAGGAGTAACTCAACAAACTATTTCGGAACGCCTCAGAGGGAATGATTCAGAAACAGGGGAATTGGGTTCCGTACGAATTGAAGCCAAGAAATGTTGAAGATCTACTTCATAGACAGAATCGAAAGAGGTTTTTACACCGCATTGTGACCGGCGACGGAAAATGGGTCCACTACGATAATGCCAAGTGCAGAAAACCTTGGGGAATGCCCGGACATGTCCCCACGGTGACGGCTGAACCAAATATTCACAGTGTCCAGGTTATGCTCTGCATTTATTGGGATCAGCTCGGTGTCGTGTATTATGAGCTACACTGTTGACAATGTCTTTAAATTTAATATATTCTTCATGTACATTTGTAAATGAAATTTCCAATTCTTGGTGATTGAAATGAGGATTCATTACAAGTAACTGAATTTTACATTTTTGCTATATTATATTGGTAGTACAAATCAATTCGGTCCGTTTTTCTACGGTTAAAGATGCATTTATTTCAGGAGAACATGAATCATCAAATTAATCAAAGTATTGTCCATCGCTGGCTATCACTTCTTCCCATCTCTCGGGTAATTTTCGAATCCCGTTACGGAAAAACGTTTCATCTTTCGAGGCGATCCAAGTTAGGAGCCAATTTTCGATTCCTTCGAACGAAGTGAACCGGTGGCCTGCCAAATCGTGCTGCATCTGTCGGAATAACCAGTAATCGGAAGGAGCAATGTCCGGCGAGTACGGCGGGTGCGGTAGAATATCCCACTTCAACGTTTCCAGATAATTTTTCACTACTTTTGCGACACGAGAGCGAGCGTTATCGTGTAAAAGAATAACTTTGTCATGTCTTTCCTTGTATTCCGGACGTTTTCCTCGTAACGCACGACTCAAACGAATCAATTGTAGCCTATACCGATCACCCGTAATAGAATCACCAGGTTTTAGCAACTCATAGTATATAACACCCTTTTGGTCCCACCAGATACACAGCATGATCTTTGAACCATGAATATTCCTCTTTGGTGTCGATGTTGAAGTCGATGGCAACGATTGACCAGACATAGCATAGTATTTTCTTTTCTTGGGGTTATCGTAGAACATCAATTTCTGATCTCTTGTCACAATCCGATGTGAGAACCCCTTTCTTCGTTGTCTTTGAATCAGCTGCTCGCAAGTAAAAAATCGCCGTTCAATGTTCCTAGGCTTTGAGTCATAAGACACCCAATTGCCTCGCTTTTGAATCATACCCATGGATTGTAATCGTACGGAAACTGCTTGTTGCGTAACTCCTAATGATTCCGCAAGCTCCTGTTGCGTTTGACTCGGATCTTCGTCGAGTAAAGCCTCCAATTCCTCGTTCTCGAATTTTTGTGGTTGTCCTGAGCGAGGCTTGTCTTCGACACTGAAATCGCCATTCTTAAAACGTCGAAACCATTCCCTACGTGATTTATCAGTTGGAGCATTGTCACCATAAACTTCCACAAGCATTCGATGGGCTTCGGCTGCACTCTTTTTCCAATTAAAATAGAAAACTAGCACCTCCCGCAAATGCTGCTTAGTTAAAACGAAATTTGATATACTTCACTGAGTAAAAATCGGGATTCTAGAAGGAACTCGGAGTGATATCAACTGAATATTATTCACAGGTGTCTAACCTCTCTGAAACAATTGAAATCGGTTGTGACTATGAAACATTCATGAGAGCGACAGTCATCTGTTCAAACCGGACCGAACTAGTTTGTACTCCCAATATCGTACATTAATATATATTTTCGTAGCTGAAATTTCATTCAAACTTAATTGAAATTTCAATAAATTTTTCAGTTCCGTGAATAAGTTTTGCTTCCATTACATGTAATTGGAAGTTCAATCAGAAATTTCTAACAGTGTATTGAAAACCGAGTGAAACCATTACAGGGGATCGATATTGAACGCAGTTGATGCGTTTGAGCCGAGCATTGAAGGAGAAACGGCCACAGTACCAAGAAAGACGCACTGAAAAAAAGGTATGGCTCTCACAGCTCTACTATTTATGTGTTCTTGCTGTTAGGAGGTATAAGAATGCCATTATAGCTCCCACAGCCGACAGATTGCTATGATGGCGACGTGTTCGGCTGTTGGGAGCTATACTGGCATCCTTATACCTCCTGACAGCGATAAAAACACATAAATAGTAGAGCTGTGAGAGCCATACCTTTCTTTCAGTGCACGATAAAGTTATCCTCCAACATGATAATGCTCGGCCACATGTCTCAAAATCGATCAAGGCCATATTTGGAAACACTAAAATGGGGAGTCTTACCCCATCCGCCGTACTCTCCAGACATTGCTCCTCCCGACTACCATTTATTTCGATCGATGGCACACGGTCTGAGTGATCAGCATTCTCATTCTTATGAAAAAGTGAATGAATGGATCGATTCGTCGATCGCCTTGAAAGGTTCATCGTTTTTCCGAGATGGGATCCGACAATTGCCAAAAAGGCGGGAAAAAGTAGTGGCTAGCGACGACCAGTGCTTTGAATTATGAGTATGTATTTACTTTTTGAGAATGGAGCCTCAAATTTTGGGAAAAAACGGCGGAAGTAAAGTTGTACACTTAATACAACATGTTTTCCCATCCTCAATTTAAATTTCGTTTCAAGAAATTATCCAAAATTCAGCGATATAATGCACTACACGGAAAAAAGAAAACAGCAATGGTTACTGTGAATCGCAGTAATTCATTGAAAAATAATGAAAAATCAAATTCACGCCGTTCATTACTGTGTCTCCCAGTAACCGTTAATGTCTAAACAGCATTGACGAATTTAACTGCAGTACACATCACTGTGATCGCGCTAACCTCTATCATCCAAACGTGTTTTCATTTGTTTTTCAACTGATTGCTGTTATGGACAGTAACCAGTGCTGTTTTCTTCTTTCCGTGTATCTTTTTTCTCAGTGTATGGAACACAGTGCATTTATTTCTGCCAACGATGGTGGGGAATGCCTTGAATTCTGTATCCGGGAGTTATTAGATTCCATAAATCTAAATTCGAAAACTATCCTTTCTCAGAAGTTCTTCAGAATTTGTTCGCAAATGTGGCGGTATTTGTATATTCCGACGATTCATATTTCTTTCGTACATTTCATCTATATTGTTCTTTTCACGTGACTCGAGGATATCACGTGAACATGAAGTACATAGGGAGTCCTGAGAAAGTCGAGTATGAAGGGATTTCTATCAGCCTTTTGGAATGACCATCGAATCCAGAAGCACATGCAGAGTGCGGAAGGAGCGAAGTATCAAGAAATCCCGATTTTTCGATATTGAACAAAAGAATCAAGACTTCAATCGGAAAAATTGCAGCATTCTGTAGTATTGTTCATGAGAATACTCCACCACATTCATTGTGAATTCATTTGTCTCCAGTAAAGAATGCGAAGAAGAGGACATATGGATTTCCTGGATGAGCCTAAATGTTATCTGCTCGACAAATCGAAAGAATCAGGGCTTTTATCATCCATATGATCGATTCTAATCCTGTGACGACAAAATACGCTGCCTTGTAGGTAATGGCAACGACATTTGAATCTCGTTGTCTCTGCTTGAATAATGGTATTGTAGCGTGTCGTGAGAAACATATGGTCCGATAATTATACCGCTGTATGCCATGACAAACATACGCTCATTTGATCCAATGGCACAAAGTTTATGAATTAGTAATACCATTCGGTTTGTCTTGAGAGAATCGAGCTATGGAAAGTACTACAATTCCCAGAAATTAGATTAGAGGAAATTGAGATTACAGAAACCGTATGAAGTTCGCATACAACCGATTACTCTCTCATATTTTTTTCAACTGGAGATGAAATGGTGTGCCTGGCTTGGATCTGAGGGAGTGGGGAGGAGAAAAGATCTCTATACAGTGCGATTCGAATACGAGGGAGAAGAGAGCCTAGATGACGGAGGTTATGCGAGGAGAATGAAAATTCACTCTCTCTTTCTCTCTTTCTCTCTCTCTCTTTCCCTCCCTCACTCTCTGTCGTTTTCTCTCTCTCCTTCCAATATTAGCCGAGGGAATTTTTCTATTTCAGATTCCGCGAATCCATTTGATCTTAAACTTCGTAATTCCATACCGTCGCCACTCGTACGTCTACTATATACATATATATGATCTGTGAAGAAGGGGTACAGAGGAATCTACCCTCGCGAGACTGACTTTCCACCTTGAATAACCCCATGCGCACGTGTGAGTGTGAATCCGTCTGTACGTACCTGCACGCGTATGTGTGTCGGGATAAAAAGAGAGTAGAAGAGAGATTCTTATATAGTATTTCTGAACTGGATAGAAAGCGGCTTTCGGTGTATATTGTCGTATATAGAAATACTTTGCTGCCAACATAACCATTCCATGACTACGTCAGACACATCGAGAAGGAAATATCACAATAAATCTTCACAAATATCATAAAAATTCGATCATTCGGACGCAACAGCGATATCGGGGTAATAAAAACAGATTATTCTATTGTTGGAGATTTCTATATTCCATTCCTTCACGTATAGAATGACGATCATGCGTTTTTAATAAAAAAAAAAATATATATATATACATTTATGAGTGAGGATCATTGAAAGGATATAGTATGTAGAAAACAGTTCCAAACTTTGATTACTGTTGTCTCCATACAAAATTTATGCTTAACAAAAGTATTATATTCTCCCATGGTCCTTGATTTTTTTCATGTTTGTGGATCTAGTCATTTTTTGCCTATCCTGTTCAGCTAAGAGGCCACAAGGGAAGTGGAAGGCTAATTTGCAATACCTTATGCGGCACACTCAGAGAGAAATCTGGGCCGCATAACCAGGTGACGTAGTTATTTTCCGCTTTAACAAGTCGCCACAACCAGATTCACGTGATTTTGCCTTGTTTTCCTGGTTATCATAATCAGATTCCAGGTCACTGCAACCGCAAGTCCTTACCCACACAGCACGCAGTTCTCAAAGATATCTAAAAGAATACTCAATTAAGAGATCTTCAAGAACGTTCTTGAAGATATCTTTGAGAAGTGTTGAAAAGACATCTTGTGAAAGATTTCTAAAAGATGTCTCGATTCAAGACATCTCCAAGATGACCATGCAAGGGATCTTGAAGATATCTTTGGGAAGCGTTTGAAAGATATCTTTTCGGAAGGCTTCAACAAGATATGTTTAAGAAGATAGATTTTCAGCAGGATGTGATAAATTCGTTTACAAATCGAGAGCTTGGGAAATCTATATGCATATCAAGAGATTTTAAATTCTGCAAATAGTACGATTTTGTAACCTTTTAATACCCGCGCTGGAATTAACGAATCTCCAACACATAAATATTTTACAAGTTACTGAACTTTTTCCGCTCAATTCCATGTACAGCTTCCGAGGAAATCAACAGAAATTCTCATTTATATTCAATTATAAGTTATTCTCCAACAACGATGGGATAGAAATAATTTAAGAAGAATCTGTGGTATCCACGGCCAACTTATTTGACATTGGTTTATATAATCACAGTTTTTTCAAAATATCACTTTTACTCTAAAAATGTACACCACTGACACTATTTCACTATGTCATTATGACAATTATAAGCATCAAAATCAAACTGTCGTATGGCTCAGGCCACTGAAGCGTAAATACATCGTGAAATGCGCGGGTTCGATTCCCGCAACCTGAAGGTTTGAGAAAAAGTAAACTTCATAGGAGTGCGAGAGCGATAAAGACAAACAGGGGGAAGAAGGAGAAAAAAGACTTCAGAATTTTTCTGTGAATAAATTCAAGCTTCTTTCAAGATATTTTTATGAATTTTTCAAGACATCTTTAAGAAATCTCGAAGAGATCTTATTTAGATTTCTTAATTTCTTCTTAAAGATATCTTTGAGAAGTCTTCTGAGAGATCTTTTGGAAACCCAACTAACATTCAGACATCTTCAAGATATCCTTAAGAAGTCTCGATGCGTTTGTAAGAAGTCTTAAAAAACGTTCTAAAAGATACCGAAACGAATCCTAAGAGATGTCTCATGAAACACGTATAGAATTCGAAAAGATATCTTGAAGATTTCTTAAAGATGTCTTGAAGAGTTCTTGAAGATGTCTTGGAGAATTCATAAAAACGTCTTGGAAGACTCTTGAGTTTGTTCACAAAAAAAATTCTTAACCTTTTCTTTTTCCTTTCCCTCCTGTTTCTTCAACTGCTCTCGCGTTCCGATAAAGTTTACCTGATTTCGACCCTTGTTGTTACGGGAATCGAACCCATTCACTTGACGATATATTTACGCCTCAGTCACTTGAGCTATATGTACAATATGGTAGAGACGCCCATAATTGTCAATATGACATAATGAAATATGTCAGCGGTGTCCAGTTTCAAAGTGAAAATGATCTTTTGAACAAACTGTTATCACATGAATAAATATCAAAAGAGTTGAATGTAATTACAAATAGGAAAGATGAATAAATTTAGTGAAACATATTTAGAAATCAATTCTGTGTTCTAGTGGTCGTTAATATTTCGTGAATACCGCAGATTCTTCCTAAAGTATTACTGACGAATTGTTGTGAAGTGGATATTCGGTAATTTTATTGTGCACGTCATAAGGCGACAAAATCGTACTTTTTACAAACTTTCAAATTTCTTGATATCTCAATGATTGATTCAAGCTTTCAATTCATGGATATGGAATCACCTCATTTGCAATACGATTGTAATAACAGGTACATTCAAAGTTTTATTCTGTGTTATTCATGATCATGTGCTCATATAACCTTAAAGCTGCTGAAAAATTTATCTTCTCAAACGTGTCTTAATCAAGACATCTTTCCGAAACCTCCTCAAGACTTCTGAAAGATATCTTCAAGAACTCTTCAATAACGTTCTTGAAGATCTCTGAATCCAGACATCTTTTAGAAATCTTTTACAAGATGTCTTTCCAACACTTCTAAGAGATATCTTTAAGAACTCTTCAAGAAAGTTCTGAAAGATCTCTCAATTAAGTATTCTTTTAGATCTCTTCAAGAATTGAAATGTTAGTTGGGAATCTATTTATGTTGCCTAAGACATCTTTTCGAATACGGAAAGATATCTTTTAAAAAATTCTTCAAGTCTTCTTGTACTTTTGGAAGATATCTTTTAGAATTCTATCTTTTAGAATATCTTTGTGTCTGTTAAGGTAACTACATTGTAAAAAGTCTGATTGGAAGTGCCCCTAGCAGAAATTATTCTAGGCATTCTCTAGTCATCTCGAGGCGCTCGCAAGTTTTTCTTCACGCGAAACTAGTCTAGTTGAACTTGCTAGTTAACAGTGAGTTCCTCATAAGTTTGACTGGTAGATACTTCAGTAAAAATTACTCCAGTCATTCTCTAGGCCTCAGAAAGGCCTTACTAGTCCCTTGTGAGGGACTTGCAAGGCCTTGTAACAATCTAGAAAATAACTGGAGTGATTGTATTGAGGTTATGTTTACCACAAAATGAAAAAATCTCTCAGATGTTCATTAAATCTTTGTAATGCTTCTGAATATAACAATCATGTTTTGAATTCCCGACAACAATGCAAACACTGCTTATAAATCAATATGCATATTGAGTTCAATGCATATACGTGAACACAAGATACCGCTATCAACGTTTCGACTAATATAGTTGGCGCAAGTGTACTTTTTAACGTAACATGTTAAAAATGGAGCAAAATTTTTGCCAGATCTTGCGTAGAATTTTTGAGGTTGAAAAGATTTCAGAGGTTCACGTGATTCAGTAATAAAAATGTATAGAAACCGACTGGCGCGGAAGAGAGTGAGAAAGTACCGAAGAAATCGTAAAATTCATGGTAAGTGCTATGATTTGTTTGTTATTTGAACAGTCAATAAAGTGTGAACTGAATTATTCATCGATAACCTAAGAATTGCATACGATTCTTTGCAATTGTATGTAACATACATCTAATAACCCAGATTAGACACAACAATCACTTACGAATTCTGAGAAAAAAACTTTTCGTAAACTCATTCATATCAAATTGAGGAATCGGTATCAAATTTGATATGAAAATATGATATTTTATGAAAAATTTCGTATTAAATCTAAGAACTTTTCTAACAGTGAATATATTGAATATGAATTTTATATAATGGATGATTGTCAGACACTTTTTTCAGAGCAGATTCTTGATGAAATTCTGAAACGATTTTGCTACGGAATATTTTGATCCAACCCTTGAAATCGGAGATATGAGTTATATAAGTTGAATAAGAAATCAAATTCTCAATTCCGAATAACTCAAGAGTTCCGAATAATCCAGTATCATTATGGAAAATTTTCCAAACAGCGAGAATTGTCGTTTTCATGAAGATTCCAGCGAATCTGATGGAAGTTTGCAGTACATGTATGAATTAAACGCATCCAACATCTAACATGCGCCATAATCGCTGCCTCCTAACAAGATTCTGACGGTATCCAAGCGTTACAATGTTTGTTAGAACCCGAGCGGGATCGAGTTTAATCTTATAAGGTCCAGAGAATAAATTTCCTGTCGAGTTGTCTTTGGAATGAATCCTGCGCCAGGGATGTGATAACAATATCGTTTAGATAGAGGAAGTTATTGAAACCGAAGATTATTCATCAGAAAATGTGATCATCGAGAATTCATCATTCGCATTTCTGTGGCATATTCTGCAACCAAAATGCAATGATTGCCCATTTGGAAAAATTTGTCGGAGACTCCGCTCTTAAGATATGAGCATTAGAACATTCTTTTTCCAAATTCAAATCATTTACAAGCATTGTGTGCTACAGACTTGAGCTTGACGCTATTTCGCTGAGTAAGAAAAGAAGCGGATTTCAGGAAAAAAAATCGAAATATCTTGTGATTATTTGTTTCGGAGCGAGAATAATTAAAAATTGCTAAATGTCGATTGGCTAAAAGCTCACAAATTTCAAATAGCTATAACTTCGAATTGAAAAATGATGGGATACTTCAATTTTTCCCCAGAAATCCACCATTTCCAGGGTTAGCGAATGGCGTCGTGTTGAGTGATTTGGATTGGGGAAAAATTGAAAAATCCTCACATCTCAAAAACGGAAAATTATTGCATTTTGGCTGCAGTGTTTTCAAACTGAAAGCACTTGGAAATTCCCACCTTTTTTCGAATAAATACATTACTGTATCGTTGACAGGTCCAATTGTGGACCATTTTTCACAAATTTGGGATATGCTTTTTTGATTTCCTATGCGTATCAGTAATGATTATCAAATTGTTCTCTCGAATCGTTTGTTACAAACATGTTCTTGGAGTTTGAATCGTTCATAGGAACGAAATGAAAATTTAAATTGAAAAAATCAGATAAATCATGGATGTTTCTCTTCTCCAATTGATTCCTGGGAACTAGAAACAGAATTTGAAAGACATACTTGGACATTCAAAGTCTTCAACAGTCGACTATATTTCGTTATTCGCTTATCAATTCGTTCCAATAAACGATTCAAACTTCAGCAACATGTGACAAACATTTTAATTGCAAAAATGCTGTTCAGTGATAACCTTATAAAGTATCTCACAAACTTCATTAACTTTCCGTTTATGAAAATATCTTCCCATCCTAGTAACTAAATAAGCGAACATGATTTTGCTGCACAGAGAAAAAACGCATCCCTCTGAATTTGAGAATTTTATTATTTAAATAGGTGGGAATAAATATTTCTTGAACAGAAATAAATATTTTGTCAATTCCAAAGAATCTATTATTCCTTCCTTCTTTCAAAGAATATACATTTGTTGGTATGAAAGAAATATTTATATTTGTTCGGATCTCCTCAAATAAGACCTTTCTCATCCCCAAAGAAATCCTTTTTCCTGTGTGTTTTTCCTCAGGAAATAGTAATGAGTCTTGAGAGTTGTTCATGCTCCTTTTATCCAGGCAAGATGAAGAGAAACAATCTCTCTTCCATTTGTTCATCATTTGAATCGAATTAACGATGAACAGAGAGCCCAATGTGATTTCGTATACATTTCTCGATTGAAAATAGAAGATCATTTTCATGCATCCGGTGCTTTTGAATGTTAGTCTGAATACCGTACGTAATCCAAATGCCTTCGGGTGCATACCTATTTACCAAGAGCAGCAGCTTTCATATTTCTCCTCTTCACTTTTTTCATCTTTCGTCCACTGTCAAGGGTTGGCCCGGACTCGCCAGGACACCATCGCTACGCTTTCGCAATTAAAATTTAAAAATTCACGACATCAACCATTCTATTCGTTTCTTCTCTCATAGTTGAAATTCTTTTTTCTTCGGTCACGTTGATTACTCTCATTGCGTTACCATATACATGTGCGTGTGTATAAATACATATACATAAACAACTCACGAGGTACTTTCAAGATGATTCAAGTATATTTTTCTTCATCAATGTTTGCATCGTACACCCCTTCATCGGTTGTTTATACTTATATTCCGTAGCTTCATTATTATTTACGAGGGTTAAGACGTTCCTGCGTTTTACATCTACGTGCAGCTGACATGCTTCAAGTACATCGCAAGCTTGGGGGTTGAAATTTTATTTGAAATTTCGAGACGCTTTCCAGAAACTGTCATGTACTTTCTGTGGATTCAGAGCCAAATTGAGCTACAGCTGAGGGAAGAATGATAATCCCAGATGATCGTACGAACTCTGTTCTTTTGTATTCAGTTTTGTATCAAACGAACAAATCAATTCAGCGTATAGCGTATAAAACAACACAATAATGCGAGAAATTGAATATGCATTGTAGTGACACATTTTCCATGTGTTGTGTGCTCAACTTATTCCGAATGAAATACTTATCCACGGATATGTGTGAATAAACACGCATATACACGGTGGAAAATTGAATCTGAACCACTAGAGTCACGATGTAATATCACTTGCATTTCCTAACGACCTTCTTTTCATCCATAATGATATTCTTTTCTTCCATAGATTTTCATTTTTTTCTCTATCTTTTCTGTGTGTGTTTTTTTCTCTCCTCCTTCTTTCTTTACCATCATCGTGATACCTTGAGAGTTGAGTTACAAGAATGCTTCACCCTGTTTCTCTTACGTTTCTCAAGTACCTTCAGAATTCCCTATCTTATCTTTTTCTTCAAGAAAAGAAGAAGTTACCGTTGTATAAGATGATGTTTGAATGTTCATTTATATACGCTACAAGGAGTCCTCAGGACGTTGTATGAAATGGAATAAATATCTTCATGTCTATATATCTGGGATATTTATGCAATGAAGGATTTTGTGACGTGATGAATGGTATATTGAAAAATATTGAATGAAAGATAGAACGGAAAGAATATCAATCTTTTACAGATTTCGTGCGAAATGATTTATGTAAAAATTGTAATGTTTATTCCAATGTGCACACGCGCAAGTACGGTACGTCAATAGTATACGGGTTGTTTGCTTTTGAATTATAAGGGAAATAAATTCAAAGGACAAATGTTTGACGATTCTAGTTGCTTTTAAAATATATCATATTTGTATTTATGCTTTACGTGGAAGGGAATGAACGAATCCTGGTGATGTCAGGGAAATAGAGATTCAACGGAAAAAGCTCTATTCCACCGACATTCTGAGATCCTGAGAGAATCAAAGATTTATGTATCGAGGGGGTGAGATCTATCAATCTATCATACAAAAATCAAAAAGAAATGGATTTTTATTTTCAGTTCAAGAAGCCGAAAATGAACTATTCTTTTGTTTATGAGTTATGATACTTGTCGTGTATGTGAGCCAACTTTTAATAGAATTTGCACCCCCTTATACAATTCACACGTGAATCGATTTTACTTTCTCGCGTCAAGATCCTTACGATGGAGAAAAACGATTCGGAAAGCGGAACGTTTTTCGATGAAGAAAATCTTGAAACGTATAAGAGAGATGGATGTCTCGATGAAAAATGAAAAGGAGAATGAAAGAAGCGAATGCGTTGATGAGGAAAAATCTGATCCGACGTTGTAAATGATGATCACTCGAAGATTTATTGAGAATTGCGTTGAGATTAAATGTACTTAATGATGATCCAAATGTCAGATTTATGACCATTTTAAAAGAAAAATTGAAAGTATTCGATCTACTATGATTTGCTGAGATACTTTCTCAGGAATGAAAGATCGGTAAAATGAAGGTTTGTGAATATCAGACATTGCAGACACGAAACTTCGATTTACGTAGACTAAAATTCAACTGGAATAATTAAATTTCAGTGGATTTCTTTCGGTGTAATTCCAGATGATTTAGACGATAGCTAGAAGCCATCCCAGCAACCGACTTTAACAACTATTTCGAAGATTGGAAAATGCGTTGGCACTTGGCAGGCGATGAACTTGATCTGGGAGAATAAATGAAGATTTTTGAGCATGAATGCTATGTCACCTTATTTTTTGGACACAGTAGTAGCAGTACTTTTGGAAGTCAAACGATCTTTTCGCTGTACAAAGTGAAATTCACTCCCATCCTTGATATCAGCTGATGCAGCCAAAAGTGGCCCAGTTTCAACTGAAAGTGAACACCGAAAACAAATATCGACACAATGGAAAAGACTGAATTTTAGTCAAGGTTTCAATTCAAATGCAGCCACATTCAGTCCGTTCGATTTTACACGTTTTTAATGTACGATTTGGTGTACCGATTTTTGATGTACGAAAATTCGTGATTGAAATGAAAAAATACTCAACGATTAGTAGAATATGGTTCAGGCTTGCATGGTGTAATACGAGAACCCATTCAAAGTACTGCAATTTTCATTATATGCATTTTCCGGTTGCGATGTATATTCGAATTCTCTGATTTCTCTGTGTCCTTTGTATATATGATTTCATAAAAAAACCTGCACGGTTGACCGGGTAACAAAGTTCATCAAAGAATGATAACTTGCGAATAAAAAATTAATCGAGCGAAACGATTAATTGCACTGCTCGATTCCTTAGCAGTTTAATGGAGCGTATCAGTAGAGAAAATTTATTTTTTTTTTTTTCATCCACACATTTACGTGAATATACGTTAGGAAAAATACCTGGTTGATATTTCTAAATGTCAAAAGTTATTTCAATCACTTTCATCTTGAAATGTCAACGGTTCAAATATCGATGAATAAGGAAAACGCAAAAGTTCGAGTTAGTGGGAATTCATTTGGATGTTTACGCATTTTCATACATCTTGCACCTCTGCTCTCTGTCCATTCCGCCCATCAACACACACGCACAAATGTGTTTCTATGTATCATCGTCCCTAGGTGACGGAGGTCCCAGTATGCACGGTCAAGAGGGATTCTTCCACATGCAGTAACACGGATAACTCTTCTCTTTTCACCCCTTTCCATCGTTTCTACCATTTCCACCGTTTCCCCACTCGTTTCCTTGCGTAATTGAATCACGCTACGGATCGGCGAAGCATGAAACGCGGATTAAATACGGCACATACGTACAAGACATATACGTTATACGTTCATAGTTCGAGTATCTACTTTGCATCACTCGGAATTTCCTCCCTCTCCTGTCAGACGAAAGTATATGAAATTCGTTATTCCAGTTTCTTTTTCCTTTCAACTCGTGTTACAACCATTTTATCGCATGAAATACATGCTATCGTCGAATTCGAAAATAATTCCGAGAATCCACGTAGTACGTTGTGATGAACGGGGAAGCGTCCTTCGTTGCGGGAGCGTGAAAACTTCAGACGTGTGTATCAACTGAAAGCCCATGCGCCGTTGAGTGTACGCGTAGATATATGTGCATACATGTGCGTACACACGAGGGAGTCTCATCCCCCTGAAAACGACGATACGACTGCCCTCTAATTTGTCCATTTGCAATCCTTTGAGAACGTTTGTTGCCATGAAGAGAGCTACTGCTATACTGCCTTTATGGTATCTATATAGAGTTGCGTATTCGTTACACGGCACTGTTTACTATCGCTGGTACAACTGCGATTCCCTATGGATTTCGAAAGAAGCACAACGGTAAATGCATCTCGCAAAACCTTCATGGTGAATGGATGGATGGTAGCTGATTTCATTCTTCATTGTTTCGATCACGTTTGAGATACTTCGCTGAAATTTTGAGATAATCTCAACTCGTACAGCACTTTTACATATGACAATCATCGGATATTCAATGAATATCCAGCTCCCCTGATAGAAATCGCCCATTTTCTAGGTCTTTATAAAGAACTTCCCTCCCAATGAACATGAAAATCTACAAGACATCAAAAATGTTTCCAGTTCTAAAGATTTGATTTGAAAATTTGAATAACGATCATTCATCAGATCATGTGGGTTTGAATTTTCGTTTCGTTTCTATGAACGATTCAAACTTCAGCAACATCAATATAAGAGAATACAAAATAAGATTATTGTAATTGAACTTCGTTCACATATCCAATCCAAGATATTCAGAGCACCTATAGACAAGGAAGAAAAATGAATTATTTTCACGATTTTGATTCGAAGATATTGATCTTTTATTCATAGGAAAGAAATCCAAATAACTCATGTAAGCGATTCGAGGGTTCGATAGGTAGTAGAGATATCTCATTCAATTGGAATGTGTATCATTGAGTCCACGTGAAGCACGTACGTATTTGAAAAATGTTCTTCTATTCTGCCGAGCGGAAATACGTAGGTATTTTGTGTATAGCAGCGCGCCCGTGTAAATGTCCGATACTCGCTAAAGGGAAAAAACTAATCCATGGATTTTGTTTAATCGCTTTTCGAGGTGGCAGCAGAAGCGATAGATCTATTACCTGCCCTCTTTTTCCTTTTCCTTCTTTCCTTCCTTCCTTCCTTTCTTCCCTTCTTCCCTTCTTTCGTATTCTTTTTTTCAACTGTTTTTTTTCGTCCTCATACCAGTACAATTTGATTCGTCGGATATAAACACAGAGAGGATGGGGAAAGGACAAAGGTATGTATTTGTAAACGAAGAGAAATACTTTAGATAGGGAATTAATGGAACCGGTACAAAGAAAGAGGAATGCATGTGTGATGGAGAAAGAAAAGCATTGGAGAGCAACGAATAACGATGAAAGGACAGATTCAGATGAGAAACGAGCGGCCAAATCGAATCGTTTTCACGGCTCTTGAGCCCTGAGCCTGTGTTCTATGCCAAACCTCCGATATCCCTGTCCGACGTGTATACGGCAGGGGTTGCTTGCTTCGTTGCTCGATCAAAAGCACACATTTGAGAGTATTTGATTTAGTTGCTTATTTTGTCAATACTCTCGGTCTTGAAATACGTTCGCTATTTCCAACGAGGCTGCCGCTGCTGCTGCTCTCGCCGCTGTTACCTTGTTTTCCTTTTGTTTTCAGTGCACGATAAACGTGTTTGTGTATTCCTCAAACGCATTATACTCACGATAGAAATGTTTCAGGATTGTTTTGAGTACGTGATTAGACACGTATGGGCTCCGTAATTATGACAATTGCAAAACACATTAGCATAGAAGAATGTTTATTGTTCCATGAGAAATTTGCTTCTTGGAATTTGCATCAATTTATTGTGCTTTTCATGTAATAATAAACTGGTTTCAGTTTTTATATTTCATACATTCTACAGGAACCCATGCGAGTATTGAACCAGGAACAAACCTTGGATAGAAACAATTGGACCGATATTGTCCTATGAGAAGAGTAATTAGCTGTGAGATGGAGATCCATTCTTTCAGCTCCTACAGCTGAATTTCAACTAATGTTGCAAAGGAATTAGCTGTCTCATGGCCCTAGTGTAAAAAATGGCTTTGAAGAGTTCTCTCTTATTGGACACATTTTTTCACTGAAAATTTCTCTTAATATTTCTATGAATATCTCTGGATTCGCCTAAAAAATACTGAAACTCTTCGAAAGACTATGAACACCTGTGAAAGCCTCTGAACTCTTCAGAGATTCTCAGAGAATTTTTTCCACCGGAGTCGCTAAAATATTCAGCTATAATAGCTGAAATTTAGCTGATACAGCTATGAATTCCTTTCTATGTATTCTCGCATTCTATGTATTCCGAAAAATGTGTTCGAATATTGTGTAAGACATTTATGAAACGAATTATAAATCTCACCCGTTATACGCAACAGCATTTTGATATCGCTGCGAAATTGCAGTGGAAATGCAATATCGAACGCAGATCCATTCTTGAAACCCAAACTTCTATTCTAAAACAAAGTCGTAGAAGTACAAATGGCATTGAACGCTTGTTCATATTTTCAATCAACGTGCATTCATTCATGTATCGATCGATAATACAGAAACAAAGCAAAAACAAAATTGGAAAAAAGTAGTTCGTTGAAACACACCCTCTTCTATTCACGCAAACACATTTTGGCGATCGTGTTCATGCATGCGGTATATTCGCAATAATGGGCAATCCAAAATGAAACCTGATACCTCAAATGTTATCATATCTTCCGTTAATTATTCGATCCTGTTCGTAGAAATCGAAGTGTACAATATCCGGATAACATTACAATCCTGGAACAAGCGTATTTGACTTCCACCGCAATATCGATAAGTTACATTTATATTAGTCGTCGTCCTACGAACAAGTGAACGTTTATACCTTCATTCGTTACTTTCATCCCTCGTACTTGTTTTCGTTGTCACTATTTTTGTTATTGCCATACAAACCTGAAACACGGGATGAACAAAAAAAACAGAGAAAAATAATAACTCAACAGAGAACAGTAATGAAAATGATTTCTCTGTGTGGAGTAGAGGAAACGTGTTCCATCATAGAAAGAACAACGGTGCAATTTCACACGTGAATATGACAGAGTTTCAACACAAGGGTCATAGAAAATAGAGGAAAATTCGATACGCGTTTAGGGAAGTGGTTTTATAGACAATGACACTCATTCGACAATTCGCTTCTAAACTCGACAAAAATATTGGTTTGGCAACTAAGTAATTGCGGATTTTTGTTAGAAAATCAAAGATACTTTTTTTATGGAACTAAATAACTTTATTCTGTAATGTATTGCCCATTTTGATCAATGACCTTTTGCCATCTTTCAGGCAGCATCATAATCCCACGTTCATAAAACTTCTGGTTTTCATTAGCAAAAAACTGAATCAGGTACGATTTGACATCATCATCATTACTGAAATTTTTACCATTCAAGGAGTTTTGGAAAGATCGAAACGAAAAGTAATCAGATGGTGCAAGGTCAGGACTATATGGTGGATGGGGCAAAACATCCCAACCAAGCTCCAATAATCTTTGCCGAGTGACCAAAGATGTGTGTGGCCTTGCATCGTCATGATAGAATACAACACCTTTTCGATTTGTCGATTCGGGCCGCTTTTCTTCAACTGCATTGTTCAATTTCGTTAGTTGTTCAATGTGGACATCAGAATTGATCGTTCGGTTGGATGGTAAGAGTTCAAAGTAGACAATTCCTTTGTAATCCCACCAAACTGATAACAAAACCTTCTTTTGATGAATATCAGCTTTTGCTGTTGTTCGAGTTAGTTCACCTGGCCTGCTTCACGATCTTTTCCGCTTGATATTGTTGTACACAACCCATTTTCCATCGCCAGTTGTCAGTCGTTTTGAAAATGGATCATTTTCATTACGTTTCTTTAGCAAATCGCAGATGTTAATGCGTCGCGTTAAATGCGTTTCTGTCAGTTCGTGAGGAACCCATGTATCGAGTTTTTGAACATAGCCAAGTTGTTTTAAGTGATTTTCAATGCATGTATGTGATACATGAAGTTTCTCTGCAATCTCACGTGTTGTACTGTGACGATTCGAATCGATTATTGCTTTGATTAGGGCGTCATCAACGTCAACTGGACGACCAGAGCGTTTTTCATCTTTGAGTGAAAAATCACCAGAACGAAATTTGGCAAGCCAATTTTGACACTGCCGTTCTTTTAAGGCTTCGTCACCATAAACAGCACATCACTTTTTATGAGCTTGCGATGCGTTTTTCCCTTTGCGGAAATAAAAAAGCAAAATATGACGAAAATGTTCCTTTTGAGTTTCCATTTTTCAACGAACGCCGAACGAAAACTACGCAAACGATCAAAGAACTTTTGTTACTGATTGACAGCTGAATTGCCAACTATCAAATAACAAGACATGTTTTACATTTGTACTACGTCTGCAAACCTAAAAATTCAACTGACACCATCTATGAGTGAAATCCGCAATTACTTAGTTGCCAACCTGAAATTATTGAATTTGCTCAATTTACTTAAAAAAAACTCATCTGAATCACGTCGAATACAAAACTTGTTAGTAGATAAAAAGAAATCTCCCCAAAGGAATAAAAGAATTCACCTTGAACATTTCTTTTCTTTATTTTTCCAATCGAGAAACTTTCGCTCGCGAGTGATGAAATTCAATAATGAGAACAAATCATCACAGATTCAATAAAAACACATAATTCAATATATGTCACCCTCTTTGTTGTCAAGGGACTTTCGTCCGTAACGTAAGTTCTATTTATCTTTCTTACAAAACAGTTGGAGAAGCGTTCCCTCATAAATGGGCATCGCGTTGAGAGTCGAAAAGAGACAAAAAGAAGGAGAGAAGAGAAGAGAAAGTGAGATCCTGCGACGGCGCCCAAATCCTGGATCCAGTACACGCCTCCTCCCAAAAGTGGAAACTAGGTCACCGAGATTGATGGTTTTTCTTCGCCTCCTCATCCCTGGGACCAGGGATCTTCCAAAAATAACCCCCAACGTTCATGAATTTCATAACTAGATACGTGTATCATAGTTACGTTCATCATGGTGAATTATGTCGAACAAAAAAAAAAGAAGAAATGATTATCGATGTGCCATTGAAGCAATGATGATATTTAATAATCCAACGATTCGCGTGGGTGTATATGAACGCGTGACGCATCAACTTTGTTGGAATGTTTTCATTCAATTAATTGTCGATGAATCAAAACCATCGAATTCCTATCGAGGTTATAATTCCACCAATCATGATTTGATCGCTGTGAATGTTGACCGTCTAAATGACGTGTTGTTTTTTCTTCCCTATGATTTCTCATCAAAGGGAGAGTGAATTTGGAGAGATAGTTTGGGAAGGGTATAGCAATCGGTACCAACGATTTACCACGATGCAGTCGGTAATTGCCAAAATTACTGCACCGCATAATGACGGTAATTATCGTCGTAATTCTGAGTAAATTGCCGTAGCAATTACTGAACTTCCAATCTGTTCTAAGAATTATATATATATATATATATATTTATTGCTGTGTACCTTGTTCCTCTCGATTTTACGACGAAAATGGAAGAGTAAACTCAGTTTTCTTCTTTCTCCGTTTGTTACAGATTCGATTCTGGGGGATATACACACACGGAAGATTCTGGATACACGGCTCATATTCTTGAAGGTAAGGAAAAAAAAACATTTAATCACCTCGTCGCGTCTCTCACCTCGATGACTCTTATCCTGTTCTTTCAGAGTGAGTGATAAGTTGAGAAGGAAAGATCGAAGGTTAGGTATGACAGTTTTCAGGAAGAAAACTCTAAGAGCTCAATAGAGAAAATTCTAACAGTAGAGAAAAGTAGAGGAGAGTGAAAGAAGGAAGAACGATGGAAGTCTTTCTTAATGTCAACTCAAAAGGTTTTGGATATTCATCACTCCTCTTCGAGAGGGAGGAACAAGGATGGAGGAAAAGAAAAAAGAATGACATAACGTCAGGCGCCATGCTTAGCCGACGTTGAGAAGATTCGTCAGAAAGTTTGTCACTTCGATTCTTACTTTCCTTCCTTTTTTCCCCTTTTGTTGCTTGGAAATTCTTGTTTTTCATCAATTTCATGTTTGTTTTGTAGTCGTGATAGACGGTAGAGGATAAAAGTTTGAATGATCCCCGGGTTGTTGCGTTGATCGTTGGCCGCTTGCTGGAACTTTGTGAGAAATTGAGACCGATCGGTGATATTTATTTTCCGGTCAAGAGATCATTGCGAGCCGTAACGTGGAGCTGAATACCACCACTACCTCTATTATATAGTATACACGAGCGTATCTTCGTATATATGTATTTATTAAATGTATATACAGACATATATATAGTCACATGATTTCTGATAACACACATCTCAAATCTAGCACAAGTTCCTTCTTCCTTTACTTGACCAGCGGTAGACGAATCGTCGCCGTGGGATTGTTGTGGTGATACCGACATAACATTGATACCCGTGTGCGGTTTCTCCTCGTCAATATTGCTGGCACATTTGATAGTATCTCTGTATCTCTTGTGATTCCCTCTCCTTTTGGTTTGTTCGGAAGGAAGATACCAAAATTCCGAATAAACTAGTATAATTATATATTAAAGATCAGTTCGAAACATCAATTAATCGGAGGAATAGGATAGGTTTGTGTAATATCGGAACAACGGATTCTAATCAGAAAACCGAATTACATGACGGTCAACCACACGATTCCTAATGAAATTTCCGTGCGATGCAAACCATAAACCAAATGGAAATCCAACCAGAGGGACGATATATCGTTGGATTGGGAATCACAAAAAAATAAATGTATTCAAATGAATTTCAAGGAACATTCATAAAGTTGAATGCACTTCAATTCAAAGAAATTGAAATATCCTGTGATTGAAGATGACTCTTGGAAAACAATATTTCAAATATGCGAGAAAAATGAAGTATGCATTTTCAAATGAAGAGTGAAAGGAGTAAAGGGGATGTCACACCACGATTCAACGTTCTTACAATTATTCCCATTTGAATTCCACACTTTCACTTCAAAGTACTTTTCAATATCAAATATTATTATGATTTTCTGAAAACCCTATCAACAATCCCTTTGTTTATATGCATATGTGTAGAATTGTCGATGAAATAATTGACGATTTCATCATTTTCTCACAATTAATTCTCCGTTGAATTCTACCCATTGTTCCCTTTAGATTCGCTCCTAGCTGTAATTTCAACGTCACGAGTCTCACCATTCTCCTCACGTCATAATCTTCCCATAATGAAATAATCTCTCAGTCCTCCATACACGGTATCCAAGACGATGTTGAAATCATTCTCATTTCCTTCCGTTCTATAATTCAAACTTTTCCAAACCAAAATAGGCGAAACATTTGTATTTTTGCAATATCCCAACAACACTCGAGTCCGAAAATCCGAAAAACATATGGTCAGGGATTCCCCATGATTCGATGAACCAACCCAAAGAATTCTGAACGTCATCACGTTTCTTCCCCCTCCCCGTTCAATGTTCTTCGAAATAAGTTGGCAAAAGGGAACGATGATAATATCAGAAGACCGCCAGTACCGAAGAAGTTTTACTCAATTCTCATTGAAGCACTACTTCTGAAAACTCGGCTCTTGTTTCTTGTATAAAATTATGGAACTTTCATCCACTGTTTTCACTTAGTCCATACTCAAACGGAACTTCTTCAAGCACGCCTCTGAAAATATTTTCTGAAACTGTAAGCTAACTACTTTGAAAAGTATCAAAATAAGTTTCTATCAGGTAATATCGTGATTCAAATGTTCTTTTTGTTCCAACTCGAGTCAATTTTCTATATACAGCGATTCTTCATAAGGTTCGTTCATTCATTAATTCACCTAGCTTTGGTGATTATTTCCACAATTCTTGGATACACACAAATTTCGTGAGAGAGGTAATAAGCGAAAGGTTGAAATTTTATTAGCGTGAAACTTTGTAGCAACAATGTGACTGTGGTTTGATGAAACCCATTGTTCAGCTCCATCCTCGAGTCTTGCACGACGAAAGGTTGAAAGTCTCTTCCGGATTTGAACATTTCAGCGATCTCGTGACGACGAACGTCGTGGAATGAACGATATATGTGTTAATGATGTATACCTACAGGGTAACTATTTTTTCATGAGTCTTTTATCAATTGAACAATTCATTGGACCGTTCAAAGCCTTTTCCTCAAACGTTATTCTCGTCCCAATGGTTCTGACGAAGACGATCAACATAATATAACTACGAGAACGATAAGGAACAAAGGCTGGTAGTAAATGAAGAAACGAGAAACAAATACTCGAGCTTCGCCCTAATATTAGACATTTACCTAAAACGCGAGTGAAAGAAAAATGATGCTAGAAATTTTTGAAAGGAATTCTCTCATTTCCTAACTGAAAACTCTCATCCTCTATACAGAGTTCCTTCCCTTTTTCTCCTTCTTTCTCTTTTTTTATTTCTCATTCTCTATGTAAAATCCATTCATTCAATCCGCACGCCTCTCTTCTCCTCCTCATTCTTCAACATATTTTTCAGTTCTAACGCCTGTAAAAACTACACTCTCGAACCCGTTTCCAAGTGCAAGAGAATCTTTCTCGTTCCGTTCTCGCCTACACCAATGTTTTCATACTCCATTCCGAATATACCATTGTTGGTTTCATCCCACGTTACTTTTTCAATGCATTTGTTAAGTTCTCACGGGCGCGCGCGCTACCGTAACCGCTTTCGTTAGAAGGTCTACTGTTTTACACGCGTCATTGTGATGTGGAGAATTTTAAATGACTCAACAACGCGATATGTACTCGATTTGTTATGAAATTTCAAAACATCGACTGTGATTTCGTTGTGCAGTGCGGTGAATTTTAATTGAAAATTATTTTTTCATGTGTATGAGGAAAAAGAAGGGAAACGATTAATTGCTGGAATGGCAATGGTTGATTATGAACGGAAAAGACTCGTTAAGATAGAAAAATATGTACTGATTGAACAGGATTCTTCTCCAACAGAGCAACTCTGCAGCCGTTAAAAAAAAAATACTATTCTCTCCATCATCAGTGAGGAATATTCCAGAAAAAATTGCATACTCATTTGAAAGTTCTGAGGGTACTCTTCAGAAGTTTTGCATTTTTCGCGTTGCTCTATCGATGGTGTTGGATGGAAAGTTAACTAACAGATGCTCCAAGATGTCAAATTGTTGATACTTCAGCATTGTTTGATCTGGCATTTATTGCACATTTACGTTCGGCGACCAGCGTTATCAGACTCCTACTTTGTTCCCATGGATCTGCATATTACACACAGCTGTTGAATGAAATGTCCAATGATGGAAATTGAAAAAAGTAAAAGGCTGGCAACGCTGGCGGTGAATATCAACAGATACGATGAGTGACTACTAAAAATGCGTTACATACATCTTGTCTGATCAATAACGTTCTTGTTCTACTTGCTTTTTATTTTCATCTGTCTTGACCAGTACAGTGCATGTTATAAGTTATTCTTTTCCAACTTTTTTTGTGGGTTGAATTTTCGGTTCATGCCCTTTTGCTTGCGATTTTTCTCCTCTCATTCCAACTTTTCTGTTCCGAAAGCTTTACATCTGTGCATTCATATCCGTATAAACTAGGTATTGGTTTGGAACGCTGATTCACATAAGTCAGTACCACTTTTCAACTATTCGTACAGCCCTTTGTAGGATCACGAAGTATTCTGATGGATTATTTGAAGTTTGAAAATGCATACAGAAGGGTTTTTCGCTGCAAACGATGGTTAGCTGTACGAATATGGTCAACTGATTGAATTGTAGAGTGTTAAGTTTTTGATTGTTGAAGGAATTAAGCATGGAAGATATTTTATCTGTATCTAATCAGGGCCGCATTAGGAAATTTGCCGTCCCTAGGCCAGATATATGATGCCGCCCTTCTCTCAAGTATCAAAATTCACAAATAATGATTCTATACATTTATGTTATGTTTTTTTTTCTTTTCTTTTCTTTATTAGCATTGATTCAATTTTACATTTGATAATCTTATGTTACAGCAGCTCTTCGAGCCTTTAATGCAGCGAATTCTTCTATAAGGGAATTATAATTAATCTCTGAAACCATTTTAGCTTCAATACATAATATTGAAGCACAAGAGGAACTGAAACTTTATAATTTTTTAATAATTAATTCACTCAATATTACCATGTATAAAAACTTCAAGAAATCATATTCACAAAATATCGAATTTATGTTTTTGGTTGGTTGTGGTGCCGCCCCTCAGACCTGCCGCCTCTAGGCCCAGGTCTAGGTTGGCCTAGGCCCAAATACGCCACTGTATCTAATGGAGCAGAGTTGTGAAGATTTTGTTGTAATCCAACCTTGAATTTTTTGTATTTGAGGGATCAATAGATGAATGGAGAAGGTTTTGAACGCCATTTAGGAGGAGTAACAGGGAAACATTGTATCCTCTAAATTTAGAACAGTGAAATTTCACCGATCGTAGTGGCAAGTCGATTACTGCGAATTAGTGCAAGTACAACTGTGTCCAAGAAATAAGGTGACATAGCATTTATTTTCAAAAATCTTTATTTATTCTCCCAAATCGAGTTCATCGCCTTCGAAGTAATCCCCTCCCCCACCCCGGATACAATACACTTGGGGGCCGTCTATAAACTACGTGGCCCTGTTTTTGCAACTTTTTTATCCCCCCTCCCCCTCCCCCATGTAGCTCTACCGTGGCTTTTCTTCGAACACCCCCTCCCTCCTCACGTGGGAGCGTAGTTTTTCAATTCAAATAAATTTCAATTAAATGAATTTTTATTCAAATATGACCCTCATAAAATTGAAATTAACTAAAATGAAAGATTTATTTTATTGAAATAGAACTTCTCTCACTTCAAATGAGATTTACTTGAATGAAAAAGGATCTCATTTGATTCAATCGAATATATATTTGGGTTATATCCAAAAGGATCATTTTCCTGGATATTTATATAGAATTTTCTTCCAAGTGCAACATAAATGAAAAACCACGTAGCTTGGAACTGACCCCCCCCCCCTCCCTCCCACTCCCTTCCCCATGTAGCCTGACGTCGTAGCATTTCATTTTATCCCTCACTCCCTTTATATTGACCACGTAGTTTATGGATAACCCCTTATGCAAACTCATTTTCCAATCTTCGGAACAGTTGTTAAAGTCGGTTTCCGGGATGGCCTTCAGCTCTCTCTTTGATTTGGATGGATCTCCTCTATCGACTCAAAACGGTGTCCCCGGAGTTCGTCGAATAGCCAGAAGTTGCACGGTGCCAAATCGGGTGGATACGGTGGTTGTGGAATGATATGGGTCGAGTTTTTCGCGAAATAGTCACGAAGAATCAATGCAGGGTGAGCCGGTGCATTGCCGTGGTACAAAAACCAAGAGTTGTCTCGCCACAATTCCGTTCTCTTCAGGCGAATAGCTTCACGTGAACGATGTATAACGCTCAAACGATATCCCTTGTTGACAGTTTGACTCGGTGAAAGCAACTCCAAATGCACAACGCCACGATAATCGAAGAAAACATGTAACATGAGCTTTTTTTTGGTTTTGCCTCACCTTTAGCGCGATATTCACTCGATTGATCTATTGAATAATGCGTTTCATCTTGTCCCGATAGTCAGAAAGCATTGTTCTACACACTTCAACGCGATGAAGTTTGTCCAGGACAGTCAGTGTTCTCGGTACCAATCGAGAATTTACTTTAGAGAGTGCATTCGACAAAGATAAAGATAACCAGTCTTATGAATTCAGTGAACCTTTATATCAGAGATGAATGGATTCCTTAACTCTCTCTTCGCCTAATCTAAACTATTTTCAATCATTCAAAGCAAGAGAATGTATTATCGAGATATCGATTTACCGCACACAAGCAAGTACATCGCGTGCAGAACTTAGCAGTTCGGTTATCACGTGAAATGATTCGCAAGAAACGACGCGTGTGTAAATTCCACAGCTACGAGGCCTCTAATTCCTGATTTCCGATTAGAGGTCGATCCGAAGGGAAAAGAGAAAACAGAATTCTGATTCCAGTCATGATTCATATTTGCCTATATTTTCTGGACAGACATCGAAATATATATCGAATAAATAGAATCATTAGTAATATCGCATTAAACGTTTCCTTGTATCCACACCCTATAATTCCCTCGATTCTCGATAACTGAGAACACTATTACCGAGCTAGTTCCGTCGTAGAATCGAGCAGAGTAAAGCAGAGTAAAGCAGAGTAAAGCGGAGTAAAGCGGAGTCTAGAACTGCCAAGTCAGCCCATCGAGATTGAGCTTTGTTCCAACCGATGTGTAACTGCAGCATAACTCTGCCAAGCACAAACCTCAGATTCTTGATAGAGTTCTGTTATATTCTTTGAATTCGCGCACTCTTTGTCAGACGAAATATACGTGAATAAAATATCAAAATGAACGAATGTTCATTTATATAAGACGATTAAATCGCAAAAAAAAGAGCAAAGAGAAAAGAACAGTTTCAAAAGAATAGAATTCGATCCGGTAGGTTTCCGGTGTTTTCGTTTTTTTTTTTTTTATTCTGCTTTAGAGATTATAGAGATTGCTTCGGGCTTTCATTCCATGTTTCCTTTGAAACATAAATCAATTAATGGAATCGGATCTTGATTTCGCTGAGAGGAATTCCATACGGATGGGTAGAAGATAAATGATACGTACAAAATATTATTCCTGTGTTCTGTGTGTGACGGAAAGGACATCAGTTTATTTATCGTATATGTTGCTCTATACGAATCAATTTGTTGTGTATTTTTGAGAAAATGAATGATTGATCCCAAACGTTGGCGATTACAGAGAGAGAGAGAGAGAGAGAGAGAGAGAAAGGGTTCTTACCAAAACGAAAGGAAAAAATACACAGCGGCGTGCATGAAAACGTAACGAGAAAGTTTAAAATGCTGTTGAAACGTGAGATATCTGTAGAAGAGTTCGATTTGATTCACGCATGTGGATAGACGAAAAAATACCATCGACAAATGTATACACAAACGGAATTACCGAGGGTAAATATGAAGTGGATGGATTCACTATTGCTACTGTTGCTGCCAGTGCTCCTGGTGCTGCTGTTGCTGCGGGTGTTTACATGAATCATCTATTACGCGTTATAAAGCGATGCTGACGGTTTGTTGGACTGACAAAGTTTGTTATTGTCATAAACAGTATGAACTCCGCAAATGATTTGAAGCATAAAATCAACGCGAGGATGAGCACGCAGATACTCTTTCATTATTTTGTTTTTATGTGTGAACGAATATTATAAGTATTGTATCCTCTTCTCGTGAAGTGTTTGCTTCTGAATAACTGCATTTAGTGGATCATTTCGGTACAATGAATTGATGAATAATATTCTCACATGTTCATAAAAGGTTAATGAAAATGCCCGACGGAACGAATCATGATAAACAGACTGTAGAGGACGAATTTCTTGAGAAAATGCTGTTCATATATTACTGTAAACACAAACCCTTGAATTTTCCAATCTTAACGCGTCGAAAAACATTTTTATTCTTGCATATATTAAAAATTGTATTGATTTTTCTTTGCTACCCTGCATGCTACGTGAGAGGAGAAAGAGACTTGAATGAAGTGTTTCTCTATAACATGAGAGACGATAAAAATGTTTTCGCTTCCTCAGTATAATTTCCTTGCTGCTTCACATGGTAGTGATCCAGTTTACTGACTATAAAAGTAGAATGTAGACTAGGAGAGAAAACCACTCTTCCCCTCTCTTTTGGTATTACTCGAACACATCATGTATACGATACATTGATAGATAAAAGTACATGGAGAGATGGTAAATTCAGAAACAGATTCTTGGCAAAAGTTACATCAGATATTTAATTCGTTCCAAGTTGGGTTGGGATTCCCTGGATGAGAATGACCACAGCTGTGACGAGGAGAGGAAAAGAGAGAGAAGAACGAATGAACGAATAAACGAATAAACGAACGGAGGAACCGAATGGAAAGAGGAGGGAGAGGTTAAGTACTTGACCCAATAGATGAAGAAATAAGAGAAACAGAGAACAGCGTATACGAAGGTAGAGGAGGAGAAGATTCACCTGGATGCAATTACATCCCCACCTCAACCCGCTAACCACGATCCGCACCCTCTTGACGTCAATGGATGCACTTCGTTGTGACGTCACAGCACGTAACGTCACTGCGCCGCGCCCTACGTTCTCTCGTTGTCGTTGTGCATCCTAGGTCAGCCGGTCGTTTGTTGCCAGGAAAGTGTCGCGTCGTCATTTATTTGTTCTCCTTCCCATCGCGGAAGGAGATAATTCATCCTTTCTCTCTATCTATTTCTTTTTCTCCCGTGCACACGAATTTCAATTAATCATTGTCTCGGTCAGAATCAGGAAAAAGCTGAAAAGACACACTCCCGTTTAACTCTGTGCAGAAGTTTCATGCTTTAGTTTAATGAAATAACAAATTGAATTTATTCTTCACTTTTGTGATGAGTGGAATAATAGTATCATTGGATATTTGGATTCTGAAAAAAAGGAGCAATGAGGAATGACGATGAATGGTTTTAATTTTTAGATCCATCGAATTTCCTGGATGTTCGAGGTGTATCGGAATTAAATACTTTTAACTCTTGGTGTAGGATAAAGGTGGACGATTTTTATTTTTAGGAATGTAAAAATCTTGTTTTCACTGTACTTTCGACCACCAAATCCAAATCTAGGGACGGAATTTCTATCGCGCGTTGAATTTTGGAAACTGTACGATCAAACAACAAGGGCTGATTCGAATTTCCTGCGCTCGTGTCATTGCGAGGACTGTTCTCCCCTTTCAAATCCATTTCGAACTTCACGTTCAAGTTGGGCTACCATGACGTTGGGGTTCTATGACGCTTTTGTACTGCAATGTATTTGATTGAAATCAAACCATTTGGAAATCGTTGCATCTAGAATTTCGATCCTCAGTATCTTTGACGATGCGATTTTAGATCAGAAATTCATATGAATATGTGATGATAGTTCCAAGATAAGGACATGTTTCACGAAACATATTAGGAGGAGCAGAACTTTTTCACAAATAATCAGAACGTCTTATATTCTATGTGCACGTGAACATTTAGAAGTTAGATATTAAAAATGACGACATCGTTTTTTCTGCGCCTGATAAGACCCAATGGCCCAATTGTGGACCAAGCTTGGCACAAAATCTGCCGAGATTCGTCTTGAACATTTTCCGCAAGTTTAGCCCAGGCTTTGGGATGAGAATATCAGGCCAGACCTGGACCGATGGTTATTGGCTAAACCAGAAGGTTTTAAATTTATGAGTTCAGTTTATGAATTTTACCCTCAAATTAGCGTACCGCAATTAAGTTAGAACTATTGGATGAATTTGCCAAGCTTGGGACAGGCTTGTACTATCAGTGGCAAATTCACATCATTGAATATTTCAATTAATTTGTTTTTAACGTTGAATTATACGTAAACCGATGAGTTTCTACTGAAGAATCATAATATAATCGCATAACGATCTGATTCTCTTCTAAACAGTCACCTGGAGAAGCGATGGTACCACGTGTTCTCATTACGTGCATGTCTAAGTATCGCATGGCCAACAATTCAAGAATCAATCATAAATATTACACTCTATTATGAATATTACATTCTATAATTACGATATCAATGAAATAAATGTCGGAGAATTCCGAAAAGTTCCACAAATAATTCTTCTAACGAGTTTGGACTGATGAATGATGCAAATCCGGTGGTCCTGGCATTGAACTCAGACAGCAAAGCGCTAGGAAAATTCGCAACAACTTTCCCACAACACGGAGCAACCGTTGTTGAGGAGTTGCTAGGAAGTTGCGTCGCCAAATGCGCAGCAACATGGAGTAAACCTGGAAGTTGTTCTCATGATGCTACGAAGATGTTAAACAATCCTCCACCAACGAAACATAAACTGGTGCAGCAACACTGAAGCAACAATTGCTCTGCAACTTTTGCTGTCAGGGAAGTAACCCTGGCTACAAACACCCCTCAAGTCCTATTATGTACTCAAAAACGTGATAACCCCATTAGAAATCACTCTAGTCATTCTCTAGGCGATTATAAGGCCTTACGAGGCCTTTCAAGTCCCTCACAAGGGCCTGCTGAAGGCTCGCAAGGTCTAGAGAATGACTAGAGTGATTTCTGCTAGGGAAGGAATCATGAGAAATAGTAAGGAATAACACGGCAATGACAAAAGCACACTTTATTTCCAATTGCCTCCTTTTGTTGTTTTGTTTCATAATAGGATTTAAGGTAGTTCTCCGGGAGAATTCAGGATCGAATTAGAAAAATTATCGTCAAGCAGAGCACCAAGGTCAAAGGAATTCGATAATCATATTCGTTGGGATTTATATTCTTATTTATGACAAAAAAAGAAGCAACTCGAAGCATAAACAAACAACCTTGTAACAACAACGCGAAATTTGACATGGTTTTTTTCTTAAAAAATTTTCATTTTTGATCCGTTTACGACTTATGAGAGCTCATTTTGTTTCAAGTGAGGTTTGAAAAACCTTTACTATGGGGATTTTTTTATATTAGTCATCATGACACTGTCACACGCTTTTGTTTATGGGAATGTATTTTACTATCAATATATTTTCATCTTCATATAATTATTGGTTCTTAATGGTTCTTAAGGTAGATTTTACTTCAAAATACTTTGAAAATGTACGTGAAATTCATAGGAAAACTTGTAAATTGTAACAATAAAACATCTAGGAGTATTGTATTTTGCAAAAATCATTGGTGAAGAAGAACTCATCATTCCAGAGTTTGTGGTATTCTAAATGAACCGATTTTCAAACTGCAGACTATTAACTTTTCCATTACCAAAGACGCCACCATCATTTTACCATTCTATGACATTTGTTTCCAGTCGGAGAGGTACTTTTGGCTCTACTCGACGCATCGTCGAAGGGGTTGAGAAAAAGGGATCAACAGAAATGATCTTCTATCGTAACCATAATAGTATTATCAGTAATGCATTGATACTAGAGACCATGAATTCCTAGAATCAAGTCCAAGATTTTCGACTAATTAGTTCAATTTGAATACCAGTTTCATCCCCTATCTCTCTATACGTATGAATTATTCGGATAACTCATACTTTATAAATATCGAGTGACTAATAATTTCTAATAAAGTTGCTAGTCCAAATCACAACCTGTCCCATTTGAATGCACCAGCCACATGACTTTTATTAGGCAAGAATATTCATTTGAATTAATTTTATCTATTTATTTTCAAGAACATCGTATATTATAGGGGAAATTTCTAAGAGATAAGACAAAAATTTGAGAGAATAAAGTTGGGGAAGAGAGACAAAGAAGTTGGAAGAGTAGAAAAATACAACACATGCGATTGTGCATTTGATATTGACACCAATCGTTCATTAACCTCGTTATTATGCCAGAGGCTTGCACGATAACACGAGCATCGACGATAGGGTGAAGGGAGAAACGAGGGCGTGCCAGAGTGGGTTTCGTGGTACGATGGACGGCAACGGAATGGATATAGGACAGGGGAAATGAGATGGGAAGAGGGATTTCGCGGTTGGCTAAACAAATTATCGCATTTCGATAACGAGGCCAGTCATAAAGTGGTGGGCACTACGTTCGGAATCAAAACCAACTCTTCCACATTTCAACGGAGGAGTTCGATTCTGTACAAATATGCTTGCTGTTTTAAAATATCAAGGAGAAAAAACAAAACTTATTAATCCGATGCATTGAACATTTTCCTGGATATTAATGGATGCATTTTAATAAATATATCCCCGCTTTTGTCATTATCCATTCAAAGCTCCATTCGATGTTAATTCGATGATGAGATGACCTTTATTCGTCGCGTCCTTCATCTCCCTGTATTGAAATCCTAAACCACTTCGTCAAGTGTTGATGAAATATCGAGTCAACTCGATAATAATTTCTATTCAGGTCACTCAGTTTATTCTGTTTTTTCATCTCTATCTTACGTTCTTCCTTTCCTGTAAGTTTGGGGTATGAGTATCCCCTGGGTTACACGACACACAGCCCTGCAGTTCATTGAGGCAGACAATCCTTCCCTTCACGATCGAAATGCCAATTTCCAGGAAAGATTTGAACCGTGATCAACGACAAGGTACAAAGCCCCAGGGAGGTTCCAGATCCCGATAATCGACAAGATAGAAATGTTATGTTAACGTTTCTCGCATTTGCGTCTTGAATTTGTGCCATTATTTTGATGGTTCGTTTATCTATTTATTTTCTTTCAAAAAGTCTTTGACCACTTGATCAAATTTTAGATGAAATCTTTTGAAAAACGGAACTTGAAAAATCCACGAACAATGCGGAGGACAAAATTATCGATGGAATAGAGAAAAAGGGCGCAGCATGAAACCGAGAGAATGATATTTTTTTTCTTTTTTTTTTTTTCGAAACTCGGTCGCCACTGTATCCATCTATTTTCGTTCGATCTCCAAATAAATTCATCATCTATGAGTGACAAATTTCACCCTGTCAAAATGCATTGATGGAACGATGAAAAAAAAAGAGATAATTGAGAGTGTAGCTCCATATTCATCACATTGATTGCAGTTTAAGGGAGAATTTTCAACCTGGTGATGGGTTTGTGTTCCTATTTTTCAGCACCGTACCAGTACGTGTTGTGGTGTCAGAGTTACAAAACGAGTGTATATTGAGTTGAATTCTCGTATATAATTCATCGAAGTAGATTTGGTGTTGTTATATTAACGCAATTACGAGTCATATCGATTCGGTATCTGACTTTTGTATTGTCGATTGTCAAAATGCGATACCGAAAGCTGAATCGTAGCATCGGTAACAGGGGAAAAACATTATGAAAGCAATCATGGGATCCATTATTTGCATGTATATGTTTTGTTTTTACGGTAACAAGGATTATTTGCGGTTGGAATTGAATTTCGTTCTTTTCATTACATTTCGCGGTAGCGAAATTATCAAGTCATACGCTACTGGTTTTCTATTACAGGCTCTTACGATCGCGAGATGTAATATTTCATTATGATTTTCGTATCATTTCGTACGTGAAATAGATCGTAAAGTGTATATAGTACGCCACTATACAGTAAAAACTGTAATAATGGTTCGCGATGGGTTCGTGGATATTGGAACTTAATACTGTGAAATATTCAGAATTCCCCTTTGATTTAATTTTACATTTGTGGTTAGGAGAATGTGATATCGTAATGGTCTTGTAACGGTCTTTTGACAATTCTCTTCTGTTCGGGAAATGTAAATTACATGCTGAATATTTCATAAATATCACTCTGTTTCCTTTGTTATGTTTTTGGAATAATGACTTTCATAATTTGGATTGTTGTTGATGACAACATGCGTTCTGAGGTATTTAATCAGGAGATATTGCCGCGGAGTATTTACGGAATGAAAAGCTATTTCACAAAAAATAATTTCAATTACGATTTCATTTGTTCACAAAATGACATCTCCAACCGTGGTTTGGTGGAAACTTTAGCACTTTTTTTCGGTACTATCAAATGAAAGATTAGATTCTTTCAATGCTGAAGTACCACAGGGAGAAAAGGAATTTGATGTGGTAGCGGAATCTAATTTTGCTGGGGCAGTGCAGTATTTGGTACCACAGTATCCTTATTGTTAGCTACGACAGGGATTTTTTTTACCTATGGTAGCAGAAAATTTGCGTGTCATACTACTGTGTTCAAAGAGTAAGGTGACATTTGAATTTGAACTCTGTGCGCAAATTTATTTGAGGGAGTGCTCTTATTTTGAGGTTAGTAAGACCGTCTTTGATATCCGTGCCAAGGGTCAAAACAAAATACTCATTGTTGTTTGAGATACGCTTCGTTTTGTTAAGCTGCTGGAAGTGAATTTTTCGATTTTCATAATGTCTGCATTCGTTAAGCAAAGTATTTGTATTAAATTTTGTTTACGGAATGAATTTTCTGCTGCTGCACAGTGGGCCAGATGACTGGAAAAACTTATGGAGATGAAGTATATAAGTTCAAGTGCACTTGGTGAACATATTAAGGGGATCCAAACATTAGTGTTCAATTGGTGGTAATTTGAAAATGAACAATTGCATATCAAAAGTGGATGAAGCTATGTTGAAAATTTCTAAGTATTTTAATCCAGCTGAGAAAATTCATCACAATATGCATGGTTCCTTCATCTCATAACTTCACTACAATCAGAAAAGGAACAGAACAAGGAGAACGATGTGTTACAAGGCATGGGTGCATGATTTTATGAATATTTTTTATGTAATTTTCATTTTGTCTACGCTATCAAGAGGTCGTTCCGCGACGTTCCGCGTTCAATTCACCCCAGACTAGGATTAATGTGTTACTATTGTTGTGTACTAGAAGTTCAATCGGCGCTTTTTCTGTGCTTCTTGCAGAAAACGTCCGATAAAGTATAAATATGTTGTGTAAGCCCCATTCACCGTGAAGTAGATGACAAGAAAAAATCACAAAAATTAAAAATTGCATCAGAACATTTTGCAACTTGTTACTCAGGGGCTTTCCGAAGTGACTCATTACGAATTTGGTAATTGAAATATAAAATTCAAAATGGCCGGTCTGATATGCTGGACGGACATTTTTAAATCCATAGGATTCGCTCAACATTTTCGTCACTCGGAGATTTTGGAGGGTGCTGATTAGACACTTGGGATTAAGAAAACCAAATTCGGATTTGTAGATTCAATATGGCGCACAGTGAGTCATATCACTTTCGAAGCTGGCCAAAAGTCGATTTCGGAATTTCGTGAAAATAAGTATAGGGATAAGGTATATGAGTCCGATTACGTTCAATAGATATATTGAGTTAATTCAATAGTTATTATTCCATTGGTAGTGATCTGGGCCGGATTAATGGTTATCGAGGCCCCTGGGCGCTTGAGCATATGAGGCCCCTTGTAAGGAAATTTTTGTAGGGTATTCTCTTTCTTTTTAACTTTGAAAAATTTGAGGCTTCCCGAGGAGCTCGAGGCCCCTGGCCCAGGCCGATCTAGGCCTATACATTAATCCGGCACCTAAAAGCACCGCTAAAAGTACTTTTAGCCGCTTTAGGGCACCGGTACTCCTAAAAGTAGAGGATATGCATCTAAATTTTGGAATCTGAAAATCAATCACTCTAAGAACCTCCAAGTGGTGAATTTCAGGGGATTCTGATAGATGTTTGTTAACTTATAATTATGTGTGTAAATTTTCGACCACCATCCTTGATTCAAAATTTTTCTACCCCCAATTAGTAATCAGCCGTCCTGAAAATCGCTGATTGGAGAGTTTCAAGGGAATTCGATCAATTTTGAATTTTCTATCCGCCATATCGCATACGACATCTTGAACTTTCACAATTTGATTCCATATTCGTGATCAGCCGTCCTGAAAATCGCTGATTGGAGAGTTTCAAGGGAATTCGATCAATTTTGAATTTTCTATCCGCCATATCGCATACGACATCTTGAATTTTCACAATTTTATTCCAGATTCGTAATCAGCGACCCCAAAAACCCCTGTCCATTGAGTTTCAAACAATTCTGCCGAAAATTTGGATTTTGGCCAATTTTTAGTGTGATCTGGCCCACTGTGTGCTAATTCGTTGAGGATGATGCGGAGACGAAAAGCGTCCCGATCGAGCATCAACTTCAACTGACGAAGTTCACGTCCAAAAAATCAAAGATTTGATGCTCGTAAATCGTCGATTAACAATTCCCAAGCGTGTATTTACTACGGGTCCAATGGGGGCCCAAAGTAGGTGCCCATGCTACCTAACGTGGGACCAACTCTGGGATGATAACATCGTTTCCAGCCTGGCTGTATTGCTTTGCCCGAGGACTAGGTGATAGAATGGGCCCTGACCTAAATCGATCTTCCATTTTCTACGAATTATAATTGTATGGGAACAAACAATAGGGCCAAGATTAGTCCAAGATGGGTCCCATTGTCATTTCCCAATACTGGATTCAAGCAAATGGACCCTGCTTGGTCCCATTGTCAATATCGGCAATATACACTTGGGTTAGAGATCTTGTTGATGTTGCCATTTCAAAAAGATCAGTCAATACCATTTTGGAGGATGTTTTGGGCCTCAGACGCATCAAACCTCGATTGGCACCGAAAACACTGAATTTCCTGGAAAAAACATCGTCGCGTTGAAGTTTGTAGAACAATGCTTCCTGACTATCAGGACGAGATGAAACGCATTATTATGGGGGATGAGACGTGGATTCATGCTTACGATCCGGAAACAACTGATTAATAAAATGAATATCGCGCTCAAAGTGAGGCAAAACCAAAAAACCGCGCCAAAGTCGCTGAAAAACCAAGGTCATGTTACATGTTTTCTTCGATCATCGTGGTGTTGTGCATTTTGAATCCCTTCCACCGGGTCAAACTGTCAATGGAGGATATTCCTTCACCGTTATGCGTCGTTTACGTAAAGCTATTCGCTTAAAGAGACCGGAATTGTGGCGAGACAATTCTTGGTTTTCGCATCACGACAATGCACCGGCTCACACTGCATTGATTCTGCGTGACTATTTCATGAAAAACTCGACCCATATCGTTCCACAACCACCGTATTCACCTGATTTGGCACCGTGCGACTTCTGGCTATTCAACAAACTCCAGGGACACCGTTCTGAGTCAATAGAGGAGATCCAAGCCGAATCAGAGAGAGAGAGAGCTGAAGGCCATCACGAAAACTGACTTTAACAACTGTTCCGAAGATTGGAGAATGGGTTGGCATGAGTGCATTGTATCCGAGAGGGATTACTTTGAAGGCGATGAACTTGATTTGGGAGAATACATAAAGATTTTTTAGAATAAATGCTATGTCACCTCATTTTTTGGACACAGTAGTAGATAACAAGATTATTTGGATAGCAAATAGATTGTTGTCACAGCAAATTTTTGTTCTCCGTGACAAAACTCGCGGACTCAAACATTTTACAAAAATTCATACAGCTTTATGAACTCAATCTTTCAGGTACATCGATTTCCATGAAAATGATGCATTATAGAGAAAATTGTTAATGACAAAAAAACAACTACGCAATATACGCACACAACATAAAGGAAAAATTCAATGTGATAGCGAATCATAACTTCTGTTGCCGTCAATTCTGAATACCCAATATAATTTTAATTCCACAGCTCCGATCGAATACGGAGGGATAATAATTTCCCAACGATCAATGAATATCTGTACACGTTAAACAAGACTCGAGTAATTTGGATTTGTTAGAGTAATTGTTTTCGTTTCCCCGTATCATTCTCGTCTCCCTTTTCAGATTGTAAAGATAGGGAGAGAAGGGAGAAGAGAGAATTTTGTCGCAGGTGTGGAAAGCTCATCATAGTTGAACCTTATCGTCGTTGACACGGCTTTCAAAGAACAAATGAACGACCGGTCGATAAGATTTGGATCCAACGTGGATCCTGAGGGAGTGTTACAACATTCACCCCTGTCACATCACTTCTTAGCATCCCCATGTTCCCCGCGGGGCTTAAGACCAATTTCGACGTGTCGTTCGTTCCAAAGAGAAAGCTAATGGTTAAAGAGGGTGTTTCGTCTTCTCTCTTATTTTCTTTGCTATCTCCTTATGCGAAGTGAGAGAGGAAGAATAAAAGAGACGAAGAAAAAGGGAGGAACACGTATCCAAAACTATACGGAGAAACGAATGCAAACGACGGTCGTCCTTTATGCTCTGTGTGTTCTCAGGGATTAGGAGGGAAAGAGAGAAAAAGACAGCGGGTGTCGAGGGTGGATTAACGAGGACAGACGGGAGAAACCGCAAGATGTTTATTCTTAATGATACGCATTTAGGGAAATCCAATTTTACGATAATTGATAATCATGTCATATTTTCGTGATATCGTTTCACTTTTTTATTGTGTTCTTTGTGCGAGAAAATATGTGTACGTTGGATGGATATCAAATTTTTCTCTCTTTACAATGAAATTGAGTTGTTGTCGTTCTTCAGTTGATACGATTCTCCTCTAAAAAGCTTAGTTGAGAACTCCAATAATTCTATTCCAATAAGAGTTCGATTGAATAAGTTATTGTTGATTAATCCTCTTGAATATATATTATTTTCTTTCCGAATCAGATTCATGTTCAGCCATAAATATCGAATTTTATGTGTGGACAGTATTCTGCAATAAACTGAGGATTCATTGAATGTTTTTTTACATTCATTCATTTAAATTATCACTTCTGAACATAGAAAATTCAGAACAATTGAACATTTAAAGTAAACTGTATCTAAACGCAAGTTGCTTACAAGGAAAAGAAATTTCTAGCTGCATCGGGTGAATTTGAATATTTTTCATAAATGTGTTAGCATTAGTTGGACTGTCATTCATTCGGTAATACCACGGAAATTCAGAGTCTCGCAACAGTCTCGCAAATGTGAAAACTTATATACAAACTGTTTATTTAAACAAGGTTCAACTGAAACCGGTATTGAATAAATAAGAAAAAATTGAAGTTATTTCCATATATCACTGTGAAAAAAAACAGCACTTTTTCCATTTAGAGTTGAGGAAATATTGTTTCCAGCGTGAGAATAAATGAGTATGAAAAATATCGCTTCATTTCTCCGCTTAATGTTCCGTCTCTTGCGGAATTCTTCTCTCTGGTTTTTAACTCTCTAGCCCCTTTCTACGGGCATCATGTTCCGTTCTTTATATCACTGTTATCCTCCCCATTAATCTAACATATAACTCTATGAGCATGCATTGTTTACTCCCAAAAATACTTTTGTATGTTCCGTCCGTAATGAGCTTCCTGAAACGCTTATTGTACCTAACCCTTCTTAAACTTCTCTCACCGCCTTTTCTCGTCTCGTTTGTCTGTCTATATGTCTCTTTTTATCTGTTCTTGCATTATTTTATCCAACCCCTCTGAGTCGACTCTACCACGAAAACGTCCATTCTTTTTATTCTCTCCAACTTCCACTTTGAAATTCTCACCCCGTTCTGTTTAACTGTGTCCACTAAAAGTGGCTTTATCAAAATCTCGTCCAACTTCACCTGATTCTCAGTAAAATTCACTTCGAAACATGCTTTTGATTCTGTCATTGGCTCTACCTCTCACTGTCCATATTTACATCCCTTCAATTGCCATATTAAAATCAACACTTCATTCGCATGAATTAATATCTTTGCTTTTCTCTTCTCGAACACCATTTCTGTTTTTATTTCGCAGCTCTTCTTCCGTATTCATAATTAAAAGGTTGAATAGAATTGAATTGAGCGAATATCCTTGTCGAATATACATAGGAATACCGGTCAAAAGTTCTCTGGTTTTCTTCGTCTAATCTTACTATATTTTTTATCTCTCTCTGTGTATGTTCTTCGCAATCTCCTCTAAGAGCCATTCATTCCCTACTTTTCTCCCTCATCACTTTCATAACGTCTTCCTATTTATTAAGTCATAAGTCACGCTTAAATTAATAGACTTGTCATCTCTCCTTTCACCCTTTTTTCCATCTGTTGATTTTTCTACAACAAAATCGAGTTTGAATGTGTTTTGCTCTTTTGAGCATCGTTGAATAATTCCTCGGCATCGGAATTCTTCCCTCTCTTCTCAGGATAAGTATATAGAGATTTTTTAACTTGAAAAATTCACTGGTAATCGTTTTTCGTGGAGAAATATTTGTGAGCTCATGTGGAAATGGAAGCACGGGCCGCTACTGGCTCAGTACTGGCAAATCCAAACTCACCAGTACAGGGCCAGTTGAATCGACGGTACTGGCAAGTAGTCAAAATGATAACATCATTTCACGTAAGGGCCAGTATGATATTTACAACTGTATCAGTACTGGCGTTATATACGAGCCTGCCATGGTGGACCTCTGGCATTCCAAAAGGCCCTGTTGTTTCGCCAGTACTGGGTATAGGATTATGCCAGTTCTAGCCCGGTTGTGTGCCATGTGAAATGGGAACATGGGCCAGTACTGGCTCATCGCTGCTGTCAAAGTTGCTAATACTGGCAAATTTAAACTTACCAGTACAGGGCCAGTTGAATCGACAATACTGGCAAATAGCCAAAATGATAACATCATTTTACATAAGGGCCAGTAGAACATTTACAACAGCGTCGCAACTGATTTTTGATGTGAGCCAACTATGGCGGAACTCTGACATGACAAAAGAACCAATTGTTCTGCCATACCTGGATGAGAAGTGGTAGAGAGTCAAAATAATACATCCTATGTAGGAATTCAGACCCGACCCAGTACTGGCACAGTGCTGGTAATTAGAAATCCCCGGAGTTATATTTGAAGTAAAAAAAAAATACATTGAATTTGAACTTTCAAAACTTTGTGAATCTATTGTTCTCATCACCGTTATCTGAGAAAGACACTTTGGAAGTGGTTTCATGAAAGTTCACTGGGCGAGGATTGAACCCGGGACCTGCGAGTAAGAAACAGTCTCTATCACATCAGCTAATTTCCGAGTTGACAACGGACCACTTAAATTCCCATTTATTGTACTAATTCCCTTGAAGTCACACAATTTACCATAGACTCCGTAGTGAAACAAGATTCCACCAATACTGGCTCATTGTTCTCTATCAAACATATTGAATGATCATACCAACTCTGTCTTGATACTGGCACGACTCCGGCTCACTACAATAGCCAAGTTGCCAAGATGGTGACTTCAACGTCAGTTCACTACCGATTTTGTAATCAGGTAGAGTCATATCATTACTGGCACATTGCCGTCTGTTGTACATATGGAATGATAATACCGACTCTGGCTGAATGCTGGCGCGGTACTGTTTCTCTACATCCTGGGTATTGTCCAGACAGTATTCATTCGATACTGACCCTATACCGTCTGTCCACGCGAGCCAATACCGTCTGAAATCTTGCGAATGTTCGGCTACAGTTGAAAAATGGTGATGATTCTGAACAGGCACAGTTGTTTTTGCCGAACTTTGGCAAATACAACCACGCCAGTACCGCGCCATTTGTCAACTCTGGATATTTCCACATGGGAGGTTTTAGAAATTTGCTGTGGAAAATTCTTTCTGAAAATTCAGAAAATGCACGGAACAAATAATTTAGCTGCAGCAGCTAAGTAGCTAGCACGGACACGGACAGCCATTGAATTGGCTCTTGCAGCTACATTTTAGCTGTTACCGCAAATAAATTAACTACAAATGCAAATATTTTTGCTGTCACAGCTAAAATTTAGCTGCAAGAGCTAATTCAATAGCTGTCCGTGTCCGTGCTAGCTACTTAGCTGCTGCAGCTGGATTATTTTTTCTGTGTGTGATTGTAATTTTTCACAATGCCACATTTTTCTGAATTTTCAGAAGAATTTTACTGACTTTTGAGAAACTTCAATCAAATTTCGGATTCTAAAAAATCAGTTAATTTTCTTCAAACGCAGCCAAATTCTCCTGAATTCTCAGGAGGAATATTTCTTCAAGAGATTCAATCTTTCTTGAGATATTATTTTTGAAAATCAACATCGTAATCGAGTATTCGAATGACCTGCAATGAAATGATATATTCAATGAGGGTTGAACACTGTTTTTTTCTCTGAAAAATTGATTAGCGAATATTCCCTTGCCTGGAAAGAATCATCATTTCATTCACGTAACAAGATGAAAAGTTAAAAATCATTAGGTATTCGATTAATTACTATCAGATATTCAAACTCTCGCCCTGTTACACTTGCGGAAATTCCATATCGCAGAACTAGGTCGAAACTACAAAGCTATTATTTCATTTCTCATTGTCGTTTCTAATTCAAAATTAATTAAAAGTTCAATTTTCCCTCCACGCGTTAGAAGTATTTGTTTCTTTCTAGACGTAACTCGTCATTGAACATTCCCGCTCGCTATTATAAATGTATTCTCTAATTTCCACGTACAATTCTTCTCATGCATCAGTATTCTCATATCAGGAACTTTGAAGTATACGCGACTGCTTATGAAAGACGTAACAATGAAGTCTTTCATCAATTTCTGAGTTTCTCTCTTTCTTTTTTTCATTCGCTATTTGAAATTCATCGAACAATCGTGAACAACGATGAGAATTAAGCTGATCCTCTAATCAGGCTGACGTCTCAACGTTGCGGATTGTCTTTTGACTTTCCGTATTACAATGCCAACGGATTAACATTCCCAGTTCCTTTTAGAGTCTGATTGTCTCTCTAGAGATGAGAGATGATTTTCTCTACAATAGGATCGAGCAACGAAGCTGCATCCGCACTTTGTGAAATTATCCTTCTCTTATACCTTGGAGCAATACGAATTAGAAAATTTATTGTAACAGAAGGAACGGACGTAGATTTTTTTCTTTTTTCATATTCATTATAAGCATTATCTTATCCATCGATATTGTGTTTCTTTTTTCTACACAAAATAAAACGGCAATGCCTTGCAAAAAACACGACAGTAAGAATCGAAACGTCGATCTTGAAGTTATTGTCTCTCGTAGGGCAGCAGGGGAAATTCAATTGCTCGGAGAAATGAAGTTTCTCTTGTTTGAAGTTGGAGGAAATTAACTTTCGAGAAAGATTTTTCCTTGCAAAAAATTTTTATTGGTTGGGAAGGAGGGGATATTATTTGTTCGTGCATTAGATCTTTGATTGGAAACAGAAATCTGTATCAGCGATACCGTGCGATCGCAATTTGATTGCTTAGAAGTCTTGGAACGGTGCATTTTCATGCAACTAACAAGCAACATTTAGCTGTCTTTACAAATAATTTGCAACCACAGCTCATTTCATAGCTAAAACTGCTCAACAATGTACATATTCGTGAAGGAGAGATGTATATACGGACTATGGAATATAGTCGTGTATGCATCTATACATGGTACACGAGTATCGAAGATCGAGTTGATGGTTCGGATAACCGCACATGAGATTGATCGTATTAATGCTATTAATAATTCTGGCTCACAGCGCGACTAAAATTGGGAATGAGTTCCATAACCACGTTCAACACTTTGATGATTGATCGAAGAATTTTCTCGTCAGGTTTTCAACATACCCATTACTCCTCGGCTTACTAAAAGTTAAATATAAATTCTTCGTCTTACATATCAGCTACATTTTCTTACATCAGAAATGATTGGCGAGAGGACAACGATATCTCAAACCGTTTGATACCAGAGAAAAGTTTTGCTGACTTTTATTTTCGAATGGCGACAAAATCCGATATTTAAAAGGATGTATTAACGCGACTCTCAAGGTTCTTTCCTTTACCACAACTGGTATCACGAGAAAAGTTTTTCCATGCCACGATAAGGGGTGTTTCGAAGTCATAAGTTGCTTCGAAGAGCCCTCCCCTTTCTTGGTCTTTTTCTTCTTTTAGATTGTGCATAACATCGATGAGGTGGTAGTTCCCACGCCGAAAGGATGGAGATACAAAAGTAAGATTTCTATCCTCGGACAAACTTATAATACACCGGAGTTTGGGTACTATTTTCTCATCCGGTCGATGAGAAAAATGGGAGAATATAAATCGAAGCATCGTTGGAAATTTGCGCTGAATTACCATCATACGTGTACGTGAATAATAGAACCTTGAACATAAACTAGATATTCGTTCATTTATGTATCATGTGTCGTAAGTTATATTCTATGGATGAAATTGCTAACGGACATGAGTCAAACCCTCAGCTAAAACAGGTAACTTCCTGGAGGATGATGAAATGGACCCCTTGAACAAGCCTCGTAAAGCTCACGATGGCCTGGTGCGTTGGATGATCTCTTCCCACATCGGTCATAAAGTCCGTAAACCTCTCCTCTCACCTCTTTCACCAACATCTGGATAATGTCGGTAGGTTATTGGTTAGTTCAGTCTAGTTATACATATCTACTCGAATTCTCGCGTTTATTACATTTATACGCGCCTTCCTAGGACATAGTAAAATGGAGAACGGTAGTTTAGTTATACTTTGTGAAATTATTCCGTTACACAGTGGAATGAATATTTGAATTGGGAGATTAGCGCGGTTTGATATTGTCTTTATCAATTTTTAATGAATTTCAGGACTCAAAACACACGCCAAACTCTCTATTCAAGGTGAATCAATTGGATTTTTTTTATCGTAATTGTAATATAAAGTGTTGAATCTTATGAATAAGAGTATATTAAGTTGGAAGTAGGAAACACAATGGTTCCTGATATGAGCTGTACGCTCAAAATTGTTCCGTAAAAAGTGCGAGAGATTTAAAGACTTGATGAATGAGTCATATAGGATGCGAATTCAAAGCTGAATGAATATGACAGAGCACTTATTAGAATAGAGCACGAATCGTGTAGCTGTCGTTACAATCATCCTACCGTGCGATCAGATGACACCTCAGCTAAAACCTGTTGCTGTGGGTTTTTTGTTCACTCATGCTATTGTGTTGTTGTTAGACATCGAATTAAATCATCTAACGAAGTGACAATATATATAACAAATATGTTCTACTATTTAGGGCACTCAAGTACCAAAAGCAGCGAGCCAAATTTTGCGCCAACTTTTCTCATAAAGGGGTCGTCCATAAACTACGTGGCCCATAAAGGGGGAGGGGGGGGGGGTTAAGATAGGATGTTACGCTGGGATACATGTGGGGAGGGAGTAGGGGAGGGGGGGTTTGACTCTAAGCTACGTGGTTGTTTATTTATCTTGTACTTGGAAGAAAATTCTATATGAACATCCAGGAAAATGATCCACTTGAACCCCAGTAAAAATGATTATAGCGGTTGTCTAGCACCTTTCAAGGCACTAGCAGTGAAGCTAGTCACTAGACAGGGCCTTGACATTAACTATGAGGTGGCTAGAGTCATTTCTGCTAGGGAATATAAACCGAATAGATATTTGATTGGATCGAATGAGATTTCACTTGATCCAAGTAAATTTCATTTGGAATGAGAGAAATTTCATTTCAATGGAATAGATTTTTCATTTCAGTTGATGAAAATGTTATGAGGGTCATATTTTGACTCAAAATTTTCAGTGGTTAATCATAAATTCCACAACCAGGAATTAGACTCTAAACACAAGTTTCGGTCATTCACTAATTTTCTGGCGAGTGTAAAAGGATTTCAAAAGTAATAATCCCCAACTGTCAAAAATTCTTTGTAATTTCGTTTTCCAATACTTCCCAACTTTGAAGAAACCCAAACTCATATTTAGAGTCAAATATCAGGTATGTACTTGATTATTATCGATTTTCAATTTGATTTTATCAAGTAATTTATGGAAAGAGTTGGCGCAAAATTTTACCCGCTTCTCCTGATGCTTGAGTGCCCTTAAAGAATATTATTTTATCCTTAAGATGTATTTTTCCAAATTCAACCAATTGCTACAGAAATATTTTGGTTCACATACCTCAGTTGGAAGCTCAGTTAGGAAGTTAAAGAACCCCTGTAGTACTCCCTGTGATTTGCTAATGGTTAGGCATTGATCGAGTATCCAGTATTTATCTCAAGATCAGCAGAATTCGGTATGGGTTTTCGCTATTCACTGAATCTTTCTTTCAAGTAATTTGGAAAAATTGTTCATATGACAGCTGTTACAACTATTCGTTTTTCAATTCTTTGGTGTTTTCCTCACTGAGAGAAATTATGCCATAGTAAATTTCACTATATTATAAGAAATTTCATTGGGGAGTCAGTATGTTCCTTCATTCCAATGATTCCATAGTAAATTAGACTCTAAATTTCTTTCAGCGCAGCTGAAAGTTCTATTGGAGTCATTCTAAATGTTCAAAATCGAGGCTAGTAATAATTTGAGCATGAGCAGGGAAGATGAATAATTAAAATGTGTGACAAACATTCTTCTGCCTGCTTGAAATACCGTATGATTCTTGTTTCAATTATTGTGGAGCAACATTGGCTTTGAGTGTCTGATAATTATCGTTGAATGAAAAGAACAGAATTTCTAACAAATGGGTGATCATTTGATGTTCATTGATCGCATCTCAACCTTTCCATTGCCTTTAAAATGAAACGTGAAAGTAGCGAATGATTGTCCATTCTTCTTCATAGTGTAATGACCAATATTTTGGCAATCATTCAATCATTTTTTCAAGTGTTTCTTTTGGGAATTATGAAACTTGCCAGTCTTTGTCAGCTTGAGGGCTGGAAATGATACTACTGACCAGCATTTGAATGTAACTTGGATTTTGTTAAAGAAGCCAGATCTAATTTAGTATATTCTAATTCATTAAGGGTTCTGTACAAGTTCATGCATTGAGAGAAATTTCTATAGTCACTGTAACTAAAACATCTCAACTAAACATCCCTAATCAGAGCTACTAAAAATTTGGATGGTTCGACCAAGAAAGTGTAGTTGATCCATCACTATATTTTCTCGGTTAAATTGATCAAATTTTCAGTAGCTTTCACTGAGAATATTTGGTTGAGGTATTTTAGTTACAGTAACCTCAAAAATTTCTCTCAGTGTGGAAAGAAACGTTGAGCACCGTTACTAATTAAGGTGACACAACTAAACCTACACGGGGGAAATATTTCATCAAATATTACAGTGTACCACTGGATCGCGGTGCCATATCGGTTTCTTCGAGAAAAATTACTGTGTGATTGTACAAGATCTGTAATATTGACCCAGGTAGCACAAGCACGTTCTGAGAATGTTCTAAGAATATACGTTAAGGATATTCGAATATTCTATGGAGATTCTTATTACGTGCGAATATATTCTACGCACATTCTCAGAATGTTTGAATGAGACTGTTTCAAATATTCTCAGAATATTATACCACGAACATTGTGGGAATATTATAAGAAAATGCTGTCAAAATAGAAATTCCTGCCAATATAACTTCTGTATATAACCGAAAACTAATTCACAAAACTTTTTCACTCATTAAACATGTGTAATCATGGATTCTTAGCAATATTATGGATTCACATGGATGGGTGAGATACGCAACAAGCAATCATGATATATACGATATTGCTTAATATTTTATTACACTTTTGATGATTATTTTTCAGCATGACGCTCTCAAAACATTCGGGATAATAAAATGCACATTTATAAATTTCTCAGTCCCCAAATACAAATTGAAATAATATATTATCCAAGGGTCTGTCGCCTGTCAACAACATTATCCACCATTGCTGGATTCATGTCATTAAGATGCTTGTGCATGCGCTGCTCATCAATTCACCTACAAACTTTGTACGCATATTGTACGAACGTTCCTAGAATATTCGAAACAGTCCCATTCAAATGTTCTGAGAATCTTCTATGAATATTTACGAAGCTTCTACGCTCTTTGTAAGAATATTCGATACAGTACGTTTTACAGATGTTGTGAGAATATTCTCAGAATATTCTGTGTTACATGGGGACACGACTGTAATGAATAAATCGAAAGTGTAATAAATATACTGTAATATTGACTGAAATATTTCCTCCGTGTACTGCTGATTGTACCGTTTTTGAAAAATTTTGACATTTCACTCTAAAATATGCATCATTGACTGAAGAATAATATGCTATGTAAAATTCTGTGACTACACGGAGAAAAAAGATCATGGAATGATCCCTAGAAAAGATAGTAAACTGGTGACAACTACCAATTTCTGTACACAGTTGCTAATAGAGATGAGTAATGGTTACTATTTTGGTATACTAAAATACAATATAGTATACCAAAATAGGGACCATTACACGTCTCGGTTAGCGACTGTGTACAGAAATTCGTAGTTGTCAGCAGTTTACTATCTTTTCTAGGGATCATTCCATGATCTTTTTCCTCCATGTAGATTATCATATGCATTTCACGAATGCAAATAAGCAGACACAATATTCCTCCAATGTTTGGTCATTATTCAACAATAATAAATTCGGGACTTCCCGCCCAGAAATTCATTTTGAGTATAACGGAACAAGAGTGCAAATACATATAGTTATCCAAAGCCTGGTTCAATCAACACAGACCAAGAAATTTGCATAAATATATGTACTGATGACTGATTGTTGGAAACCACTGTCGTAGAATAAGTGATATGTCAATATTCAGTGAATTCGATAGATTTGGAAATTTATGATTGGAAAACCTGATCAGTTGATCACTCAACTGATTTTGATTTTGTGGACAAAATATTTTTATCAATTTTTTGTAATATTGACTGGATTTCTAACTAATATATTCGAGAAGAAATTCATATTGAGTGTTCGATGAGAATGAGGACTAGATCCGGGGAGCTTCATCTTAAATTATATTGTGAAAAGTGAGTGGAATTCTCCACCGGCAGCAATTCTCCTCGATTTGGACGGAATTCTTTCTTTTTTAAGGGAATTTCTCTCCAAATGGAGGAAAATTCCTTCAAAACATGAGGAAATGAATTTTCCATACATGAAGGATTTTTGCTGCCACCAAATTTGGGTGAGAATTTCATCATAATGTTTTACAGTGTAGGCCTTGATATGGAATGTACTGTCTGAATTTGAAACAGTGAAATGTCCCCGATTGCAGCGAAAAATCGACCACTGTGAATCAGTGCACACACAATGCGGAATCAGTAAACATTCACTGATCTTTATAGTGAAATCCCACTGATTCAATGAGTCAGAAACACTTCCAATTGCATAACCAGTGACTATTTACTGATATATCACTGATTCCATTCAGTGGTCGACGTTTGACTGCAGAGATAGTGAGACTTCACTGATTAGAATTTAGAGAGTAACGCAACGTTGTATCAGAGCCTGATACACAAACCATGGTAGGGCATGTCGAATCTCAGAAGTACATGAAGAAAATATTCCATTAAAAATCACAGCGTCCGAATCCGGTGGTATACTGTAACATTTAATGAAATATTTTTCCGTGCATTAGGACCAGATTTGCTGACCCATAATCAGGCGTGCCAAATTATGGTTTCACCAGGCCCAGATCTTGTGAGTCACAACGAGGCGTGCACTATCACTGCCTGATCAGGCCGATATCGAACATGAGGTGCACTGTAAAACATCTGTGGAGTTTTTCTTCACACTGTTGGTGGATTTCGTCCCCTTATTGTGTGGAAATGTTTCTTTCCATCAAAAATAAGGGTTTTTTTCACCACTTTGAGGAATTATTTTGTTTTTTTGAGTGTTAAATCCTCCACAAATGAGGGAAAATTCCACCAAATTATGGTGAAAAATTCCCCATCTATGGAGAGACTTGGCTGCCACCATTTCTTGAGGGAATAACATTTTTCTGCGCGAGTCCTCCTCCTTGAATGAAACAAGCATTTCAGATTTTTGTTCTAATTTAGACGCGCAAGAGTGGGTCTCAACGTATTTAGTTGAATCCTCATCGAGATACTCTCGAAATTTGTTCAGTTGATTCCCATAATATAACTATATTCTAAGCCATTTTTCTCTGTGAGAATGTAATCATATTATGTTTAGATGTAATTGAAAATCATCAATTCCAACACTTTCCATGTATGGATGAAGCAATGGTCCAATCGTGGACCAAACCTGGTATGAAATCAGCTGAGATTCGTCATGAACGATTTCAACAAATTCAGCTCCGGCTTGGGAATGATAAGATCAGGCTAAGCTGGGATCAATACTTGAAGAATCTGGGCCAGTACTGGCCCGGTTTAAATTTCCACGTGGGTAGTTATGCCAGACTTCGATCGGATGATTTATCAAGCAGCAACCAATGCGTTTCCAGTCACAGGGATTGTAAGAAGAAAAATGATTGATTCATATTTCAGTTTGTGGATTTTTTCCTCAGATTTCCCATACGGAAATCAAGTTGAAACTTTGGAATAAATGTGCCAAGTCTGGGCTGGACTTGTATTATCTTTCGCAAATGCGCGCGTTCTCGGATATTTCAATCAATCCGTCCTTACCGTTGAATTATGCGCAAACTAATGGAGTTTCTACTGAAGAATCATAATATAATCTTATAATGATCTGATTCCCCTCTAAAAGGTAACCTAGAAAACTGATGGTGCCTCGTGTTCTCATTACATGCTCAACAATTTAAACACCAATATGAAATGTTAAGATCAATGAGATTATCAGGAGGGGCGTCATAACCACCCTGGTAGCTCATTGCATGCCACAGAATGTACAAATGAAGTGTATTTTCCCGAGTAAAATCAGGGTTTCTTCATGGATCTTTGAAAGGAACTTGTTGTTTCAAAATTAATCTTTATACTCTCATTGAGTTCATACACGGAGAAAAAACTAGCAATAATATTACTGAATCGACAATGAAATATTGTTATATATCAACCTACAATAAAATCGTAAAAATATCGTTTAACCTTCAGTGCACACACTTCAAATTTGCAGTCTTCATTTACACACACAAGGGTTAGCGTAACCCTGCATGTTCTTTTACTTGTTTCTCAGCTTTAAATTCATCGATTTGAACGTTTTTTTTTCAATTTGCACGAGAAGACTCAAGGAAGAAGAAAATTCGAATGAGAAAGCCTGAAATACCCTCCGACAAAAGATATTCCACAATAAGAGAATATATTGTTGAAAAATTCTTCGATGATTGTGTGTTTTGAAAAATGTCACGTTTGGAGAATAAGAGAAGATACAGCGATTTGAAATATGATAATATCATAATCCGTTTGAAAAAAAAATATTTGTTCGGCTAGATGAAACTGAACGATTTTTCAATTTGGTTAAAAGCGAAGTTTTGCACGCAGAGAAAAAAAGTTGCTGAAACAGCAAACCTCGAAAATTTGCTTTGCTAATATGGTAAAACTTGTTGCTGAATTAGTAAAGAATTTGCTATTACAGCAAAAATTTTGCTCTTTCGACAAGCGCTTGCCATTCAGCAATCCGGAATTGTAGATATACAGGCGGCTAGAAAATTTTGCTGGATTAGCAAGTATCTTGCTGAAATAGCAATATTTTTGCTGTAACAGCAACCGTTTTGCTAATTTAGCAAAGCAGATTTTTCGAAATCGCTTTTTCAGCAAGAATTTTTCTCGGCGTGTGATGAGAAAGGTTTTTATAATAAAAATGTAGTTGAAAAATATGAACAAAGTGCTTTTATCATCATGAATAACACAGGCCTACAAAATTGAACTTTTTGTTTGGTGCAACAACTGTATCATACTTTTCCGAAGTATTTTGGCGCGCTGGATCCGAAGCTGGCTTCAAAATTGCATTATTACGTGTGGTTTTTGAGATATTTTAACGTCAAAGTGTGAAAGACACCGTTTTTCGACATATTTGAGATTACGTGACGTCAGAATGTAATTTTTTCTCATGAAACTAGTAGATGCACCTCAAAATATAATCCATCCCCTTCCGAATGCCGTTGAGTTCGCTCGAATATCTTTTTTTTTACTGTGACACGACAATTTGAAATTTGTGTGTTCATGGATTTAGTGAATAGGTGAAATAACACAATTTTCAAACTGTCGTATCTCAGAGAAAAAAAAAGATATTTGAACAAACCTAATCGCATTTGGAAGAGAATGACTCATATTTTGAGATAATTTGAAGAATAATTTGATAAAATGTTCTTAAAGTGTGGAATAATTGAATAAAATGTTTCAAAATCGTGCATTTTCATGTTATTTTACACCTGCGATTTCTTGAAAACTACACGTAGCATTAAAAAAATAAGTATATTTCCAGAGTCAGGGTATCGAATATACTCAAAATCTGCTTTAGTTTCAGCGGCACCAAAATCATTGTAGACCTGTGTAATGAGTGCAATAATGTTTATAATCAGTTTTTGCCATTTCCAGTCATTAGAATCATTTTTATATCAATAAGAAGTGGTGTATCTCAAAATGACCACTATACCGAGACAACAAAGCACGTGTTATGACTTAGATCTCGTTACCTGCCAAAAACAATACAATTATATCAACATACTTCACTTTTCATGGAATATATACAGGTGAACAACAAATAATGATTCAATTAAACATTTCCATTCGCATTTTTAGTTTCTACAATTTGATGATTTTCTTCCTATCTAAACACACTGGGTGAAACTAACCCTGTTACTGAAATACGAACCTTCTAGGTCAGCTGTTTACAGGATTGTGAGGATATCGGACGGAGAATTTGTAGAGGGCGTACGTAAGCTTTCTCCCCCTGAGCCTCAGCAACAAGTTCGAAAAACAAGCAGGGTTACTCTAACCTAGTGTGTGCACTGAGGGTTAAGATTGTTGAATTGGCAATTTTATTGTCAACAAGACAACTATGTGTTGTTAGAAGAAGAAAAATTATTGTATATCCAACAATAAAATTTCAACAACTCACTTATTGCTAGTCCTACGGAACACATTTTTCCCAGTGTAGTAAAGTTGCCAACTTGGAATAAAATCAAATTAATAGTTCACGTTTATGACTTCTAAAAAATTCGAAATCCAAATTATTGTTTAACTTTTCTAAATAGTTCTAGTTTATCAATAAAACAATAATGTTTCCAACTGAATTTCTCTCCGTGTACTTCTGAGTTCGTAAACAGTTCTTGGAGAATCTTCCAGCAAACGCTCTGCCATCTTGCTCAGTTCGAAATATTCTTGAAACAGCCAAAAAAAATCCCGATAGTTCTCATTTCTATTTTCTCCCGTCAAAAATTCCATAAGCAAACAAAATATTGAGCAATAACTGTCAACGGTTTGGATATTCAAGCTATGTTCTCAGATTTTATCTTTGTTCCCTGAAGAATGGCTTTTTCACATTCGTGGATGGATTAAAAAACGTCGTACTGATATTTCAAAGCACAACGGTGAAGTTTCAACACTTTACTACTCTCTTTAGTCGTGAATTCACCCAGGTGTGTAGTTTTTTCCATGAGAAGGTGATGATCTTAAAAACTTTCCAAAGAAAGTTGCTTGAACGTAAACATCTTATTTATATTCGGTCTATGGCATGTTTAAGAAGTTTCGAATATCACTATAGAAGCCTGGTATTTAGGACCAAAATAACGACTGCATTTGTCTTGTAATGAAATTTGATTCAAGCCTTCTCTGGTTCTGTGGATATGAATATTTCGACATTTTCCTTTCATGCTGGGGAGTTTCACGAAAGATCGACTGCTGTTTGTTCTTCCGCGATCATGCTTCAATGTGATAGTTTGAACTTGCGGATTGGACAATTCCTGCTACACATTCGAACATTCTTTCATTGAATAAGTAACAACAGATGCACGAATTAACTTTGGGAATTGACTTGTAGATATTATATTGAGTTCTGTTCAGCCAAAAATTTGCTATTATACTACAACAACTAGGAATATTAAAGTGCTTCCCGAAACATCAATTTCTGATCATTGTCTGAATCATCGAATATTGCAATATTACACTGAGAAAAATGTTCACTGGAAGTTATTAACCAGTACATTTGTATGAATATTCCAGCACATTCACTGGAATTTTGGAGTATGACAGCCTTGAAAGTTCAGTAAATGTATTGGAAAATGAATTTCCTGAAATTTCCCAGTTTTAAGATGCAGTAAATTTCTAATTTTTCCACAGTGTGAGCCGTTGCACATGGAGAGAAGAGAATGGTAATATTTACCATGCTAACATAGTAATGTAACAAATATAGTAACATACATGTAAGAATAGAATTATTTACCATTTCTCTGGTAATAATATATATACCGAATACTATGTTAGCATGGTAAATATCACTGTTCTCCTCTCTCCGTGCATCAGATTTTTGTTAGGAATCATTTTCGATTTTCAAATAATTGGAATTCAAGAATCAATCGATTAATTAACAGCAGTCATTTCAAAGTGGTCCCATCGATAGACAATTGATTCCTCATCAAAATCATTTTATTGTGACATCACATGCACAATCTGTTTCCCAAGACGTATTTCAATTCTTCAGGGAACAATTCTTGCTGAATTATTAGAATATTTGTTGTCACAGCACAAATCTTACTGATCCAGTCAATTTTCCAGCAGGTTATGAATCTACAAGTGATTCTTAAAGGAGGAAACCTGACATATTTTGGCACACATTAAAAAATCCACGAAAGTCAAATTCGATTCTTAATGAAGACGTCCTTCCAAACGTTCGCAGGATAAAGGTAAAACCCTGTAGATTGTAGATGATCAGCATAGGATTACCATTCAAATGTATTTGTTCTAAAAATATATAGGCACTGTAACTATCAAATTCACCGTAAATAAGGGGAAGTTTCTCAAAATCATGTAAGTAAATTGTTGGAAGTGATCCTATTACCGCCACTGGAATAATTCCTTTGCACATTTACGTCGCAAGATAACAATTAAAGTCGTTGAAACGAACTGACCTAGTCGTTAAGCACAACGCATTCGCGTCTCATCCCTATAATTGTTCATTCCACTATGACGGAGTGCGATTTTTGTATTTCTGAAATCATGAAAGCGGGATAATTGCACAGTTATTTATTCAGATCCCTTGAATATTCATGTTCTTGTAGAACAACGTGATTTTTCAAATGAATGGATTCAATCTTTCACGAGAATTGATTCACGTTTTACTCTCCCTTTGTGAGAACTTTTTTAATTTTGCGTCACGAATTTTTCTCATGATTTATAATTTCTAATATGTAAATTCAATACTCAGGATAGTTCACTTTGGGTTCCGTTACTTTACAACACGAACATAGAATGCAGGTACCAGAAAAAAAAGGAATAAGAAAAATCTAGTAGAGTTGAATTAATCACCTCAGCGATAAGTTTCATCAGTGTCTGACAAGGCAATAACAGTTCCGAAATTCTCTACTCAGGTTGTACATTTGAGCAGATGGAATTGTTCTTCCAAGACAAGACCATCTATTCATCTTTACGACCATACTGGGATTATTTTCAACAATGTCTTCACACGATTCCGTGTAACTACTACTTCTCCTCGTCACACGACGGAGTACAAATATTTGTGAAACTCGTTTCATTCGATCTCAAAAAAGATTCGTCGAAATGACCAGCATTCATAGTCCGTGTCATCTATCGCGAGAGGTAAAAAATCATACGAGAGGATTCATTTTATTACTGGAAAATCCGAAAGCGATGTATCAACGGTGGGAGAAAATTTGATACCAAACGTATCGAGAGAAGTTAATGATGGTTGAAAATTGCCTGGAAAAATATGCAAAACGCAGGCTTTCCGCTGGTCCTGTGAAAGAAAACGTTTGCATATGCAATGAAGTCGGGAGCCAAAACACGTTAATGTGGCAGATGACATCCAGTTGATGGTGAATTATTGAGTTCCGTTGGCGCATTGGGATAGGGAACACAAATTGACGGAAGAGGAGAAAGCATTATCTGACGGTGGAACGGTTTGTGGACAGTGAAAATCACAAACCTTCCATGGATAATTGAAAATATTCCTGCAGCCCGTCACGTTATTATTTGCGCACGTGTAGAGAGGAGAGAAAAATAAAGGTATATAACGTGTGTACTGCAAACGTACTGTGCAAGAATGGAACGTTTAGATTTGTTACACTTCTATCCAATTTCGTTGTTATCTCTCACAGACTGTTGTAGAGACATGGCGGGGGTGTGGCTGGGCGAAGTAAAGATACTTGTACTCGCACCGAAGTGCTCTAAGGGTGTACACTTTGTGGCACCCAGTAGTGCTATCTAAAGTACTACTAGGGGCAAAGCTCAGTCTTGAGAAAAAACACTGGATGAAACTGTTCAACGCTGTAAAGAAAGGTGGAGAAGAAGGTTTGGTAATTAAGAATGAAGGTGGTTGAGGGAAAACTAATGGTTGAAACTCACGTTTCCGCCAGTATACCCGCAAAAAAGAAAACTATAAAAGCAGTAAAATGTATTGTACGAATCAGTTTTTCCATCTCGCGTCTGCTTTGTTGCATTGAAAATGAAATTTGTTGTTGCATTTTATGATTCATCGTATTTCGATGAATGATTTGGAAAGTTACTGATCGATAGTTGAAGAAGTGGGAAGGATTGTACAACGCTAAACTCGAGAGAACGAAGATAAATTAATACTGTGGAATTTCGGAGAGTTGGAAACAAACTCGTGGTCGTCGTGGCTTGTAGTTACTTCTTCTCCTATTCCTAACTCGCCTCTCTGTACTCTCCTTTTGTTTTTGTCTCCCTTCTCTGCTTCCTTCATATATCTTTCAAATTCTCTTTCCCAGGTTAAAGGTATTTCCTGCAGCAATAACAGCGGCAGCTATGTATCGAAATTCAGTTTCCTGTACGAATATTTTCGAGAGGAACATTCGTATCTCTCTTCCTGGGAGAAGGTCCATTCGTATACGTTAATTATCTGTATCGTATTAACATATTGAGATTCATTGCTATATTGTATCAGTCGATTTGAACATTCGTTCTCAATAAATATCGTATCGATCTCTAATTATATTCAATACTCTGATGGCGGGTATTGCGACTCGATATATTTCACTCACGTATTTCCCTGGCGCCAAAGGATAGTATGAAACTCACGTACGATATGGATCAGAGGTATGATTTTTATCATTATCATTCCAAGCTTCAACTTACGCGAAAGACGTACAAGAGATGTGGAATATAAATTAATATAAATTAATATATTGTCCCTAATATATATTCGGAAATCTCATTTCCTCTGGAATCATAATCAATCACCGTACATTCCGCAGGAAGCCTAGAAATTTTCTCTCCGAAGATTTTCATAATTTTTTTCTCTCTTTTCTTTCATCCCAAATGACGATGATTCATTTCATCGAGTTTTCCTCTTCGTTTCTTTTTTTTCTCTGTGAAAACGAACGTAGCCTGTCTTTTCCCCGTCGAATTCGTTAATCTTACTAGGTTCGGTTTGGGCCTTTTGTGTTGCACCACCAAATGAAATTTCTGGTCTCCTGGAATTCGAAGAATCCTGTAGCGAGTCGTCGACAGTGGACGGTAATTCGATCAGCAATCACTCGGTAGTTCAAGCTAGTCCTCGTTTTTTCTCTTCTACTATTTCTTGTTGTACTCGCTGCTACTGCTAACTTCGTGCACCGGGTTCCAACACACTTAAGTGGTCAAAAAGACAATTTATCCGCTAACAGTCTCACAAATTGATTCCCCATGTATTTGTACGTGTATTTTTTCATCACGCTGATGTGTCGATGTGTTCAGTTACCACAGAATATTACAATAATTTGGGAATTTTCTCAAATATCTCATCGATTGAATTGGATAATAAGTACATCCGTGGTAGAATTTTCCTCGGAAGGGTTTGAACAAGTTCGTACCATCTTGTACCACCGTGGGTATAAAGAACAAAGGAAGGGGTGAGATGGTGAAGCATATATCGATTTATCTGCAGCAGATAATTGAATGTTCATGCACGTGAAACCGGATTCTTGTTTTTTGCTTTCTGTTCTTTTGTGTATTCGAGTGGGGTATCAAAGATTGAATTGAAATATGTACGTGAACTTTTTTGTTGTGCTAGCGTTAATGTTCGTTCGTAGAGTACAGTGCAGGTATTCCGATACAGCGATACTGGGAATTTCACTTGCTCCTGTACGATCATTTTAATTCGCCTGGAGTCTTGGTTTCTCTTTATTAGAATGTTCAAATGAGAATATTGAAACATAACGATGTTTAAAAATATAATTGTGTTGGAATAGAAATGTTTTACGATTAACGCTCAATAAATATGTAAATTTTCGAAATATCTTGAATTTTTCGGAAGACATTGGAGATATCTTTTGAAATTCATCTTCAATAATCATATGAATAACACTTTGAATGTCTCTGTTACGGCAATCGAGTTGCAGAGGAGATCAAATGCATCCACACTGGAGAAAAATTGGAAGGATTAGCTTCCCAAAAATGTCGTAGGCAGTGCTCCCACAAATTGACGTGTCTGTTCTCCCACTTTGGGTGGATAGACTACCCGAATTTGTAAAACAGCAGCCCCAAGGGTTTGGATGATCCCCTTAACAGGATTTCACGATCGGCCAATGACTGACCATAGCCAGAATTAATCGTACGGTGATGGCACCCATCAACCCTAGCAGAAATGATTCTAGCCACCTTTCTAGTGACTAGCTTTACTGCAAGCGCCTTGAAAGGTACTGGACAACCGCCATAATTATTTTTACTAAAGGATGGTTGACTGCTGGATGATAACTTTTGGTCCAGCAATGGCAAAAAATAAACGGCCGATGCTAGAACCGATAACTGGTCCAGTGATGAGCCATATCTCAGCCAGCGATGATGAATCAATCATTGGCCACACTGAAAAAAGAACCTAGTTATAGTTACCAAATTGATTCGGTTATCTCAAATATGTGATTGGTTCATTATTAACAGGATTTGTTGATAGCAACTAAAGTTTGGTAACTATGAACAAAGGCCTTAGTGGTGAATCTGTATGTCAGTAATTATAACTGAATATTCATTCCGCCGTATCCAACTATGAGATTTGGTAACTATAACTAAATGCTTTTCTCAGTGCATTCAACACGAGTCACATATTGACCGATTATCGGCTGTGTTTCATGACTGGGCTTTCTGTATGGGCAACTGCTTCTCCTGCTGTTTTTCTATCTTGGTCTATCTATTTCGCCCATCCAAAGGGGGAGAACAGACACGTCAATTTATCGGAGGACTGCACACGGCACTTTTGGAAAGCTGCAGAGCCTTCCAATTTTTTTGCCAGTGAACGTTATTTAAATCCGTCTGTTTTGGTTCAATGATCTGTGACATGTGTTTCTCCCCCTCCAAACGAAACTTGAAATCCGACGAACCAGAGTCATCATCTGGGACTGATTTTTTAATAAGAGGTGAATAATATTACCAACTTGCTGGTCCAAAACTGAACTTTGCAAGAGCCAGGATTTGTATCGAACGATGTGTTAACTGTCTAGAAACTTTTGTCTCCAACATATTCCGCTAAAATCCTTCGCACTCAAATTATTCGAGGTTGAAATTCAAGAACCAATACCCTGTGCCTGCATGAATATATATACACAGATACAAGAACTCAATAGAAATCCAATTCTATCCCAATTTGTGGTATATTGCGTGCTCGACGAACGAGACGAAACCCCCGATTGTAATTGTACTCATCAAATAACTCCAGCGCGAGCGAACATTTATTATTCCCTGCAATTATTCAAATTCAATGAAATATGTACGGCACACTAAATCGTGCCGATGACGATGTGAACGTGTATCGGAAAAGAATTGAATAAAAATGGGAAAGGATAGCATGGACGGTCAGTTCAATACATTTTGACAAGAATGAGAACAGTTTCATTTTGTATTATCGCACTGTCCCATCCAACTGTCTTGTTCCAAATTTCAGTGAGATTTAAGAGTTTCTCTCGTTATTATTCATTCGAGCTCATAACTCGTATGGAGGAAACAGTTTAATAACGCGACGTATTTTCCGCTATCACTTTTCTTGGAACTATGGTGATCAGATGAATGAATTTCATTGCAATTCTAAATTTTGTTACACACTTTTAAATTAGAATGAAATTTCATCATCGATCGTTGAGAATGAAATCTAAACATTCGATACAAAGTATATATACGAATAATGAAAGAAGAATGAAGAAAATCGTGTAAGATAAATTGAATTTGAAATAATGATAGTAGCGATAAATTACCGCATCTACTAATAACAGATATCTTCACTGTCGGAGGATTGTAATGATAGATAATTACCTATATCTGTTCTACCACGTGAATGTTTCCCACGAAATGTTATTCCTATCTTCCTATGAAATATTTTCTTCTTGAAAAGGAGAAAAAAGGGAAAAAAGGTGAATACGAGTAACTATGCGTGCCTCCGCGTGTGTGTGTATATACAACGTTCAACACGAAATCCTTCGTATAGATCTCTCTGAAATTCTATTCTGTGTACTCACGTCGTTTGCATGCAACGCCAAAATTGATACCCGACAGTAGCATTGCTCTGTATACAAATACGGTACATGTTCTCCTAAAATTGTCTCATAGGCAAGAGAGCAGGGACGGCTCTTTCGCTCACTTAGCATCATGGGTTTTGCGAATGAGAAACAATGTTGTTACCTATCGTACCATTTCAGATGGACACGGGTGATGTACGTTGACAGCATTTCGTTCCACATTGGCTAATGACCCTCGGAAATCTGTCCATGTGCCTACATAAATATCAGTAGTAAACACATACTATCACCGTGAATACTCCTAGCATACCAATATTGCTCAGTTTAGCCACGTAAAAGGACCATAACGATTTGAATACGCTATACAGTCGCCGAGTGGTGCTGATTCGTTTGAGAAAGCGTTGAAAAGGCCCCACATGCTTGTTTGCCTCATACATATTTACCCCAGCATTACTGTACGCGAACAGAGGAATACTTGAATTTGCTCCTCAACGAATATATTCTCCTTCCCCTTTATGTTTACATACAAAAATTCAAACGGTTCGTCCGATGAAAATGATCGTTTGTGATTACGTTCGATTCAACCCTAGCACCGAACGAATGATATTTCATGGTCTCATTCCGTCAAATATACATCGATCGTTATTCGAAAACCCAACCCGATTCGAGTTGCCGATTCGTAACTGCATAACCGTCCATCACCTCGATTTCTCTATTACCGCATCGTAAACTTTACTCCGAGCAAAAACTGTTAAAGCATAGAAGAATTAAGAGGAGTTGGCATTAAAGTGCAAGAATAGTTAGGATTGAGTAGGATCTCGCACAGCTGCGTTTTCATATCCCAACGATCTTTTCCCTCACATTTCAAGTCGAACGAGAGTAATAAAGGACAAATGTGATGTTCTAACGTTGAGAAACGTTAGCTATGCTCACATACGAGTTTATGTAGGTTAAAACTGTCCTCCTGATGTGTTCCGTACAAGTTCTCTTCTCTGAAAATATGGTCCGAAAGTGTAGGTGGTGAACGTCATAACCTTCTATAAGGTAATGAAATGAAAAAAGGCTGTACTATGTAATGGTAACTTCAAGAGTAAATAGGGTACACTTTTGACTTATCTACATTTTCCTTGACAAACCTTCAGGAAGGTTTTCTGTATAAACACAGAAACACAACAAAATTACTGGAGTTCGTTGTGGGGATGAATTCATATTCGCATTCTATCTTTCATGTGATGGATTGGGGATGTGAGTTCGAAAATCATTTCTAAACAGTTCTATCGTTGAGGATGATAACTTGGATCCATATGAAAGATACCCACGCGTGTATGGACTCCTTGGCACAAGATCTGCCGAGACTCGTCCTGAAAATTTTCACGAAGTTTGGTCTGGGCTTAGGGATGATGAAATCAGCGTGGGTTTGGGTCGATGGTTAGGCTAGACTTGGTCCAATTAATTCACCAAGCACCAACCAATGCGTTTTTGGTCACAGGGATTGTAATAAGAAAGTTTGTGTTCAAGTTAAAACTATGGGATAAATGTGCCAAGTTTGGGCTAGACTTGTACAATCATTGGCGAATTTGTGTTCTTGGATATTTCAATGAATTCGCTTTCAACGTTGAATTATGCACAAACTAATGGATTACTACTGAAGGATCATAATATAATCTTATAATGATTTGATTCTCCTCTAAAAGTTCGCCTGGAAAACTGATGGTGCCCCGTGTTCTCATTGCCTGCATACCTACCCATACAGGAATTTACCATTGACGCTAGCATGGCTATAGCATACTTGGAAAAAGTATGGCTGAGGCTTAGCAACGATGCATGGCGCAACACTGAAATGAGAGCATCATTTTATGATTTATCAATGTTTTTTTCCAATGGAGCCCGATCATTGGTACAGAAATGGCAATGAAATGGACCATCATTGACAAACAATAGAAAAATTTGTTTATCAATGTTGCGCCAATGATGGAACTGTAAAAAAAGATTAACCCAAAAATATATAAAAAGTATGCGCATTTCACAATTTCCAATATATGTTATTCGAGATCTTATTGTGTTTTCCTCATTCATCTGTAAACAACTCGTGTTTTTTTGTCGCTGAAGTTTGCCATGAGGAGTATACAGAATATGGATGAGGGGAAGGAGCCCTCTGGTGTAACCTGTAACAAAGAACGATTGACTGTTCTTCCAGAGAATTGTTTGGGTCCTAATATCTCTTGTATACATCTCTCACTACTCGCGAGAAACACTCAATCGGTAATTTAGCTAGCATTTTATCCATCGAAAGTTCTCATTAAGGAGCATGCCAATATTGAGCCATGCTATCACCAATGAATCAATTGTTATCCAGACTAGACCAATAAAGTTTGTGGCAATATTCAACCACGTTTCAAATGATCCTCACTTTCAATAGAATCCATCGTTCGGTCAACAGCGCCAAGCCTGATGGAATTGTGAATCAATAGAAATTCGTTGAACACCGATATTTGTTGTCAATCACACGGAAAAAATAATGTAGCTGCAGCAGCTCAGTAGCTAGAACGGACACGGACAGCCATTGTTACAGCAAGAAAATTTGCATTTGTAGTAAATTTATTTGCGGTGACAGCTAAAATTTAGCTGCAGGAGCTAATTCAATGGCTGTCCGTGTCCGTGCTGGCTACTTAGCTACTGCAGCTAAATTATTTGTTCCGTGCAACATTGAATGTTTATAGATTGCCAAGCCTTCCCAGTCAACATTGCGCCAAGCTATGTTTCCATTGTCAGCATTGGCGGAACCTGAAAATTGTTATATCGGCAATTATCATATGCTTGACAATTTAAAGATTAATATACAATATTGAGGGAATACTGGCGGCGTGGCAGCCAAAAAATTGTTCATTATAAATCACGGGCAAACGTTTTGATTGAATCGAAGTGTTCACCCGTATTTTATCATAAACGATATGGCTACTGCCACGCCGCCAGTATCACCTTCACATCAATAAGATGATCAGAAATATCATTTGGATCTATTCCGGTTACCCGATGTGCTATGAAATCATTCCAAATATCTGAAATAAATTTTCCCCAGCAATGTATAGAAAGCTATTCCTTGAACAGTGAGTAGGTGCTGGGAATATACAATGTCTGGACCAAAATCCATTTTCATTTGGACATCATCCATTTTCGCGCGAGATCGGTCCCGGTCGGTCATGTTACCTCTAACATTAAAATGGATCACGCTACAAGACGGAAACCAATGTTTTTGATAATTTCTAAATTGAGCATAACTATCAAACTAAATGGTCAAAGTGATTGAAACACTGCGATGAAATAGATGAAGAATGGGACTTCTCGCCGCCAATTTTTTGGCAATATGTCAACACTAGGGTGTTTAAAAAAAAAATTGTTTTCGAGTGAAGGGTCTTAAACTTTTGATTCCGACCCCAAACTGAACCTCCTGCAACCTGGGGTCCCTAGCTTTAGATTTAGAGGTCGCTCAATCGAGTTTTATATTGCGATTTTGATGCCAGTCTGAAAAACCACTTAAAGTGAGGAATTCAGGAATTTTGTGTTTATAATCTACTACAGGTCGTAATTCTTGACCGATTTCGATGATTCTTTTTTGAAAATGCTCAGAATTAAATTCTTAAGAGAACTGTCGTTCCAAATTTTTCAGTCCCTCCCTAATTTTTTCAATAAATAAACAAATAGTGTGGAAAAATCTTCAATTTCAGGTATTTGAGCTTGTATCTTCCGAAAAAGTCTTGGGATAAAGTTACTATACAGCAAGATTATTACAGGTGTACTCATTGAACATGAATAATCCGAATAATTACGAATTCAATAATTATAAACAATTTTATAGACAATTTCATTAAAAAATCAGTATTTGGAATAATTTTCGATTGGGAAATTTTTGAATGGGAGATAAATTTTTGTTTCGTGGTATTTATTGGGAATGATCATGAATAATCACAAGTAGTGAATAGTTTTCAAATGGAATTGATATTCATAATTGTTATCAACAATTTTATAAACAAATTTTGAACTGAGAAACTTTCTGATGGAAACCTGTATCAAGAATTTCCTCTAAGAATCTCTTAAAAATAGAACATTCTTTCGAAAATTACTGAGCTTTTCTGTAAATATCTAACGAACTCTGAGAACTTGACATGTTCAGAAGGGGAAAACATTGTTGTTTCATGTATTTAGTACGTATCATACTAAGATTCACAGTTTGTATTAAAATTCCTGCAGGAATTGGAACCAAACTTTTCTTTGAGAGAATTTTTTGATGGAAGAAAAACATATTATTCCTGCGGTATCTATTGGAAATTAGTGTCATGTGATGATAGGAAGTCAATGGAAATCCACATTTTGCATTTACAACCCCAAACTTATTTCTTTTCCCATCCAAAAATTTTGCAATTGAGAATTTGTTTGTTTACAAAATTGTTAACAACAATAGTTTATGTTGAATTTTACTGAAATTTAATTGCAGATTATAACTAATGGGAACTCTATATAAAAACAGAAACAAAATATTTTTCCCGCTGAAAACACCTCTGAGTTGAGAATTTGTTTATAAAATCATTTACAACAATGATATGGATATCAGCTTTTATCTTTGTTCTTTCACTCACAATTTTTTCTAGGATAATTCCAAGAAACTAAAAATGAGAACTTCATATTTACATCGAAGATTATCCCAATTACTGATGTTTTAATGAAAATTGTTTATTAAATTGTTTATAATTATTGAATTCGTAATTATTCGAATTATTCATGTTTAATGAGCACACCTGTAATGATCTTGCTGTATAGTAACTTTATCCCAAGACTTTTTGGGAAGATACAAGCTCAAATACCTGAAATTGAAGATCTTTCCACACTATTTGTTTATTTATTGAAAAAATTAGGGAGGGACTGAAAAATGTGGAACAACAGTTCTCTTAAGAATTTAATTCTGAGCATTTTTAAAGAAGAATCATCAAAATCGGTCAAGAATTACGACCTATAGTAGATTATGAACACAAAATTCCTGAATTCCCCACTTTAAGTGGTTTTTCAGACTGGCATCAAAATCGCAATATAAAACTCGATTGAGCGACCTCTAAATCTAAAGCTAGGGACCGCAGGTTGCAGGAGGTTCAGTTTGGGGTCGGAATCAAGAGTTTAAGACCCTTCACTCGGAAACAATTTTTTTTTTAAACACCCTAGTCAACAGTGTCAGTTTGAAGAAAGTTAATCACCTTCGGTGTTTTAACCAAATTTCATCCCCACTTCCTAACTTTTCAACATCTTCAATTACTGATTTCTCGCAAACCGTATGGATAAGGTCTTTCATTTTTACACATTAGATGAGGAAAACAATGTTCTTTGAAATGAATCAAAAACAATCGTAAGTGAACAGTATTGCTCAAAGCGACTAAACTACCTTAAAGTTACATTAATCGGCTGCTAGCTCGTCGCTGCTAGCTCCACTGTCATGAACTATCGCTGACTATCGTAAGGAATAAACAAATAATTGGTCGTACAACAATATTATACTGATGATATATATATATATTTTGGCTTGATAGTTGAGCGATGACGTGCATTTAGTCTTTTTATTTAGCACATCAAAGACCACGAACGTACACAGGATGGAAGGGAAAAAGAGATAATGGAATAACTCTGAAAAACACGTGAACCAGATGATGAACATTTTTCTCGATAATCGATGATGTTACTGTATTTACCGTACATGATGAAGAATTTGTTACGTCTCGATGTATCGGTCATTAAATTACCACAGGGGGAAGAGAATAATAAATCGTTTAATAATCATTACTGGGTCATTGGGTTGCAGTGAATGAATGTAAGCATATCGATATATAAATAGCGTGAGGAGAATAAGGGCACTGTGTGACGTCACTGGAGGTGACGGAAGATGAGGTCGGCGAAGAGAAGATGCTGGATGAGAGAAAGAGAGAGAGGGGCTGTTCTGTCGCTGACGTAACACTTGGAGTCAGTGGCAGAAGGCAAGTGGGGTGTGGTAGAATGGAATAGAGGCAGACAGAGGGGCACTGCCTGACGGGCATCGGTACGTATCGACCGCTTAAAAGAGAAAGAGAAAGAGAAAGAGTGAGGGAGAGGGAACTACTAGCAGACCGAAGTATCACGTACGTGTGCGTATATGCGGGGTTTTTGTGTGGTTAAGGGATACCACTATGGACCCGGATATATATATATATATATATATACACACGATACAGGAACGTTAAGAGTTCACCTCTGAAAAATGAAAAACACAGAGGAATGATGATGATAATAATAACCAACGTTGGAAGAACCATGTAAATAGAACACGAAATATCAGAAGTTTTATTGCTTCGTTGGAAGGTCAAGTAGGAGAGATAGGGAATGAATTAATTCGCAATTAGAATGAAAAGAGGTAAAATACGAAAATACAAACAGAAATTTGACTCTTGGATTTAACTGTCGAGAGATGAGCCTGATGAAAAAAAAAGGAGTGATGAATTGTGGACAGAAAGAATGGTGACATCGAGTAGAACAATGATAACAATAATAATAATATGTGTTCTTAATGATTCGCGTAGTCATACATTTACCTTCTTTTATTCACGTTAGGTTTTTAATAATAGCATAGTTGTATCCTCCTTCATCATTTTACCTGAGCCAGAGGACAATGTTGGAATATGATGAGAAAGCCGAAGCATTGGCTTGGATGGATGCGGAAGAATGAAAAATTGCAGGCACAGCTGACGACACGATATTATGCGTTACAGATATAATGCGTCGTTGTCGTAGCCGTCGTCAACGTTGCTGTTTTCATCCTCGCTGACGAGATCTTATTAATATACAAAAAGGACAGCTTGAAACAGGTGTGGAAAGTTGCCACAAATTCTTTTCCTTCCTGTTTTAGGTCATGTCTCCTTTGGACACGTTTTACTCCTATGATGGACGATGCCTTGATAATGGATGTACAGAATCTTCTCATATTCCTGAATTTTCAAAAGATTTTCATGAACCAAAAAAATTCCACGATCTTTTCATTTGCCCATGTGGATATAATGATAATTTATTAAATTCACTGATTATCATTTTTCACAATTTATTCGCGGGATCGGAGAAAAGTTTTCTGCATCGCAGGAATTCGCGGTACGGCAACTAGAATTTTGCATTACCGTACATGAAATATCTGGAGAAGATATAGGTATTCGTGAGATTTACAGAATTTCACGTAATTGTAGAAAAGTTTAGAGCATCGTAAAATCTGGTTTTGAATTAAATAACCCGTGCGGAAACTTTTCCGGGCGTCCTGTATTGAATATAGGCCCCGTATGGGCTTATATTGGGTATTCAAACTTAGGATGTCCTAACTTTAGCCACTAAGGGACCTAGTCGGGTTGCTGATATCCGCCTGATTTCTCTAAGTCGGGGACACCTATATAGAGCCCATATGGGGCCACGCTGCATTACCAATTTTTCCCCGGTTTTAAAAATCTAGGCGCACCAACTGCAGCCTTAATAGGGCCTTGCAGAGCTTCCCATATTCTCCCGACGATCTTGATTTAAGCATACCTGTATACAACCCATGTAGGGCCAAGCTGTATTTCCAACGTTTTTCCCGTTTTGAAAATCTGAATGTACCCAACTACAGCCTGCATATAGGGCCTTGCCTTTATACTATTTCCTTTTCTGAATATAAACCTACTTTAAAATGCAAATTTACTGGAATCGTATTGGTAATTTTGGCTTCTTGCGTTGTATGCCCCCAAAAAAAAATTTCATCCATGATTACTATGTTCACATTATCGGTGAACAATGCCAAAAAATCGGAAAAAACGTCACTGTATGGTGAATTCCAAGAATGAATGAGGCTGTTCTGTTTTTTGATACAGTCGGATAATGTATGAACAAAGTAATGTTGGGTGGAATACCCGAATAGGAATTGGAATCGGCTCATTCTAGGCCCTGTCTGGACGCGAGGCGAAGTGGTCTAGGTACAGATAGGACCTTGGATAGCCTAATTTTCAGTCGAGGAAGTTTCCTCCTTGCGATATTTATTGAATTTGATGATATTCGCAACGTTTTATTATCCTTTCAAAGGTCCTAATTTCATCGCCTATATTAGCTTCATCATGGATTCCCTACATAGGCTCAAGTTGGGGATACTATGCAGGCCCTGAAGATGAGTGCGTGACAATCATGTCGAGGCCCTATAAGGGTAACCAAAACTGGGCCCAAACTGCCGCCAAGAATTGATTTCCACACGGGAAGTCAACACGTGCCTCAATGTGTTCAAACTTTCGAAATTTCGTGCTGTTTTCAAAATTCCTTGAAAATAGGGAATTTCATTGAAATTATTCGTATATCAATTCAAAAGGTGTAGCCTCTCCTATGATTTCCACACAATTTGGGGTGAGTTGACGCACTATAAAAAACAATACAATTCCAAAGTTTTTAGTTTACCATTATCCTTCCCTAACATTCTTCCGTCCACAATCATTACAAGTTAATCCATAAAGGGCGCGTGTAACTCTCATGAAGCCACATTTTGCAAACCACTGGATCCAATCACATGTTATTTTAGTGACGTTGTGATGCTCCTAATATTCTCCACATTTATTTGAGTAAATTCCAGCATACTTATCAGGATTGCTTGGTCCATCAACATCAGAGTACGTAAAGGAAGAAAATTTCTAATTGATCTTTATTGAAGAATCTTTGCATACAAATCACTTGAAATTAACAAAATGATTTGCCTGATCTCCACCCGGGAAAAAAAGAATAGATCCAATGAGATCTAAGTAGATCTCATCGGATCTAAATTTTGGCAAAAATCTCTACAAATCTGTTCATATCTACTTACATCTGAACATCTCAACTTAGGCAACAATCTTTGGAGTTTTCTGATATCCACTTACTCCCAAAGATTCCAAGAAGACATAGAACAATTCAAAAAGATTTTTGGATCTCTCTGTGAATCTCCGTACATCTTTTTTTGCCAAAATTTGGATTTGAAGAGATTTGAATATATCTCAAGAAATCTACCTAGAACTCAGTAGACCTAATCTTTTTTCTCGCGCAGAGCGGAAAGTTATAAGAATGATTTGGATAATTAAAGTGTGCAAATAAGAATAAGAATGACAGAAGATAGATAATTCAAAGGACATGAGAAAATGTGACAATCTTCGATAATCGTCATTATGTGTGTTCTGAATCAACTTATTGAAATGTCAAACGTTATGAGGTTAGGGTTGTCGTTTTATTAATATTCTCATCTCCCCTATTTGTGTGTTGTCTACGCCTCTCTTCCGAAAATCGAGCTATCCATGGCGGAGCCAATCAGAAGGTTTGCCATGTTTGACACCACTCTCCTTACACGCACTCTGATCAACACCAGAATTGTCTTTTTCACTTAGAATTACATCAACTTCGCGTCACCCTTTCATCATTACACATTTTACGACTTTTTCATCGGGATTTTCATTTTTTCTACGCAAAACTCGTTCGCCTTTTCTTTCATAATTTTTCTTGATGTTTCTCATATGTCGATTTCCATTTATTCTGTATATTTTCTGTTGAATTTAAAAACTGATGCTGATTAGTTGAACTTAGTTCGATTAGGATTCATTTTTGATATTGATCGAATCATATGGAAAAGTGCAGATGGTGACTCTAGAAATAATGCTATTGATGAAAGATTTTTTGTGAACGCCTGATCGCTGGATGTCAATACTATTCAGAGAATGTGATGTGAATGATGATGTCGCAAGACTACCCAATGAACAAAACGACATCTTTTAGATATCTAAAACATGTCTCGCATATCTTGAAGATATCTTGTGGGATCTTCGAAAAGACATCTTTTATATATCTGGAAGATGTCTCACGCGACAAATTTCGACAAGTTGAGGATATCTCAAAAAGATCTCGAGGAAAATATTGTTCAGACGTATCCGATCAAGTGTTGAAAATGTCTTGAAGAATTCATAAAAATATCTTGGAAAAATCTTGAATTCGATACCTTTCCTCTTTTCTTCATCCCTCTTCCACCACTGTCATGTATATTACTCAAGTTCGGGATCCTTGCGGTTGCGGGATTCGAACCCGGAGATTTCACGACGTACGTACGCTTCATTGACCTGAGCCATACTGCCACCCCAGTAGAAATGACTCCAGCCACCTTATAGTTAATGCCAAGGCTCTGTCTAGTGACTAGCTTCACAACTAGCTAGACAACTGGTATAAGCATTTTTACTGCGGCAATTTGATGATGGTGCTCATAATTGTCAACATGACATAGTGAAATATAATATCGGTGGTGTATATTTATAGAGTGAAACTGACCTTTTGAATGAAGTATCATTACATATACAAATATCAAATAAATTGGCTGTGCTTGAAAATTGAAGAGTTTAATGAATCTGGTGAAATATATTGGAGAATAGATTTCATGATCCAGTGGTCGTTAGTGTCTGATGAATATAATATATTCTTCTGAAACTTCAAATTCATTTTTACAAATTCATTTGAAGGCTGTACATAATGTCCAGCGTAGAAAGTTCAATAATTCGCAAAATATTGTGACTCGGGGATTTGATACTTTTAGTGCTGGCATTGCAAGGTTACTAAATCGTACTCATTGCAGAATTTCAAATTTGTTGCTACCTACATTGTTTATTCAAGCTTCCAAATTAACAACGAATTCATCTCCTTTGCAATTCGATTCTGACTTTCAAAGTGTGATTCATATAATCATGTACTCAACCTTAAAACTGCTGATCTTAAAGATACATTTAGCAAGAAATCTTGAAGATATCTTTTGAAAGACATCTTCGAAACATGCCAAAAAGATGTCTTTGGGATATCTTGTTGATACACCTATAGGATGTTTTTCAAAGGATACTTTCAAGATGTTCAGCTTGTTGATATATATCGATTATCGTAGAAATACAAGAAATTGGTTGAATAGAAGTTACATGTAATCTGGAACAGCGTTTTTTCATCGAAAGAATACAGCTCTGTTACTCTAAAACTACTCGTAACAATTGGAACTGATGGTGCCTTTGCCCATACTTCACCCAGCAAGTGTCCGATTCAGCGGAGTATTTTTTTCAAAGACTAAAGAAAATGATCGATTTGCAGGTCGGAGTGCATGTGTTGTTATTTTCTTCGGTCAAAATTAGAAATTCTATTGAATTGTAATGAATAGTATTTCCATCTAAAATCAACATGTTGATGTCCACAGAGACCACGATGAAAATAGTTTTCTATTGATCTAACCTTTTTTTGGAATCATATAGCCCTCACTAACATATAGAAACCCATCTTCGAAGTTTGGATTTTGTTTGACGCTTTTCATGATTAATACCGGAGGAAGGAATCCACCTTCTGCGTTATTGCAAGTAATTAAAGTGATAGTCTCTCCTTTTTCATTCGGATTTCAGTCGGATAAAATCCTCAGTCATGTTCCGTTCTCTTCGTGTAGAATTATACAACTTATTACCCTACCCTTTTGACAACTAGACATTGGTGAAACAATCGAATAAGCACTAACCTGTGCACAGCTTCCGAGTTATGCGCACTGCGTCAACTCTCCCACTGCGTCATCTAACCCTTACTTACTCCCACTTGTTTCACTACACAGAATTCTAGTAGAAATACTTTAGGGATTCGCAAGTTCGGTAACGTTGCAGTAAGCAAAAACTAGATGCTCGTAAATTTCTTCCTCACAAGTATTTGACGAATCGCTCATACAAGCACTGTAAGAAATCATCAAAATTTCCCTATACACAGCAATCGGGAAGTTTCGATCACGGGTTAGGGAATCAATTCCTGCCCAGTGAACACTTATGAGAGGAAAAGCTCTTTAAGAGGTCTTTTGAAAGAGCTCTGTCAATGTTATCATATTGATATCTGAATGGTATCATTTTTCTGAGATCTCAGAAAAAAATGCTCTCAAAGAGTTCGTTTGGAGAACATTCTGGCAATCTCTTATTTTCTACACTGAGAAAAAAAATGAAGTGAGCTCAACTTAAGCGTGTATTTGGACTGTATATAGTTACCACGAAGGAATTGTATTTGAACTAAACATAATTTCGTTGAGGCAATCACACAAAATTACGCTGATGTCGTTCAGCCAACTACATCACACTGTTATAGTATCATCAACGTTCATTTTGTTCAAACATCAATGTCATTCACTGGAGTTATCGTTGTAGTTGAATCAATTCATTTCGTTAGTGGAAACAATTGTGAGAGAAATGTAATTGAACGCATTTTTAGTTGTAATAAAGAAATAATTATTTGAAAATCACCTGATCAGAGATGATAGAATACAGGATATGTAGTACATTAACAACTTTTGCAAGAGCAAAATGCGAAGCGCGCTGTAGAGAAACGGTTAGGACGTTAGTGTCTCAGATAGGTAGGTATACTCAAGATAGGTAGGTTCGATTCCCCTCAAATGAGATTTGATATATACACTTACCGGTATCATCATGGTGAGATATCGAAGCATTTCAGAGATTGAACAGTAAACAAATGAAGATTAACTTTTTGATTTACACATGTTTTTAACATAAATATATTTATGATTTGAAATGAAATAGTCTTGCATTAAACATCTTGTAACCTTGAACGGATTCTTCTATTGAGTTGATTGGAATAATTATTGAATCTAATGAAATACGGTACAATTGGGTGTAATAAGTATAATTTTTATGTTACAAGAATGATGTATTTGATCAAATTACCATTTAGTTCTGTCAACTACATCTGTAGTTGATGGGAAGCAATCTTTACAAACATACGATGTAGTTGACGGAATTATTCCGTGAGATTCGCCGTATTTAAGCCCACGATGTAGTTGAAAGAACTAAACCGTCTTTGAGTTCATAATCTTTTTTTCTCAGTGTAATCTGACCTCTTACACATATTTAGGAGATCTTCAAGAGCTCCGGATGATAACATATTGTTCACTGGGCGGTACATTCGTACGGAATTTCACATGAATTTATTTGAAAATTCCAAACTTTCTGCGATTTTCACTATGATTTTCCAGTAAATTTCCGATAAAATACGGAAAATTCCCCACGTGTGGATGTGTTAATTACTTCCGAACATTTAAATGAAGTTTCCCATAGAAATTTTTCACAGTGAGGGTTGAGTTTTTTTTCTAGCTCAGTGTTACAAAATTCATGAATTCATGGGTACTTTCCTGCATCTTTACCCGGTGCATTTAGTGAGATTTATTCCTATTGGGCCATCTATGGAGGAAGGAATATTATATAGTGAAATATGTAGGCAACTTCACAACTCCCCACTGTTTTTCTACCGTCTTCGGAAAGCTTGGAAAGAAAAACCGTGGGGGGTTGTGGAGTTATCAACTATTCCACTATATAATATGGTTTTTCTGTATCGATGATCAAAAGACACTGGATTTCACTACATTACCCGACTAAAGATAAGGAAACGTACCCCATATTGGAGGAGGGGAATCAATACACTGATTGGGTTTTCTATACAAGAAATTTGTACTCACAGAGTTTCATAGCCAGCTTAGACTGCTTTACCACACTATTGAAAAAAACTAGAAATTCTCCAGATTTTAGTACTGCAAAATTCCAATTTCCGCAGTAAAATTACAGTAAATGTACTGGAATTTTCAGTCCAATGTGATGGTTAATGACTTCCAGCGAAAATATTGAAATTTCCCGGTCTCCAGTCCGGGAATTTTCCGTTTGTGTTATTGACCACCCGGGTCGAAAAATTTGAACAGTTTTTGTCTTCATATTTGATTTTTGAACTGATTTTGTCCTGATTGTTGAATAACGTGGACAAGAACCGCATTCTTTTCAAGGTTCTAGTCTGAATTCTTCCTCCAACAAATAAACGTGATTGAGGAAAATTCAACAATCAAGACAAAGTCGGTCTAAAAATCAAATATGAGGACCAACACCGTCCAAATTTTCCGATTCAGGCGGTGTGTTCGATTCGAATTTGTAATTTATCGGTTACATAGAACTCCCGATTGCTGGATATCTTAGGTACACACTGTTAGAAAAATTCTTAAATTTAATACGAAATCCTTCATGAAATACCATATTTTCATATCGAATTCAATAATAGTTCTTAAGTTTAACGTTGATGATAAAATTTCAAAATTCCTTTCTGAAATGTAACAATTGTTTATTAAATTTCACAAATACATCATAATAATTAAGAAAAAAATTATCAACATTAAGAAAAAAATTCTTAGCATTAAGAATTATATTATTGAATTCAATATTCTATTATGAAATTTGATAAAATGATTATGTAAAAAACTTCATAACATTCTTATAAACTTTCAGGCAGATTTTTCCAACAGTGCATGTAATCTTCAGAGTTATTCGGTTTTAGACAATCGATGAGAGTTCGATTGAGAAATCCAAAAACTCTGTGACCAGTCATCTGTGGTGAAAATAATACGTGATAGAGAAATCGTATAAAACCCGGATGGACCGTATCTGCGCACGAATACGCACTGTCAGAAAAATTCTTGAATTTACTACGAAAGTCTTTATGAATTCTCATATTCCTATATTGAATTTAATAATGGTTTTGAAATTTAAAATTGATGATGAAATTTGAAAATTTCTTTCTAAAATATGACAATTGTTTATTGAATTTCACAAATATGTTATTAAAATTGAGGAGAAAATCTTCAACATCAGGGAGAAATTCTTAGCATTGAGAATTATATTATTGAATTGAATGTTTTATTATGAATAATTCTACACGGAGAAAAATAAATTGTTACAGCAACTACTTGAATAGTCGATTTTCGACCATCTACTCAAATAGTTGCTGCAAGTACTTAGCAGTCAGGACAAGTATCACGTTAGCTGCCTCAACTTACTCGATAGTTGCACTAACTAACGTAAATACCTGGCAACTTACGAAGTATTTCAGTTAGTTGAGGCAGCTAACGCGATAGTTGTCCTGACTACTAAGTAGTTGCAGCAACTATTTAAGTAGATGGTCGAAAATCTACTATTCAAGTAGTTGTTACAACTATTCCTTTTTCTCCGTGTATTTCATAAATCGTTTATGAAAAAAAAGTTGATAATATTCTTACGAAGTTTCCAGCAAATTTTTCCAGCAGTGCGGATTTTGCGGCAATTCTTCATCCGGTTCTATCTGAATCCTACTCAAGGACTGGATGTTGTTCGGGATTTAGAACGAAACCCAAACAAGAAACTCTATAAATCCGAATCAGTGGAGAGTACTGAGAATCAGTGAATTTCACTGGCGAATCAGCGCTAACTCGGCCATTGATTCACCAGGGGAATTCATTGATTCTCAGTACTTTTCACTGACTTGAATTTAGAACGAAACAAATCAATTGTATTCAGGATTCTGAACAATATCCTGTTGAAGCCCGGATGAGATGCACACGGAGAAAAAGGGAACAGCTGTGGCAGCTACTCACTTTTTTAGCACCTTCTTTCACCCCTGTAGCTATTTTTTAGCTACCGCAGTGAGGAATCGTAGCTGTGGCTGGACAGGTTTCGTGGTTGATATTTGGATAGCCAAATAATTGAGTTGTTGAATTTTTGCTGAGGCAGCTACATTTCTTGCTGCTACCGCTGAGTGAGTAACTGTGACACCTAACAAATAGCTCCCGTAGTTAACTTTAGCTATCCAAAAGACAGCTAATGATTTTTTTCCGCGCCCAGATCAACATATGATGTATCCGGATTTTATCCACCCGACTAGAAATTCACTTGGTTCAACCCGAACAAATGAAACTAATTTTCCGGTCCGGCAGATTCTCATTCATTATTCTTGTGATGTATTTCAAAAGGAAACGTTGTATCAAGAAAAAAAGTTGTTGTAAAAAGTCCTAAAATTGAATATTATTGACATGTAATGAGTTTTTTACAACGTCAAACGTTCATCAATTCATATTTCACAATAGATTATTCACAAAACGCCAGATCTCTAGTTTAAATGAATTAAATTCAAGCTTGCAGTTTCAAAATTATTAGATATATCTAGAAATATTTCAACAGAAACTTTGGGTGTGTCATTTATGCACAGAATGAACAACAAGGATCCAAGATGAAACCCTTGACGAACGTCAGATGTGACCATATGTTCCGTCTGATGGAAATTTGGTTACTCTGAGCGGGAATATTGCCATGTAGGCCAAAATGAAATATTTTTTCAATTAGAATAAATTAATCAACAGTATTGAAAACTTCCTTGAAAATAATGCACGCAGCTGATGAATCATTATATTGACGAATCGGTTGTTACGGTACAACGAGAAATAGAGCCATGTTTCATTGTAATCATATTTTTTTTCAATGTGAGATCTAAACTGTTTGAACTAAACATGTCACTGATAAACTCCTCAAACTCAGGATGAATGTAACTATGAAAGCATCCAAGTTCCTCACTATCATTGGGATCCATGAAATTCTTCTGAAAACATTCAAACAAAAATTATACATCCCAAAATCGGATATTCGAATTCTATAATGTTTTTGGAATTTGAATCGTTTATAAAAACAAACCGAGGATGAAAACTCGCAAAATTTGATAAATAATTGGTGTATGTGTTCTCGAATTAACTGTTTGGAACTGGAAACGTTGTTTGAAAAATATACTGCAATTTTTAGAATCTTTAACCCTTTTCCGCGGCAACCCTACGAAACAGCATGTCCCTGATTTTCCCTAGTTCAAAGAACCTATCGATTCCTGCCAACTTTCATTGAAATCGGGATAAGATCTGATCGATCGATCAAACCTTTGTCCAATTTCAATGAGATTTGGCGAGAATCAATCGGTTTCTCCAACCAGGAGTTTTCCCACATAAAAAGTCAATGGAGGGAAAAATTTGCAATGCCAAAGGGTTACCAGCTGAGTATTTCGTGATTCGATTACCAATTCGTTTTAATGAACGATTCAAACTTCACTCTCAGGAAAATTTACTTCATTCTAACCAAAGCTCGTCATTTTTCTTCAATTTTTTGGAAAAAAAAACGAAGTGTTTTGTCCAAAATGGAGTAAATTTTTCTAAGGGCAGCAACGTAATCCTACAGGAATATTCAATGATGTTCCAGGACCCGATGGGAACAATCAATCAAAATCATGTCAGAATTTTTGCCAAAATGATCATTTTTTTGACGAAATGTACAGAAGATAGGCCAATTCAGGTGAAGCCATTTTTCATTTCAAGAGTCTCTGAACATTTTGTCAAAAAATTGATCATTCTGACAAGAATTTTGACATGATCTTGACTCATTGTTCCCGTTGGTGAAATCCAATAAACACTCGCAGATGTGAATTCCTGAAGATTTCAGGCTTCAGAGAGTTTCACAGATTGTGCCAGGTAGAATTGAAGAAATTTCAATGCATACTTATGAAAAATTCAGGAATATTCAGCAGAAGGGTATATTTTCTTGTAAAACGTAGGATCTCGGAAAATGGTGAATTGTAAACGCACCGCTGGGTCAGAATCTATAAAATATGACAAATCGAACGTGACAGTTTATGATGTACTGCGAACTTTTGATTTATGTGTCATAATATTCTAAAAATACATGCACCTACACATGTATTTCAACAAGAAATTATTCATGAATGCAGAATACTTCAATTCATTCTGAATACGATGATATACAGCTCTCCTTCCTAGTCTTTTGTAGCCCATTGTGCATCTGGTAAAACTTCTCCCTGGTACAAGCTAAATTTATGAGAAATTTTTAAATCATTCTCCTATATCCCCTTCAAAGAATCCAGATTTAATGTTTTCAAAACTGACGATTTGTTTTTCTTTTTGATCCGAAAGACGGAATCCCTCAAAGATACAAACAAAACTTTTTTCCTGAATAAAAAAGCAAATGTCTACAAGGAAAATATCAATAAAAAAAAGTCTCAACACACTTATGATATAATATAATAAAAATCATATAAAATTTTTCTATTTTCACAGTATTACTTCCTTCTTGATATATTTTTTTCATCGTCAGGGAAATTGAAGTTTCCTCGATCCATCAGTAAAGTAAAAATATAGTACTCGAAACGACAGGCGACAAGACGAATTCCCTTAAGATCGACACCATTCCTTGCAAGTACTTTACTGATACGCCACTGGGAAGAAACTTGCGAAGAAAATTGTCGTGGAAATCACACGCACGTATGGCATTCAAATCGACAAACGTCATTCTACGTGACAATATGTGGGAGAACGAAAATTATGAATGTACGTTCTCCTGATATCTTTTAGATCGAATAGTGAGAGAATTATGGAAATAATCTAATGAAAATACTGTGAGTGGAAATTTGGTTATCTAATGACCGGCTAGGGGGGTTAAAATTGTACGTTTTCAATATCTTAAACGTGTTTCAACTTTCTATTGTGCGATTTGCCTGTGAGATCCGCAATTCCATAGTTGCCAATCTGATAATACCGAGGTATAATCGAACTGTGACCAGTACATCGACCTTGATGACCTCTCCTCTTCTTTCCCTCTTATCTTCACCTCTATCCCTGTTATATTCCCAAGAAATACCATTAATGGTCGTCACCGTCGTCTTCATCGTTGTCTGTGTGGGGTTGAAGGTAGTTCGAGGGATACGCGATTTTTCTGCTGAAGCTTCTGAAAGACCCTCAAACTTGTGGAGGCTTGGAATTTCAGGAGGTACAAAAAAGATGGGAAAAAATGAAAGAAAAATTCTTGAGAGAATGGAATGTGGCATCGATTTATCAAATCTTCTTCTTTTTCTTCTTCTTCTTCTTCGTAATATACCAAACAATCCTCATGTTTTTTATTCGCGAAGGATCTCTAAGAACTTTCAATTTTTATCATACGATAACGAGGGATGGAAGTTATAATCAATTCACCGTTATTCGCTAATAGTTTCAGTTAAAAACAAAACAAGCATCGTCAATTATAGTTCATTTTACTATTTTGTGCCAAAATCTTTCATCCTTTCCTTTCCATCATTGCACGTATCGAGAAACCTACTACTCCCGCTAATACTCCCCCTAACCCCGCATTCGCGACTTTTTTCCTTCTTTTCCATTGGATCACGCGATCGCTTTTATGGGGATTTTCCAGGCCGTAAATTGCGAAAGTTCTCGCGGCATGACTCTCGGTATCACGTTCCTAATGCCAGCCGTTGTTTCTTCTTGTTTCAGATCTTGAAGAACTACTCACAGAATCCAAACCCAGCAGAGGCTCTCCAAGGGGGTAAGTTTCTTCGATTAATGATCTTGGCGCGCTTACGACCTCTCGCAAGTTTTATGTACATGTATATAGGTGTCCGTGTGTACGTATACATACATAGGGTATAGAACAACTTTTCCATCCCTCACTGTTGCAGGATGAATATCGAGTGCACGTAATGTGCAATTTATCATTCCAGCTTTTAAAGAGTAGGGAAAAGAAGAGGAGGCGGAGGGAGGAAAAAGAGAGAAAGTTTGAGAGGAACGGAGAAAGAGGTGGTAAAGTGCTATTTGTGAAAAGAACAAGTACACGAGCTTTACACTGTTTTACATTGTTCCAACTTTATACAACTTGGACGATGAAGTATATCTGAAAGATGTCACAATTATTTTACGATATTCGTAAAAGTGGTGTCACCGCGGAAATATTTTGGCAGCCACTCAAAATGACAATATTATCATTATTTGGGATTCCTTTTCATTTTGACGACCAATCAAAGTCAATTGCCCGATCCCCGTACAACAACATTCATTCAAATTTCACCCTGCATTTTGGAGCTGATCCAAAATACAGCAGCAGAGGTTTATAAATTTCAGTTTTGCATTATTTTTTCTTCTATTTATCGCATTTTTCACTTGATCCGGTGTTTTCCCCCCACACTTCCCAGTCACAGCAGTTCGCGTGCAGGTGTCGTGAACCTTTTCATAATAAATCCCGAAAAAGATTATACGAAATGGAAAAATATTGATGAGGCAATAGATATATATGAGTTTATTTGACAAAAGTTATCCGACACGCTAGTGTTGCATGTTCCATTATCATCCTTCCTCCTTTGTATTTCTCCCTCTACCTTTTTCTCCGATTTTATTTTCTTGCATTCCGACAATCACGTGCGGTGCACGTGAACTGCATCGATTCTACGATAAAACTCATATCCGTCCTGTAATTTTGATTGGGCTGTCAACGTTGATTTTTTTATTCTTCCTCCCTTCATTCGCTCTAGAACTTGTTCCTCTCTTTATATAATCTACATCCCCGCATTTACAAATATTTATCCATTGAACAGCGTAAACATTGTTGTATCGCAACGTTTCAAGTTCTTAATTAATTTCTCATCGTAAATATGGAGAGATGATGGAAATTACGAGTATTGTTGTACGTCTTTTTCTCATGACGAGAAATCAGCGAGGATTATTTGAAAAAAAAAAAACCCTCGTTATATTGGATTTGTATGGTATGGAGTTTCATTGAGATGCCATAATGATATCGTATAATGGAGGATTTCTTTATTGAAAAATATCCTCAGGAACATTACGAGCATTAATCAGATGCAATGTAACTTGAATATAATGAATCCATATCATTCAATCTCTGATAAATTGTGTTGTAGTTTTTTTGTTCTCTCTCCGTATTCTCTTCTTATTGATTTGATGCGTATCAGGAAATAATAGTACGCAGCCGTTCTGGACGCACACGTGAACTTATTTCATAGAGTCAAGCGATATTTGAAATTTTATTCCTTTGTAAAGAGGTGGAGTTGTAAAGTACTGGATCATTATTATATCCTGCTTGTTGCATTCGTTCATATAGAGTTTTGAATGGATATTTTAAAGAACATTTCCACACGGAGAGAATTAAATGATGAAAATTGCGATGTGAACATGCCGCTGATTGAGTGGCTATCACGAAAAATTGCATAGAATGCAGGCGTTACTTGTTTTCGAGGTCGTCAGTACTCCTTTGAAAATCTCACACCAGAATCATTACTAATCAATTCTCTCCGTGCACTTTGCGGAGGGAAGAATTTTATTTCACAGTCTGGAATTCTCATTCTGAATCGCCCAAAGACTTAGAAAGCATACATGGAGAAAAAATAAATTATAATCTGAACCTAAATCTAACAAAATCTAGCAAAATCTAATTCGACTATGTTCATTTCGCTGTGGCAGTGAATTTTTACTGGATTAGCAAGAAGATTCGCCATTCGGTACATGGAGAAGAATGATGTTTCAAATATTACTACATTTTGTACTAAAGTAGTGCTATAAGTGAAATAGTATAATGTTTACAACTGAATGTGGTAAAAATTCATGCTTTATGATGTGAAGTTGCGTCAAATCCAAAGATTTCTGGCCATAAATCGGGATCATTGAGCCCCATTACTGGGCCAATCAATAACTTTACACATGGCCCATCACTTATTGGCATTACTGGACCCACGTTATCACCCAGCAATTAATTATTGATGAGCCATTAATGGGTGCCATTAAGGGGCGAAGAACGCCATTTGTGGTCCAGTAACGTGCCATTATTGGACCAATTGATGAACCCCGTATGGGCAATACATCAATCGATTGAGCAGCTCTTTTTGCAAAATTCCGGCTGTAGAAGCATTTTACTGGAAACTATGGTGTGAAATCGGCAAGCAGCAGAACTCAGAGACTTTACATCCGATCGAATTGAAAATTGAACTGTAACTTCATCGTGTGATTATCTAGTGGAGTACACACGATTTCCACGATTGGTCAACAGGATTTTTTGTTTATGAACAATCAGAGTCGATTTTTCCCGAGAATTCGAATCTTTTGTTCAAGGTTTAACCAGTTTGCGAAAAAAAATTCTTAAAATTATGATAGTGTGTACTTCACCAGAAAACCACACGATGAAGTTACAGTTCAATTTTCAATTCGATCGGATGAAAACTCTGCGAGTTCTGCTGCTTGCCGATTTCAAACTATAATTTCCAGCAAAACGCTCCTACAGCCGGCATTTTGTAAAAAATTTTCAATAAGAAAAGTTTTTTTTACTCCTGGAGAGTTGCTCAACCGATTGGTGTATTGGTTGTTCATGATTATCATAGAGGAATGCTCAAGAAAAATGATTGAAAAAAGCTTTTTTCTTAGAGAATAAGGGGAATATAACCCCTTAACAAATTTGTTCATGTCAGCAGAAAAATGTACCTGTGTCAATCTTGCTCTTTGAGCTGATTTTTTTTGTAGGCGCTATAGTAACAGACCTGCTTGTTATGCCAGCAATAGTTTTTTCTCTGTGCACCCATCGTCTCGTATATAGCGGAAACTATATTCCTCTTGTTCCAAATAAACTTGCTTTGCATTGAGAGAACATTGTTCAAGTTCAAATTTAGATTTTGAATTTCTCTTGAACTGAAAAAATATTCTCTCAATCCAAAGCGAGTTTATTTGGAACAAGAGAAATATGATTTCCAACACACTGTATATAAGACAAGGAGTGTGCAATCAAGACGACTTCTTTTTCTGTGTAGAAGTTATTTGAGAATACGATAAAAATTGAATACGAATTGTATATCATGCATATAGAATCCTTTTTACGCTTCTTACGTCAAGGATTCAATAAACCCTGTGTACGTCTATCTTTTATGTAATCCCTTAACTTGAGACAATATATTTGTACGTGCCAGTATATCAATACATAGATATTCAAGTGTACTTCGGCGCCTATTACGAGAGAGAGAGAGCTTGTTCTAGATCCACGCTTGAACTACTCGAGCATCTGAGACATTTATCTTGAACCCAATTGATGCCGAATCGAAATCCTCGTCTGAGTTACATACTCGGAGATAATCGGATGTCCGATTCAAATATACGCAACAGAATAATCACTCGACTGAATTGAATTTCAACTCGATTCAAAATTTCTGTGAAGCATCCATTCTAATGAATTTATTCACTTGATTGAACGCCGATACATCCTGATTCTTCGAAATATCATCTAATAATGAATCTTTTCAAAATGTTTTTTAGATCGAATGTCATTTGTGATAAGAACTTTGATTTAGAATCTGTCTCGTGTTTGTCAAAACGACAGAGAGTGATTTTTGTGATTTACTTTCTGTTAATCTATATATATGTTTTTTACCATTTAATGATCGATTTGGGGGCCGAGGAATGAAGGTTCGTTAGAAGAAATCTGCCACCAGAAGGTAACCAAAAGATGTAGTCCATTTTTGGAATCTTTATGATATTTCTGAGGTAAAAAATCAGTAAAAACCGAAACAATTATTGAAAAAGAAATAAAAAATCACCAAATTGAGATTGGTTTAATGTCATTGATCAATTTTTGTTCAAAAAGATATTCCAAACGACCATCAATTTATTGAAATGAAAATTTGTTGTCAACATGTAACCAAAGGGGAACCTCGATTTTTTGTCAATTTACTGAGATCCATCAGGTTTGAACTTTGATCCTGGAATAGGAAATTGAGGAATTTTCCGATTTAAATCAAATCCTTCTTGGAATGAATCTATTTTTGTTAAATGCAACATAAATTCAATGCAATCCCTCGTGAAAAAAGTTTCTCTGAAAATCTTCCTGAACCCCACTGAAAAACTCTCCCTTATCAGGCACATTTTCTCCATTGAAAATTTTTCGGAACAATTATGAATATCTCTGAAAAATTCTGGATTTTTCTAAAAATCACTGGGACTCTCTGAGAAACTATAAACACATCTGGAATGGTCTGAAAAACTTTTCACTGGGAATCCCTGAAAATTTCAATGAAATGTTTCTACCAGGGATGATACGTGATTTTAGAGGAGAAAAACTTGTTTCAATAGATACAAACATTCAATTTTCCATGAGATGTTTAAGTAGGAAAAATATGATGACTCATCATCATTATTCCAGAAGTCTAAAATTGTGTGTCATGGATAGTGGAATATGGATTTGAACAGAAGGGAAATTTCGATTTCTCCAGCCCATTGCATGAAGTGCTCCCTTCTAATGCAAACTGGTAATGAACTGTTGGACATGAATTTAATTGGGGACAAACACTTATTCTCAAAGTGGTTAACAATCTTCACAGAAATTAGGAATGGAAAATGTACGAGATGTGCATAAAATTTATACATATTCACGCATGGTTTGTAACTGGAGATGTTTACCCAACTGAGAGATTCAGCACAAAAGTAGAATTTTTGACGTCCGTTACAAATGGAGGGAAAAAATTTCCCAACGCAGCAAATGGAGGTATTATGCACAGAATAGCAAATCTTTTTGTCAAGCTAACTGGAAATTCGCTGCCACATCTAACTGGATTGCTGAGAGAGCAACATGATTTATTAAAATAGGAAAGTTTTCGCTGGACTAGCCAAACTTTCAGTACAATGTATAAAATAGCAAACAAATTTATACTGTGAAAGAATAACTGAAAATTTAGTACATCTCGGTACTGGGAAATTTCAGTAAATTCATTTCCCAGCACATTTACTGAAATTTAACGGATTTTGTATTGTAAAATTCCAATTTTCGCAGTAAAATTCCAATGAATATGCCGGAATATTTCCACAAATGTATTGGAATTTTGAGTTCAATGTACTAGTTCATGATATCCAGTGAAAATTGTTTGCAGTGTAGCTGGAGGAATCGATATTTTTTGCTGTCATAGTTAAAAAATCGCTATCGTAGCTAAAAAGATTGCTGTAATATATAGCAAATGGATTGTGAGATGTTTCCATTCCGTGGCAAATCACTGGTTAATCCATAAAGCCCCAAACTAGCATAAATCTTATCTTCTTTTTTGAACGTATCAATAATAATCTTGATAGAGAGAAACCTTCTGAAGCACTTCTTTATGCTCCATCCGAATCTTCCAGTTCGTTCAATATGGTGTTCATTATGGGAATCAGGTTAACGAATTCTCAGACCCTTCAAACTCTGAATCGGATGGAATTTTTAGTTGTGAACTTCGAGATTGCATCAACGATTTTGGTGAATTAAATATGGAGAACGACTTGCAGCATGATTTATAGCTAATGTTTCTGATTTTTCCACTTTCTTCCGTTACTGCTATAAATTCGGACGTGATAATCTTGTTATATGTCAGATATGAGCATATTTATCTGTTCCAAACAAGGGAATATTACAGTGATCCATCACAATCGATGCATAATTTAAGAATTTAATCTGAATTCCGTTTCGAAATTTTTTCTTGTGTCTTTTTTAAAAAAAATGTCACGAAGGATGGGATTATTCATGCAATGCTAGTGAATTTTCTTAGATATTCTGATGCAAATTAAGGATATACGAATGTCAACTGATGAAATTTTGGTAGTGAACTTTTGTAGTCCAATTTCGAGTGATCAATCGAGCTTTTCATCAAACTTTCCGCGCCGACGTTTCGAGTTTATACAACTCTTTTTCAAGGTCAATTCGGAGAGGAGAATAGGTGGGAGTATCGTCCGGACCCATGTCTCTTGGAGTGGGTAGAAAACAAATCGTTCTGGGCCTTACTTGGAGTAGAATGGATTCTACTCCTACTCCTATCCAATCTCCCCTCTGCGAATTTACCTTGAAAAAAAGTTGTATCAACTCGAAACGTCGGTGCGGAAAATTCAATAAAAAGCTTGACTAATTACTCGGAATTGGACTGCAAAACTTCATTACTAGAATTCATTCTACTCCAAGTACGGCCCAGAACGATCTGATCAGATTTTGTTCATGGAAAGAAAGGTCTAATTTCTATCGAATTATTTTGTAAAACTTGGAACGGCACTAGACGAATATTTTTTTATACAATAGATTCGCTTCGTCAAGATTTGCACACCACTGATGCAAGCATGATATGATGAATCAAAATCATTCCATGTATTTGCCTGTCTGCCTACTTTTACATAGATCATCGAAATGGAATTTTTATCATAAAAATTTCTTGAAAATCGCTGGAATTATTTCGGAATGCAGGATAAGGGATTCGCTACCCATCCTGATATATATACTATGATGATTCCAAGGTTGGGAAATCGTGAGTAGATCCAGGTGAATAAGTCTCATCTGCTCATAAACGCGAGATTCATTAAAATAATCCAATAAACATTTCGTGCCCTCACGGAGAAAAATGAGGAGTAATTGTTGTTCCAATCACGGTAGTTCTTACTCCAGTGCCCAGTCAGTATATGGATGACTATTTTCGGTATAGATGTGACTCCAATGGAGTACTTTCGACGAATTTTCAAGAAAGATTCACTTTTCAATACAGAAAATACTGCAGGAGCTAACAAAAAATATTGACGGATTGTATGAAGTAAAATATACTTCTTTATTTTTCTTCACATTGGGATATCTTTCAGATGTCTCAAACTCTTCTCCAATCTGGAAGATCTCTTCGAAGACATCTTTTAGAATATCGCAAAACACAAAACGTTTATTGAGAAGGGGATATTTTGTAAATGATGTAATGCGAAGGGCTTTTCCAATCCAAGCAAACAATCACAATTCACCGTTATAGGAAATTATCAATCAATTTCAATTGTGCGTCACAACAAAAACTTCCAGTAATTGCTGAAAAACAGTGGAGAGAGAATTCGTTATATGATAATGCTCGATCACATTGTACGAAATCTATTGAAAGCATGTTATCAACACTTTGATAGGAAGTCATACTACACTCCATATGTTTTACCGCGACTGCGATGGTTCGGATTATCATTTATTTCGAGCGACATAGCATAGTTTGGCTGGGCAGCTCTTCAAAACATAGGAAAGTGGGTTGATAAATGGATTAATTTGAAAAACAAACACGCTTTTTCACCAACCCGAGTAGGAATTAATATTGGGTGTTCGGTCAGGACCAGATCAGGAAAGCCCTAATTCAAATCAGTTGTATCAGAGTGCGATGTAATGAACTGCAGTAGGGCATGAAAATACAAAAACCTATCAGGGCCAGATCTTGTTGACCCTGATCAGGTGTGCCAAATCATGACCAGATCAGGTTTGCTAAAATGAGGTGAGCCTTATCACTGCTCGATTGGGTGCATTTTGAACATGAGGCTGGGCATAAAATTTTGTTGCTCAGCAAGGATCATGGAAAAACCTCAGTAGAAATCACTGATTCTGTGGGGTATTACAAGGCCAAACTAGATCTAGTTAGTCCGTCATACGGGCCTGATGAGGTTTTGCGAGGCCTAAAGAATGACTAGAGTGTACAGATTTTGAGCTTCCGGAGTGGAACCGCGTCTGGAATCGGTTTGTTGCCGACGTTTCGCCATCATTGCAGCTGGCTTCTTCAATGCTTCAATTGCTCTTCTGGCAATGATGGCGAAATGTCGGCAACAAACCGATTCCAGATGTGGCTCCACTCCGGAAGCTCAAAATCTGTATCTTCTTAAAAGTCGCGAAAAAACATCCAGCGAACCATCGCTGAAACGGGGGTATGTGATTTACACGTCTTCTGAAAGAAAGTTATGCTTTTGTAAATCAATTTTCTAAAATCAACAGGAATACCTGACAGGTTCCCTGTTCCGAGGTTAGATGGCTCGAGACAACGTTGATCCGATAACCCGGTTCTACCAGGGTTAGTTGAAATGAGGCCAAATCAAAATTGATTCAAAATTGATTTACATAGACAATATTCAAAAACCCAACATGGAATCAATTCCTAGCTCGCAGTCCTTGCCTAAAATTTTCAATAGGATCTGCCTGATACATTCGCAGCCAGGTTACAATTTTTGCTCGTAGTGAAGAAGAAATATTTCCATTTTCCGCCACACGTGACATGTCACTTAACTTGAAAGGTAGTGATGTCAATCCTTGAGAGGATCGATTCTCCTCTTGATAGAATATGTCAAATTTTTTACGAGACTCCATTAAAATCGATGAAAACTTGATATTTTTCCTATAAAACAGCATCAGTGATTTTCAAGGTTTGACATCACTATTTGTTGGAAGGCGTCTTTTCTCACCGCTCATTTTGTTCACACTTTCCAATATCCACAGTTGTCCGGAGAAAATACATTCAATTATTTCCGAATCCAAACTATATTGAAAAGTATGAATTTTATAAATCCTTTATGAATTATATCACATCAATTCATCTAGTTTTCATACAATCATTCACGTAGGGTGCATCAGAACAGCACTTGACGTGAAATTCAGTTTGAAGGATTGACACTTGAGTGATATCAAAATTATCATCAAATTCCATCTGAGCAATAATGTCATAGAATTCATATACAATTTTCATACAAAAACATTGAAATTGATACTTTTTTGATTTGTAAAAAATCTTCTGTTCCAGACCTGGGATATTTTCATCTTCTCATCGGTTATTCTTTTCAAGCTAAATACGTAATTATTCCATTCCGTTGGACTTCCCTGATTGCTGGCCATCCTGATTTATTGATATATTCACGTTAAAAGATTCTTTTTACTCAATACTATCGATACAGCTATTCTGTATAAAGAATTCTTCCAATTTTTCATATAATTTATATATAATTCCGTATTGTTGGTATATAAATTATATATAATCCTGAAAATTGACAGAGTATTTGGTACAAAAATATCATTTCCCGCACACATTTATTGTGAATATCGGTTATTCAATATTATCATCAAATATATCCCATTCATTAAATGATATGAATTGAGCGCGTGATCATCCATCGGGACGTAGTAAATGTAACAAATCGACAGCTTTATGTTCCCATCATTCGAAGAGATGATTGATGAAGAGATATTTGAATTCATTCCCACATATGATATTTCAAAGAAGACTCCCCTAAGCGCCAAATGGAAAACATAATCTCTTCATCTAAATGTTGTGAACAAAGTCAGAAGGTTGTTACGATTTACATTGCCACGTCCATGATTCGCTGTAAAAAAATTTCTCCTGAGAGTCGAAAAATTAAATCAAGTTTCTTGAAACTCATTGAAATTTTTCTAAAAAATCAGAAGGAGTGACTGTGAGCAATTACAATCACATTTTCTGAATTTTCAGAAGACCTTTTTTTACAGTGAATACCACAACATGTGTTCAATGCGTTCAAACTCCACTCGTTCCAGGAAATGAAGCTTCCCGATCCAAACAGGATATCTCCACTAATTTTCAATTTCCGCAACACTGGAATCACATCTTGGATGCTTCAATGAAACGAAAAAAAAACAAACATACGTACCGCAATCTCCTTTTAAGAAATCATCTCTCGTGTCAATGGATTTTGATAAAACACTTGAGTGGATACTGAAGAAAACAGAGAGAATAATCTCGAATATGTCAAGCAACGAAATCAAGGGACTCAAGTTCATAACTGTAGAAACGTGCTTTTACGAACGGACATTTGGATTAGATGCTTGAAATTTAGTTGCCACAATTCACGGAGAGAGAATTCCCTTCCCTGTCTCCCAAAGCATTGAGTTACAAAACCTGTTATTCTCTATGTATACATATATATATATGTATATATATCAAATTATGACTACATAGAAACTCACGAAATACGTGAAGATCCCTAAAACGGCCGATGATCTATCCTGAATAGAGTTTGAAACGTGTCAATTATCATCCCTTGTTTGAAATTCTTCATCCCTCTTGGTATTATTTTACTCTTCAAAGGAATAGTATGGGAAAGTGTGCGATACGAGGTTTGAAGAGAGGAAGAAGACGAAGAAGGAGAAGAAGAAGAAGAAGAACAAAAGGGTATATATTATATTACACGTGTATGAATGTACAAAATAATGTATCTCGGTTACGGCGAATTAAATTGTGAAGGGTAGAGATGGAGGAAGAGAGAGAAAAAGAGCCGAGGATGCCCCCAGGGGCCCCTCTAGCGACGCGTACGAGCCTGGATGCCGCCCTTCCGCCTGATCAATATTGCGTTGGTGGGGCCAGAGCAAGGTGGCCTAAACGGGGGTTGGCGGAGTGGATGGAACAGATCCGTCGTCGCCGAGGAGAAGAGAGGAGAAGAGGGTGGAGGGGTAAAGAAAATAAAAGGGAGATGGGGTGGTTCGGAGAGAAAGAGAGAGAAAGGAGAGAGACGTCGGAAGGTCGCCGCTGGAGGGGGCTGCTGTGGTGGTGGTTGTGTCTGCGCGAAGGTGGAGGCGGTGTTGGCAGAGAGAAAAGCAGTGGTGAAACCGACACACTGTCATGGCGGCGTGCACCACCGCCGGGCAAAAACGGTCCGCAGATTACTTCATTTATAACTAATTTTCATAGGGAGGTAAAAGGAAATTCCACTCAAATCAACGCCGTTCGGGTCGATTCGCGAGTGTGTATAATAGTGTGGATATACGTGTGTTCTCGATTACTTTGTCGGTTGCTCGAATAACTCGGGTTCATGTGTTGTGCGTGTTTTATTTTTATTTGAGACTGAGCGTAGGAAAAGAGCACCGCAACGTTGACATAACATCTAGAGAGAAGAGGGTATCTTTGGGGAGAAAAAGTGAATTTCAGGATCTACATTGTGAAGTGCTTCTAATTGTGTAACTGTTCGGTGTGTGAGAAGTGAAGTAACCTAGCAGGGATCTACATACCCATATATATATATGTATATATATACTGTTACATGGTAACGTTGATGACTACAAACTTGAACGTTATCGTTGGTGATGTCACGTGACTGATAACAAAGACAGAGGTTAACTGGATTGATTGTTCTTCCTCTTTGTTCCTCTCTCAACGTTCGGGGTTCGACGACAATAGGTGGAATAAGTCTTCATCGCAACAGCAGCCGCTCGTGTCGATTGACCGAGGTGGCTGCTAATATCATTTCCCCGCCACTCACGTTCGGATCTCACAATCATCGTGAGCAGTTGCAGTCATCAGGGGTGAAAATGTCCTAGCGAAGGCAGGATTCTCACTAGGTGTTTTTCCCCTTATCCCTTTTGATCCACCGCTTTTCTTTTACGCTCACCCAAAACAAATCCTTTTGTATGCATATTTCAATTCTTTTGAGTACAATACATTACGAGCACATCGGGGTCTACGTTGGGGTTACAATCCAACGAAATCCAAAATCCTTCATCCCGTGGGAGTGATTCTTGCCCCGCCCGTGCTCGAAGGAACCACACCCGACCAAAAGACGAACTTATACAAAAAGGAATCATTCGATATCAATCGGTAAGCCGAATAATAAACGTTAATCACTTATCGAGGTTTTATCGATACTCTTACGTGCATTAAAGTGTTTGGAATAGTTGTTCCCTGAAATTCACGAGAGCTGCTGAAGGTTGATGATATTACAGAAATCAAATTAAAAATTTCGATCCTCCGCTGTTCCCTTGTCGTATACTTTTTTATGCGACATACTCTCCCCCTTCTAACAACAGTGCACATGGCCTCGTTCCATGCTGGGTGCAGGCTGCAACGCCGTCGCATAGGTTAGGTTCATCTACAACAAGCGCAAGAGGGTGGGTGGGGATAGTCGCGAAGTGGTTGTCAGAGGAGGGAATTACTACGACTCCTACTAGGGTTGGTCTTCTAAGAATACTTCAGAGTATATCTATGTATAAATAATCACTCTCCAACTTGAAACATTCAACCTCGAGAATCCGTTCCTCGTGCTGAAAAGCTGATGATTTCATTCGGATTGGGGATCGTTGAAGTTGGTGAAATCCTTCGAGATTGTTTCCATGCCAACGAAGATATGAAAAATGTGTGTAAATACGAAGTTTCTGTCGATAGCAATTTCTAGAATACATTGATATGAAAGAGTGCAAGAAACATGCACTAAGAGATGCTTTCTAAACTCGCGTGTGCAAGTTCACTACATGGATTGATACAAAATCTCTCGTTGTTCGAACGAAGATGAAATTGGATTATTCTTTCCTCTCGGATCTCTGTTCCTTCTCACCTATGAACCTCTTTGATCGCTACTTATGAAAACTTGGATATGTATAAGTAAAAAGGTGTACAGGATTTGATCTACTCGAAACGAATATAGTAGTTTGTTTTTTCACTGCACATGAACTGAACACGAATGAGAAATATCGCGATTGTTCTTAGGTTGTTTCAAGTACAGGATTTTGTGATATTTTTCATTCGTCTATTCGAATTCGAAATGGAACATCTGATTATAACGGATTTGATAAAGCGAACCAAAATCAATTGGCTCGAAATTGAGAGATTAGAAGTTCTGGAAATTGCTGGAGACGAAGTTAAATTTCAACATCATAAAGAATAGAATTGTTCGAGTTCTACTGAATTCTACTTTGGTTTTTTACATTCTATGCAATAATTATTTCAGGAATTAATATCAGGAATTGATATCTGAAAAAAGTGGAACCAACGTTCGCACAACGTTTGATGAACCTGAAATGAAAATTGTGAATAAAATGTTAATCGTAGATTTATAATACGAAATAAAAATCAGTCAATGGATCTCACAAATCACACGGAAAAAAATCATTCACTATGGTAGCTGATTCGTGTACTTGATATTTGGCGAAACTTTGGCCGTTATAGCAATGACTTTTGTAGCCCTAGCTACACCGAGAACCCGATTTTTTAGATTTGAAGAGAATTTCTTTGCCCTCATTCTGATGAATCTTGTTTTCAATGGAAAAGATAGTTCAATTGAATAAGCAAATTTTTCATTGAATTGAAATTATATTCTTCGAATTCAAGAAGGAATATATTTTTGTCTCAATTTGAAAATGTTTTGTTTCAATCTTCAAAGAAATATTTATTAGAATGAGGGAAAAGAATATTTCCCGTCAATCTGAAGAATTGGGTTCTCTGTGTGAAAAATAGTTATCGTAACTAATTTTCAGATTTCCAAATATCAGCAACATATTCATTTCCGTGCAGGTATCATAATTGAGATTTATGTATCCAGTTCTGAAAGAACGTGAAATTCAATTCATCAATGAGATCTTATTTGTCTGAAGTATGCAATAAATTCTGGGATTATAGTCATCCATAATGTGGATTATATGAAACTCCAGTTCCGGAAACGATCAGCGAATACTTTTTGTGTATTGATTTTTAAATTGAAACCGAAAGAAAAAATGTTGAGAGCTGCTACCACTGTTATTTTAGTTACGATATAAATGTGGAAAGTAAAAATGTGAATATAGTATCGTTAAATAATGTGGAGTTCTTTCAACGCATGGAGGATTACATTTCGTGAAAAGTTGAGGAAATTGAGTGAACTTTGCGACAGTCGCGTTCAGCTCCCCCGAGCAAAGCTCCTCAAAGAGTGTCTGGAAGATCTTGGTGATTTCGGTTCATGCTTGAGAATAAGAAACTGAATAGGAGGGAAGTGAATGTTTTTGTTATTCAGTTTCCAATCTAGTGAGTTAGATTTAATTTCCCCACACACTTTTCTCTGTAGAGTTATCAGTTTATTCTAATACTAGACTTTTCAAACATATTCGACAAGAAACTTTCATATAATTTGGAACGTTGACATGGCAACAGACGATTTTGATTCTGACATTACATCAATCATCAACTAAAAGTCAGTCAATGTACTTGTTCTTTGTACAAATGCTGCATAATTTTCTGCATAATTTAGGTATTATAATGAAGATCAAAACGTCATTTAGGAGTGAAACTTGTTAATGTTTGAATTTCAATAGCATGGATTTCAACTTCACATTTCGAAACAGACAGCGATGTCTCTTTTATCAATTTTGAATAGAATTAAAAAAAAATAGTTGTAAAGCTTTTTGAATCAAACGAGATTTTTAATCATTTCGAACAATTCGGAATTCTGATAGGCATTCCATGATAAAGTGAACTTGGTGAGCTATGAACGAAATTATTTGTTGTTGATCGTTTTCATCGTGTGTGTACCGAAAGTTTTCTACGAAATTCCACTCTCATGCTGATGAAATTGATTATTTCTATAAAAATAAGATTTCCATTCCATCTTCGTAGTATAACGTGATACGCTTCACATGTTTGGTATGAAAATTTATGTCACAGATGAAGAAAACTTCTGAACCGAGTAATACGTTGTAGAAATGAGATTAGAGATGCGGTGTGTAACGGATGTTACGGTTCAACTTCAAGTTCTGAACGATCACTCAAAAGTTACTTGATATTAATTTGTGAACGATAAACTGGAACATATGGAGTATGTGACAAGATTAGAGTACGGAAGAGGATTTTGTTTCTTGAAGGAATCAAGCAGTGATTAGTGATGAGTGAGCTACAATAAATTTTCTAGAGCTGTCAGGTTTGAAAAATAATCCGAATTTTTCTGTATCCAGTGATCAGAAAATTTTTATCAATCATATGGAGAAGAGAGTTTTATGTTCTTGAAATTTGAATTGTTTATAGAAATGAAATGAATATTCAAACTCATGGAATCTGATAAATCATCGGTATTTATTATATTTTCTCGAATTAAGTTCTTGAAACTAGAAACATCGTTTAAATAATGTAAAGCAAGATTTTTGGTCCTTGACAGCTGAATAATGAGTTATTTTATCATTAATTCGTTCCAATGAACAATTCAACATCAATTTTCAGTGTATCTTTGCATAAGAAACTTGGCTTGGGTTTAAGAGAAAATTCTGAGTTTTATAGAATTTTCGAGACAACTCGATAGTAAATCTCTAGAAAAGTCTTAACAAATTCAAATGGAATCCATTGTAGATTTCTCACGGAAAGATATAAGTGCCATCTCGAATTGACCTCGGGTAATGATGTCCTCGAATTCTTATCCATTTTATGCAAATCTATCAAAACTAGACGTTTTTTGTATGGAAAAGGATATGTTGCTGGAGTTCGAATCGTTTATTGCAACGAATTAATAATCGAATGACGAAATACTCAAACCAAATCCTAGTTGAAGACTCAGGATCTTGCAGCACAATTTTTCCAATCTCAAGGAGTTAATTCAAGAAGATAAATAACGATGATCGATTCTGTTAAACATCCCCCATCGCTATCACCTCATCCTACACGAGAGACATATACAGAATGTTCCAAAAAATACTCCACCCTTTCCAAGGATCGATTCCTGAAGCGAAAATGAGATAGATTTTCCTTCGTTGAAATATTTGGCAATGATTGGTTTAACAAAAGCGAATCTAACTCCAACTAACCCTAACTCTACTGATTCCACACAGTTGTAAAACAGAATAACTTCGATGTTTGACGAATATTCTTTATGAAATTAACGATTATTATCACTTCTATCCAACTGTAGTTGAGTATTGAGATTTAAAACTGAGTGAATCCGTCAAGATATTCTCTCTAAATCTTGAAGAGTGAAAAATCACACACCACTAAATCTCAGAAGTGAACCAATCCGCTTTGATTGGGATTTTCACTCGTTTCGAGTGAACTCTCACTCTCTTAGAGTGAAAGTTTCACTCTAGAATTGGAGTGACTGTGAGTTTCTAACCTCAAACCTTAAACTATCATTCTCAAAAAGAGGAAATTTCACTCGAGATTCTGGCAAACTCACTTCTGGTTGTCTAAATAATGAATTCTCACCCTAAGAATTTCAAGGTACAATGAGACATAATGAAATATTTACTTTAAAGGAGATAGGAAGTCTTGCCTCCCTTCAGTGATCGGTTGCATCCCACAGTCGTGAGGGGATTATTCTTCCATTAGACTTAGAAGACTTTTTTGTTACATTGAAAGTATTCTACCTTTCAAGTGTTGAATTCTCCATGAACTTTGTTGCCACCATTGTTGGTAAAATATTGTACAATTATTTTTGGTAGTGTCGCTGAAGCCAATTGGATTTCGACGAAGCTGAGGAATATCTCTTCTATTCAATGAATTTTCTTTATTGCAATTCGAACAATTTAAAACGTTCCATCATTGCACTCATTATCACATTCGCCTTTGGAAAATTAGTTGATACTCTCATTATGCAACAGAATACTCCCGGTCATCCATATTTCTATCAAACTGCCCTGGTGGAAAAATTTCGTTGAATTTCTTTCGCTTTTCGTACCCTCGGTTTTCATCGAAAATCAGCAAAATTCAATGAAAATCCTCAAACTTCAACAAACTTGAATAGAAATCAACAAATTTCAGTAAAAGTTACTAAATTTTGTGAACAATTATTGAATTTTATCGAAATTTTGTCGAATTGAGTTGAATGTTGTCAATTTTCAATGAAAACCGAGTGAACGAAATCCAACGAAATTTGTCCACCAGGGTGTGGACAAACACAGTGCGTATCCTGTGATAATATACATCCACATGAATTTAACCTCCGTTTTTTTCCCGTGTTAAGGGGTTACATCTATCGGAATAGTCGAACATTATACTTTTCTTGAGAAATTTTTGTTGGTGACGAAATCACCGTTTACTCATTTGGACCTATTCAAATAACAATTTCTTAGATTCAAAGATATATTTCTTCCTTTGTAGCTACGATAACTAATTCTTATCTATCCAAGTATCAACATCATCTTATTTTCCCTTTCAACAGAATATGGCAAAATAGGGAAAACTCCTTTACAATTAGAAATGAAGGACAATGGACAGAATTCTCGTTGTATACTGCTTTACTATTTCGATTCGAACAAAACAGCCATCCAAGCTTAGGGATTCTTCTCAGATACGTATCTTGAGTCCGTTCCATCAGTTGAAACGAACGAGTGCTGGTCTGGACGATTTCCAACTGGTGATTTTGATTTGGAAGACAACGGGTGCTGGGGTTGACCAAAAAACTCCGAAGATGCCGAATCGGAGGTATTATTGGATGAAAATTCGAATCAGATACTTCAACAATCAGCTGGAACATTGAATGTTGGCTAATCAACTATTTTTGGTCGTTAACTTGCAATGGACAAAAAATCAGAAAGAAGGGAACTAGTTCTACATTACTTACCGGAATTTACTATTATTAAGGAGCGTTCAACCGTCAGCAACTTATTGCTGTCTCTCCACAAAATGATCAATTTTTACATCAAATTTTAATGAAAAATCGTAAATGGATGTACTATGATCATTTCAAACTCGACTCTCAAATGAAACATTCATGCAAAGAAGGTGATATTCCGCACATATAAGTATATTGAGATATGAAAGGCATTGTGTGGTCTATGAATTCTTCTAATTCGCGCAAACAATCACTGCTGAGCGTTATAGATAAAAATCAACCGATTTCAATCAATCGTCGCAGTAAAAATGTCCAATAATCGCTACAAACAGCGGGGAGTGATTTTTTCACATGATAATGCTTGACCACATGTTGCGAAAACTGTTAAAGGACTACTATCAACATCTCAATGGGGAGTCCTGCCACACCTCGCAGATTCACCCAGCTACAATACTCCCTTGGATTATCATCTATTCCGATCGATATAACACAATCTTGCTGATCACAACTTTGAAACATTTGAATGAATATGGAGACATCAATATAAGAAAAATTTGGAATCAATCTCATTCACAGTTTATCTTCATCCTTCTTAGATCTCAATTATATTGAGCGATGGAATACTTATTTTGAGGTCACATTTGTTCACCATATTCTAATATACATATGAAATTTCATGAATTATAGTGATTCTGGAGTGAATCGATTGTTTTTTTTCTTCATAATATATAAGAAATGTATCAAGTTTCAATTGAACGTTTATAGAAACAGATAAACATTAGATACATATTTTATGAATAAAAATTGTTCCTATCATGGATCGGCGTCATTAATATGTGAAAAATATTTGATAACTAATGAAAAGTCTATTCAATATTTCACACGCTCATCAGATTCAATATATTGGAAACTACAAGCGTCAGAAAATTTGGTAAAAATACCTATTGGAATGGATATTAGGTCTGAAAGAGCTAACAAAACCGAGATAAATCTGTACTATAGAATGTAATAAGACGAATATATCAGATTCATGATAACTTATCGTATGTGAACAAATAACTATGATCAACACTCCTCCCACTCATTCCAGCTATTGCATGAGTCCTGAAAACAAACCGAGGAAAAATGATTAGATCTGACCTGATCTAAATTTGGGTTAGATCTACACAGATCTATCGAGATGTGAAAAACTACGATTTTGGCTTGTGTTGGTCACAACATGTGGTCAAAATCAAATTCATGTGCAGACAGATATCACAAAATTCCTGACAATTGAACCACCAATTCCTCATTAAGTGGAAAAGATTTCATTAAGATTCAATGGAATATTCAATTCAGGTCTAAAGAGATGTACCAATCAGATCTAATCTGATTTTTTGAGCAAGATCCGCACTAAAATCAGATGTGAATCCGAATAGATCTAACAATTTTTTCCTGGGAATGAAACAGAAGCATTCAACATTCATCTGAAACCGACCAGTCTGAATAATCACTTTCCTGAAAGAAATGAGTGCAATGGAAATGATGTTGATGTTGATTATTCAAGAACGTTTTTTCTTGAATTTCACCTAACAATGAACTCGATCAAATTGAATCAAATTGTTTATTCAATCCGATTCAAAAATTAGCAACAAAATAAAAAGCCAACAGCTTTTCTGAAACAATTTATAGATTGTGAAGTGTGCGTAGGGAACACGTGGAGTGAATTTTTCAAACAATTTCCAAACCTATGACGTTTCATATAATCATATGAAACTTGTGTATAAATTTGAGAATTGTTTTCAATCAGATTGGAGTGATTTTTCAACACTCGTTTCAGCCCGTGTTGTAAATTCCTATTTTCGGATCGAATAATTCCAGATTTTCTTCACATTAAAATATTGGAACATTGATACGTAAAATACCAAATATTGAATACAATGATCTGCAAACTGGGGAACTGATTACCAGCGTTGATGAGATTTCCTCCAAAATTTATCTGAAACATAAACAGGAGGAGGAATTCTTGATGTGCATGGAATTTCCAATCGCTGGTACTAGAATAATTTATGGAAATGAGGGAATCTTCTGTGTACAGTGTGTCAAAGAAGTATCTCCCCTCTTGACATTTAGTTTGGAGAATTTATGTACAAACTATGCGAAAATTATACAAAATCCTGTCTTGAAAAATCGCGTTATGAAATTTATATACAATTTTCACACAAAATATGTACCAATTCTACGAATATTGTATACAAATTACATATCAGTTTCACAAAATCGATTTTGAGGCAGAATTATATGAGTGAATTATGTATAAATCTTTTCATTATATGTGATTTTCGTACAGTTATATAAAAAGTAACCCCCTTCGTACAATTCTTCACAGAGATATAAATTTATATGAAACTCGCATACGGTTCTTCAACCGAGCGTTATCCTATATAAATTCTTGAACATTATTTTTTACTTCAATGTGTTATATAATTCGTGTAAAACTCTCCTTCTCATATACAATTCACAACAAGTGGCATGAAAATTCACATAAAAAAAATATTTCTTGCACTCGATATATAACACGGGCCTGCGGAATATAACTTTTAATTTTCCCTTTGAAAGATAATGTTTTTTTTTTAAGGTACTCCGGTGTGTCAAACTAATATATATATATAACGCTAGTATTTTCACAGCACCCCGAGATTTATTTTCATGCAAGATATGAATGCGCACAATTTTTTAAACAATTTTTATGTGCAAGTGAAATAGAATGAATATAAAATTTAACGTACAGTTATAAAATATACTACATCAGTTTTAAACGAGACTTGAGCGCTAGATTAAGAGAAACGACTCATTATAGGAAGAGTTGCTTTGATTAATCACCACCTTATATTATCACTAGTGGAAGAAATCTAAATACTTTTCAAATGTTGAAATAATATTTCGAATTTCTTGCATATCCTGAAGTGGCCCCATTCCTTAGAATAAGTCAACACGTCAGCTCTATTCAAATGCCTAACTTGAACTATATTGAAGAATTCGTTGATGTCAAGAACCTCATTTCATTCTTCATACTTGCGTCAAACATTCGAAATCCTCAGCTTCATGATATCCTTCTATGCAATGAAATATGTGAGTTTCCTTGAAATTACGCAAGAAAAAAATCAGGAAGACAAATTACCACAGGTACTACACCATAGGTACCACAGGCACTTCTCTTGGGACTATGAAAAACATTTCCTCAAGTGTAAATCTTCATTAAGTGTACCTACCCTCAGTTTTTTTGTATCTCAAATAAATTTGGCCTATTGTCAGAGCGAGACACTCTACTCTTTTATTTGAGTCTCACTCAAAATTCCTATAATTATGAAATGTCTAACATGAAACTCCTGTTTGTAGTTTATTTCTTTGAAATATCAGGAAGTGTGTTCTTATAGTCAATTTCAACACACTTCAGTTTGCAGTGTAAATATCAGGTTGTATGAAAAATCTTGTAACATTTTACGATCTCATTTTTGGAATTTTTTAGGACCTCCATCAGCTAAAATTGGGGGTAAAATATGGTAGGATTTTCTCGTAGCTAACACGCGAAGGATATATGAGCGAGTAACGTCGTGAATAAACTGAAAGAACGTCTTCAATGAGTTAACCATCACTTTGTGCGATTGTGTATTACGACTAAGTCCTCCAAAGACATAATGCAGCACTGTTACCGCTAACACTTGCACTGGTCAAAATTTCTGCATTAATTTGAATGTTTTTACTGGAAGTTTTTTTTCAAGTACGTACATGAATTCAGTTTCATGCACATTTTACATAAAATTTAATATAAACTATAGCATAATCTATAGTTTTTTAATGTTTTTGTACATTAAATTTGATGCAGAACCTGATTTCATGTGCGCCATTGAAAAAAACTTCCAGATACTTCTGACAGTGTGTGCCATGTACACGAAATATGTGGTTTATCATTCCACCGTTCGTCATTGGTATCAGGGTTGTTTGGTTCAAACCAAGTGGTTTTTTCCACAATTCAATGTGAAAATATTCATATACGTGCTTTCTTTTCCACGAATAAATTTTCATGATCTATACTTACTATGCACTATGGAGAATGGAAATACACGGGAAAAAGTCATTATTCTCATAATTATACTGTCGAATTTTTGTAACAATCTGAAATATGGAAGTACATGTATCGTTGTAAAAACTAAACGGATAATTGTGATACCGAAACAGATAGTCATTATAACGATCTTTTTCTTCGCAACAACGATGTAATATTGCCAGCTCGGCTCAAGAAATACAATTATATACCCAGATGGCGTCGAGGGTTCTAAAAGAATCCCAGATCCTCGAAAAGAATTTTCCCAGGATACCAAAAGTGATCAAAAGAACACTTCTGGAGATTGTATACAGCTCACAGATGTCCAAAGAATCTAAATCTTTCCGAATTCCTTCTTCGATCAAATGTAATGCTTTTTCAAGTCATTGCAGAATTCTACAACAATGTTCCGAGATTGCCAAAAGAACTTGAAAAATATAACAGTTTGAGAACAGTTGGAAATAATTCATCCTGCCCACAGAGCATAAAAAAAGTTGGTTTTTATTTACAAAATTTTCAATAAAAATTTTCATCACTGACTTTAGAATATTGAATAAATTGATTTATCATTGTTTCACAGATTCGTTGTAGTTTTTTATGCTCGATTCAAAATATATTAAAAATTGAATCTAATTAAATGAAGTATTAATGTAATTAATAATGTAATCAAAATACATATCCAAATACCTTGAGATTCTCAGCTTTAGATCAGAAGTGAGATTTTTCACCGCAATAAGGCACAGTCTGTTTTGTATGTAAATGGTCTAATTTTTTCATTAGTGAGAATTGAAACTTACAGTTTTAAAAAGATTCCTACAACTTTGAAAGTGAAAAATTTCTTGTTCAGATTGGAAAAACTCAATTTGATCTCAAAAAAAACAGGTTTGAACCAAAAAGACCTGGTTTTCTGCAACCCTGATTGGTACCAACGTTTCGAATCAAAGAATATTTCACTCGAAGATCAATCACATTCTGGTCGCCCCCCGGATTTGAAAGACAAAGCTTGCCGAAGCCCACTAAAAATTGCGCCAAATGTTGCGCAATCTTATAACACTTCGGGGAAAATAATTAGTTACTTTTACTCCAAATAAAGTTCGGCAACTAGACACCGTTGTTGATATTTAAATACTATACCTAAAATTGGTGTTGGCTCAACTACATTCAAATTGACTTTTGCAGACTTTAGTTGCGGTCACTAATTCGAAATTGACTTTCCTACAGGTTTGATTCCCGATTTCTATTCTTTCATTACTCGGAACTAATTTCCACAATAAACTTCACAGTAATTATTGTGGAATCAACAGAATTCTCCACACGAATGAAAGCTACATAAAATTTATTATAACACACACGTTGTTCTCATCAACCTGAAACTAGCTACAAATCGATGTAACCTTTTGTAGCAGAATTTAATCAAAGATTCAAATGGTTTGGTTGAAACGCATGATTGAAAGCCACTCGGTCGATAACCGATACAAAAAGTGTTGAAAGTTTGATCCAAAGTTACAGTTACAGTTGGCCGCTAGTAGTTCCAACTTCATGTTATTTCCGCCCTACCAGTATAATAATTCCCAACAATAATGTAAAAACTTGCTGATATGACTTCACTCTGGATAAACTTTTTTCATAATTTTCATACCAATTGTTTTTCCACATGACTTGAAATCTCATATGGGAAGATTTCATATGAATTTACAAATTTTTCAAATAGCCATTTTTTTGATCTGTTAACAAAACTGTTTACAGAAAGATGTTGTCCTCCGTAATAATATTCTCTCTTCAAATGATATTAAAAATATGTATGCATTCTTTCTAAACATTGAAGACTAAAAGGTGGTCCATTACAATACTCGCTCGCTCAACCATTCTTTAGAATCTATCATTTTCTCTCTGTCGAGTTCAGCGCATCCTCCCACTCGAATGCAATCTGCGTTTGGCGTAGGTTGTTTCATAAAAGTTTCCCGACTTCTTTTTTATGCTCAGTAAGCGAGCATGTACAAATATGAATTGTAATAATTTTTCCATTCTTTTGTCTCATTCATGAGTATCCTTTCGCCAGAACATCGTAATTTTCTGACCTTCCGTGATATCTTTGAATTCTTGCGAAAATCAGTTCTCGATCTTTATTGGTTGTTATACTTTTCAAAAAAATGTCGATGATGCGATTTCTAAATATTTTGCGTTGAAATTTCGTAAGAAAATCTCGGTCAGTCGTTTAATATTTTAAAATATTATTATTTCTGATTTTTATCGGTATTTGTTTCGAATAAAAGCATTTGAATAGAATCTCAGCTTCCCTGGTGTGTTATTTGAATCTTCTGCTTCGCTTTGAGCATTCAAAATGCTTACTATATATTTTATAGACAGTTCATTGTAACAGATTCATCGGAGTTCGATATTTGTATCGATATCGAATGTAAAGATATCATATCGCTCATCGTCTATTGAAAATTATATTCTGAGCAGAATTCTTGTATTTGAATCAATTGATTAGTGAGGGGGGTTGAAAAGGTATCTCTTTGTGTATTACAATTTTGCTTCAAAGATATTTTCATAGAATTTTTATAGAATTTGTATAAGATTGTTTATAAATTATGTAATTCGATTTCTCAAGACAGGATATTGTATGGTTTTTATGCAGTTGAATGATTGAGTGGATATGGAAGGGTAAGTTTCACATTGGTTTACCGAATGACTTCTCGACAACTGCTTCGTAACGTTGTGACGTTATCCAATAAACCGATGTGCAGTTGATTCTTCTGTGTCCACTCACTTATTCGATTCCCAATGTGAATAGAAATAATGATGATAATGAATTATACAGTGAGTCAAAAGTATCTTTTCGGAGGAAATTTTATTTCAAGAACTTATATTTAATTCGTATGGAAATTATACAAAATTCTATCTTGACGAATGATTCTATCAAATCTATACAGGATTTGTTTGAAATTTTCCCGGTCTTGTATATATTTTTCATAGAAATTATATATAAATCCCATGAATTATGCATAAACCTTTTTCCAGCTTTATTTTCAAATTCACGTTGGACATATTTTTTTTATCTATCAAAGCTTGAAAATATCAATCAATGTTCGAATTTTTGTGTCCTATAATCTGCTTTTTTCAATGATAAGATGAGATTTGATTCGGGACAAGATTGCATACACTGTGGAAATTATGGAGAGTTTTCTCTCATTCCAGTGGTGTAGTCCATCCCCCAGTTGCGCGAGAATTGTTTCCTGCATCAAAAATAGGAGATTCTTCATGGGTGTTGAATTCTTTGAAAAGTAAGAAAACAGTCTACCGAATGAGGGTGAAAATTTGCCCTCCGCCATTCTAGATCGAATATTATACAATTATTCTTTACATTGTACAATATTTATCAACTTTCTACAAATTTCTATGAAATTTTGAGTGAAATGAGACACTTTTTCTGTACAGAAATAACGATATCATGAATATCTCTAGAGTACATACTTCATTGGATCGAATCATCAATAATCGAATATGGTCAATTTGAATTCCATGATAAAATTCTCCAACTACAAGCATATAATATTAAATTCCACTGCATTGTCATGGGTTGAATACTCCGAATTGAACAATCGAAACGCTCCATACGATTGAAATATATTGAAAATAATATACTTTCATTCTATCCAGCTAATTAGAAGGTATATAATTTCACCACATAATCTAGAATTTTTCAAGCGAAAATATTCTGCTTTGGTTACATTTCGATACCACCGAACCCCCCACGATAGACATAGTTTCAACATTCATTTTCACAATTTGGAATCGTGTTCCGTCCTTCGTTCCGCTCCCATTCATGTTTGAAATGATTTGAATAAGTACTGGTTCGCATTTGTACTGTTCAGACAGTGCATTAAACATCATTCACTCGAATCCATTCAGTTTTATTTCACAATGGAATATTCAGATCAGAGAACAATTCAAAATAGCGAGCTCAATCTAAAACAGTTGAAATACGATAGGAGTAAGCACCGCCTAAAACAACAGAAATGCGGGCAAAGCAAATCTCATTCAAAAAGACGCTTGAAATATTGGCGAAGCGTGTTTAATCCAAAACGGTTGGAATGCAAATAGCGCGAACCTGTTTAGAGTGCACGGCGAGAATGAGGAATAGGTTATTCTTGATTTCTTTGAGATGTATATTTCCGTGTAATAAAGTACAGACGTAGTACATAGTACATCGTACGTAGTTCTACAATTCTTCATTCTTTATTCATCGATGATTCGTCATGAAATGCAGTCGAACGACTCTATATGTTAATCAACGTGCACACAAAAACGATTATAATATTCAAACGATGAAATTCCGGAAACAAAATAACAGGGAATTTTTGGAGAGTCGTTGAGGATAAAAAATGAACAAAAAAAGGGAAAAAATGTGGAAATATCAAATTCGATGACGCAAATTTTGTTCGTACGAGTCTGCGAGCGAGGAATTTATTTAAAAAAAAAAACTCGTTTCTATCGAATTTCGTTTGAATTAACTGGAATAAAATTCGGTCACGCCAAGAAATATTTCACGTCATCAAATGTGAGATATTTCCATTCTTTTCTATTAGGGTAGGTGGAAAATTTGATGTGAGTTGATAATTCATCGTTCTGGCGATACAATAGAATAGAAACTTCTAGGTGTGTAGTGTGCGTGTGTGTGTTTGAGAGAGAAAGAGGAGATGATATAATTATCGCGGATGGAAGGATGTTTTATAAAATTTGGATCAAATTCCTCCGGGTTCGGATGACGTCGTTGAATGAACGTTGAATATTGTTTGAATTCTTGAATCTTTTATGATGCATATTTGAGAAGAAATTGACAGTCTGTGGGATGTTTGGTTTTCGAGGGATATTAATTTGTGATTATCATGTTTGATGAATTTAAAGATATATTTGATGCGAGGTCATGGATTTTCATTATGGAATCGAATGGAACGTTTTAGGAAATTATTCGATTATTATTACAGATTATTTTCGATTCGTTTATATCCTAACATTTCATTGTATTTTCAGAAATTTTTGTGAAGCAATAAAATTCGTTCAATGAAAATCAATTAGAGCAACAGTATGTTGACACCAAAAGCAAATCTTTATTGGCTTTCTGTTGTTTCCAAAACAACATTCTCCATTTATGATATGAAATCTCCTCTCTTAAAAAAGTGCACAGGAAGCTTTACAAAAAAAACGAGAATTTATGAAAATAATATTAGGTGTATAACTTTGCTTCCGCCGTGTTTTTCCGAAATTCGAGGCTCTATTGTGAAAAACTGGTTGAACATTTATGATTTACATCTTCCGGGTAGCATACGAGTCCCGCGTTGAAATAACTGGTCATCTTTTGAAGCGATCCACGAATCGATTCAATTTTTTACTTCTTCATAAGACCGGAAGTGCTGGTCAGCTAGGCCGTGTGCCATTGATCGAAACAAGTGATAGTCCGAGGGAGCAACGTCTGGAGAATACGGCGGGTGGGGTAGGACTTCCCATTCCAAAGTTTCCGAGTATGTCTTGACCACTTTCGCAACATGGAGTCGAGCATTGTCATGTTGTAAAATCACTGTATCATGTCTCTCGTTGCATTGCGGCCGTTTGTCTTTCAATGCTCGGCTCAAACGCATTAATTGCGTTAGATAACGATCGCCTGTGATTGTTTCAGTCGGTTTTAACAACTCATAATACACTACGCCGAGCTGGTTCCACCAAATACCGAGCATAACCGTGAATATTCGGTTTGGCCGTCGACGTGGAAGCATGGCCGGGATATCCCCATGATTTTCTGCGCTTGGAATTATCGTAATGAACCCATTTTTCGTCTCCAGTCACAATGCGATGCAGAAATCCCTTCCGTCTTTGCCCTGCAAGCAGCTGTTCACAAACACACAAACGCCGTTCAACATCTCTCGGCTTCAACTCGTACGGCACCCAATTTCCTTGTTTCTTCATCATTCCCATGACTTTCAGGCGTTTTGAAATGGCTGGTTGCGTCACTCCCAATGATCCTGCCAATTCTTGTTGCGTTTGACACGAGTCTTGATCAAGTAAGGCCTCCAATTCTGCATCTTCGAAAACCTTCTCTCTTCCACCGCCATGCTGGTCTTCGTCATTGAAATCACCGTTCTTGAAGCGTTGAAACCACTCTCGGCACGTTCTTTCGCTAATAGCGGCCCCACCATAGGTATTTAAGAACATTCGATGAGTCTCAGCCGCAGATTTCTTCATATTCAAGCAGAAAATTAGAACCTCCCGCAAATGACGAGAATTTGGCTCGTAAGCTGACATGTTTAATCGAGAATAACTTCATGATGCAGACACAAATTGACTAATATTTCGATGGCGTTATGTTTACAAATACCTAAGCTCATTGTATGACATCTATGATCTATTTATTTCAACTACCACTTACCGCTACAGCCATCTAAAAAAAATTTTGTGTATTTTCAACACACGTGTATGTTCCAGGAGGTCCACTCGCAATTTATGTTGAATATTAACGCAAAAATGTTAAATTCACACTAAAAATCTGTGAATTTCAGAATTTGATATGTTGTTTTCAACACAAACTATGAGTGGACTTCCTGTGACACAAAGCTTTTCGCTGTGTATGAATACAGTGTTCTTAGCACTACTGTCTAGTATCGATTCTTCACCCGATCCTTTACCTGTAGCCTTTCTAGAGTGAACAAACGAAATTTTTCTCGCAAAATCATAATAGCGAATATCGTTGAGCTTTTTAGAGCAATTTTACCCCCCCCCCCCCCTTGCCCCAGAACGAGGTTGTAAAATATCTTTTTTCTCTCTATAATAACTGATACGAAGAAAAAAATCACTGACAGCGAAATCTGACTTTTCTGGCTACTTTTTGCTATGACAGCAAGTGCATTAAGCAAAAAATGTATATGTAACATATAAATATATAATATTAAAAATTCTACTGTCTCAGCAAATAATTCGTTGCAATAGTTAAGTAAGTAGCTGATATAACAAAATATTTGCAACGTTCTAATCACAGTCTGCTGTAGCACGGAATTTTGTGTTCTTCGCGTATAAGATTGAAAACACACACCATTCCAGCATATTGCTTCAGAACCTGATGATTTTTGAATATTTTTCTGCACGTGGAATCTCTTCTCATCGTGTTCTTGGAGTTTGAAGCGTTTATAGAAACGAAACGAAAATTGAAACTCATCTTCTCGGATTGACTCCTTGAAACCGGAAACATTAGCTAAGTTCGTTTGGTGTGCCCCAAGTTACCCCAACCCGCCCCAAGGCTTACGGATTCACCATTCCCAGTTATAGGAACAAATTGACTAGTTTAGTACGAGTTGAAACAACTTAGAACACGTAGAACGAACGAGCGTATCATTCAAAAGATGTACTGCAGGATTTTGGGTCTCCAAAAGCTGAAGATCTTATTCGATTACCAATAATTCGATTCAATAAACGATTCAAACTTCGGCAACATTCCTCATCAATCCGTGAAACATTTCTTCTGAAAATTCAAAAAGTGTAACTGTAATTTTTTACAGCCACTTTCTTTTGAATTTTGAAAAGAAATTTGCCAAATTTTAAAAAACTTGACTGAATTTTCTGTATACCTTCCGAAATTCACTTAAAGTGTCTTGAAATTCAGTAAAATTTATCTAGAAATTTAGAGAATGACTTTCAAAAATGACAGTCACATTTTCTGAATTTCCATAAACGATTTGTTTACAGTGCGAGCGTATTGGTCAATAATTGGTCAGTGGAGAGAAAAATTAGAAAAAGTTTTTCTCTCATATTAGAAGGAACGAAAGATACATTCTTTTCACTGCATACACGGAAAAAATTGGTGATCCAAATTTTCGTTGACTAGTATGTCACTTGTGGACGAAGCACAAATCCGAAAAGAATTCATACACTGGATTTTAATAATTCGTTGACTTTGTCCATGATTTCATCGATGAAATTCACTTTTCATTTTGATTGTTGAAATAATGGAAAGATTCAACGAAGTATTAAGATCCAGTGTACGAATTCTTCTGGAATTTGTGCTCCGTCCCAAAGTGACATACTAGTCAACGAAAATTTAGATCACTAATTTTTTCCGTGTACATCACTTGGAATGCTGTTCTTTTTCCTTTTAAAATTGAGCACCATTACGGTGGGCCAAAAAACCAACTTATCGAATTTATGGGTTAGAATGGATCCACATACCGAGAAGAAAATTCCCTTGTTTGGCAGAATTCTTAGCTCAATGCCAAAAGGTGTCGGTGGGCATTTGCATTTTCCCATTTGAATAATACGTGACAATATTTTTTTGCATTAAAAGTGCTATAACTTATGAACCAGTTAAGATGAAAACTTTTTCCAGGCGGTTTCTTGTAGGGCATCTAAATTCCCTAAAAAGTATCCCAGAATCAATTTTTCAAAGTCAAAAATTTGTATATTCATGCACTGTTAAAAATTTCTTGGAATTCCATCCATTTTTCAAGTACAATGAAAAGAATGAAATTTCAAATGCTTGGTGATTGAATTGAAGATTAAGTTACATGTGATTGAATTTTCAATTTTTGCTATGTTATATTACTCATAATAGAATAGTTTAGTAACTGAATTTTCAGTGATATGTGATTGAAATTTCAAGAACTTTCTCAATCACGTGAGTGGAAATTGCTTCCATCACTTGTGATTGAAGCTCCATGCAGACATTTTCAACAGTGTGGACCATGAAAGTAAAAAATCAAGCAAAGACTTTCATGGCCCGTGAATACAAAAATTTTCAATTCAAAAAAATCAACTCAGGGATGATATTTCAGAGAATTCAATGCCCTACAAGAATCCGTCTTGGAAAAGTTTTTATTTCAACTGGTTCGAAAGTTATAGCACTTTTAATACAGAAAATATTTTAACGTGTTATTGCCAAACGGGGGAATTTGTTTCTCGGTATATGGATTCATTTCAACCCATAAATTCGAAAGGTTAGTTTTTTTGGCTCAATCCAAGCACCATCTTTGAACTAAGTCGATCGTGTTGAATGATCAATAATTGATTCTACGAGCATAAATAAGTTACGACTTCACGACGGCAAGGTACAGAGGTCTGTCAAACTCAGAATAGAACGTGAGGGTTAATGCATGGTTCGGTAATCTGCCTTTGATGGACCACGTTCAAACGTCATAAGGAAGTTTCTTGGTGTAAGTCGAAATAATTTCAACCCATAACCAGGCCAGTTATTGATCCCATCCCTAGTCAATTATTGATCGCTGTAACTGGACCTTCATTATTATTCTATGGTTAACCATTGACGAGCCATTAAAGGGCGCTATTACAATGCAATAAATGACGGCTATGACTCAGTGATGCGCCATTGTTGCGTCAATAATCAAATTCCGCATGCATAGTTACAATATCTTGTGTACAAAGTAAATTTCTCAACACAGAACAGTAATAGTTAGGAAATGTAGAGGAAAAAAAAATCGGAAAATAGTAAGTAATTCAAAAATGGTGCTTGGTTGGACAAAGTTGCATTAATTAACACATGGATGATGTTTCTTCACTGATTTTTTTAATCATCTATTGAAGTAACTCCACAAAGTTGATGATAATTTCATGACATTTGAATATGAAGAAAATTGGAAAATGATACCATACCATGCTATAGAATTTATTCATTCTTGGAATGACCGTATTCATTGGATCCTAAATCCTTCATAAAATTCATGGGATCCAAAACTTGAAATTTTCAACCATTCACCATCAGCTGCCACACTAGGGTGTATCGCACCCTAGACTTCCAAAGAGTTTAGTTGAAAGCAACAATCTTGATAATAAACAAAATTGACGTCACCAGCGACATCTGTTGACAATTGAATTTGAATTCAATTGGTTTTGAACGCTGTGAAAAACAATCGGAATTCACATATCAACCGGAAACTTCGAATCACTGATCGGGAAATCAGTTCCCTATACATTCAAATGAAATTTAAGTGTACCAGTTAAGTTACCAGTGCATAAGTGTACCGCGATGGCGATGCCATGTGAATACTCAAGAATCATATAATCACCACATAAAAATTCCAATTCTTTCATGATCACATTCCAGCAAATGCTGAACGTAACATTGATGTAACTATCACTTACCCAGGTAACAACACCACTTGTTGAAGCGCTTTGAAAGCACGTTGCTACTTGGATTAGCTATGAAACATATGGTAATATGTTACTTTCGATATTCACTAGATATGTACCTGAAAAAAAACTCTTCTGAACACCCAACTATACATGAATATTTGGACATTTCCAAACTTATCCGACACTCCCCTAACTAATACATAGCATAAAAATTGCAAGTTATGTTTTCTTAAAGTCACTTGCTTATGTAACTGATACATAACATAGAAGTAACAAATTGCTACGAAATATAAGCATAAAATATTATATAATTGTTACATCACATATACGTAACAGAGTCACGTCACTTGTGATTTCTGTGTTATGTAACAGTTACATATGGTGTTCACTGGGTCAAAACTGCTGATCTTAGAAATACATTTGGCAAAACGTCTTAAACATATCTTTTGAAAGACATCTTCAAGATATCTTGAAGATGTTCATGTTTATTGTGAATTGGCTTTGAACTCAATGCGCAACCTATTCATGGATTCCCAAGAACCAGGTACTTCCCAGACGAATCAGTTGATACGGGATTCTTTATAGAATTCTCAAATTCAATGTTAGTGATTCAATTGTAAAGTTTCTCACTGAGATCCTGTTAGTTTCCGTGCACTTATAAGTTGTTTCAAAATTTTGGTTACAACTTTTCGATCCAAGGCTGATCCAAGGAAAACCGTGAGATTGAAATAATCGGGACGTTGAGTGATTTTCAGTATAGAAAGAAGGGTATGCGAAATGAGCAACAGTTTTTTATAACTTCAATAACTACGAAAACCATCACTTTTATTTTACACACTATGTACAGATTTCCCCGTAGAGAATTCCCCGCGTATATCTTACATTACAGGTGACAATATGGTATAGTCCACGTCGGTAATGCCGATTGCTTACTTACGGTAATACATGCGTGATTATTCCGGCTGAAGATATTGAGCAGGCGCTTCCTCTTCAACAGATCCCGAGAAAAAAAGATCAGATCTAATGAGATCCATGTAGATGTCTTGAGATTTTCGTGAATCTCTTCAGATCTAAATTTTGACAAACATCTCCACAAATCCTTTTTATATCTATTTATATTCAAAGATTCCAACTTTGGTAAAAATCTCTGAGATTCTCTAATGCCTACCTACGTCTGAAGATTTCAATTTTGGAAGGAATTCAAAAAGATATAGGGGGGAGATTCGAAAGGAATTGTGGAGGTCTCTGGAGATCTTTTTGAATCTCCAAACATGTTTTGGATCTCTCGCGAAATGCAAATCTTTAGATTTTTGCCAAAATTTAGATCTGAAGAGATCCACGTATATCTCAAGAGATTATTTATATAGATCTCATCTTTTTTCTTGGGATGTCACAATGATTTATTGAATTTCACAAATATGTTATTGAAATCAAGAATAAAATCCTCAGCATTAGGAGTTATTGTAATTGTTTATGTAAAAAATGTCATAATATTCTCATATTTCTCAAGGCAGATTTTTTTTTCAGTTCACACTGTAAAAACTTTCCCCATGACCTTCCATGCACTTTATCGGCATTTTATTTTCAGGGCTTCCGTGAGGATTCGAGTTCGACTTTTAACAATATAATTTAACGTTAATTGATTTCTGTATGCAGCACATGAAAACGCACTTTCGAATTTCTTGTTAATGAGTATTAATTTCATTTGACATTCACATGGAACCAATTTGAAACATAAATTTTCATCTATTCTTATGGAAAAGGGAATGTTATAGTTCTGTTATTTGTTCCTTTTTTTTCACTTCGAGAGAACTGACTCATTTTTATACTCGCTGAATTTGGATTGCTTGCATCAGCATTAGCATTGAAAATTCACTGATTCCAAATTCACTTTTAATCCCATGTTCTTTAGATAGTGATGTCAATCCCGAGAGAGAATCAATTCTTCTTTATAGAAAAAGTATCTTTTCATATACTTCTAGATTTCGATAAAATGTTGATAAAAATTCAAGATATCCGAAAAGGATCGATCCTTCGTTCATTAAAATGCAAATTTCTATAAAAATTGTTTCGATCAAAAATGGTCAATTTCTGTTAAAATCATTTCTATAGATTTGAAGAGCGTGGAGTGTCCCCTATTTATCAGGAGGTCACATGGGGAAACAGTAGTTATTCAAAAACTATTCGTATAAACAGCAAAAAATTAGCATATTAATTGCTGTTGCATGAGAAAATCATGAAAAATCTCCGGAATTAGTCAGTAATCATACGATAAACGTGATTGGAATTCAGAATATATTGTGCAAATAAGTCTGATAGAGATCATTAGTGTTTCGTTCTCATCTCATCTCGCCGAGAGTGACCGGGTCTCGATTTCGGTTTCGATTTGGTTTTGGAATTTATAATCTCCTCTCGGTCTCACTTTTGTCCCGACAAAATCAGGATCGTCTCGGCCTCGAGTCGACATTCTCAGTTTCGATAATGCATGAGATTCTCGTCATGGCAGGTATCGTCTCGATCTCGAAAAGTGATTGTTCGTCTCGTCCGAAACACTAGAGATCACCAAGTATGAACAATCCCTGACAACAAGACAATCCCATAAGTCAAACACTTCAACGACGTACGAATTTCCAAATTCAGATGGAGCTGAAATGAGCAGCAGTAAAGCTAGCGACCGATTGTTGTAACTTTCGATTGAATGTCATTTAAGTTTCTTTTTATACCAGAAATCGATCAAGCATTGTTCCATTAAAAGTTCCAGATGCAGAAATCCTAATGAAATTTTTGTGTAGAAAATTATAACGATCGACTGAGAGCTTCAACTCCATGAATTTCCACGTAGCTGGGGCCATACGTATGTGAAGGGGTTATATACAGTTAAGGGGCACAAAAAAAAGCGATTTTTCAAGAATTTTTCCTGAAAAGACAGTTCAATTGATTATTGTAAAAATTTGTATACATAATGAGATAACTTTGATCTGTATTTTAATATTTTTTATTTGTAAAAATAATGATTTTGAGAGCTGTTATACCCTAGCAGAAATCACTCTAGTATTTCTCTAGGTAATTACGAGGCCTCACGAGTCCTTGCAAGTTACTTGCGAGGCCTTGCGAGGCCTAGAGAACGACTAGAGTGATTTCTACTAGGGTAGCTGATCTTCAAGAACTCTCTAGAAAAAGCGCTTTGCGGTGACCACGATATCTCGGGACTAACTCTTTTAAGATGAAAAAACCAAATGGATTCCATTGAAGTAATGCATAATCTAGTAATTAATCGAAGGAATAAGCAAAATAAAATTGCTTGACAAAATGGCGGCTTCTAAAAAAAAAGAAATCGATTTTGCCCCAAAATTTTGGCCTTAAATTGTTCATAAAAATAAAAATATTCATCGGTGAGGAGAAACCTTCGATTAATTACTGAAAAATATAGTCAACAAGCTCGTGTTGAAATTTGAGACCGATCGGTCCAGCCGTTTTCGAGAAATCTCGGTCACCGACTTTGAAAACACAGTTTGGAGAAAAACGGATTTGAAGTTTCAAAAGCACTTGACATGGAGTAAAAAAATTTTACAAATATGCGTGTAACTTGGACAATAATCGCCGAATTGACTTGAAATTTACTATGTGTATACTTCAATGTATGTCAATTACGAAAATGAAATAAAATGCGTGACTTGTTTCTGTTTGGTCCACGCGTGGGATTGTCTTATTGGTCATACTTGGACAATTTGTCACCCGGTGATCCCTGCCAGAACGATTTATGTTCCCTCGAGATTAAATCGTTCCAGTCTTTTATTCACTATTTGATCGCGCTTATTTCCAAAATCGTGTGCTGTAAGCGAAGAGTCGCTGGGGGAAAATTATAGGGCACTCCACGCCCTTTGAAGGGTTGTATGAATAATCTCAATAGTACTCATAATTTTTTAGTAATATTAAAGAATTTCGAAAAAAGCATGAAATTCCTGAAATTTGAACACCTCACGGCGCGTTTTAACTTGGTTTAACCGAAATTTTACATCCTCCATTGCGATGAAAATTGGGACACTTTTTGAAAATGAGACCGAAGACGATTGAAAATTAGTAAACAAAGCACCTCCTTACCGTATACATTGTATCGACCCATGCAGAAAATGCCGACTTCCAACCAACCATAACAATCGAAACAGTACTGGTACAACACTGATTACCAGGGTTGGTTGCCAACGTTGTAACGTGGTTGAAGTGACAACCAGTACAATGTTGTTGTAACGCCGATACTCAATGCTGATTTGCCAACGTTGATTTAAAACTCGTTCAACGTTGTCCATTATGTGTGGTTTAAGGGGATACGAGCGCCTGGGCTTTTAGAAATTTTTTCGGGACAAACTACATAAAAATGCGTACATTATTTCAAAATATCTCTCTGTACAGCATTTCTTGAACTGCTGAAGAAGTGCTGTACAGAGAGATATTTTGAATTATTGCACGCATTTTTTTGTAGTTTGTCCCGTAAAAATTATGGCGCTCGTATCACGGTAATGCGGCAAAATTTTGAAGAAATTATTATTCATGTTCTCGAATTGACTTCTTCACACGTTTTCGGATTATTCATTCGTTTCGAGAAACGATTCAAACTTCAGCAACATACGAACAGATGTGTTATATTTTTTACTCTCGATATAACCATGGACATTAGCTGAAAATATATAATTATTTTCATTAGCTACGTACAAAGGCTTAAATGAATTATCATCACCGGTTGAAAATCAATTGTCAATGTTGGTATATAATGAAAAACCAGTACTGATTCAGGGTTGATGTTAACGTTGACCCAGTATTGGTGAGCAACGCCGTACCAGTGTTGATCAGCGTTATCATTCCGGGTTTATCCCAACGTTGTTTGCCAACAGTTGGCAGTTGGCAAATAACGTTATTCCAGTACTGGGTCGTTCGTCAATTTCTGCATGGGGAATAATCATTATTCTTTTGACTCCGAACTCTGTATGAATTGTAGTTCTCTCATAAGTTTTGATGAGTATTATCCAAATTGAAGCAGAATAATATCACTTCAATTCTATTTGTTTTCTCATTAAAAACCTTCTCGTTTGAATTCTCTTTTGAAGAAAAATACTGCGAAATTACTTGTGAGAAGAGATAAGTTTCAGAAATCTTTCTTCGGTGTTTGAATACCTTCCGCTTTTCCATTTTATTCTCAAATAATTTATGAACTGTCATAGATTAAGTTCCAACTCACAAGGGATGTACCGTAAAAGTGTTTCAAAAGGTTTTGTCGAGATGATTGGGTACTCTCGAACTTCTTGGAATCCAATGCCATGCATAATTCAATGGATTGTTCAATTATATCTCTTTTCCAAGGAAACTGGATTTCCACCTTGAAAATCCGATTGATTGCTACATCTTCGATTGTTCAGCTTGATATCATATATTGTTTGTTAGAAAGTGTTTCAGAATTCATCATTCGGATTTCTGTGGTGTATTCTGCAGCCAAAATGCAAGAATTTCCCGTTTGAAAAAAATTTTTTGGCTTTTAGCCAATCAAAGTTCAGCAGCTTTGAATTACTATAGCTCCGAAACAAAGAATGATAGGATAATTGAATTTCTTTCCTAGAGATCCGGCGTTTTCCAACTCAGAGAATGATGTTAGGGTCAAGAATGTAGAACACGATGCTGTTAAGTTATTTGAATTTAAAAAAAAATCTAATAACATTTTTTCAAACGGGAAATTATTGCGTTCTTGCTGCAGAATACACCACAGAAATCCGAATGATGAATTCTGAAACGCCCAGTAGATCTGTGATGAAACTAAGAGTACCAGAAAAGCGCTTGGAGGGTGGATATAAAAAGTTTAGAAAGCGTAATTTAGAGCTTTGAAGGCTCCATAAAACGCTTTCAAAAGACTGTGATTCTGATTGAGCTTTCTGGAACGTTTACAAATCGTACATGGAAAAAAGAAAATATGGGATGACAACACGTCGCTTCCAGTTTTTGAATATAAATTATTACAAACCATAATGTCGAATCATTCACATTAAAAGAGGGGAATCTATTCCTGTTTCATTTACTGTGCAAATCCGAAGAGAATGGTGTTTTTTCATACATTTGATAGGGACTCCATTTCCCGTACGAGAGTTGGGAATTTTCGAACAACTTGAAGATGAAGAAAATTCAAATATTATTTACAATTTGTGTAATTTCCATCACAGGACACAATGTATGTATCTTTTCTTCCAACTGATAAAAGCAACTAAAAGATGCGTTCAGAAAAATGTGTTTCGTAGAACTAGCAACAAGAGAATTGTTGACGATTTATTGTTGAATATACAATAATTTTTGTTCTTATAGCCACACTTCGTTGTCTTGTTGACAATAAAATTGTCAATTCAGCAATGTTGACGGTCATATTTTTACGATCATTATTCATTGTCATTGCTAAAATGACCATTTTATTTTTCACAAGACAACTATGTATTGTTATAAGAACCAAAATTATCGTACATCCAACGATTCTCTTATTGCTGGTTCTATGAAACACATTTTTCTCAGTGTCCTCATGATTCTTAATTTCCTTATAAAACCTATTCCCTGTATATAATTCCATTCTTCTTTATTACTTTCTTTTCACATTCTTTTATCATGAATTCTTTCGACTCATCCTCTTCGTCTTCAGTCTTCTAACATATCATCATTTATACATTCCTCTCCCTTTCCAGGATAACATTGTTTTCCCTTTTCTGGTCTACAATAATCCGCCCATCGTATTAGGTTCTCGTGAAATTATTTTTTTGTTGTGCTTCAAGAATTGTTCTCGAATTCATTGATATGATCGTTGCTGAGAGCAGAAGAAAACTCACTTGTACTCTTTCCAGTATATCTTGTTTTCATTGATCCCCTCATTCTTTTGATACTAGAGTCGTCTTTTCTCTCCTCATGACATTTGAGAATATATCATGGTAAAAAGAAGGTAGGAATACAAATTCAAAAAATCACAAGAAATTGAATTCATCCAAACTTCGATACTTGATTTTCAATGAAATAGAATTCGTAGAGGAGAAAATTCTTATCTCCAATAACGATTTCAAATTGATGAACGGATGAATTTGTAAACTTGGATCCGAAATTCGTGTATTTCGTTCAAATCGCATACTCGATAGAATTTTTGAATATTCGACAAATCCAATAACACGAGCAAACATATTACTCAAAGGATTCTTTTGAGAAACTCTGGTTCACAAGACTCGTAAGGCAGAGTAAAATTACATCTATGTAGATCAAGATTCCTCAGTTGCGATTGATGGATCGATTTTGATAGGTTCGTTATATACGGTCTTTCGTGTTTGATTTTATTACTCCTTTGATGTATTCATCCTCTCTGACGTAGCAATGCTCTACAGGGAAGTATCTGGTTTCCGGGCCATTGCTTTCAACCAATCGCGGACCAATGCTCAACGGCGCATAAGATAATTTATAAACTCTCGAGAATATCAATAAATTTCTCTCAGGAGAATCGATAATGGAAATTTTAATTCAAGTTATCAAAACAAAAGATACGAAGTATATGAATGGATATACATCAATTGTTGCATCGATATACTGACGAAGAAGAACATTTCTCACAACATTCATCAATCTCGAACTTCATTGATAACGCATCAATCCTTTGACCACCCTTCGATGAGTGGGTTAAAAAGCAAAGGAGCTTCTCTTTTCTTCTTCATTTCATTCGCAATATTATTAATCAAAATAGATGGTTTTTGTCCAAGGAACGAGTCCCGAAGGAACCAGCAGGTAATAGAAGCAGCAGTAGCTCACACAACGTCGTATTCCTTTCGAAGCAATGATTCAGCAACGTTGCTGGAAAAGCGGTTGGTTAGATGAACATTAGTCTTTGCTCAACGAACCGCCCGACTTGTTCACTCGACTATCCAAAAGCGACGGGAATTAGGTTGGAATGAGGGTGAGTCAAAACACACCAGCCAAGAGAAAACTATATAGAGATGCAGAGGAAAGGAAGAGATGAAATAGAAAAGAAAAAACCGTAGGGTGGAGTTGTTTTGCGATTCCTTATAATTGAATCTGACCCTCAGCTTTACTTTTCTTTTCTCTTTCTTATTGTTTTCTTACTAGTTTTCATTATTCGACTAATCCTTGGGTCTCATATTACATTACGTGGCACGTAACTCGTATATTACTCACATACTTCGATCAATTAATATTGTTGATGAAGAAAAACGAAAATATCGTCGAATATTGTCGGTGTGCGGTTTCGGTGTTGATATTCCAGTCACGTGGCTGTTGAACGTGAATCATCATCTGGAATTGTAATTGATTTTGATATTAATTTGATTAAAAATTATCCCTGAATGCTGAAAATGAACCACCACCTGCTGAGCTGATCTCTCTTCATTGTGGACATGGAAATTTTTAATTTAAGTAAAGCTATGCACAAATTTGTAACACGTCCCATGTGGAGATAACCAGAGTTGACAAATGGCGCGGTAATGGCAAAGTTGTACTTGCCAGACCTCGGCAGAAACAACTGTGCCCATTTAGAATCATTACCAATTTTCAAACTGGCGTCAAATGTTCGCCGGATTGCAGACGGTACTGGCTCAAGTGGTCAGACAGGCTCTAGTCAGTATCGAATTGATACTGTTCGGAGAATACCCAGACCGTACAGGAACGGAACCAACGGATTCGGTTGGTACCGAATCAGAGTTGGTTCAACTCACCAATATCGATGCAACGTTGTTCTAATACGGAATAGATAGTGGATAAGGATTCCACTGATCTTTCCAATGATAGATCACAATGTGCGAGTATTGATAGGACTCTGGCTGACTATGGAATCGGTGGTCGAATAACATCAGAATCGATCTTAGCAACTTGGCTGTTGTAGTGAGCAGAAGTCGCACCAGCATTCGGCCAGAGTTGGTATCATCATTGAATATGTTCGAGAGACAACAATGTGCCAGCATTGGTGGGAATTTATTACACTACGGAATCTATGGTGAATTGTCTGACTTCAACCCAACCAGAAACTTACAACAGGCGCAGTACTGCACCAGTACTAGCCAAGACTGGCAGGGTACTGGCATTTGCCTGGAATGATAACGCTTTTTAGTACTGGGGATTGAGTACTGATATCATTATTCGCAAAGTTCTCAGTACTGGTTTATCAGGACCGTATTTTTATGTATCCAGTACTGATCCCGTACGTATTGACCAAGTGTTGGAGACCCAATACTGGCACTGTACTGCACCTGTTGTCAACATTGACATATTACGGATTTTTCTGATTGGAAACGGCAATTTGAGTGGTTCTTCGTCAACTCGCAGATCGGCTGATGTGATAAAGACTCAGTTTCTCACTCGCAGGACCCGGGTTCAATCCCCACTCGGTGGACTTTCAAGAAATCACTCCCAAAGTGCCTCCTTGCGATGACGATAATGAGAACAATGAATCATTCAGATTTTCAAAGTTCAGATTTAATGTGGTTTTTTTTTCACTTGAAATATGATCACTCCTGGCAACTCTGGTTACCGATACTGTCCCAGTATCTGGGACGGGGTTGAATGTCTACATAGGATGTCATCATTTCGAATACTTGTCATTTCTCATCCAGCTCTGGCAAAACAACTGATCTTGTTGCAATGCCGGAGTTTCACCATAGCAGGTCCACATCAGATATCGCTACCGCCGTGGTGACGAATGTTATACTAGCCCTTATGTAAAATGGTGTTATCATTCCAACTCCTTTGCCAGTCCTGGCAATTCAACTGGCCCTATAATGGTCGCTCTATAATGAGCCAGTAGCGGCCCGTGTTTCCATTTCCACATGGGAACCTATAACAGATTGAATTCTATGAAGTCTTCGTTAGTTGTATATGAAAAGTTGATCTTCAAAATAGGTTGGGCATTTTATAAAGAGTAGAAATCAGCTAGAAAACGTGAATAAACTTTTACCTTCGTCGACTATCCGAATTATTCAGAATGATTTCAAGCTAAAGAAAGTCTAAATCGAAAGAAGGTCTCGAGAAGTTCTACGAATTCCAGCTGAAAAGCCAAATGGAAGTTTAAGTTTGGATAATGAATTGGAGTTATAAAATTTATTTAACCTGGGAATGATTTAGTTGAAGTGCTATTGATTTTCCTCAACTTGGCAAACCCACTAAAGTATACGTCTTGAAGTTTTATGTGGAGCATACAGCATGTTTACTTCACTGCACATATGAAAAATTTAATTGGAGAATGCTTTTTCACAATTTGACAATTCTTATATAAAATATATACAAATTTTCTGACAAGACTTCAGAGTCCGATGAATAATTTTCTGTACATATCGAATTTCTTCAATGACACTGATAGGAGAGAAAAGAACTACGAAAAGATTTGTGAATTTTCACCCTCCCTTTATCATTTCTACCTTCTCTTCTCACGATTCGTAATTCGGTACATATTCCGCATAACGAACTCCATTGCCAACTTCATTTTTTGTATCAGATATTGATGTTTATATCAAATTTCATATGGTCAAAAAATATTCTATATGTGTATCGTATATCATCCCTCAATTCGTCAAAATATCCCGCACTTCTTCATGCACGGTGCACATTTTCGTCAACGGACTTTTCCAACCCGCAAACATACCAATATAGCACTCGATTTCTGTGACCCTAGAGTTACAAGTGAGTTCATTTTTTTATCCTCACTGTTTACTGTAATTCCGACCATTATTATCCAGTAGCGCGTGACATACTCGGTCATTAATGACGATTGCGTTTTCGTTTCACACACATCACGCGTCATTTAATTCCACTAAATCCAAATGGATAGGAAAAAAGAGCCAAGCTCGGAGAGCCGTTTTCCATTGCCATGTGCAGGAAGATAATCGCTAATTGCGGAGGGAAATGATGGAATGTACGAATGTTGAACTGTGAAAAAAAAGATTTTTGTGATGGATGTTCTTTTGTCTTTGAAATTATTTTTTTGAATATATATTCAATATCAGGTTATGAGATATTATCTGATTCACAAATTATGCGACAAAGTGGAGCGGAGTTATCGAACGGGTGGAGAGCATTAAGCATATACCCAACATATTTACCTCCCATACATACATTTATCTAACCGGGTTTACTTTGACCGAAGTAACGATGTTTCTCGGTTTTCGACGATCCTCATTTCCTGTAGTTTCTGTGATGTCTCGTCGCCGTTCAAACTGAATTCTCCGAGTTAATAACCGTCGGCGAGATCGATCGTTGAAATGTCGTGATCATATTAAATCGGATATTCAATGATAAATTATCAAATACGTTCATGTATAATTATTTTAATAATATAAACAATAATGTTGATGTGAATTCTGTGGCTGATGTAGTTTATTTTTGGGAAGAAATGATGGTGAGGTTTGTTTCTGACTCTACAAGAGTGAGAATTACCTTCGAACATGAACCCAGGTTCCCTTCTACACTGTAAAAAATGTGGGGAGTTCCTTTCCACGCTGTTGGTGAATTTCGTCTCCTCATCGTGGGGGAATTTTTGTTTTACTCAAAAAATTAGGAATTTTTCCACCACTTTGAGGAATTATTTTGTTTTTGGGTGTGAAATCCTCCACAAATGAAGGAGAAGTCCATCAAATCATGGTGGAAAATTCCCCATCTGCGGAAGAACTTTGCTGTCACTATTTTTAGGGGGAAATTCCACAATCATTTTTCACAGTGTAGCTACCTGAAGAGTAGAAATTCACTCTGAAAAGAATAACAATACTGTCACTTTAGAAATAATAACTAAGAACTCTTCGCTGAAAAAACGGTGAGTATATTCATTTCCGTGGAGTAGGATCTCTCTTTCGAAGAGTGCATTATTCCCTACTTTCCATACTTGCGATATCATAAATCTTTGAAGAGTGAATACTCATCCCAGAAAATTTAGAGATCATATTTTTCAAATCTATTACCATATAGGAGCATGGAATTGATTAATTTATCATTCTAGGGAATAATAAATTCTGTCGAAGTATGGCTGAACATGAAATTTTAGAATGTTTTAGTGAAAGGAATACAGTTCGAAATTGGAGAAACTTTGAGAACGTGAATTTTCAATAAATGTGTGACAAACATCTATGGAACATCCATTCGATTTGTTCATCAACTTCAATTTCATGCTCATTGGGAAGCTAGTGAACTATAACCGCCTCGTGCTCGAACAATATTTTAGAATTAGAAGTCGGAAAGAAGTGGATTTTCAAACCAACAATGACCAATCTTCGTTCAAATTCTACGTGACTTTACCTAGAGTTGGACTACAGCCAGAAATTAATCATCAGGGACTTTTGCTCAACTTCAAAACATCGTTTGAATCAATAAAATTTCGAGAGAACATACCGGTGAAAATTTCTAATTTGAAAACCAAATACCGGGAATACTGTTAGAAGTTTGAACTGAAAGATCATCCGGGTGTCAGAGTGGAGATGTGAAATACAATTGTTCCACCAGATAAACAGTTTCCACATAAGGAGGGAGGGAGAAATGGATCAAAAAGAGCACATGATGAAATTTCGAACAATCTTTCTATGAATTCAAGAGGCTGGGGAAATACAATTTGAGCCGATCATTGATTCAGTTATTCCAAGATAACAGGTTTCTATCTAATTTCTTTATTGGTTTGAGTTGAGGTTTGTTTCGTCAATGAAAACCCATGATTCCAGATTGAATCTTATTCAAATCAATGGAGTGTAAGGATTTTAGGAGGAGATATTGTTATATTGTCAGAATATCTTGGAGATATTTGTGCTATGTGGGAATTCAATGCTAATTTCATCTATTTCAAAATCCAAAAAAATACAATCAAATGATAATTATATTTCTCAAAGTTACACTCAAAAAAATACCGCCTAATGATGAGACGGAGCTGCATAATCATAAAACAATTTCGTTTCAAAATACCTCCGAATGGAGATCCGTCTTATGAGGAGAAGGGAACCATCTTAAACGATTCAATTTCACTAGCAGATGACGTCTTCTGTTTATAAAATCAAACTCGTCTAATTACAAAACGAGCTCCCTCCTAGGGATAAGACGGGGAAAAATACTCAAACTTACTTACTTGGGAGCAGATTAGAGACATTGTTTTTTGTTATGAGACGGATACCGTCTTGTAAGAAGATGGGATTCATTTTGAGGTTGGCCAACTTCCGTCTGTTTATAAAACTGCACGGGTATTATATCAAGACAATCGATTCTAATGTTAAAACTGGTGGTGTGCTTCACCAGTAAAACGGACTATGTTTGAGACGGCTACGGCCTTATGATAAGGAAATCATTCTCATGAATGTACATGGAAAATCGTTGTAGCCGACTTGATGATTGGCGATTCAACAGAAACTGAGTCGCCTCCATTGGTGAGGATGAGTATGTGTATCGTGACGGAAGTATTTTTCCCTACTCCAGTCGCTAACCTTGGCTCAGGAAGCAATCTTTGCCACCTTTTGTTTGTTTCTGAGACTATTCGCGTCACCGTTCAGCGAAGAGAGGGATTGCTGCTTCTCCTGCTGACCCTCCTGTTTCTACAGAATCTACAATGTTTAATGAAGAAGCTTGATTGTAGGAGAAACTACTACTAAGACTCTACGTCTCACGATCTTAGCATCCACCAAAAGGTAGAAGAAGGGAAGGTCTTGGTGGGAGAGCTCTCTCACCAACCCGAGTAACTTTTGCAAATAGTAATTAACTAGTGACGAAACAGCTTTTCTATTTGACTAACTAGTCTCTGTCTTGCAAACTAGGTAGTCACTGGCCAAAATGTAACGCTTGGTTAGCTAGTTTCCGGCTAGATTTGAATGACTAGGTACCGATTAGAATCCAACTCGGTAGTACTCAATGAAGAACTGGTAAGCAGTGATATCAGAAAACTAGCGATACACCGGAATTACTACCTCCATGAACTCATCGCATACAAGCACACTGTACCATGTACATACATAGTTATAGCATGCGTGTGTTATGCGAAGGATTCGTACACCCTAACGGCACAAACTTCCTTGAACGGTTTTAAAGCGTCCTGAAAATGCTTCAAACACCTTAGGACGATCTTAAACGTTTTGAAAACCTCCGAGTGCTGTTAGGACAGGGTGTGATTCCAGTTTATTGCTAGTGTTCTGGCATCACTGCTGTTAAGAAGCCAAATGGTGTGATACGATACACGTGATGTTTGGAATAATTGAAAATATGAACATTTTCAAGTTGATTAAATCGAACAAACATTTACACGATGTAATTGAAAATAGTCGATTTATACTGGTGGTAATTTGAGCTTGGATTTTTCTATGTTTTCAATGATTCCAAATATTTTCGTGTATTTCGCAACTTTTATGAAATTGATCAGATCAAATAAACAATATCATATTCATGATTTGCAATAACTTCATTTGCATGGTCATTCCAGTGGGTTTTTATTCATCTTCTCCGTTTTTTTCATGATGGTTCTCTTGATTTTTGTTTTTTTTTTTTTGGATCGATGCCCATCACAATCCTTCAGATTTGGTAAAATATTTCCAAGCGCCTTTTCATAACCCGAGAAAAATCGATTTAGATCTAAGTGGATCTAATTAGATCTCGTTAGATCTCGTTAGATCTAAAAAATGGAAAATGTAGATCTATTTAGATCTAGACAGATCTGGTTAGATCCACATAGATCTAAATCACAAAAAATTTCATATTAATTAATCTAAATTTGCGTGCATCTCCTGCCCATTTTCTTCACTTTTAGATGGTTTTTAAGAACTACATATTTCCGAAAAGAATCAATTAGATCTCCGTAGATCTAAATAGATCTAAATCGGCCCACAGAGCATGAATTTTTCCATTCTTTAGATCTAAGGAGATCTAATCCATTAGATCTAATTAGATCTAAATCATTTTTTCTCGGGAATCCATGTTAGTTAACACCGGTTTTTCGTCTTCCACCGTTTTTTCTGATAGAAATCTTGAAAATCACAATAAATATACACATTTCAATTACCATATTGTTTTCTACTTGACTTGAATGATTGTTTTGCCCATATTTTTTTGTTATCAGCAATTATATCATGTTTCTGAACAGATTTGGGTAAATAAATACTCGCTCGATATTATCACTACATCAGTATCAAATGATTCTCAATAGGCATAATAAATGATGGCCTCTGATATGACAGATTACGCCTTGGGAATAACCAAAAGAAGAATCTGAGGGGTTTCATACAAATCACACGAATGACGAGAAATATCAAAACCACTTGAAATTCACTGATCTTTTGTAACCTCATATACAATTATATATTTGTCGGAACAAGCATTCAGTATCAACTCATTTGTTTATGAATAAGCAGATGTGTTATAATTTAACGGTGAACAAAACATAACCTCAAAAGTGGAGTTATAGATTCCAACTGTGAAGCACATAATTATAGGTACTTGTTAGAAAAATCTAACCTTGTACCAAGAGTGACATGAAAATAACATCCTATCATATTCTGATAATCGACTATCCATCATCCTTCTAGTTTGAACATATTTTTGGCTTACTCTTGTTTGCTGCTTAGAAAATCATCAGTAGCTAGATAGAATATCCAAACTAGATGTATCGAGTCTCAGCCTGTCTACCCAGATAGCATTGAAAGTCCTCTGGACGTTTTAGAAACATAATCTTAGTTCTGCGCGCTTCGTCTCCGGGGAGTAGGTTTAAGTACGTTCAGAGGACGTTCATTTTTGATGCACCTGAATACGTTCCCAGTAAGTATTTTTCATTTACCACGGGACGTTCTCGTTACGTTTCCCAAACCTACTTTCATGGAAACTAACCTTTACAAGCATATGTGTAGTATCGCAGAACGTCATTGACACCTTTATTGAACACATCCCCAAAACGTCGCTCGGTGAAGATAAATAGAACATTACGGAACATTTGTATGTCCCTGGGACGTACATGCGACGTTCTAAGAACGTCCTGGGATCTCATTTGAACGTTCTCTGCGTGAGCAAGTACGTTTTGTGAATGTTTAGAAAACCTCCCGATGCTATCCGGGTGGGGCCTAGAATGCGCTAGAGAACGCTTAGTGTAAAAGCTGCTCGGGAACCTAAGCAGATGATTTCAGAAAACAAAGTGTCGAACAGTGTTTTCATAATGCGATTTCTCTTTCCATTTGATCGGGTTCGCTAGGTAATGCAAATTCCTGATGGATCAATTCCTTTGGAAAGAGGGATAGTAGGGACTGGCATCGGAGTTTTCCTACGTACCCAAGTAGCACCAGAATCTACTATGAACGTTTTTCGAATATTCGGAATATGTTCTATGTATATTCCAATGAGAGCGTTTCATAGGTGCTATGCATATTCATCGAACGTATGTAAACGAACATACGACGATACGATCAAGTAGAAACTCCCATTTCAGGGCAGACCTTCATTCAATGTCGCCTTCAGGCCGCGCCTCGCATAGGTTTGTCATGTGTATAATTGTGAAAAAGCTGTCGTCAATGCACAACGCAATCACTGTAAAAAGAAAGTCCTAATCTGTTTGCATCTTAATTTCAGACAATGCTTTTTCCATTGTGTCGGCGATTGTTTTTTCGGCTTAATTTGTTTGCATCATAGATTCAGCCAGGACATGAGCTGAATTTAAGACTTTCTCTTTACAGTGATATTTGTGGCTGAATCCAATACAAGTTTATCACTCGATGTTGATTTCAGAGGGAAAACTTCCACGGTCGGATTAAAACTTCCATTATTGTATACAAAAATATACAATTCACTCACATCCAAGTACGAAACAAATCCTACAGGATCATGGAATATGTTCACACGACGGACAAAAATGCCACTCGAAAATCTGAGAATTTTTGTTATTTCCCTCAGTGAACTAGAAACAGGAAGGTTTGTAAGATGAATTTTCACACAAAAATATGCCAGATTACGAACATTGTAGGAAAAATAGTAAGTAGGTTTGGAATTTTGAACGCTAGACGTTAAATTTGATAAAGCGTGTAGTGAAAATTCAGTTATTCATTCGTAATCTCCCGTTTTTTCATGTAAATTCCATTTTACAAACCTTCCTGTCCCTGGTTCAGCGAGCGAAATAGGAAAAAGTAGTATATTGTTTTTCTCCGTGCAGGGCGAACCACGAGACGCTGCAGTAAAACTCGAGATTTGAGGGAAAGTTTGCAGGTTTTACTTTGTATATATTTTTGACTTTGTGATTCAACTCCTCAAATTCACACATCAAATCACATTTATTAAATTTCACTGTTTCCATAGCTCACACTGAGAGAAATTTCAGGAAGTGCCATCAATCATACAGTTTTGTTACTATCATTAAAATATTACCGTTGAGTGGGGTTACCTTTACTTTGGAGGGTAACTATGAAAGGTGACTCTTAAGGTTAACTGTGACAGCCCTTGGGCCGCTGTAACGGGGCACCAAAGTACGGTTGAAACATGTGCGGAGCCAAGTCGCGTGACCTTGTGTAGCGGCGCACACGTTAGAGCGGCTCAAGGGCTGTCACAGTTAACCTTAAGAGTCAAAATATCCCCGTCTTACGGTACGTAATGATAACCAAACTTTTGTAAACTAAACCTAACTTCTATCGTTTTGACTTGAGAATTTTATTGATCACATTGCAGCAAAAATTCTTTGTTACGAGAACGAAAAGTTTGTGTTCACTCAGGTGATATTTTCTCCTTATGAGACATGAAAATGCACATTGCGATATTTTAACTAATAAACATTTTGTTTCTTGCGATATCTTTCAGATAAGATCTTTTAAGATATCTTACGCAACACTTGCTCTTCTAGATGTCAAGGACTCTTCTTCAGTCTAAAAGATATCTGGAAGATCTCTGAATGATGTCTTCAAAGATATCTTCGAAGATGAATGTTCATTCATATTTTCTTTTCAACGACTGGTAATGAACTTCGACTGATTCTTAAGGGGAGGTTTTCATCGTAGAGCCCCCAAGAAAGGTAATTTTCTCAAATTTCTTTCTCACAGAAGGAAGTGAATAAAGAACTCAAACTTTTTTCCACTTATTGAATATATCAGAAGGTACGAATGAAAATTCTTCTATTAACAAATAATAACACAATACTCGTTGATACACGGAGAGAAATTTATTTGGAAAGATGACCATTCCATTCGTAAACTAGAACTATCCAGAAAAATCAGACAATAACTCATCATAACATAACTCCTAATCATTGCCAGCTGTTATGGTGGAAATCGAGATTAATTTGGATTTCTCCCATCACAACTGGAAATGATTAGGAGTTATGTTACAAGTTATTGTCTGATTTTCCCGAATGGTTATAGTTTACGAATAAAATAGTAATTTTTCCAAATACATTCCTCTTCGTGGAGGGCTTGTGAGGTAACCGTTTCAAAACAAGGTAGTCCGCTGTTGACACCTGTAACATCCGCAAAAATGATGAGGAATGATAAACCGAATAATTATTAGAAGATATGTGGTTGTATTTGAAGTCCCTACTAGAATTATCAGTGAAAGTCGAAAATTAAAAAAAAAGCAGACATTTAATTTTTTTGTTTCGTTTTTCCCAAGGAGATACTAGCTTATCGACTGAATTAACGTTTTCTCGGTCAGAATTCATGAAGAGATCTGAAATTTACATGAAATAATTTTGAGTATTGTTTCTGCTGTGGTACACAGCCCAAATTTCGGATTTTGAAAAAAAGTTTTCTTTTACCGACTGAGAATCCTTTTTTTCACCGAAACTCGAAAGTCGGGCTATGCACCGCAAAAGAGAAACTACTCAAGATTGTTTCCTGAAAAATTCAGACTTCTTCATGAATTCAGTTAGGAGGATTCTTACCGAGAAAATTTTCACTCAGTCGATACGCTGATATCTCCTTAAAATACTGTTAGAAAAAAGTAATGCATATATCATCTTGATCGTAGTAGGGCCTCCAATGAATCAAATCTACTCTAGAACAAAAGGAAGAAGAGGCGACCCATCAAGAAGTTTTTGAGTCATCTTGGCCAACAGTTTGGAAAACGTGGTTACGAGGAAAACGCCTCTGAAGTTTCGATGTACGAAATTTTTGATTGAAAAACATCTTTTCATGTACCTTAACACTCTGAGACAGGAAAAGATTGCACCCAATAGTTTCTATAAAATTCATTTCTTCGGATCAATGAAATTTTACACTGATGGATGGAATTGTTTTTCAGTTGATGAAATACTTCATGCGGTCAAAAACCACATTGTACAAAATGTGCTAAGTTTTTCTCCACACTGTTGGTGGATCTTGTCTCATCGTCGCGGCGGAATTGTTTTTCCAACAAAAATGAGGGATTTTCCCACCACTTTGAGGATTTATTTTGTTTTTTGGGTATTGAATCCCCCACAAATCGAGGGAAAGTCCACCAGATGAGGGTAAAAAATTCCCCATCTTTGGAAGAACTTTGCCGTCACCATTTTTGGGGGGGAAATTCCACAATCATTATCTACAGTGCATTTAATTCATTGGAAACTTATTTAATTGGTCCACAGAAATATTGTATAGATAGCATTGGATGAAATATTTTCTCGATGAACCTCAATTACTTTTTTCCCTCAGTGAATGAGTGTCAAAAACATTCAAGTTCTTAATTTCCTTCCTTCCATGAAAAAACAAATTCGAGAAAATGACCTGGTTTCAAAATCAGCTTGATGGGAACCCCCCTTAATCGAAAGGCAATCCAACAGAAGACTGAATCAAATGAATTACACTGGTATTTTTCATAAACTTGAGGATTGGAAGAAAATTTTTCGAATTCTTCAAAAACAAAATCATTCATGATGAATTCTAATTTCACCTCCCCTATGCGGTTCTCTCACAATCCAGTTTTAGTCATTTAAAACGTCGAGGCAAAACTTTGAAAATCAATAATATGACCCTCGTGATAGATTTCTAAAAGCCTGTCCGCTGAGACAGCTGTGCTTTTTGTCACTTCGACGCTGATTATCTCCCAATACAAAAACTTTTGACAGCATTTTCCGTTCCTTCCATTCCGAATCAGGGATTTCCAATTCTACGAACTCTGAAATCCCTTACTGTAGTCCACCCCGATTTACGATTCCAAGACATGTTCAGAAACTTGAGTTGAAAATTTGAACAACAATCGTCCATCGTGTTGATTTCCAACTCTCTTCTTTTTCATCTCTTGATTTGAAAACATCGTTGAAAAATCAAGCGTATACCACTCATCCGTCACCCCAACGTCTTCCATCATCAAGTCTCAGCTGCGGCTTTGCCTGACTTTTGATTAAAAAAAATTCCTCTGGAAATTTGAGTCATCAAAATTCACGGATGCGTGATTCTTCTCTCCGAATAGCAAAACCTGTATGTTTCAGATGTATGTGTGTGTGTGTGTGTGTGTGTGTCGTGTGTGGGGATCGTTATCAGACTTTTTTAATCTCGAAAACAACTTAATCAAATTGTAATCGACCCTTTCAGGTACAATGAATACAGAATAATCTTCTCGTGTGGATTTTTATTATAATTCTGTTGAAATTTTATCAAACGAACGACTTTTTTTATACTACGTATATATTTATAATACGTTGGAATTCATCTACTTATTTCAATTAAAATCAACTATTTTCTGATGAAAATTGAAGAAAAATCCACATCACCGTTGCTTATATTTCATCTCTTGGTACAGATGTTAATTTATTACCCTGAGGAAGACGGTTTGCAATTTGCAACGCTCAAACACTGTGTGCGATTCGATCGTGTATTTGAGAATACTATTAATCCATGGTGTACAATTGATCCAAATGAGCTGCTTGTAATTAGTAATAACGACTGTGAGACAGCGAATCGTTTACCTCTGTATTCCACGAGGTTGGTGTTTTCAATAGAGTTGTGTTATGCAGTACGATTACTGCATATTCTAGGAAACGTTAGGTCGAATTTATACATAGAATATCGAATACTATTTTATCAAGATATTCATTCCAACTGAAACAATCACATATATATATATATATATATATATATATATATGTATATTCTCCTCGTAATGAGAAATCGATTCTCATAAAATTCCTAATTACGCATCGTTCGCTAGCCTGCACAACACGCACCCAATATTCATTTGCCGATGCTCGTACTGACAGAATATATGTAATATGTATATATCTAACAAATATATCTATACGATGATTGAATTTCACACTCATTCGATCAACATGAATGATTAATCGTTCACTTGAACTCAGGATTGTTATAAACCCTGGTAGAAATTTCCGCTCGCCGGAAGCGAACTTTGAACCAAATGAAGCGCAAAATGTCTGAATTTCCGCTTCTTTCGCGCTTAGATACTGTTTCATTTACTCTCTCGCGTCTTACGCTCTCATTTTCACTACACGGAGAAAAATAATATAGTAAAATAGTACTATTTTGTCAAATGTCGTCACGATTGCCTGACGGTCTCGGAGGATTTCTTACCGAATGTAGTAAAATTTATTGCAGTTGTAACATTTTATTCCATATTTGAGGAGTACTTCTCAAGATATGAGACCTAATAGTATTAATTCACTAGAAAATGTTGTAATTTTTATTGTATTATTTTTCTCCGTGTAGGGAAAACTTGATAAAAATTCCAGTCCACCTTGTGGAATGTTGGATTCAACATCCATAATATATTCTGGAATAAATTGGCTTATTAAATTTTTAAAATTAAGTACTCATGACAGGATTAAATTTCATCTGCTTGTTCCAAGCTTAATAATCTTATTCCCATTTGAATTACAATAGAACATGCTCTAATCAAACGGTACATCCGATTTACTCGTTTTAATAATCTAATTTTATTTTATCATGATTGATTCAATAGCTAACATCACTCCTTTTTTATCTACACAGTAAAAATTTTATATTAGATATCACCATATTTATATTGTACTTTTGGGATATACTTGATTATTTTATTACGAACCACGAGTATACGAGCATTCGCCATACAATCTCGTGAGGATGAAGATAAATATGTTATAAAGTGAAATGAATATAATCCCGAACTTCATAATAAAGTATATGCCACGAATGCCATGAGAATATAGTGATCTTCAATATAAACTTTTCTCTGTGTAATACTGGAACTGTTTTTCCCACTGTTACAAAGATGGGCAATTTGTGACATGAAGAATGCAAACACATTTGGCAGGGTACCAAATTGAGAGATATCAACGTGATGGAATTTGATAATCAATCGAAATTCAAACAGTTCTAATTTCCTGAAAGCACACACAAGAGAAGAGAAAATATAAATATTATGAATTCTGAGCCGATTGATCAATCAATTGATGAATATAGGTACCAGGACGTGGAGGTAAAACTTTTAAGGTACAAAAATTGACTCCAGAAGAGTAGTGGAATAGAGGAGGGTGAATTCACTTTGTTGAAAGAGAAGAAAAGCATAAGAGAGGCTTTTCTAGTGATTGGCAATCGATCGTTGCTGCTGCTGCTGCTGCTGCTGCTACCTCTGCTGCTTCTCGTACGTTTAACCAGAATCTATCAGACGGAATAACAACCGAAGGAAGGAAAGAGGAAAGAGATAAGGTGACTAAAGTATCACTTCGCCTGTTATCTACAGAACGAAGGATTCATTTCAAAAGATGAGGATTCACAGAATGTTTCATTTTTTTTTCTCGCTTGAATTTGTCTGTGCCTTATGATTCACGAATGAAGGAGAGATTCGGTTCTCTGTTATTTCAAAGAGACTTCGGGAGAATTTTATCTCTTCTCCTGGATGTGAAAAACGAAGAGGACAGAGTTTGAGCGAATCGATGGGACGATCAATAATGAAACATCCAAGAATTAGACCACGTTGATTCGGTGGAGGAGCCTCGTACAACGACAATTCCAAATATTCATCTCGCATAGAGAGAGAGAGAGAGGTCTATCTTCCGTTCTATCTGGCGAATAGGTTGAAGAGGAAGTAGAGAACGATGTCTCGTCCCTCTAGCGATCCTCCAACCGAGGATCCTTGAAATTTCGATAAATACAACCACTCTGTCGTCGTACTAGCTCGGGTGACACGCGCTTTGAATTCGACAATGCGATTCCCAAAGAATGCAAAACTGAATGACACACATACGTACGTTCGTATACATGTAACTTTAACCAAAGTGTATTCGTCGTGTGAATAATTCAACGAAAACGGTAGATGAGAGAACTCTAATTCGGATAAATGTTGAAACTGTTTTAGATGAAACTCATTGCTTCATCATCTGAAGGATTCCATGGAATATTTCATTATTATTCGTAACGGTTTATAATACTTATGTGTACTATCATGAACAAAAATTCTATACAAATTCTATGAAAATTCCTTCTTCGTATGAATTCGAAATGAATTTTTCACATGACTTGAGGAATTTGGACCAAGAGATAATTTAGAGAAAATCGAATAATGAGATTCATGTCATTCTCCTCAATCTATAAAAACTGTTGTGTGAAGAAATAATTGAAGAGGACAAGATATGTATCGATGTTTAAAGTCGGTCAACATTCCATGCTTGCTAGAACAAGAGAATGAGAGCGTTAATACTTAGAGTCGTTTGAAGATACGACAATCCTCTTAAAGATATGACGTGGGAAGCCAATTAGGAAATCCGATTCCAAGTCTCATGTGGTGACAACTTTCGGAACTTTGAACGGGGAACATGGATATTCCATGTTCCGTTGATACATCGCTCCTTTGCATTTGTTATGAATAATTAAATATTCATATTTATTCTGGGATTTAATATTTTGTAGTTCAAAATATGAATTCATTACAAAGACGCGATGATTCTTCTCTTTTAAGTTTATTCAGAGAATTCTGCGATTTCTCTGTCAGGGAAAAGAGATCTCAGGTTATTGTTATTACCATATAATTCGTACTCCTCCTTCTCACGACAGAAAGGGAATGTAGAAAATTTCTTGCAGGGATTGTAAAAGTGTGGAGGATTGATCAATTCGACAAACAAGTTGTGATTTCAAAAGAGATTAGGGCTGAAGAATGCATCATTATCAATTGGCAATAGTTGAATGAACTTCATTCATTCGGAAAACACATGCGATTAAATTCCCAAAGTCTACAATGTGAAAAATGTTTGTATTAATTTCAATACAAAAGTTTGAAAGCGATTAACACACATATTTTTGTATTGAATCTCCCACAGTTTTATTGAAAATGCAAAATGCTCAAATGCAATATTATCTTGGAATCGTTTTCATACGAAAATTAATTGAATACACAGAAGTATGTGTTGATTGCTTCCAAATTTTGTGAGTTGAATTCATGAATTCACTGTAAAAAATTGCTTCCCAAATTTCATATAAATTTCTGTGAAGCAATTGAAACATAAATTTTGTAATAATTTTCTCAATCTTTCCTGACTTTTCATGTTAAATTGCATGACAACATCGTTCAGAATTATGACTTTGTATGCATTTTCACACGAATTTTAATGAATTTTGCATTAAATTTCATAAATTCATAATTGAAATGGATTTTAATGACAAGTTTGAGAGTTTTCATATTCATCTGATATAGAAAATTTCAGACTATTCGTTACAGTGGTTTTCCCTAACAATGTAGAGAAAAAGTTGAAAACTCTTCTGCCGAATTCGAAGAATCTAGTCCATGGAATCAATAAAATTCTTGTTGAGTCTGAAGACAAAAATTCATTAAATTCACTTCGCGAAGAGTGAAAATGTTGCTTCAAAGAATCGAGGGTTCATTCGGATTCTAACCAAAAGCTCACTCGACACAAAACCACTTATGCTATACAATTTTTATACAATTCTATACAAAATTTAAGTGAAGAGATATTCTTCTGATTCGCCGTACTTTTTAATTAGATAAAGTTGAAACAGAACTTCACATACATTGAAATATAATGCAATATTCGTTTCAGAAACATGACTTGAAAATTACATGCACTGAATATACGCCTGTAATTGCATTTGACAAACAAAAGGTAGAACTCGTGAACGGATTTTTCATGAGGGTAGCAGTTTACTGTAGAGAAAACTGGAATTATTTGTCATTTTTTTCCAAATCTTGATGTTGCATGTTATAATTAGAAGATTTTGGCAAGTACAAAGAAAAGCTGTTTCCGAATGACTTGTTAATCCCTCCCTCCCATGGAAGAAATCGCCGAATGAAGGAAGATGTATAATACAATACTTTTAGGATCGAATAAATTCAAATGATCGGAATTTTATTTTCCAAACATCTTATGATATCGATGTATCCTTGGAAAAGAGAACAGCATTCGAACTCAGAGGGAAAGAAATTGACTAAACTAAATGGAATTCCACGAAAAAAGAAATTAGTTTCCCTCTCAATTTTATGCTTTCCGCTTTGTACCTTTTTTCCCAGACGCTCTTATTTTCCGCTCTTGACGCGATACGGGTGACGTTCAATCCCATACGATGAATCCAGTCTTATACGATTTCACCCTCAAAAATACTAAGGATTCTACCGAGAAGATTTCAATCTCAAACATAAACTCAACAACTTCAGAAATTCGAATAAAAGGTTTATAATCTTGGGATGAAATTTTAATCCTTCTTCTAATCTGCCATTCCGTTGCTAAGCCCCAACACGAAATTCTAAGAACTAATATCAAGTCTGCTTTGAATTCTCCAAACTCTCGCTTCAAAATACTCAGAACATATTCAACATCGTGATCATTTACCCACATTTATCGAAAACTCATAATAGAATGAATTCTCTATTCCTTTTTGCTCGATTTCTTTTTTTAATACGTATGAAAAACCATGAACAAAGATTGTATCTATTATTCGAATCGCTCGTATACCGTCCATCGGTCAATCGTAAAGGATGCTGTTGTACAATGGAAATGCGTATCCTGTATGCTAGAGAATTTCTAACTAGGCAATTTTGATTCAGTTCACTGTGAATGGTTTCCGGAACCATTCTGCCTTCTATCATCGAAATGCTACATAAAATTTTTCCATCAATCTTTTTTCATGTGGAATTTTTCGCTCTTCGACATTCATCATTCGATACACGTGTTGTTGTTTTTTTGTTCCATATACAGACGCTTGTTCGCGTGTATGAGTTTTTTTTTCCAACTTAGAAAACACATCGGATAGATTTTTATCCCCGGGAAGGTAAATTTTCTCCTTTGGGTCACTCTAACGTTGTACACGAGAGACACACAGGGGTTGTTACCGATGCGTTTGCGGTATACGCTTCAGAAAATATCGTTTTCCTTGCCGGTGCAACGCCGCTACAATTCCGAGTCAAGTCAGGAAGTGAAACGAGACAAGAGAACCAAGAGACAGCCAAGTGCACTTTCTTCCGGCACGTTCGATTCAATTGCAGTTTGTGGCTTGCTGACCGTGAGCAACTGACTTCAAACTGAAATAAAGAGAATTTTTATACTTCTTGCGTTCCAGTTTTTTCTACGACGTTCGGGGATGGAGGAATCTGGTACAAAGAGAATAAAGGGTGAGGTAGGAGCTTTGATACGCCAGATTTCAGCAGAAAATGATTGCATTGAGATGGAGAAAACATGATTTATGAATTTGAATAATAATTGCAGGATATATTTTATGCAATGTTCTTATGTTAGTTGTATTTTCTGTTTCAGGTAAGTTCGAAAATTATCTTGGGGTGATGATTGGTGAGTTGTTTGATTTAAATTCATGTTATATTCCATGAACTATACTAGTTCAATCCTGAATTCAAATAGATCGTGTAGGAGATAGGGTTTTGATGATTTTGTAACATCACATGGATTCTAATTCAATTTTACTTTGTGAAGGTTTGAAGATTCTGATGTAATTTGGAAGTAACTCCTCCACGAATTGCAACCATTTCTACTCTCATTTTCCCACAGTTTCAAGAGATTTTTATAGTTATAGGGATTCTATTGCGATCCGGAAATTGAAACTATTTCACTTCAAGTTTTGTTTTCCTTTGAGTATCAGCAGAGAGCACGTAGGTTCTTGAGTTTCCATTAAACTTGTAGAAAGTTTGTGAACGATCCTACATTATAAGAATATACCATAATCAAACACTTCTGTATAATAGAGATCATAGTACGAATCTAATCAATGGATGGATCAACAAAACACGTAATATTTTATTCCATGTGAATCTGAATACAAAAAATTCAATCATGAGAGAGAAAAAAACTTTGCAGTCAACATACAATATACATACCCAAGTGGAAAGTAAAATCTGGCCCCATACTGGCGCAGTGTCGTTGCCGGAGTTACCAGCACTGGCAAATATGAACAACCAGTTCAGGGCCAGTTGATTTGACAGTACTAACCCGAATTCGGAATGATAACAACGTTTTACATAAGGTCCAGTACTGGGGACACAATACTGCCGGTACAGGCATAATATTCATGAGCCTTTATTGCCACAACTGCGGTATTTTTGATGGTCCGGTTGTTCCGATACATCTGGTTCAGGAATGATTCCATTACTAGATATGTATCGGGTTAATTAAAGGAACAGACGATACGATAGAAGAATAAATCGAATAACTTGCTTTTATGGTTCGAAAGGGAGCTTAGGTATCATTTCGGATGATCGTATTTGAAATTGAATGTAAAATATATATAGGCGAGAATGTGATAAGAATAAACTTTTCGTTCATATCCATCCGGATTTAAAGTTCCACTGTTTGTTTTTATGCAGGGTCCAAGGGTTGTAAATCTCATTTTAGGTAGAAGATAATTGAATTACTTCGGACTAAAATCATTCGAGAGATTTGTTGTTTGAAATGTATATCAATCGTTGGTTGAACACTCTCATGACCTCGGCTGATTCAGTATCGCAACGAATCTAGCCATTCTCAAGACCCACTGTTGTGTGATGTCTGTCAGATAAATGGCCCCAATCGAAGAACAGAGATGGTGCAGTAACGGTTCAATTGTTTTCGCCAGAGTCTGGCAAATGAATCCCCGCCAGTATTGGACCGTTTATTCATTCTCGGGAATTTTCACATGAGTACATGATAGTTCGTGCGTAGTGTTTTCTATAGCTTAATGTAGAACGTTCAAACTCCTAGTTAGCCAGGTTTATGATACATTGCAAACACTGTGAAAAAATTCCTTCTGAAAATTCAGAGAATGTCACTGTAATTTGTTAGAGCGACTTTTTTCTAAATTTACAGAGAAACTTTACCGAATTTTGAGATATTTCAACTAAATTTCAGAAGGTGTTCTGAAAACTCAGTCAAGTTTCTCAAAATTCAACATTTTCCTGAAATGTGACTGTAATTTGTTTACAGCCACTTTTTTCTGAATTTACAGGAAGTTTCCTTTTACAGTAAAGAATCAATGCCTAAAACATATTGATACTTAATAGTGAAAGGTTCTCAGTGAATAAAAATGATGAGTTCTCGCCGATAAATTGATTTGAACAAAATGTAACATATAGTTTCGTTCACGCTTAGATTGCAAACAAAGCACCATGGAGCAGGGTTAAAAGTATGAATTACATTAGCAATATGACATTCCCTGGTGAAATTTTTCACAAGACAGACCTATCTCTTGATGGATAATAGTTCGAAAAATCAACCTCCAGGCTTCTAGCAAGAGAGATTTTCCCAGGGGAGGATTAAATGTATCTTAGAAGATTATCTTCTCTGAACTTGCGCGCAAGGTTCATCAAAATTGAATCTCCGCAGCTAAGCCAATAGGAAGCTGAACGGTTATCCCAAAGTCCCTCAGTATCTACAGTATTGAGAACGTGTTTAAGATTACAGGCCCAGTTATACGGGTTATCATTACAGGTCCGTCTAGTTCCGTCAAAACCAACCGCCTCAGAAGACAGGTTCTCGGAACGCCAAGAGAACACCAACCTTCAAGGTTGGATTTACCATTCCATTATACGTAAATTTACGTTCATATACGAGGTGTGTTCAAAAAATAACGAGAATTTTCGTTTTATGAAAAAAATACTCATTTATTCATCAATATCTATTTTGTCCCCTTCAAAATAATCTCCCTTGGATATAATACACTTGTGCCAACGCTTTTTCCAATCCTCGAGACACTTTTGAAACTCGATCTTTGTAATAGCTTTTAGCTCTTTCAGCGATTCGCTTTTAATGTCATCTATGCTTGTAAAACGACGGCCTTTCAATGTTCTCGTTATTTATGGAAATAGAAAAAAGTCACATGAAGCCATATCTGGCGAATATGGAGGCTGAGGCATCGTTACAGTTTTGTTTTTGGCCAAAAATTCACGAACAAGCAATGAAGTGTGAGCAGGTGCATTATCGTGGTGCAAAAGCCATGAATTGTTTTGCCACAAATCCGGGCGTTTTTTTCGGGTTGCTTTTCGACTGATATGCCAATATCATCAGCGACTTCTCTGATTGTGATTCGGCGATCGTTCATAACCATTTCTTTCACTTTTTTCACGTTTTCATCGGTTTTTGATGTGCTTGGGCGTCCGGGTCGTTCGTCATTTTCAACGTTTTCGCGGCCATCTTGGAAACGCTTATACCACTCGTAAGTCCTTGCTTTACTCATAGCAGACTCACCATATGCGTTTGTTAACATTTTACAAACTTCACTACACTTCATTTCATTTTTTATGCAAAATTGAATACAAATTCTTTGATCCATTTTTCTTCACAAACGAAAATCACCGAGCTCGAAAAAACACGTCTAACGTTAACGGCTGCCACTTGAAAAGTAAGCAATGAATATTGCTGAAAATTTTATATAATTTTCTTCTTTACATAATAAAGAAAAATTTCAAACAGGCGGACTTTCCAAACCCGCGAAATTAAAAAATTCTCATTACTTTTTGAACACACCTCGTAATGTTCAATGGAACTTTAAATCTCCGGACGTTGAATGGACCTCTATTGAACGTCCCTTGAACCTTCGTGTTCTCGTGGAGAAGTCATCCCGTTTGAAAGTTTTCTGGATAACTCAGTGTGCTATGAATAACAGCCCTAATTCTGGGAGTAGAATACAGGAGGCTGTGTTGTTCATAAGAAGGAAGAGTCGTTTGGAGAATTGCATCTGTTCCTTCTCTAGTAATTAAAAACACCTAAGACTCCAAATACAAGCGGCATAAAATGAAGTAGAAGAGACGGTACAATCATATACTTTGTCGAAAGCGTCCCAAGAATCTGCTTCGGACCTCCTGACTATTGTCAGAACAAAAGTCGTGCTATTTTCGCTTTGGTTAGTATAGTATTTGCCGCTCTCAATCATTGTCCGATGGAATAGAACTTTATACTCAAACAGGAGTGAGATATCACCACATCCACGGTGTTACCCAGTAACTAAAAGTTCTGCGTGTGCTATTATCATTCCATAATATCAGGTTGGCAACTAAGTAATTGCGGATTTCACTCATAGATGGTGTCAGTTGAATTTTTAGGTTTGCAGACGTAGTACAAATGTAAAACACATCTTGTTATTTGATAGTTGGCAATTCAGCTGTCAATCAGTAACAAAAGCTTTTTGATCGTTTGCATAGTTTTCGTTTGGCGTTTGTTGAAAAATGCAGAATCAAAAGGAACATGTTCGTCATATTTTGCTTTTTTATTTCCGCAAAGAGAAAAACGCATCGCAAGCTCATAAAAAGTTATGTGCTGTTTATGGTGACGAAGGCTTAAAAGAACGGCAGTGTCAAAATTGGTTTGCCAAATTTCGTTCTGGTGATTTTTCACTCAAAGATGAAAAACGCCCTGGTCGTCCAGTTGACGTTGATGACGCCCTAATCAAAGCAATACTCGATTCGGATCGTCACAGTACAACACGCGAGATTGCAGAGAAACTTCATGTATCACATACATGCATTGAAAATCACTTAAAACAACTTGGCTATGTTCAAAAACTCGATACATGGGTTCCTCACGAACTGAAAGAAACGCATTTAACGCAACGCATTAACATCTGCGATTTGCTAAAGAAACGTAATGAAAATGATCCATTTTTAAAACGACTGATAACTGGCGATGGAAAATGGGTTGTGTACAACAATATCAAGCGGAAAAGATCGTGGAGCAGGCCAGGTGAACTAAGTCGAACAACAGCAAAAGCTGATATTCATCGAAAGAAGATTTTGTTATCAGTTTGGTGGGATTACAAAGGAATTGTCTACTTTGAACTCTTACCACCCAACCGAACGATCAATTCTGATGTCTACATTGAACAACTAACGAAATTAAACAATGCAGTTGAAGAAAAGCGGCCCGAATTGACAAATCGAAAAGGTGTTGTATTCCATCATGACAATGCAAGGCCACACACATCTTTGGTCACTCGGCAAAAATTATTGGAGCGTGGTTGGGATGTTTTGCCACATCCACCATATAGTCCTGACCCTTGCACCATCTGATTACTTTTTGTTTCGATCTTTCCAAAACTCCTTGGATGGTAAAAATTTCAGTAATGATGATGATGTCAAATCGTACCTGATTCAGTTTTTTGCTAATAAAAACCAGAAGTTTTATGAACGTGGGATTATGATGCTGCCTGAAATATGGCAAAAGGTCATTGATCAAAATGGGCGATACATGACAGAATACAGTTATTTAGTTCCATGAAAAAAGTGTCTTTGATTTTCTAACAAAAATCCGCAATTACGTAGTTGCCAACCCAATACTACACACAGTGATCAGTTTTAGATTGCGATTCGATTGTATTTCTGTATTCCTGTATGTGTGTGACTCATATGCATTCGATTATGCATGTCTGACTATATTCACCTTACTCTACTGATTTTTCACTCTGCTTGTGTATTCTGCTGATGGCTGCTTCATGTATCCTTTTAGGTACGTCATGTGCATTATAAGCTGCATTAGATGCATTAAACGTTGAAACAGCTCTAATATTTCCCTTTCTCTTGCTCTGAGAATGAATTAGCTGTCCGGATACATCGGGATAACCTGAGACGGCTGTGGAAAAGTCATGAAACAAATCATACCAGGTCATTCAATATGTCCGTAGGATAAGTAAGAAAAAAACAAAAGTTTGGCAGAACTCGATTTTAGTATTCATCATGGTTGCCTTCGAGGGCGATACAACGAGTATAGTGATTTTTCAACTTTTCGATACCACTTTGATAGTACGATTTCTCTTTCTTTTCAAAATAGGCCTCAGTTGCAGCGATTACTTCATAATTGGACCTGAATTTCTTTCCAGCAAGCATTCTCTTGAAATCTGAAAACAGGAAAAAGTCGCTGGGAGTTGAATCTGGAGAATACAGTGGGTGGGTAAGGAATTCGAAGCGCAGTTCATCCAATTTTGCCATCATTTTCATCGATTTGTGACATGTTGCATTATCTTGGTGCAACAGTACTTTTTTCTCTCGCAAATATGGCCATTGTTTGGTTTCCACTGTATTTTTTTTCATCAAAAAGCAATGCTTTATCAAAACTCAAAATTCATTTTTTTCCATTTTGTTCCAAAAACAAAAGTTGCTCCACACAAAATGCTATAACTCACAAACAGTGTTTCCACTCCAGGGATTATTATCCCAGTTTGGGGATTTTTGGACCTCGTAAGGGATTAAACAGGAATTGAGGGATTATGTGGGATTTTGAGACAGGATAATTTTTTTTTATGGAAATACAGAACCCGAACTAAAATTCGATATTCAGAATGTATCTTTAACAAGACATTCATTTCCCAAAAAGGGGAATATTTAGGGATTTCTTTCTTCCAAAAGAGGGATAAAGAGGGATTGTTTTTTCTTTCTAAGAAGGAAGGGATAACTAGGGATTTTTCATTCTAGTTAGTGGGAATTTTTTTTTGTTCGTGTGGAAACACTGCTCACAAATCGATAGTCAGATCGCTATCAAAATTACACACGTATCATTTGAAGGTTTGTAATAAATCAAAATCATATGGGAAAAATTCTAGTAACGCCATCTACGTGTCATCCTACGGACTTTTTGAATGGACTGTTATTTTATGAGATTGATCAATATGAAGAAATCATTCTCCCACACTTTCCACAGATGATACAACATGAGGTCTCATGTGTGAACGTTTCTCAAATTTGTATATGAATGTATTATATTATATTTATTTATATTATATTTTATCTATTCATCCTTCGAACACGAAGGACACAAAAAAAATGAGATAGCTGTGGCAGCTAGGAAAGAGTCGACAACCTTGGGCCATTTTTCATTTCCCATTCTTTTCTCGTTAGTAAACAATGAAGAATCAAAAAATATATGAAATATAATCAAAGTATAATTCTTCGGTTTCATTATGGAATAGTTTCGTTTGGGTTTTCGGAAAATTCAAGTTTATTCAATTTCATTTGGAAATTAGTTGTCATTTGGTTCAAAGCACCCTCTTTGACGGATGTCTTAGGTCACCATTTTCTATGCATCTCAGCATCATAAAAAACGGAAATGAACCATTATTCCACTTGATATTGTTTGGACTGCAAGAATGGTCAGAGTCATTTTTTATATAGCCTTCTAATTAGTTCAGCATTGATTTTTCGTGAGTGAAATATCTGATAAGCAAGAGACTGAATTCTTGGAGTAGTAGCAACGTGATTTATTGGGAAAATCGATATTCTCTATGACTTTGGTTGCTTATTTCGATTGATTCTCATACAAATATGTGTTTCCTACACTGAGAAAAATTATCTATTATAAATTACTAGACTCGCTAGTATATTGAGCATATACTTGCATTTCAAGGTTATATACCAAACGTTCTCTTCAGAAGCAGACCCCTCCGACTGTCTAGAACTTTTGTTCATATACTGATCAGAAAGTTGTAGAGGGCTCCGCGTGTCAGTGGGGCTATCGATTCTGTAGAATGAATCATTTATCGCGAAAATTCAAGATGAATAGTGAGAAAATGACCAATAATTACAGATCATACTAATGCATTTATAAATTTTTAACCTACAAGGAACCAAACTTCGCAACGTTGATATTTTGAGGTTATGATTCGGTCCACTAGATGAAATCGCCATCTGGATTTCTTGGGGATTTCTTGGTCAATACGTGAACAGGATTTCTAGGGGAAAATGCATGAGTCGGAGGGGTCTGTTCAGAAGTACCAGACTCTCTCTCTCTCAGTAGTGGAAATTGATACAAAGGTACTGAGTTCTCTGCATAAATGACAAACTTATCTCTCTTGAACAACGTTTATGCCATATATTCAACAACTCTCAAGTGTTATCGAATGAAAAATATAATAAAGTGAATTATTTCATGTTATTTTGAGAATATCACAGAGAAAAACAAAAAGTTTTGTATTTTTGATGGAAATCGGTATAAAGGCATTTGTTTTTTTTTTTACAATATCAGTAACAAATAAGAATAATGAATAGCTTTATAAATGTCTCTAATAATTTGTTACACTTCCATTGTTCTTAATTACCTGAAAAATTCTCTTAGGCATGGTGTTGATAAGGGGTTTTGTTTCTTGATCGGAAATCCTCATCCATTCTTCTCGAATCGCGTTTTCAAGCTCAGTAACTGTTTGAAACTGTCGTCTATTTCGATAAACACGCCTTGCAAGTACTCGCCAAAGGTTTCCAATCGGATTTGAATCTGAACTTCTTGGTAGTCAGCTGAGGACTTTGATATTTTTCTGCTTGAACCAATCTTTCGTTTTTTTGGACGCATGAACGGAAGCATTATCTTGATGAAAAATCAGTTCTTCATCATCAAACTCTTCATACATACGCACTAATTCAGTCTCTAATATTTCTATATACATGTCTGAATTCATTCTAGTGGGATACCACGGAATATTTGATTTATTAGTGGCTCGAAATGCCACCCAGATCATGACACTTAATCCACCAAAATTTCTGCTCATGCTCACCTGCTCCTCCATTCTGAGGTCCAAGACATGTATTTTTGAGCGAAATCTATTCTGGCTTTCTTATGAGCATCCGTTAAAGGTGGTTTACTGCAGCGTTCCTTGAAGACCAGATCTCTATCTTTCAATAAAATTTGCCTGACCCTTCTGGCAGTAATAGGTGAGTTCAACTCAGCCACAATTTGTGAAGAAAACACATTTCCAGCTTTTGCTTTGCGCAAAATTAATCGTTCAGTCGTCTTAGACAACTTTTTTTGTCCTGCCGTATTTTCCATTTTTTCCATATCGTGAGCCTAACCTCACAAAATTATCAATCACACAACTCAAACGGTTCAATTTCTTCGCGATTTGCTGATTAGATAAACCCATTTCCTTGTGAGCACTCATTTTTGCTTCTTCCTCACTCGATAATTGGTTACCACGTGGCATGTTTGCAATAACTGATTACTACTCTTCACAAAAGCGTTTCTACCGTTCAACTATGAGATTCATGTTTATAAAGAAACCCGTGTTGATGTTAGTGCAACCATTGAGGACAGTAGAGATCTTTTACATTCCCTGAATTCGCACGATGTGAAGTGCCTTTATACTGATTTCCACATGAAATTGCTGATTTTGCAATTATTCCATGATTTCCTCAGAATAAAACAACGAGACTTAGTCTCTGTAGGACTTTCTTGATTATTATACTTACTCGAAACAAAAACAATCATATGAATATTGTAGATAAACATCAAACCCATGTTTTTCTTCATAATTCAAGTGCCTTTGTACCGATTTCCACTACTGTATTATGAAATGTTATTATCCTACCATCAACTCACAGTGGTGTTACCGCGATCCGAGCTAATCCGAGCTTTAAGCATGAGCTCGGCTTGGCTCTTGTTTCTCACAGAGAGGATCGACTTGAAGATCGGTTCGATAGATTCACTGCTCGGATCGGAGCTCGGATTGGCTTGAAGATCGTACGATCTCCGTTCAAAATAAACGCGAATAAAATATTTTTGCCTTTAAAAGCTCCTTCGAATTAGGCATGTATATTTCTGAAACCCTTGGAGCTTGAGTATGAATTAACGCTTTTTCAAAATTTGTATGACTCAGCCAATCGAATTTTACGAATATGTCAATTATAAATATATCATCCCGACTGGAAATTCAATCGAGTTAACCCGACGTTTGAATAGGACCTGATCAGGACTTGGCCTGGTGCTAATCAAAGGCCGGGTTAACCCGATCAGATGTGGTTGAATTTCCAGTCGGGATTAAATGTATCTTAAGAGAATTGGTGATGGAGAAGAATGAATATTTCTATATAATTCTCGGATCTGCTACTGATTAAACACAATATTGTTCCATACATCGTCACGGGTATGAAAAAAATAAGTACACTTGGACTCACATTATGATAACTTCGACACTGTTTCAAATTATAAAAATCAATACTGTCAAAATTGTAACATTTTTTGTGAACTTTGAATTAATGAAATAGACCATATCATTTATTGTTTTCCCGTTTTATGGAAAAAACTCGTCGAGAAGACTTTCTTGAAAATTGCTCCAAACCTAAAATCAAGTATTCAAAACTCCACTAGCAATCCAGGAATCCCAGCAGAGCAGTTGTTGAATAGAGTTATTGCTGAGAAGTTTTCTCTGTTACCTTGTCTGACCGGAAATTTCCTCAGTGTATTAAGTTGACTTGCGCAGTGTTTATATATGTCATATTGACCGTGAAGCCAATTGGCTTTATTCACTTTGTGTTTTCCTTTGAGTGTATAATAAACGAGTGAACAAAATTTCCTCAGTAATGATCTAGCTCATCGATCTCATAGTTCCGGCTTAGCTTGGAACCCGGATCGAATGAAATTTTTTCCAGCTCTGCTCGAAAATCGGATCGTACAAAATTGAGGGTCCGGATGCAAAAACTCGCCGAGCGTTCCAAAAGCCGTATCTCCCCAGCGAATCAGATCATACCAAAATTTCCATTATTCTGTTAGTATAATTTTCGTATGATTTACAATCGATATGAATTCAGTAGCCATTTGGTGGAATACCAGATCATGATGAAAAGTGAACTGAAAATGTAACGCTCGGCGAGTTTTTGCATCCGGACCCTCAATTATTGGGGTCGGGTCGAAGATTGGCTTGAAATTTCGTGGCAACGCCAAGTCCAAAGCACCCGATTTCGAATTTTGATATATTTTTCTTCAAATAAAATTGCACGTAACAAGTATTTTATTTTTGAATTCATCGAAATGTATTCTCAAATGCTCCCTCTAATTGCCTGATTCATTTTTTAGAAATAAAAATCTTGTCTTTCGAATGTGAGATTGATTTTTTTGGAAGGAGAAAAATCCAATCTTTTCAATCGAATTTGGATATATATGTATGAATCAATGAAATCACTTTGTTCATTTTTTGTGGAAAATTCAAAATTTTCCTATTGATAGTTTTTGAAAAAATACAAGTGGCCCAAGGCATACACCATCCCATGGCTGCCGATTCTCCCCTACTCACTTTTTTAGCGCCCTTTTTCAACTACTATAGCTTGAATAATTGCGGCTGTAGCTGTTCATTAATTACTACGGTAGAAAATCGTAGCTGCACTGAGGAAAGTGAACTGTAACCACTAACATGTGAAAATGGTAGTTGAATGGCAGAATCGCTAGATTAATGATAGCGCCTACGTTATTTGGTATTCATCTTCATGTAAATGGTGACCATTCCCATGAGCATGAACATTGCTACGATTTTCCATACACCCAGAGAAATGATTGAATATGAACCTACTAGAGATTTGATTGTATCCCATAAAATTTTATTTGATTCAAGTAAATTTCATTTGAGATGAATAAAAATTTATTCGGATGAAATGAATCGTTTATTTGATCCAACTGAAACTCTAGTAGGTTCATATATAAATAGACATTGTAGTTGATTCAAACCAATTTTCGTTGAATCAAATAAATCCAGGTATACCATTTTTCTGGGTGTAGGATCCAAAAACAAAATCGCGAAGCTGTCCTCTGATTACTATTCGTTTATGGTAATCATTACATTCCACTTCTCTCAGTGCCTAACTGCACAGTTTTCGTGCCTGATAGGGTGAGTGCACCAGCGAATGAACGGGCACTGGTAGATGAATAACACTGTCCGCAAAACGTATTGAAAAGTAATTTGGAGCTAATTTAACCTAAGAAAATTATCCCTTCAGAGTTTCACGATATGTATTCTTCGATCTGTTCATCCACTGGTGAATTGGAAAAATCTACATATTTTCATGAATATCTCTGGAGATAAGAACGGATCCATGAGTACACGGAGAGGAACGTATGGTAATATTTACCATGCTAACATAGTATTCGTTCTTATTTTATTGAAAATCGTAAATGTTACTATGTGAGAATAGAATCCTTCGCCATTTTTCTGGTAATGATTACTATACTACATAGAGATCGGACAAATAGAACTCAAAGCAATGTAAAATTGTACTGATGACCATGTTATAATAGCTGTCATTCCAGTTAATGAAAATATGCACGCTGTGGGCAATATCGACACGACGTGTATAGACATACATATATTATACGTGTTATTACGGTAGTTAGCCCACTATTAATAATCAAGTAAAAACACAGTTATTATTTAGAAGACTGATTTGTCGTTGTTCTTCACAAAGCCGAAGTCTAGTGAAAACTGAAACTTTTTTAATCGCTCATTCTCGACACTTGTTGAATTCCCGAAGTCTAACTGACCGTCAAACATTTTATCAGTTATCCTTACAGTGTGGCGATTATCCACGTTACCTGGCAGGCAACATATAAAACAGTATAACCCAGACAACACAAGTTATTCCATAAGAATTCGTTTGGAATACCAAGATTTTCGAAAGAGTTCTTCACGAACATCGGAAATATTGAAAACGGATTCATAGGAAGTTCAAGGAAAATACCAGTTATGTCCGTCTAAAACTGCCCGTAGTGGTATTCAATCGACATATCACGTGCGTTCGCAAAGAATTCATCTTCACAACCATTTGTATTCACCATACAATTCTCAAAGGAGTCATTTTGAGTTCCAATCAAAATATATTTAGAATTCATCATGAATTGTTCCCGGATGTCAAATTAAAATGTTTTATGAGCTTTTCCTACAGTATATAATTGAATATGTATTGGATGAATGTTCAAGATATTCAAAACTCCTTATATTTTTTTACACGGAGATAAATTTTGTATGTTAAACCCCTAGACTTCATACCGAATTGACAATATATCAAGATTTCGAGGTTATGTATCAAACAAGCTTCATGCAAAGACCAGACATCCTTTCATTTACAATCATGAAAATATTATACATTTCAGAAGACACAAATAACATAACGAAGATCATATCGAGGCCATTCTTCAAAATGCATATAAAACCTAACCTCAAAACCCAAAGGAAATCATAATGATTTCATAACCTAATTTATATATTCATAACCTCATTCACTGAAAAGCTTTGTGTGCATATACATGTCAATAGTTTAATTTAGGTTATAATGAATGAAAAAATCATGGTCAATATTACTTTATAGCATTGGATTCATGTTTAGTTGCATAGTACTGTCTCCAATGTAGCATGGTAATCATTACTATGTTAACAGGGCTAATTTTACCACATAAAATCGGGAGCATCACTATGTCAAGTGACTCACGCCATCTGAAAATTTTCGTCACCATGTAACATAGTAATCATTCCCATGCTACATTGAGAATATAACTATTCTTTTCTCTCCGTGTATTCATGATACTGAAAGTTTCCTCAGTTCATATAAATCACAAGAATGAGCGATTTTATGAATTTTATTTGAAAAAAGTAGCAGTTTAGAGCGGCGAATACTTGATCGTTCATTCCCTGGTGTACTGACCCTATTTGGATAGCCAAATAATTTAGCTGTGAAATTTCCGCTGTGGTAGCTATATTTACCGCTGTTATCGCTGAGTGAGTAGCTGTGACAGCTAAAAAATAGCGCCCGTAGCTAATTTTAGCCATCCAAATAATACACTGTCAGCACTATCTGGGAGTTTTTTTCAATCACGTACATGAAATCAGAATCATACACATCCTACATTAAATTTGATGTACAAAAAGATGAAAAGACGATGCTAGATTATGCTTCAGTTCACATCAAATTTATGTGAAATGTGTATAAAACTGAATTCATGCACGCATTCGAGAAAAACTTTCAGCAGAAACATTCAAATTGATGCGGAATTTTCTAACAGTGTAGCTAATAATTTTTTCCCGTGAGCAGAAGAGTAAATATACTGAATTTTCAAATTTCTCATTCAACAAAATATTTACAATACGTGTATTCCAATTCAACAGTGAAATCGAACTGAGTTTTTCAATCTCCACTTCACTCGGTTCAGTTTTAAATTCAAGCACTCCGCACAACTCTCTCTCCCAGAGTAATTCCCATTACGTAAACCGTAAGAAATTTGGTGTGAGAATTTACATGATACGAGTTAAATCGTCTACCTCACAGTACATTTCATTCTGCATTATTTCACGTTGCGTGGTCAAATGGTATTGATAATATAAATGACTACAAATCGTGGAATACTCAACATAGAGGAATAAAATAATGGTGCTATAAATTCTTATTTTCAATAGAAAATTCAACGATTCTCGTTCAGTAATGATTACAAGGAATTAATTATGAATTCTCAAAGGGAATACAAATTAGGTATAATTCATAACAAATTAATGGAACTATAAATTTGCCGATTAGGGCATAGTCGGAATCCAAATATCGAAAATCACAGTAAAATAAGAATGTTGATGTCGTGAAATTGTATGTGTAATGCAAACATGATTATGGGTCAATCCATATGAAATGGATCAACGGAAAATTGAATTGTTGCTTAAGGGGGGTTATCATAAATAATAATATACGGGAATGGAGGGAATGAGTTGATTTTTTCGAATTTTTTTTCCAAGGAAGAAAGTGCAGAACTTGACTTTTTTGATACTTAATATATGAGTTTCGAAGTACATGAAAAAAAATATTTCCCATAAAAACTAATGCGACGAAAAGAAGTGACCAATCGGCTTGCACTGGAGCCCTTGTGAATATTATCTGGAATTAAAAATCGGAAAATTTTAAAGATATCAGTTATATTTGTTGGAGGTTGTACGCATGAAAGAATTGAGAAAAGGCTCTTCTGCAAATCTTACGCCGATACACGAAAAATATTGAGTATTTGGAACTGTTCCTCTTTTATTGTTCCAATTCATGTTGCGTATGAAGTATGAGATTATCCACCGACCTGTATTTCCATGCGAATATTATGTTTTCGAGTAAAGCTGATTTGACTCCAATTCACATTCTGATTGTGTCAAACAGTTCCATTTGAAACTATACACTTTTGAGATAGAAAAAGAATGAATAAGAACATCCTTCCATAAATTGTATTCAATATTTTGTACGTGTTTTACTTTAATAAGGAAAATTTAATGCCAACGCGTAATCTCAAAACTTATTGAATGGAATGGGACTACATTCGTAGTCAGATCTGTATTTTGACACTCATAATGTTATTTGCAGGATTCAATTTCATGTTACGTATTGACTGTAGAAAGAATGTATCCGTACTTCAACGTTTATACGATTCAATGTGATCTGATCAAAGATTTTCCCTCTCCCCAGAAAGTTAAATGACTATTGATATTTCATCATATTTCATATTCAATATTTATTCTGTGTAATCAAAAGATTCGAATTCCAACTCATGCGAAATAACATCGAATTCAAAACATCATTACGTAAATAAATTTCAAGATCTTCGAGCATAAGAGGATTTCATTCCTCTTCACGATAAACGAAAACTCACAGAGAATTCATAATTGAGTAAAAAAAAAAATACGAACTGTGTCGTGCAAATATTCGCAAGACCAAAGGATCCCGAGGAATCTCAAAAGAAAAGCAATTTATCAGGTATAAAGAAGTTCGTCTTCAAGAATTGTTCGCGAATTAGAAATTCCACTTCCTTTTCTAGAGTTCATTCTTTATTGATACACACATGTATCTTACAAAGCAATCTATCAATGGAGAAATAAAGCACTTTTCTCAAATTCGTTCTGAAAAAGTAGACCTCGAAAGTGTATTAAAATTGATATTTTTTTCCTTCTCTAGCCTGAAGCGAGTAACCTTCAATCTCTTTTCTATTTCCCTCTCCTATGCAATCATTTTTATTGGAGTATGACCTCGAGGAGGAGCAGCCCTTTCAGGTCTTTTAAGGATAGACCGTATCTATATCAGTAGAGAAATCTGTTTGAACGGGCACACGGTACGATGATGAGGATGTTAATTATTACCGTGCCGGGAAAGAGGAAGAGAGAGGGAAAGAGATATCGTTCCCGACCCCTGGAGTGAAGACGATGAAATCTAGCGAGATGAAGCTAGCCAGAATTAGAAATGAAAAATGAGGCCGAGGTCAGCCACGAAAGCCAGTAAATTTTTATGAGTTTAGATATAGGATGGAATTGATCAAAGTCGACTACCGCTATCATCGTTTTCGCTGTTCCCGCTATTACTCCTTCCCCTATTCGTTTCGCAATTCTATTCGTTTCCTCGGTATTCCGCGATAAAACCAGAACTGTGATCGCGTTACTCATTCCGCGTCTCCTTTTTTCCTTACTCATTGACAACCGACGTACTCGAGAGTCCCAAAGAAGGAGAAAACTTCATTATTCAACCTCAATTAAATCAAGCATTCGCTCAGACCGAGATACTTCCCGTTCATGTCAATCAAAGTCGGAGTAACGATCGTCTGGGTCCCTGCTACCACCTCTATCCACTATCCTCCCGTATATACCTCCTTATTAATATCGAGGAGAGGAATAAGGAGAATCATTTTACTTATCCTCCGCTTCGAGACGAGTAATTGGGATATCTTTAACGAGGAAATTTCCACGAGCTTGTATACGTGTGTACACGGAAAGATTATAACAGAGGGAAGGAGAGAAGTAAGAAAAACATACAGCAACGACATTGACATACGTAACAATCTCGAAGCCACGATAAAAGAAGAAGAAGAGCGAAGGAAAAAAAAGGGAAGATGAGAGAATCCAATTTATGTAAATGTTCGTTCGAAATACCTTTATAGCAAAGCAGCCGTGTATCGAAATTAAAAGCCACCCTCAAGCAAAATGTCTGTCTTTGTTTCTCTCTTTTTAGAACGACGATGCGCCAACCCCCGGCCAAACCCATTGCGAGCAAACTACCTTACTTTATTATTAGTCCTGCTCTGTCTACCTTGCTCGAGATACCTCTGTCAACCTTTTACCATTCTCTCCTTCCCTCTCTTTTATCTCTTCGGTGGTAGGGCGACCGGATGAAATTTTACCTCGTTTCGATCACAAACATTTACAAAAGGTTACGTTACCTCCTCATAACGTGTACGAATATTACGATTGCGTTAACTCGTATGTTGCGCAAACTTTATCCTATTTTCCTGAAACAACATGAATCAGCGGAATTTAAATTTAACCTGTTTACATGTTTGATCAAATTTCAACCATTCTCTTTATATATATTGAATGATTAATGATCAAGAGATAAGGGATATTTTGAATAACGATACGAGAGAGGGAGGTCAGGGTAAATTGAATTTTATCCTATATATTCGGATTACGAATATTCGTTCGAGGAGGGGAAGATCGTGCATGAGAATATTACGTTCTCGTAGTCCCGTTCATTGTCGAATACGGAGTTGTTTACGATCGCGACCGGGTATATGAGTGAGAGGGTACAGCTTCATAAGGAAGTTTAGGCAAAGTTGGTTCAGGGTAGGGGCAGTGGCGGCGGCGACGTAGCGGTGGTTCCTTGATTGGTTAACAGAACCAACCAATCGGATTGTTACGATCCAGTCTTTGACTCTCTCTCAGTTGTTTTGTCGACTTTGATAAGTTCAAACTACTGTAATTGATGGGAGTTCATGTGTTGTACGTGCTAGTTTGATTGTCGGAGTTTATGTTTACCCTCAGAATCAAAGGAGTTCACGTCCTGATCTCTCGTAACACCATTCATATACTTCTGACTCGTGATTGACTTTCGGAATAGCGATTTCCTATTGTTATTATTCATAATCAATCTCGTCCAATACGGATTTATGGTTGAACACAATAAGTCCGCAAGACTTTTTCTGAAATGGGAAGACGATTGTTCGTTTTATTGCAGACGCCGGCCAATGGCATCTCTGCACTCATGCTTGAGTATGCACAGCATTTCACACCGTTTCTTTTCCTATTAACGGAGAATCGGAAAAAGGAAGATATTTCTGGTTCGTTTTCGTGAATATATTAGGTGTACAAATAAGTTTCCGCGGTTTTTTATAAAAAATTAGGAATTTATTGTAAAGGAAAAGTACATTACGTTTTATTCAAAGTATTTTCCATCATTTGCCACTACTTTTCCCCATCTTTCTGGCAACATTCGGATACCCCGTCGAAAAAACTCTTCATCTTTTGACGCTATCCACAAATCTAGCCAATTTTTGGTGTCTTCATATGATGTGAAGCGCTGCTCAGACAGACCATGTGCCATCGACCGGAACAGGTGATAATCAGAAGGGGCTAAGTCTGGTGAATACGGCGGGTGGGGTAGAACTTCCCAGTTGAGTGTTTCCAAGTATGTTTTTACCGGCGCCGCAACATGTGGACGAACATTATCGTGTAAAAGAATAATTTTGTCGTGTCTGGAGTAGTAATGGGCGCGTTTTTCCTTAAGTGCCCGACTCAATCTCATCAATTGTGTTCGGTAGAGAGCTCCAGTAATGGTTTCGCTTGGTTTCAGCAATTCATAATACACGACACCAAGCTGATCCCACCAAATACACAGCATGAGTTTTTTTCCATGAATATTCGGCTTAGCTGTCGATGTTGATGGTTCGCCGGGCTTAACCCATGACTTTCTCTTCTTTGGATTATCGTAGTGAATCCATTTTTCGTCACCAGTGACTATACGATGCAAAAAACTCTTTTTTTTATTCCTGGCAAGCAGCATTTCACTCATGCATAATCGGCGTTCAACGTCTCTCGGCTTTAGTTCATATGGAACCCAATTTCCTTGTTTTTGAATCATTCCTAACGATTTTAAACGATGTGAAATTGCTTGTTGAGTCACTTGTAGAGTAAGTGCAAGTTCTTTTTGTGTTTGGGACGAATCTTCCTCCAATAGTACTTCTAATTCCATGTCTTCGTACACTTTCGGCCTTCCACTGCGTTCTTTGTCTTTAACGTCAAACTCACCGTTCTTAAACTTTTGAAACCATTCCTGACAACTTCTCTCACTTAAAGCAGCTTCACCATATGCTTCTAGAAGCAATCGATGCGCCTCAGCTGCAGATTTTTTCACATTAAAGAAGTAAATCAAAAGTTCCCGCAAATGATGCTTATTCGGAATAAAACTTGACATTTTTGCACGAAAAAAATTACGTGATGCTGATACGGGATCACTAGTACTTTAAGGTTATGGTGTTGCCAGATGACTAAACTTGGGATATTACGTTTTACATCTGACAATTTCTCCATAACCTTCTGGTGGGGCCATCTTTTGACAAATCGCGGAAACTCATTTGTACACCTAATACAATCAATGAGTCATATAATATTCGAAGGGGTAACAAGAAATTCAGAATGTTGACGGACGTTTGAGCGCCATTCGAGGCAAAAGAAGGCCCCAGGTGCTTTTGATTGATTCGAGAACAATGCTTTAAATGAATTAAATATTCATGATCGAGGGGGAACGCTTATTCACGTTGGAAAGGTTTTTTCTTGAAGTTTTAGGGGCTTGAGAGTTGGACGCGAATTACGACTGATACTTTTGTGGCTCATCTCGTCACGATGAACAGAATTTTATTTGAAATTGAATTTCAGAACTGTATCTTCCATGACTGGTCAACCGAAAAGCGGTGATCCGTACTTCTAACAATCCTAACCTTCAAGGGGATATTCTGGTCTAAACGCACGTATTTTAGATGTTTCTTCAAGTGCCATAGGAAATGAAGGAACAACATTCTCAGCATTCATTTTTCCCTCAGATATTCATTCATGTTCTGACAATTAACACTGAAATTTTCAGTGAAAAACATCAAGAATTGAAAGAGTTACAGAGGGACAAAGTGGAGGGTTAAAACAAAACCATGCACCCTGGTTGACATGATTGCGGTGATTCTAGTAATCTGAAACAAATAAAACCGGTAGATTCTGAATCGGTGAGGATGCCGTTATCGTCTGTACCTTGGAGAAGAAGAAGAAAAATTCTTTGGCAAAATGGCGGCTGTTTGAAAACAAAATTCAACCTTTGATTTGTGCTCTTCAGTTTTCCGAACTCTCAGAAATAGTCAAAAACAAAATTTTGACATGAATCTGGTAGGGACGATGAAGGAATGTATAGAGCGGGTTTATACCAAATTGCAAGTGAATCGGTCTATTTTGGTAGAACTGGAGATATCGTGTCAAACGTTTTGGAAAAAGTAGTTCTGAGAAGAACTCATTTGAAGATTCGAGCACGATTTCAAACAGTCTATACAGTAAAAAGTAAAACTTGCTACGATTCTACATATAGGGTTATCTCAAGATGTAGCCAAAGCTAGCTCTGTTTCATCTGAAAGTAAGCACCGAAAACGAATGCTAACACAATGGGAACGACTGAATTTCAGTCAATTTTTCATGTAAGATGCAGCGACATTTAGTCGGATTTTTTACAGGGTGAGTCATACCATACATAGTACGTTATACTCACATTTTCTCACAACAATCCTCCTGAAAACATGTTTTTACAAGCCTAAACTATGAAAATATGCAAAAAGAAAAAAAATCGATTTTTCCTAAATTCTTGACCAGAATACTCCCTTAAAACACGGGGTGCTCCCGAGGTTTTTCATCGTTTTTCCACGTAATCAGCACATCAAATGACTTCTGAAAACCATGAGAAATGATGACTCCTAGGGTGGTCCCTTTATTAACCAGTTTCGCCCTGTAAAAATTAAGGCTCAGTCTTGATACCTGTTTGAAAAAGATTGTCTTCCCAATTTTTTTCAGTGGATCAAATGACGTAAAAATACATTGAAGATGATATCCAATGACATTTATTAATGACAAAACTTTTTCAATATTCTTCAAAGTTTCTGAGTGGTAACCCTTCTCTACACACCTCAACATGGTGCAATTCAGCGATGCACTGTAATATTTGAAAGAATATTTTTTCTGTGTATCGAAGGGAACAAAAGGTGGCTCCCAACGAAATTTTTCTTCTGTTCGCGACGTTTCGTTGTCTATTAGCGCGTTGATGGTATCAATTATCCCTAATTAAATAATCAGCGCCATTAAGTGTCGCTGGATCTTCGGATCCCAAGGTTCGCTTAACCCTCAGCCTACAAACATCCCGGAGAGAGCAAGAAACTTCAGAGAACGTTCAGATTAGATCTGTATAGATCGGGCCGAAGGTTCAGAAAGCTAACTTCTAGATTTACAAACGTTTGACAAAGGTTCTACGAACGTTGAAATGCCCGCCTCGAAATGATTTCAGGAAACATAGATGGAACGTTCGTTGAAGGTTCAGCGAAAGATTGATGAAGCTCCACGAAAATATCAATCCTCATGGTGATTTTCATTAATTTATATGGATCATCAATTGATCAATAAGCATAAATCAATATAAGAGTAGATATCTTTGTGAAGCTTCATTTGTATTTAATATATCTTGTTTTAGATGCGGCGAAATAAATATTTATTACATACAAACATGACTCATTATCCTCAGATAAGGTTTATTAACAGTTAAAAAATGTCATATGGGGTCTTTTAACAGTTAATAGACTTCATTCATAGTTAATAAGCCAAGTTTATGTGGAAAAATATTTATTTCGCTGTATCCAAAGTAAGTTTTATCAAATACAAATAAACTCTTCTTTCAATGCAATCCATATAGATCAAATCTGAATGTTCGCTGAAGCTTCATGTTCTCTTCGGGATGGGTTGGCGTAACCCAGTAAGTATTTCGAATATGCAAAGTTGAGGAAGAGTATGAGAAAAGAGAAAATGATTATTCAGAAGATATGTTTGAGGAGATAAAGATCGATGGAAAAAATCGCTTATCGCAATAACAAATATATCGGTCAATGACACAATAACAATTTGTCAATAGTCATCCGCCTGAATATGGATATTATAATAGATATCAAGTTCTCTGAAAATATAGTTCTTTAGCAAGGCAATTTGTGGAGAACGCAGATATTTAAGAATGGAAATATTGAAGGATGCAGTTCTTCAACATTACAGTTTTTTTAGGCAGATGATTTCCAGAGAATAAAGATATTGGGGAATGCAGATGTTTAAGAATACAGTTCTTAAAAAGGATAGTTATTTCAAAACATAAATATCTCAAAATACAATTCTTGAAGAATACAGTTCTTTGAGAATGCAGATATTTAAGGATACAATTCTTTACGAACACAGAAATGAAAAATATACTTCTTCTCCTGCCAGAAAAATTCCAGAGAAATTGAGGAGCATCCTTTGCGCACAAAAGTTCCTTGAAAACAGCTTCAGGAATTTGATATTTCCCATCATGTATCAATAGAACCAGATGTTACGTTTTTCATCAATGTAAATTAATTCAAATTCTTGTTGTTTCCCTATTCTCTTGAATTTTTCACATCACATGCGATCAATCAGGGATAGAATTCCATTTGTGTATCTAGATTTCAAAAAATGTATGTATAGGAATGTTTCATAGATGCTATACTTGTTTCCTTTGTGTCGACAGCGTTGTTGAAATGTGATTCACAGAATAAGTAGTAACAGACGGTATACGCCAGACCACGCCATCTGCGTTACAGAAAGAAGGTAACGTTACTCGACGTCGCCGTAGAAGCATAAATAAACGAAAATGATCCCTTGTTTCAATCTATTCTCGAAAACTATTAGAATAGTTTCTCATTTTATCCTTCAATTCCACACCATCCTGTTGCTCAAAACATAAAAAATCTGCATCGAATGAATTGAACTTGCACTTTGAATGTTTCAAATGAATCCTCAATGCACATTCATAGCGATGGGGAAATTCTTTTTCAACAAGAATGAACACAAAATACCAAAGCATTCTTTGTCGATCCATCGTCACGTCTTCTGTCGCCGCTTCAACATCTCAGTCCGAAGTATTCCGCGAAAAAGGAAGACCAAGTCGGGTCCAATTTTCTTAGATTTATTTGAACTTTCTTTCAAAGTAACGACTGTAAACTTTGTTTTGAGAACCCTACGTATACCAACTATATCGTATAAAAATGAAATAGAATCCAAAGCGAGGGAGGTTCGTCTCGTTTGACATGGAGAAGAAAGAGGAAAGAAAATAGCACACCGTAAGACACGTGATCGTGGAAAATAGACGGGGTGAAGAGAGAAGAATGGAAAATTAAACTAAAAGCACAGTGGTTACCTACCGGGCACACGGTACACGCACGATCGCGTGTGCTTCCTTTTCATGATCGTAGATGTTAGGTACGTTCCAAACGCGAAATACGTTCGAGCTTGTTACACATAAATTTCGAAAGCACAAAGAATTTACTTGAAACTTTCGTACCCACTTAATTTCTTCCGGCCGGGTTGTTGGAAGAGACAAAACCTTCAGCTCCCGATGTATTTATGGAAAAGCTTTTGGTAGTAATAATTGTGGTATGCTCCCTTGGTGTCACATAAAACCTTGCTGCTGGCATCTCGCGTACCGCTCGAGGTATAACGACCGCATTCACCGCAAAAGCGGTAGATATAGCTTCAAGTTGCATAGAGTTGCAGCATCGTTACACATTCAAGCGAACGGTTAAATATGAGTCGGTAAATTTGCTACCGCAAAATATCAACACCGAGAATGCATTGAATCAATTCGTCGTGGTAGATAAACCGACAGTAAAAACAAGATCAAATTCTCTTTTGTGCCTTTGAAGAGGAATTCTTATTTGTGGAATAATGACGGACGAACGTAATAGGGAACATTGTGTGCAATAGCGTTTCGTAAGATGACCACGGTCACCGCAAAGCGCGTTGCAAGGAGCAACACTACTGTCCAATGTTCTCTTCTGCCTTATGCAACTGCAGGTGTATATAACGTCGCACTTCACTAACCACAGAATTGCAAGTGAGAAGTGCTCGAAATACCAGCTCACACCTGCAAACATAGCTATGCTCTTGCCTTTGTATACGGTCGGAGTGCTTCTATGACGATAAGAGAGGATCACAGAGAACTATTCGAGAGAATTATCGGTATTATAACTCATCTTACCAATTCATCTGGTCATGATTATAATATCCCTGGGTATTAATTGGATTATGAGTGATTATAATTAGATAATCTTCTTCAACATTCGTCAAGTATCTTGAAATGAAAACCCCAAGTGGAATAACGAGTTACGATTTCAACATACTTTTCAATATTTCACAACGAAAATGGTCATTTCTACTAGGGTGTCCAAAAAGTAAGGTGACATTTGAATTTAAACTTTGGGCGCACATGTATTTGGAGAAGTGCTCTTATTTTTAGGTTGGTGAGACTGTCATTGATATCCGCGCCAAGGATTACATCAAAGTATTCCTTATTCGCCGACTTCTGGCTATTCTGGCCATTGAGTCGATAGAGGAGATCCAAGCCGAATCGAAGAGAGCTGAAGACCATCCCGGAAACCGACTTTAACCGGGGAAGATTGCTTTGAGGGCGATCAACTTGATTTGGAAGAGTTTTGAAAACAAATGCTATGTCACCTTATTCTTTGGACATAGTAGTATTGAAGATTGGGCGAGAATATTGCTAGTAGTTTCTTCATACACTCTAACGAAGACTAGCAGGATTCATATTTTCAAGCTCAGTTGGAAACTGTGGTAGTCTTTGTAACGGAGATGCAGAGTGTACTCATCATCGAAGAGGACATGAAGTCAATAATAAGAGTTTTCAAACTATGAGACGTTTATAAAATTTTTCAAAAACGTTCGGGAAGCATGTAAGACTGTTGCATGTGAGTCGATGCTACTAAAATAGTTCTGAAAAAACTCATTATTCAATTCATGTCCTCCGAGTCTTTGTAATAAAAAGTGATAAAAGGTGGTGCACGGGAAGAAGGGAGTTAGCTGTGAGAAGTACAGCCATTTTTCAATTGCTGTAGCTACATTTTCACTGTTGCTGCACAAGTTTAGCTAATGTTGCTAAGATATTCAGTTCTAATAGCTAGAATGTAGCTGATATATTGAAAAAATTTTTTCCGTATGGTAGTTCCCGTAAGAGTTATGTCGTCACGTCCAATCCAAGTAGAAATGCTCTAGTTATTGACGAGTTTTGTAAGGCTCAACTAGCCGAATACTAGATACTTGCAAATACCTCACCAAGACCCTACGAGGCAATTGCAAGCGTCTAGTGTTTGGCTAGTTAAGCGTTACAGAACAATGATCAGAGCATTTCTACTAGAGAACTATTTACCTTTGTAGAAACAATGATCCTTAATAAAAAGAATCTTTCATGTCTCTAGTATTGAGATCGAAATGAAATCTACTAAAAATTTTCCAACAGAACACAATAGTTCGCCAGGAACAGAAGTTGGTCATAAGAAACAACGTTATATTCGTGCTTCCATGAAAATTGTCCAAGAAGTTTTGGTAATTTGGCCGGCGCGTACAAGTAATAAACTCGCTAGTACCCATTCTATTTCACGTCTCCATCGACCGAGAAGATTACGATACACACACTCGAACAAGAATCGCAGCGTGTTGAATGAAAATCATACGACAATGATACAGGATTTACATGATTCGTATACGCAAATTACAACTACAATTTACATCTAGAATTTACATCATGTTAATCTTAAACAAAAGTTATTCCGCAGCCGATGGAATAACGACAAGAAAGATTGTTTCATACACGAGAACGATGATGATAATTATGGAAATTCGTACACCGTAGCACGGATTGAAATTATTATCATCGACGACCACGTGAATGCAAATCCCTATCTCCCCTCGTTTAAAATAATTACCATATATACTATTCTGTATTCTAAATACCCAGAGGAATCGTAAATACGGTCATAGATATTGCAATTTATTTCAATATCGTTATGTTGTTATAACAATATATGTTACGTTGTTACGTTGGCGACGGGAATCCTGTATTATCGAAATATCATTTACGTTTTAATCGAATGACATTTCATTTCGAGTGAGAAATCTCGTTTCTCTTGGAACCTTGATACACAAATATATATTCTTGTTTTTTTTCATTTCCTTTCTTTTTCCGAGTAACGAATATCAGGAGTGATGACGTGTTGGTGGGTGTCATCATTATCTCTTCACGCTACAGTAATTACGGTGAGAACATATTTGAATGAGCAAACAAATTCAATAGGATATAAAAAAACACATCGAATGGGAATGAAAAAGAAACAAAAATAGGTATATTTGTTTTCATATCGATATTAGATTGCAATGTCGGGTTTTTTTCAGCGCTAATTCGTTTACAAAACGTAGATTATTTTCACGTGTTTCGCGTCTATATCATACGTGGGGTATGGTTAGTTTCTTGTTACGAAGATATTAATTTTCAGATGCAAGGTAAATGAATGAGTAATATAATCCAGATGAAGTCGGTGGTTAATTGTTAAGTTTAATAATAATCAGGCATATATCGGATTACCTTAGCAGGTAGAAAGTTTGTGATGATAGCTATTTGTATCAATGATCTTCACATTCCATATTTCTATTTCGATGAAACAAATATCGAAAATTGCACTCGACGAACTGGATTTGAAATCAACCCAACTATTCCCCCTCGGTAAATTCATCAGTATCAAAAGAAGTGGTCAAGAGCAATGAAAAAATGAAAGAATCAATTTCATCCTCCTAAAAGGAAAGTTGAGGGAGGGAAAATCGAAAATAATAAGAATTTGATAAATTTTGTTTATATCGGAGGTTGAGAAAACGTCAGTGGGTGGTTCGTGACTAAGACGTATCAAGCACGAAGTATGATAGAGTTTCAAGCTGTCGGCTGTCGATTCGATTTATTAGTGGCACGGGTCTGTTGTACCATCTGGTCAACGTGTTGGAAAGTGGAAGAGGAGGTGAGCACTGACGAAGGTTGGAAGGGTGTTAGAGAGAAATTGGTCAATCCCACCGGCCCACTGCTAATAACCGAGGAACACGAAGTCAGCTTATGACAGCTCGTGGTGTCGTGGCCCGTTTGTAACAGGGACGAAAGAGAAACAAAACGAGAGAGATGGAGAGAACGATCTATGCACTTGCACACGAACAACATGAGCCATTGTTCAAACAAGTCCGTGTTCTCTCCTTTCTCTATACCTTCTAATAACACCGTGACCACGACTCAACCTCTCATTCCGTTCATTCTATTCGACCATGGGGGTTCTGACAGTTCTAGGTACACATCTCTCACTCTATACTCGACTACGAAGGATCCTACTCTGCTTTATTGACAACTTACATGACCAAGCCTGGTCATCATCGGTTACGGATCTTCTCTTACATTCGATCCTTCCATTGTTTGTTTTGGAAATAAGCGATCGACTAAGCTGGATTATAATATCAACGTTATATTCAATATTCCATTGATTTTCATTCCTTGTAATTATCGTTATTACATCGATTCCTTTCAGGCATCCAAAGACCCGAATTGATTTCATCGTACCTGTCTCGTACAACCTGTCTATCTGAGCACGTTTCTAATCGATTCGATTCTATTCACGTTTCATCTACGTGGAATTTCAATTATCTGATGTATAGAATCCACTCTTTTCTTTTATTAAATCTGTTAGGAAAATGGGTGAGGAAAGAAGATAAGGAAGGAGCGTTTAATTGAATATCAAATAACAAACATTTCGAACGAAGGATCAATTGTTTGTTCGATGAGACAGCCAATTTAATTCAATGTTTGAAAAACAAATATGAAATTCAATGAATTTCACTTCATATGATTCTTGCTGATTCATTAGATGAATAGATAAATTTTTGCGAGGGTAGAACAAACATATTCTTGAGTATTGATACATCAATTGCAGTTGTTGTTGTTGTCGTTGTTGAAAAAATGTATTCAAAAATATACATCAAAACTATAATACAAAGTGAAGTACCTTAATTGAATCCATCAAGCAGTACAAACTTCACGCTTTGAGCCAATAAACGTTCCGTATTTCAAGATATAATTTATAAGAACCCTGATATGTCTGATGCAACATTTTTGGGTTCATGACGATTGATCGAAAACAATTAAATCGAAGAAAATGATCGAATTTCAACTAACCGAAAGAACAATTGGTCGACACATACAATTCATCGGAATCATATTTAATCGAAGAAAAACACAACTCCCATTACAATGTCAGAGAATTTGCAACAGCCCTTGAGTACTCTAGTTTCTTCTCATGCATTGGATCGTCGATTGGAACTGTCCAAAATGCTACATAATTTTTGGAAAGCAGCAAATTGTTTTTTTTTCGGTACCGAAAAAAAGACGATACGACACCAATATCAATGCAACGTTGTTCTAATACGGAATAAATAGTGGATAGGGATTCCACTGATCTTTCCAATAACACGGTTACTTTGATGAGACAATACTGCGCCAGTATTGAGCCAGAGTTAGTATTAGCATTCAATATGTTCGAGAGACAACAATGTGTCAGCATTGGTAGGACTTTGTTCCACTACGGAATATTTGGTGAATTGTATGACTTCAACGGTCCAATTACAATAAATGGCAATTTGAGTGATTCTTCGTCAACTCGGAGATCGGCTGATGTAATAGAGACTGAGTTTCTCTCTCGCAGGACCCGGGTTCAATCCTCACTCAGTGGACTTTCAAGAAATCACCTCCAAAGTGCCTTCCTCCGATGACGATAATGAGAACAATGACTCATTCAGATTTTCAAAGTTCAAATTTAATGAATGTTTTTTGTACTTGAAATATGATCACTCCTAGTAACTTCCCAGTACTGGGTCGAGTTTTAATTTCTACGTAGGATGTCATCATTTCGACTGCTTGTAATTTCTCATCCAGCTCTGGCAAAACAACTGATCCTGTTGCAATGCCAGAGTTTAGGCTCTGCAGGCTCGCATCAAATATCGTTACCGCCGTGGTGGTAAATGTTGTACTGGCCCTTATCAGGGCATAATATAAGGGTCAGTTCTTACCAAAAAGTTAGTTCTAAAAGGAAACGATCAGTTCTAAAACGTACAAATATAAAAAAGTACGTTTATAAAAAAGGAATCTTGATCAAATAAAACGTAATGAGGTAGATATATCATTTATTGAATGCATAAACAGATATTAAGTTTATGAATTATCATATACCGTTTTATTAAATTATAAACACGATACAGTACCTTTTTTTTTTTAGAAATCGAGTGTCCACCGTTTCGGTTAGTCCCTAAATTTCCTCACATTATGCCCTGGCCCTTATGTAAAATGTTATCATTTCAACTCCTTTGCCGGTACTGGCGATCCAGCTGGCTCCATATTCAATTTCCACATGGGTTACTACAATTATTTTTTGATGATGGACTAAACTGACACTGATTAAAATCACTCAATGTTGGTTCATGAATACTTCGCATGAATCTCTTTTCACGAATGGGGAATTTTATTTCTTCTTGATTTCGTTTCAAACTTACAACACTCCACAAAAACATAGTAATGTTGAATACATTTTTGATACAATTTACACTAAAAAATACTTTCGACCAATGCACTTTTTCAATCAACATGCCCCTGGTGGAAATGAAGCGTATACACGAAGCGTGAAAGAAGCGCATACGAAGCGAAATATGTTTCAATTCCCTCTTCGTGAAGCGTGTGATGCCTGCTTGCTGTGAAATGATGAAATCATACATTCCATATACGCTTCATAATCTCTCGATCCCGTCTCACACGCGCTTCATGTAAAGTAATAGTAAGTTACATTGAGCGTATGCGAATCATACCTTTTCTGACTTCAAATAATATCTCCAAGCAGTTTGTCCCAACGACGATTCATGGCTCAGTGGATAAAACCCTCGTCTACCATGGTGAAAGTCATCAGTTCGATTCTCGCTATGGTGTGCGATTTTTTTATTCAAGTTTCAACTCCCTCTTCACATACTTCTTGTATCCCTCCCATTCAAGCTTCGCATACTTTTCATTAGCGTTTCGGTCACTCTCCAACATAAGCTTCGTTTACGCTTCCTTTCCGCTTCCATTTTCACCAGGGGCTCATCGACCAAAAGCCTAATTCAACGAATAGACGGGAACCCAACATACTTTCCTCGGAATGTGAAGGATATCTATGGGATATAGACGGGGAAAAAATCAGGTGAAATAACTATTCAATTCGTGAGCCTATCTGGATCCATTTTTTCTTCGTTAGAATAACAAATGTATTCATTGATTTAATCAATTTCAATCATTTTTTTGTAAAATTAGTTGAATCAATAGAAAAAATGACCCCATATGCGCTTGTGAGTTGAATATTTATTTCAACTAATCTTTTTTTTCGTGTAAAAAAAAAACTCCAATATAAAAATGTCTCCAAAAAATTCAAGATTTACGTTAAAGATTACATATACAAAAATCTCGATATTTTTCTGTATTTTTCTAAATGTTTCCTCATTTTTCTCTCCCCCCAGTTGAATGACTAGAACAAGGGAGAAGAATAGTGAGATAATTCGAGTCCGTTTGTTCACATTTGAAAATTTATTTCTACATGACATGAATTTATCTCAAATCAATTCATACAAGCACAGCGATATCTCGATATTTCATTCTATTTTATGAAAATTTTCTTTTTTCATTCCATCAAGATTATATTTATGAATTGAAGATCACTCTCTACTCCGTTTTAATGAAAATAAAATTATTGTTGCAGGTGATGCTGGCGAAACGTCGAGGTGGCGGTTGAAGTGACTCTCGCTGTAAATAAAGGAGCGAGAGTCGCAAAAAACCGATAGCGGAACAAGTGGCAGAGGATAAGGGCAGCGGTAGTGGTGGCGGAGCGACGGGGGTAAGTTGAATTTCGAAAGCCGAAATTGTGGGGATTTGGAAAAGTTCTACCTCTACTTTGTTTTAAAGCTATAAATCATCTGAATTGAATATGAAATTCGGTCCGTTGTGTGCAAATGCGATGGATCCCACTTCGAATTATACGTTTTATTTTTTATCCTCAACCTTCTGACCTCTCCATGGATGAAGTTTTCCCCAAGTGAAACGTAACATCTTTGTAATATAATGATATTTCATAATCATTACAATATTTATTTGCTGTCTTTTGTGTATTTTTTTTTACCCTATTAACGATAAGATCTGGTCACAAATTAGTATATTATAATCTCAAATTTGAGAAGAGTAGAAGCAAATCATAAGAATTTGAAGGTATTTGGGACTATTACTATTTTTATCAAAATATTTGTTCTCACCCTTTTTTTCCTGCTATAGCTAAAATGATTGCAGCTATGGCTATTCTTTCAGTTATCACAGTAGAAAATCGTAGTTGTAACTTCACAGGTTTTGTGGTTGATATTTGGATAGACAAATAATTAGGCTGCAGAATTTTCGCTTCAGCAGCTACATTTCTTGCTGCTACCGTTAATTGAGTAGCTATGACAGCTAAAAAATAGCTCCTGTAGCTAATATTTAGCTATCCAAATAATAGCTAATTATTTTTTTCCTGGTCTTATTTGAAAAAAAAACTAAAGTTGATTAGAAATGGAGTATGGAAGGGAAAAATTACATCGATTGTATATTATCGATTGAGTACCATATTTTTACTCCACGAAAAGACAGAGGCTAATTAATATTCAGAAAAATGACTGACGATTTAGGGAAAAAGCATGAAGTAAGAGACCCTATACCCGATCAGGGACTATAACCCGATCATTTTCATTATTATATGAATTTACGAAGTAATATAGCTAGAAGTTCCAAATGAAGAAGTTAATTTTCGTTGCATCAATCACAAAAAATGTTTTGGTTGAAGAGTTTTTGCACAACTAAACCACAAAAACCTGGAATGCTAGTATAAGGACTGATCGGGTACAGGGTCTCTTACACGAAGAAAAGAAAAGCTGTTGAGTTTACTTGCGCGAGAGTAAAAATATCGCCAACTGTCGAAATGTCGTTGGAGTTACCACAGTTTTAGTTGATTTTGCGATGGTGAATGTAAGATATACACCAGCTGAAGTATATCTTACCCTCGCCGCTGTAGAATACACTAAAATTGTGGTAACTCCAACTACATTTTCACGTTAGCAATATTTTTGCTCTTCTTTTTTTTTCAGTGTACCTTACCACTGAAAATATTCGTGGTAAATTGGCCAAAAGTTGATGGTGTTGGCATGAAATATAACAATGAAACGACCAACATTTAGTATTTTCACTACGAATTGTTGGTAAACTCACTACAAACATTCTTCAGCGCGATCCTCTTCTTCCTTGAATTGACAGTCGGTTTTTTTAAAATGGTAATAAATATTTTTTAAATATTGATCACTTCTTGCTTTCGATGTATATCTCTACATTGGAAAAAGTATTCAATTGAATGTAAAACTTGATTACTCGTAGGGAATTAATGATTAATTCAGAAGACTAATTCATTTGCGACAACCCTTCCATCCATATTTCATGAATCCCAAAAAATATCCTATGAAGAGAGGACAAATAAACAATGTATTTGGGGAGAAGGAAATTTCTTTTTATTTTAATACAATCTAGCGTATGCACAGAACGACACAGAATTTGTATCGGTGTATTTTGTGATGTGTTGAAACGAACACAACGTTTCTGTTAAGACTATTTTTGTTCATTGGACGTCGAGAAAGATTTATACAATAGCTATGCAATAAATTTATGTCGAGATACAACGAGTGAAATAAAAAAAAAAACCCCTTTGAACATACTGGTTTCCGTGTTGGTGACCCTGATAAAAGACCAATTTAGCACAGAGCCCCGATATCTAAAGTGTCTTCTTCTCTCCCTCTCTCCAACATATTACACGGTGTAGCATGGTATAGCATGGCTGCAGGCATTTGGACCGAGTAATCGAACTCTTATCGGCCAGGTTGACTAGGTTTCTTGAAATAATCGACTCGTGATAGGAATTGCGGATTAAATTGTTCGTCGATCGATTACGGTGTCTACCTTCCTCGAATGGTATCACATAAACGTTTACAAATACTAATTCCAGAATAAATCCAATGCCAGAAAGTCTAGTGCGGTGTGAAATCTCATTTAGATCCATACTACTACGGGATCAAAAAAGAAAGAAGTGAATGATTAAAAGGAAAGAGCCAGTTGATTTAAGCCCATGATACGGATACATCACTCTTATAGTGATAGAATCTCTTCCACCCTAAATCTAATCGAGAATACATCCGTCGAGGAATGAATATCGGAACCAAGTCTCGAACCCGAGAAATAAAGATTGACAAAACTATTAATGAAAATATTCTTGCATATTTCAGGTACTATGGGAGCGGGGGTATGGGGGGCGGAGGAGGGCTACAAGCCACGGACCTCCGGCGAAGGCTCCAGTCCCGAACTTGCGGAACATTCTTCTCGCAAAATCATTGTACTCTGAGTCAAACGGAATCTCACGCTACTGAAAATGATAGGACTACGAATTTCAAGGAACAAAAGTAAGCATATATTTCTTGCTTCTTTTATATTATTTTGGAATTCGAGAATCAATAATTCTTCCGATAAATTCCAAGGGTTCACGTGTCGGAAGCATATTGAGTTGGGTGATCCGATCGATCTGTCTAGCACTTGAAGAATTTCCAAAATTCTTATGTTGACAAGTGATAGGGGAGAGTTGCCTTGAATTAACCACCAGCTTTCATCGTAAGAAGAAGAAATTTAGATTCATGTTAATCACACAGCGATAATGTCACATTAATGAAAATTATCAGTGTATAATCAGAAAGAATTTGAATTTCTTCCTCTTACACTAAGAGAAAGGTTTATTTATAGTTAACAAACGTTTATTTGTTTATGGAGAGATGAATATTCGTTTGAATCAAATATATTCTGTTCATAATGAACAAGTGATAGTTAGTAGGAATAAACGTTTGTTAAGGGGTTATATCTGTTTGAAGCCTAAAAATAAGAGGGTTTTTTGTGAATTTTGTGTGACTCTGCAAATGGAACGATCAATATAAGGTTTCGAGGATTTATTATACATATCTTGAAGTGAAGAAAGAATTTTTTATTTTAATATTGAGGACAAAATGGCGGCTCAGTTGTATATACAAAAGAAGCATATTTTTTGAAGACGCTCCACGGCCGACATCAGAAGTCTGTACGTCTGCAGCTAGAACAATAAACGGAATTTTTCGTTAATCTACAGGAATGTTGCTACAGAAGTACGTAGGATTATTGAGAAATATTGATTTTTGCAATTTCGGCATCAATTTGACGAAAAAAATCGCATTTTCGTTGAAAAAATCGACCATAATTTGTTTATAAAAATCGTAATTGTTTATCAATCGTAAAAATCCTATGTACTTCGATGTATAATCTAACTGAGAAGCTACAGTTGAATTTTCAAGTCGATCGGATGAAAATTACTCGAGTTCTGATGTCGGCTGATTTTGAAAAAGTGGTTTCGAGAAAAACGCGTTTGAAGTTTGAGAATAAGTTTACGATAGGAAATTCTTCAAATAAAGGTTTCCTGATTTTTTTTACCTTGAGTCTGCGATCCTAGCACCATATAACTGCGGTTCTAAGTTCAAATAACTCTTCTCCAGCTCTTTCTTGGACGATTCAGCGATTTTTGGTAACATTCAAAATCGCTACATGATTGAGAAAGTCAGAATTTGTCATTTCGAACCGCCCAGAGTTGCTCCGAAAATTCATATTTTAGGAGTTTTCAAAAAATGTTTTCATGAATAAGTGTTGTTTGATATCTTTCTTGAGATGTTTTTACATCATTTAAGCCAATACAAAAAAATGGGAAAAAAAAAATTTCAAACAGATATAACCCCTTAATAGTCAATAAATCAATCCAATCGAGTCCAATTAAGAGAACTGTCCCCCACACGGGGGAAAAATACAGTTGAAATTACTGTGGTAGATCACTATCCACATACCAGATTGGAATTGACAAGAAAAATTATGGTATTTTCATCCAATTTAGAAAACTCCACAGTACAATTTCATCGAATGAGAAATTTCCCTGAAAAACCATGAATTTCTGAATTTTATTAGAGGAATTTTTACCGTGTGGATTGGTGAAAGTACATATAATCCTTGTGGGGAACTATTCCCCTGTGTGGAAATATGAATCTTCATGAGATCCAAAACTCGATCTGGCGTTGATATGAAGCACAGTGAAAAATGTTGTATTCTACATTTTTTATGAGGAAAGAGAGAGGGCTGCCGATGTTAAGGACAAATTTTCGGATCGTTCAATTCTTAGAAATGTTGAACATTGATTCAAGCCCGCAAGGAAAAGTTGAAATCACAATATACACTGTTAGAAATTTCTTGAATTTTCATTCATTTTTCAAGTACACTTGTGAATTGAATTTTCAATTTTTGGTGATTGGATTAGGAATTCAATTACATGTAATTAAATTTTCAATTCTTGCTGCACTGAAAGAAATAATGAATAATATCAAGGAATTTAATTCTTGACTACTGCCAAGAATTCAAATTCTTGATTGCAGCTCGCGTATTACCAGTTCAAGAGATATTTTCTTGAATCAAGAAAATTTTTCTCAATTCAAGAACCGTATCCTTAGCTCCAGAAAAATTTTCTTCAGCTTATAAAATATCAGCTGGGATCAAGAATATCTGTTCTTGGCAGTATTCGAGAATCAAATTTCTTGATATTACACTGTAAACAAAAGTCTCAAATGCAGATCATTTCATGGCTGAATCTATGATGCAAACAAATTAAGCCAAAAAAATAATTGCCGACACAATGGAAAAAGCATTTTCTGAAATTAAGATGCAAACAAATTAAGACTTTCTTTTTACAGTGTAGTCATTATTTCTCTCAGTGTATATCATATTACCCATAATAGTATAGTTTATCAACTGAATTTTCATTCGAATGTAATTGAAATTCCAAGAACTTTTTCAATCACGTGAGTGGAAATTACTTCCATCACATCTGATCGATCATGCAGGAATTTCTAACACTGTATTCTTTGCATCTTTTAGATTGTCAAGATATTTGATATTGATGATCATGGGTGACGAGACATTTTCTCTATCTTTATTAACTTGCATATGTGAATGAACAAAGAGAAAGACGGGGAAAAGCGTTTCACCGCCCGTGTTGATGATCATGTGTCTCAATAGGGGAGAATGGGGATACTTGCACCACTTTTTTTTTTACATTGTTATAACCTTCATGGTTGAGTTGATTCGATACATTATTCATAAGATTCCTACAGAGCAAAAATTCCGTTTCAAGTTGCGAATGATTGCAAGGTCAAATCCAACGTTCTATCAATGACACGAGTGTTCCCCAGAAACATTGCGGTTGGGAGCAATTCTCCCCACATGACGGGAGACTTGCACCACCCTGTTGGCATTTTTGCACCACCCTGCAAATTAGCTCTTTATCTCTCTCTCTGTGAATAACTGATATCTTAATTTGAATAATAATCACTATTTCCCAATCAATTCATGAATATTTATTTGAAATTAATAATCAAATACGAATGATACCAAAATGAAGCGATTCTGACAGTGCCAAAGCTTTTGCTATGAATTAAAAAAAAAGGAAATCATTTTACATCGCTATGGACTCGTGTGGAGATAGGGCATCCATACAGCTAGCAACACGTGCAGAAAAAACTTGGAAATCTCTGTAAGATCAAGAGATATATGCTGTGGTGCATGCCACCCCGTGATACAGGTATCCCCACTCTCTCTTATCACAAATGAAAATCATATCAAAATTCCGGGAAGGTTCAGAGGGAGACTAGGGCAAAAGCTGCCACGAAATACAAAGAACCAATTGTGTTTTCCCGTTTCGTGGCTGGTTTTGTTATATCTTTTTTCGAATCCTCCCAACATTTCTAATGGGGATCCAATGGGTAATTGATTATCACGTGATTATAGGGATGATTGTTGCTCCTTTCTTGAGAAAAAACATTCCTCAAAGATATTTCCTTTGATAAAGAAAGGCAACAAAAAATGTTTGCCCTTCCAGCAGATTTTGGTACTATGTATAGAATAGCAAACAAATTTTACTGGAGGAGTCAGCATTTCTTGCTATCACAGCTGAAAAGTCGTTGTCATAGCCAACAAGATTACTGTGATAGCGAATAGGTTGCTGTTACAGCAAAAAATTTGCTACTCCAGCAGATGTTGTGTGAAACAATTATGATATATCTTTCAGAAATAAACCTGGGACTGTGTGAATTCTTTCGAAATTATAAACATTATTCATTGAATATCCCTGATCACGTGATAATCAGTGATCAATTGCATCATGACGATCATCTGATATCTTACAATTATTCATTGAGATAAATGAAATTGCATGTCCTCTGCCTAGAACAATGAGTATTGATGCCAGTATTTGAATTATGCATAAAATTTAGGTTCCTTTTGAAAGATATTCCATATTCCCATAGAATTCGTACACTGTAAAAAAAGCTGTGTCAAAACGGTGTCAGAATTCACACAGAATGAACACCACGTGGATTCCATGGAAGTCCACTCCGAAATCGGTGTCAAAATAACACCAAACGGTGGCAGAATAACACTCTATGGTGTGAGAATAACATCATATGGTGGTAAAACAACACTATTTGGTGTGAATTTTTGCCAACACCGCCAATTTTTCACAGTATACGATTCCTTAAGGAGTCAAATATTAGGTGTACAAATAAGTTTTAGGACAGTTTTCAAAAAATTTAAGATTCATTGAAAAAGAAGTAAAACACAGTTATTCATCGAAATCATCTGCATCGCACTGAATGACCTTCAGCCATCCCTCAGGTAACTCGCGGATGCCTTTCGCAAAGAAACTTTCGTCTTGCGAGGTGAGAAATCTAGCGACCCATTTTTCCACTTCTTCAAATGTTTTGAATCGCACGTCAGACAAATCGTTCTGCATTCTCCGGAATAAGTGATAATCGGATGGGGCTAAGTCTGGTGAATACGCCGGGTGTGGTGCAGCTTCCCACCCAAGCACTAGTAACGTATCCTTGACCGGTTTATCCACATGAGGCCGCGCGTTGTCATGGAGCAGTTTTACTGGACGTTTTCCTTTGCCAGAAAATGGACGTTTCTTCTCAACTTCTTTATTCACTTGCATCAATTGATGACAATAGCGATCGGCAGTGACTGTTTGACCAGGTTTCAGGAGTTCATAATACAGTACGCCTTTCATATCCCACCATATGCACAACATGATTTTGTTACAATGAACATCGCGCTTTGGCGTAGATGTTTTCGGCTTGCCTGGGTCAATCCAGTGATATTTGCGTTTCGGATTATCCAAATAAATCCACTTTTTGTTTGTTGTCAAGACTCACACAAATGTTGAGACGACTGTTTTTATTTTCTTGAGTCAGAAAGTGTGATACCCACTTTGTTCTTTTCCGAATCTCACCCATTGTCCTTAAACGATGAGGAACAGTTTGTTGAGTTACTCCAAGCTGTTCCGAAGGTTGTTTCCCCGTCTGACAAGAGTTTTCATCCAGCAACGCTTGCAGTTCCTGATCGTCCAACTTTACAGGAGACCCGGTGCGTTTATGGTCACTAACGTCGAAATCACCCTCTCTGAATCGCTTATACCAATACTCACATGTACTTTTAGATACAATGTTGTCTCCAAGAACAGAACATATCGATTCACACGCTTCCCTAACACTTTTTCCTTGATGGAATTCATATCGAATGCAGTGTCTGATAAATGGCTTATCGGTCTGCATGTTTAATTCACAGAATTTCCAGGTTATGTTTATGACTCCTTCACGTTTCGATACTACATATCAAGCGCCATCTATCATGAGTGAGCGGGAACTTTGAATTAATTTAGAATAGCTGTTATAATACAAAATCGAAGGGTCTTAAAACTTATTTGTACACTTGATACAAGCATATGTACTTTTTTCTTAAGCATTTATTAAAACTCATTGGTTAAAGATGAAATGATCCCACTGAGCGCATTTCCGTTAGAACCTTGCATCAAGATTGCATCGATGTTGATGTGATCTTGAAAGTACCTGTTATGAGAATTACAACAGTAATATTACAACATCCAGTTACAAGTAAATTGCGGCAATGTTACGTTGTCAGCTGATATTTCAACGATATTTTCGCAAGTTGCTCTTGTAATATTGCATTTGTAAATTGAAAGACAAGTACTTTCAAGATCGCATCAATATCGCTGCAATTTTAATGCAAGGTTCCAACGGAAATGATCAGTGGGATGAAATGAAGCACACCTTAAAATATACGTTCACAACCACCTCTCAATTTTTTTGAGACAAAAATACTTCAAAATGGCGGAGCTACGAGTTGGTATCTCGTTTTTCCACCGTGCAGCCTACAGGTCTCAATTTTTATCTAAAATCAAAAAACCAAAATTCTATCGTTAAACACTATCACAATGCACAACTTGACGGAGAAAAAAACGAGAAATAAAATTAATTTACACTGCTTTTTTCAATTTTTAAATTAAAAACAAAAATGTGTTTTTTTCAAAACGCTTCTGAATTTTCAATTTTCCATTTTCATGTGTTTTGACTCCGTCAAGTTGCGCGTTTTCACATATTCTAACGATAGAATTTTGGTTCTCAGATTTTAGAGAAAAATTGAGGCCGGTGGGCCGCACAGCGCAAAAACGACCGATCAACTTGTAGCAGCTGTAGCTCCGCCATTTTGGAATGATTTTTGTTTTCGACAAAATTATAAAGACACCTTGAAACGTAGATTTCAAGATGTGCGTTATTTCATTAATGGATCCTGAGCCAATTTTTCGTAATGTATTCTTAAAAAATGGTATACGTTTACATGTATTTCCCCTCTTAGAAAAATAATTCCGTCACCTTGAACAAATCATTTATTCTATCACTAACAATCGGTTATTATCACATGAAATACATAACAAAAATGACAATGTTCCAGAACTGACTTGGAGACAATTTTCACTTCCGGTCAGCCTACCTGTACAGGTTCGCCACTGTGCGGGCATCGCCGAAGAATAAAGGACGACGAGGTGGATACTTTTAGGCATTTACAAATCGAATCGAGACTCTTCCCGGACGACAGTCTCGATCGCAATGGAGACAGGGAAATCCGTTGGGCCAATAAAGAGGAGGAGGAGAAGAAGAAAAGAAGATATCATCATCATCGATATCGATGGTGTTACAAGGATTTTCGAAGAATCGTGGAAATGGTGATGAAGACTCTGCTTCTTGGCATCGTCCTACTCGTTACTCCAGGTGAGAAGAACTTTAGATTCGATGATCACGGAATGATAGGGATAAGAAAAAAGAACAAATATGTGCGACAAGTTTTGCGAAATGTAGGAATTTTGGGTTTTGAGTTTTCTCTTTATCCTACTATCTCATTCTCGACACATGTGTCGCCGAACAAGTTTCGCGTATCGTCTCTCAATTAGTGAGGAACCGCTAATTAGAGTTCACGAGTTCCCTGGGTGACCGAGTTACCCATCGTTAATAGCTTGGCATCGTATCTCATGAAACGGATCGCTGGATTTCAAATCCGTTCTTCCGTGAGTTGATATTATTGTAGAACCGAGTGTACACTCTTCTATAGAAACCACGCAATCGCATTCTACAAGATTCATGTACATCGCATTGGATAATGATTTATTCATGTTCACAAATGAAATAGCTGAATGTCTCGTGATGTATCTTTCGTTTCTTGTCTGTTTACAACTTCCCTGTCGATCTACTCGAAATCGATTCATTCTATTCGATGGCGTGGAAGTTTTAACATTTCAATTCAATTTGATTCAAACCTTGTTGTTAATTCCTTAACCAATCGACTGACTTCACACTGACAAGAATTATCAATTACCAAGCATGACAAAATATTGGTTCAATAAATACCCGTTGGTTATTTCAGAAACCATACCAAGTTTCATAGGAAATGTCAATATGACAACTGGTGTAAGCTTGGCAAAATATGGGGCTGCCAAGCATGGTGAACCAATATCGACTCAATGTAAAATCATTTGTTATTTAAGAATTCATATCATGTTTCGTCAGAAATGCCAATACAACAAGTGGCTTGAGCTTGGCAAAACATCAGCTACCAAGCACGGTGAGCCAATATTGGGCCAATGTACAACTGTGAGTTATTTGAGAAACTATATGTCATCTTCATGCTTGTAATTATTGCAGAGTTATACAAAGATTAATTATTCTTATGATGTGACATGATTTTTCATATTACAAAGGACATGAAAAGAGATCCCAATCAAAATTTTACAATCGGCGCGGTACTGTATTAGTACGGGCTAATACTGGCAGAGCACTAGCAGTCTGTACTGAGGCGATATCGACATTTGTCTGGAATGATAAGGCTTTTCTGTACTGGTTACTTGGCTCTGGTTTGATACTGATCATCGATAATGGCTTGCAGTACAGGCATAGTACTTTTAATTGGTACTTTCATTGATCCTGATATAGAACAAATGTTGTATAAGATATCTAAAAGACGTCTTATGCAACGTTTTTCGCGAAGTTTTGGATGTTGTGTTTGCTGGTAAAGAGTGTCTCAGGAAAAATTCCCAACTCCCCAAAGGTTAATTCTCAAGACAAACTTCAGAAACAGAACTTTTTCCCTTTGATAATACATTAGGAAATTCAAATTACAAGGAAAATAAGTTGACTATTAAGATCACGAGCACATATGCTACTCTAATGATCGATGAGTATACTTAATGCATTTGAGTCAGCTTTGAAACTAAGCGTTCCACAGCGTTTCACCTGGAGGAAACGTTTTTTAGTTTTGCGTCAAGAGTTCGTCCTCGAAAGGTCGGGTATGTTTTCTGAGACACGTTGGATATTCAGTATTCTAATGATCTCCTTCTGCCCTTGAATCTCAGAACCAGGAGTTGCCGATCAGGCTTTTGATTATTTGCAATTAGCACAGTACCCGTATTAAATCAGTACCTCGCCAACATGAAGCTCTCAGTATTGGTTTATCAGTACATGCTAGTACCGTATTCCTATGTATTCAGTACAAAACCCATGCATGCTATCCAACTCTTGGGAATCAATATCGGCACTGTACTTGGCCTGTTGCCAACGTTGACATAATTCGAATTTTTCTGATTTTCTTCCTCTAAGTATGAAGAACCAGGTTGCAGCTTGCTAAAAGTTAATATACCAGGTGTAGAAGTATGAAACCGGAATTTCCCTATAAATGGCACTAGCGATCAGTTTAGGGACCCTAAGACCACTTCTTTAGCACCATCATCTCCCCCTAACAGTTGATGAAGATTTTCAACACAAAACGATGGGAGTTCTGTACACCTGTAATTGTTTAAGAACCTTAAAAATGTCGAGTTTTGTGCCTACAAACTGCGATTTGCGGACAGCATTGATTTTTGGTTATCATTTGAAGAAAACTGCTGCAGAATCACATCGCACGCTTGTCGAAGCTGACGGTGAACATGCAGTGTTCTTGGTAAAATACAGTGTTTCGAGTGGTTCCAAAAATATAAAAGTGGTGATTTTGACGTGAGAAACGAAGAGCGTGGGAAACCCCGAAAAAGTTCGCAGACGACGAATTATAAGCCATATTGGATGAAGATGATACTCAAACTCGACAAGAACTCGCGGATCAGCTGAATGTGACGCAGAAAAGCCGTCTCCATTCGTTTGAGAAAAGGTCATTTCTCCATCGAATTGCGACAGTTGATGAAAAATGGATATATTTTGAGAATCCTAAACGTCGAAAATCATAGGTGAATCCAGGCGAATCATCAACATCCACTGCAAGACCTAATTGTTTTGAAAAGGAGACAATGATCTGTGTTTTATGGGATCAGAAGGGTGTAATCTACTATGAGATGCTGAAACCTGGGCAAACCGTCAACACTGATCGATCGACTCAACTATGAATAGTTGGCTGATTGATGGTTACACTAATTATTTCATCATAAAACTAATTAACCCAAATAGTCATTCACGGAATGAATATTTCCATCCAGACTATGAAGTGGTAAGACTTATTATCAGTCATAGTTGAGTCCTTTCCCAACTATTCCAACGGTAATTCCGACTATTTTTTTCTCTGAGTTCCCTGGTAAAAATCGAACGTGCTTGAAACACCGTCAAAGCGCGCAATAAAGTGATAGAAGCGTTTGTGACAAGTTTCGACCGCCAAATGACTCTAAGGCAAATTTGGTTGAGCGTGCTATCACATTTCATTGAACGTCCAACGCACCCTTCTCACTGAACACTCTTCTCCAACTCTTCAATAACTCTTTCCTGATGTTTACGATGTTTCGGTAGTGAAGGTTTTCAACACGCTTATAGGACTTCCCTTGTGTATATGTTTTGATTGATTGAGAATTATATGATTTTGAGGTTAGAATGTTTAGAGGGTATTCTTTACCTTTTATACCAGTTTTTAAGCTAAAAAATTTTATTCGTATTCAAGATACATTTACCAATATAATCACTAGACAACAATTGTTTTGAATTACCGAACTGTAATTTGATGATGTTTGATATGTGCAAATTAATTAAATTCTTTTGCACATTTAATGATTACACATGGGATATTGAAATTGATTTGTAAACTTTCGGGATAAGAAATCGTTTTAATTCAATGAGAAAGATTGAATTTAAAGCACATTCCCTTATGACACAGTTCATCAGGGAAATGAAGTTCCGATTTTTCAATCACCGATGTTAGCCTAGCGGTAAAGGACTTTCTCCCGAGTTCAGAAGTTTTTGGTTCGATTCCCCTTTGCAAATTCTTTTTTTTTTTACTTTCTTTGGGCTCACTTTCATGCACGCTTTACATCCGCCAAATGACTCCTCCGAAACGCTTCTGATACTTTGAATTGACCCTTCGATGACTCTTATAGGACTCTCTAATAACGTCTTTGTAACTCTTCCCAGAACGCTCCATTTTCACCAGGGTTTCTCTAGTTGTCGATCCGAAACGTCGATCGATAACCTGGAACAATAACCGCTCATTTCGTTTGACAACCTACTTGATGTTAAAAAAGGATCTCTTTTCAATTCCCTTTGACAATTCTTGACTCTTGTGCCGAGTACTCATCCAACCTATAATAATAAATTCGATTGAATAATTCAAACTTATTTGTATAAATCGCTCAAATAAGATTTCCTAAACAAGGTTCTCAATATAATTGAATATTCGATTCAAAGAATGATATCATAGAAAACACAATCACTTCCACCAACTTTGAACAAAAATCCCACATCATTATGTACTCCCCATCGATATTCATTGGAATTCATCGATTAAATAAAATCCAATAACCCTTCTCATATCATTCACCTCGTATCGAGCCTCGTATATTAATTGCCAGAATATTGGAAATCAAATGAAACGTTCCGGGTTTCCAATATAATTCCGATTCAGATTTATTACGAATGGCGGCTGGATGGTATAACATCTGATTGTTACACGTGAACAGTGAAACATAACTCGATTCTTTTTTTGTTATCATTAAAAGTGGATCAAATCAGAAATCGAATCGAATCAAATGGATAGAGTAGATCTTGGGGAAATCGGTCCCGTTGGTAATCGGTGGTTGACGGGATTCTCGAGCGCTTGTACCTCAATTAGCAAACGTCGCTAACCAGCTCGCTTCAGTCTGGTATGTCGCCCTAATAGTCCTTCGTCGTTCAAGTAGAACCAATCGATCGTTCATTCGACCCTTGCAAATCTACGTTTCACTAATATACATTACTCGATGGATGGTCAAAGACGTAACGAGGTCGATTGAAATCGAGAAGTGTATCTTTATTCATGCGTCGCTCTATCTATGTCTGTTGATGATCGACTAATGATGTGATGCGCACAAATGCTCCGCAAATCAACGTCTTCCGTATTGTAAAGCATTCTTGATTATGACGGTTATCATTAGGTATTTGATTCTTACGATATCAAATTTCCAAATTGAGAGGTTTGGCTGACAAATATCGGTGGACGGAGGATGAGAGTTCAGGAGTTTTGGATTTGCTATGATGGGAACCAGGATCTGCTCATGGAACTCAATTCAGTTACATCGAGAACTCTAAACGGGAAACGGGAAATGTAAAAATTAACTCGGTAGGGCGACAAAGAAGCCTAAAGTTATAAGTTTGTATATAAATTATATATAATTGTGAAAAATTCCTCACTCGGGGCGCTTTGGGCTTGCAATTGGGAATTTTCTGGGTACCTTTTGCTGGAGTGAAAAATTTCTCCAGCAAAATTTGTTTTTTATTCTATATATAATGCTGAAATTTTCTGGGGGAACAAACATTTCTTGATGTCTTAGCTAAAAAATCGTTATCGTAGCCAACGAGATTGCTGTCACAGCGAATGTATTTTCGTCGTGTACTACCAGAATAGAATTACTAAATTTGCAATTCTCCTGAGTTCCTCTACTTGCAGAGTGAATATATGCTGTAATAAAAACCATGAACTTGTAAAGTTCACAATTCGAAGCATCAAAGCGTCCCGTTTTTGTCCCATGTAAGGAAATTTGCAATTTTATTCGTGTACATTCGAAAGAAAAAACAAATTCTAGTTGCTTCTGAAAACAAGGTGGAAGAGTTCAAGAAATTAGAAATTCATTCCAAAAACACACAAAATTATAGTTTACACGAAATCATAAATCTATATTCGTTGAATTGATACAAACAATTACGATTCACGGAGGACATTTTCGAATAAACGATTTATCAACATTGAAATGAATGACGATTATTATGATCATAATTCTGATTATTATTACTATTCTTCCTTTTCCTTCCACCTCATCCGTATATGACGTACATAGATAAATATCACATTCTCTTGGGAAATAGGACTCCCATTTCTATTTAATTCAGAACACAATGTGACACTACAACACTATAAGCGAATGACTCTCTATATACGAGCTTTTTCCACTATAAAGCGAGCTCAACGTCAAAAGGCCCTCGAGAGTTCTCTCTTTCACACGACAATCGAAGCGGGCATTCACGTTGCATCATCACCTATAGGGGATGGATTGAATTTTCAATTTCATGCCAGCGCATTAATGGCGAAGCTATTTGTATGTAGATGAGTATCATTGACATAGTCAGATTTCGAGATCGTACGAAAAAAAGTTGAAGGTAGAAAAAGGTAACTCTCATAACCTTACGAAATTATAACATCATTTATGCGGTACAGGATTCCTAGGAATAAAAGCACTATGAAATACGTCCGGAGTGTCGCGGTGGTTCCTTTGAATTCTTGAGATTTTTATTCTCAATCTCTTGACGGATGCCTTGTGGGTTAGAATTCTTTCATATCATTCATTCAATAACGATCCCCGGAAGTTGATTTTCTGGCGAAAATAACAAAGATAAATGAATTACGATACAAATCCTGTAACAGAATTGAAAAAAATTGATAAAATCTTTGTGAATGTTTTTAAAACTGCATCTTCAACTTCACCCAAATAGCCACATTTTTAGAAGAATGTTTTAATTAAAGAAAATATTCTTTATGACATATATATTATATTCCCAAATTGAAGTTAATGAAGTTCTTGAATTCAATATTTTTAGTGATTAATCAATAACGTATAAAATATCCTTAGAAAGATATCTTCCGGATGTGTCATAAAGATATCGTAAAGATAAGTTTGAGAAATTGAATTAGGATGTTGAATTTGAGACGGATACAAGAATATATCTTGAATATCTTGAAAACACCTCGATTGAGATATCTTCGGGATACATTTCAAAGATTTCTTTTAGATACCTTGAAGTTATGAAATTAAAAAATCTTCCACGAGATACTAAAAAGATGCAACGGTTCCATGTCCCCACAAAGATATCTTCAAGATAACTTTGAGAAATGGAATCAAGTCGAATCATTGACGAATTCGAGATGAATACAAGATGTCTTAGAAACATTTTGATTGATTTGAACTTATAAAGTCGAGATATTTTCCATAAAAAAATTTCCGAGAAAAGCCTTTTCTGAAATCCGTGTTCTGTGAGGCATTGGATGAAATATCGGATTTTTCTCTCGAAGATGCCAGACCTTTTTATGAATTACATTTTGAAGAGTTTTACAGAAGCGAAAATTTTACCCGTTGTATGAAGTTATGTCCGCCAGCGATAAGAGATCGTCCTCAAACTACATATCCCTACATAGCCCCATGTAGCTCTATCGTGGCTTTTCTTTGACATACACCCCTCGCTCACTCCTCTCCACGTGGGAACGTAGTTTTTAAGGTCAACTGAATTAATTTCAATCAAATGGATTTTTATTCAAATATGAAACCCTAATGAAATTTCAATTAAGTGAAGAGGAGAATCTCACTTGATCCTATCAAATATCTATTTGGGTTATATTCAAATGAATCATTTTTCTGGATTTTTATACAGAATTTTGCTCCAAGAACAAGATAAACAGAAAACCATGTAGTTTCGAACCCACCTTCCCCCCTCCCCGTGTATCCAAGCGTAGCATTCATCTCATCCCTCCCTTCCCCTTTATTGGCCACGTAGTTTATAGACAATCTCTAATCCCGTACAGCACAACCACCGATCCCCGGACATTTCTCCGTCGCCTCTACGTCGCTTCTCCGTCCATTCGCCTTGTATCCACGTCTCCCTTTTCTCCACCTCGCTTCCACGGAGATCCGACGTGGACATCGGTGGGTGTGCTGTTAGGGATAACCCACTGCATTATCATATGGCGGTTAAGCTCAAGCAGTTGAGAAGATACTAGCGCCGGGACATCGGCAGAATTTTACGTGTAAGATTTCTGCAAAATACTTGCATACTTTCATAAATGTCGCTGTATACAGCATTTCTATAGACATTCAAGCAAGGCATATTCTAAGAAAATTTAAAAACTAACCGAAACGCTGGACACTAGATTTCTAAAAAAAAAGGAAAACATTTGTATGACAAGTACTTCCTTAATTTTACTTTTGGCATGAAGTCTTATTTTTTTAGAATTAATAATCGCTAACAGCCCTTGTTGAAGAAATTCATAGAATCTAACGAAATTAAATTTAATGGGGTTCAGTCAGAACATTGTGCAAGGTTCAATCAGATTTGGCAAGCTTCAATCGAAATAACATTGAAACATACACTAACCTGATTGAATCTCATTGAAAATGATTGAATAGGATTTGATCAGAAAAATGTGCAAGGTTCAATCAGACTTGGCGAGAATCAATCGGTTCGTTTCACCAGGAGAGGCAATATTGGATACTCGATTAAAAACAAGAAAAAGAAAGAGGAAGAAATTTCAGTAAAAATTAGGTCATTTTTTGAGAACTAACCGTTTTTACGTTGTAGAACTGATAGTTCTCTTTCAGAACTAACCTTTTGGTAAGAACTGATCCTTATAATATGCCCTGCATTCAAGACAATGTCGGACTGGCTTGTATCGAGGCCCCCGGTTGGGAATTATGTTGGGCCCCCTAGAAGGGACACACTCTTGGAAAAATCAAGATTTCATCATGATTCTTATGAAGAAAGAAGAAAACTGAAAACTAAATGGGCCCTCCGGCGATTGTCGGGGAGCCGGGCGAGCTAGTCCGACACTGATTCAAGAAATGCTGTGAAGAGCGATTTTTTGAGAATATTCAAGTATTTTGGAGGAATGTTACACGCCAAATTCGGCTGAAATCCCGGCGCTATTATCCCCTCAAGACCGGTCCTGTAAGTAGATGATAAGTTGAGTTCGAATCCCTTCCGAGGAATAAAAATTTCTCAGGCAGGAAGAGTATACCTCAAATATTCATCGACTCAAAGTGCAGTGGAAATCTGAAAATGATCTTTTTTTTATGTTCATTAAAAGTTATTATTTACATCATCTTGAATATATCTTGAAGAAATTTTAAATGTAAACGGAGAAAAATTAAGAGTCAAATTTGCTATGGTATTTCACAACCGAGGAACACACTGAACTTACAATGAAATTCACTATGACAAGACAATAGAAGCCTGTTCGAATTTACAATGTTTTCCAGTAAACGCCATTAGAAATTCAGTCTGTTCATAGGCCGCAATAATCCCATACTAGATTTAACTACAAATTTCTCCTCGTGTATCTTTGAGACACTTCAGAAATAACTTTGAGATATCTTAAAAATACAGTAACGCTCGAATTAATTAAAACACCAGGGAAATTACTACAATTTTCACATGACACTCAGTTTATCAACCAAAAAAGCTACAAACAGTGTCCTAATAATTAATATGTCCTCCTTTGTTCTTGAAAACCCAGGTAGCGGTGGTGTCAACTGTCGTACAGCAGAAAGAGCACAATTCATCTGGCGTTCCAATTAATTTGAGCGCTACTGTAACTTCGAAGGCCTCCAAAGTGGCTGACCAAGTGACCATGGTCTTAACTATACCAATCGAAACAGTTGAAAAGTGGCCTTTGTGATATCTTAAATAAACCCAAAGATGTGCGAAATGGGTGTCTGTGCGATGATCTTATCCCCATCTTGCAGAAGATTCTTAAAAGATATCTCAAAAGACATCTTGAAGTCATTTGATTATGTTACATTAGACATCTTTATATCTTTGAGATGATTTTACAAAAACATCAAAATCTGTTTGGAAAAAATTCTTTGAACATTTTTCTTTACTGGCTCAAATGACGTATAAAAATCCCCAAAAAAATTTTTCAAGTTCATTTTTTGAAGCGGCTCTGAGCGTTCGGAAGCGTAAAAAATTGCCTCGTGCTTAATTCTGTAGATCTCAAACAATTTTCAATCGATAGACTTGAAGTTTTGCCTGTAGCTTCTTACCTATGCAGGTATTGCCAAGACTGGAGGAAACCCAAGCTTGTCCCCAGGTTGGCACATGTGTCAGAAACAAACCTCCGTGTGGAACAATTGGCCCAATATTGTTCCATGATTGTCCCGTTGTTCCCAATGGATGGATTCATGGTACATTTGTTAATATTTTTGAAATGGTTACTACATTTGGTACAAGCTTGGCACAAGTGTAGAAGTCGAGCATTCGTTGAGGACAATTGTGGCAATATTGCTCACATGAGTGGAGCAACGTTTATGAATATTGACTGAATTTTTAATTTACAATGGCTGAAGACTTGGGGATAACCATCCGGCCAGGTCTGGCCCGATTTTCCTGTCATAATTAATCCTACACACTATAGTGTAAACTGATGGTTTAAACCATGTTATTGTATTTCAGTGAGATCTTATTAGTTCAGTTTGAGCATAATTGAACAATAGAATCAAAATTGATTGAAATATCAAAGAACGCAAATTTTCTAATGATCATACAAGCTTGTCCCAGTCTTGTCACATTTTAAGATAATTCATGTACGGTATTCTGTGGAAGAAAGTCATGAACTGAAATATGGATCAATTACGTTCTTCATCCATATCTGCGATCAAAGAAGCATTGGTTGATGCTTGGTAAATGAATTGGACCGGGCCTGGCAAAACCACTGGTCCAAGCTTCTCCTGACCTTTTCATTCCTAAGCCTGGGCCAAGTTTGGTGAATTGTTCAAGACAAGTCTCGGCAGGTCTTGTGCCAGGTTTGGTCAATCATTTGGCCATTGGTCCATACACGAATGGGAGGATACATTATCTGGTGAAGTACATACGATTTTTATGATTGATTGACAATTATGATTTTTAGAAACGAATTAAAGTTGATTCTTTGGGTAAGAAAGGTAAAATTTTTTCAGGACAGTGCCAATTCTCCGAAAATTAATATTTTTCACTAAGCGTATTTACTTTACTAGTAAAAATGATGCAGATACTGAGAAAATTTTCTATATTCTTTGAAATCAAGATGGATGACACTTCTACCGCCTGCCGCAAAAAGATATAAGGAAAAGGATCCCATGTGTGTATGACCAAGCCTGGCACAAGACTTGCCGAGACTTGTCTGGAACAATTTACCAAACCTGGCCCAGGCTTGGGAATGATAAGATCAGGATTAACTTGGGCCAGTGGTTTTGCCAGGCCCGGTCCAATTCATTTACCAAGCATCAAGCAATGCTTCTTTGATCGCAGATATGGATGAAAAAAGTAATTGATTCATATTTCAGTTCATGACTTTCTCCCTCAGAATACCGTACATGAATTATCTTAAAACGATAGAAACAATGTCACAAGCCTGGGACAAGCTTGTATGATCATTGGAAAGTTTGCGTTCTTTGATATTTCAATCAATTTTGATTCTATTGTTGAATTATGCTCAAACTAAGCTCATAAGATCTTACTGAAATACCATAACATAAATCTTATAATGATCTGATCCCGTACGGAATCTAACATTGGAATCCCCCGAGTCACCTGAAAACCTGATGGTTTAACCTTCACGTGTATGTCATGCTTACTCAGATCAATAAAATCTAGGTTGGTTTGTAAAACTAGTGTGTAGGATTATCTCTAAGTCTTGAGCCATTGTAAATTCAAAATTCAGTCAATATTTATAAACATTGTGCCACTCATGTGGGCAATATTGGCACAATTGTTCTCAACGAACGCTCGATTTCTACACTTGGGCCAAGCTTGTACCTAATGTAGTGACCATTTCAAAAATATTACCAAATGTACCATGACTGACTATCCATTGGGAACAACAGGACACTCCTGCAACAATATTGGACAAACTGTTCTTCACGGAGATTTGTTTCTGACACATGTGCCAACCTTGGGACAAGCTTGGGTTTTTTTCAGTCTTGGCAATACCTGCATGGGATCCCTCGAATCACAGCGCCAAGACCCGCCACTTTGTTTTCGAATTAAAATTTTAGAAACTTCTTGTGTACTTGAAAGTATAATTCGTAAATACTTGAAAGGATTTTTTGATGGACTTTTTAGGTTGGTCGAAAAAAATTTCCAAAAGTACTCGTTTTTTTCAGGTTTCAACCGTATGTTGTCCCTTAAGGGGAGGTTCTCATCTCGCGACCCCAAAATAAGGTGATTTTCTCGAATTCTCTCCTCATGGAAGGAAGTAAATGAAGTACTCGGGGTTTTCACACTTGCTAATTGAGTCTTTAAGTAGATAAAAAAATGTTTTTCAGTAAAAAAATAATGCCATGGGAATTGTTGATACATGTTGATACATAACCATGTAAAAAACAGTAATCAATCGGGCGCTACTATAGCACTCAAAAACATTTTTATGAAATATATTATATTTGTTGAGGTTGTACCAATGAAACCGATGAAAAGTCCAAAATTAGAAAAATGACAGACATGCAAACTTCTGTTAGCGTTTTTTCACCTTTTTTCGCTCTTTAAAGTGCTATAAAAAGAAGGAAAAAAGGCAAGTGTCATCTCTATTCAGGTTCACCCTCCAAGAAATTGAATCAGCTTCAAAATGAAAAAAAAAGCAATCCGTTCAGTAGTTTTGGAGATATCGTGGAGCCAAACTTGAAAAACATGGTTTCAAACGTAGTGTTTCGGTCTCGTCTCGTTTCGTCGCGATTGATCCGGTCTCGATCTCGGTCTCAAGGCGAGATTCTCGGTCTCGAGTCGAGATTCTCGGTCGCGACTGTCGTCTCGTCTCGATTTTGGAGTCGATACCGAGACCAGTCTCGCCCTCGTCCGAATCACTATTCAAACGCCTTCAAAGTTTTGGGATACGAATCCTTTGACTTGAGAAAATTTTGTTCATGTACTTCAAGACCCATCTAATGAGTTTCAAATAACTCAAGTTCTTAAGTTGCTTCCTTATTAGGAAAACAAATGTAAGAAAATCCCCTCATTTCGGAATTCGCTTGATAAGAACTTCCCCTTTGAAAGATCTTTGAAAATTTTCTCAGATATCTTGGAGATATCCTCTTCATCCATTGGCAAGTTTCAACATTTGTCACAAAAATGTGGAAATTATTAATTCAATTTTACAAAAGGGTTATTGAAACCGGGAATAAAATTGACATTGTGAATTATATTATGGACTCAAATATCATATGAAATTCAATAAACTGCTTCTGTGAAGCATTTTGTAACATTCTTATCAAGTTCCAGGCAGATTGTTTTTTAAGGCTGAAGTTTTCTATGCTTCTACCAAACTCTCGCATATTGCATCCATAAATCATTCCCGATTATTTGGTTCTATCTTTGTAACATTTTTATCCCAATGATTCCACAAAAATTATATGGGATTGAGATTTTTGATTCACGCTCACTCGTTTGTATATAAAGAGATGACTTTTTCAAATACCATCCCTACAAACAATGATCAACGTCATTCCAATGGGCCACTGATGGCCCTGCAATGCCAGTAAAGAGCCGTCATTGGCCCTTTGAAACACCAGCAGTCATGTTTGTTGGATTACATTTGTCTTCATTTAAACTACTTTTTCGATTCGGAAACAATTAACTGCGTTTGTCTCCTGAGTCTTCATAGTACTTCACTGAGAGAGTAATAAATTGATTGACCATACATTCATTTTCAAAAATATATACTCTTCGATGTTTTGTTCGAAATATAGCAAACCAAGCAATTTTATTTTGCTCCCGTAGAAGGGGTTCGATTTTTCATCAATTACTTTACTTCATAGGCACATTTCTTTTTTCCTCCCTGAACGAATTTTTACATTCGAAGAAAATGAATGAAAGATCACCTAAATTTAAGAAAAATGAAGACACGGCGTATTTCGAGAATTAAAATCAAATCAAACCTGATTTTCTCCTCAATATGTACGCGACGAATAGGAGCTAAATCAGGTTTCACTTGATGACTCGGACTGGACGATCTATGGCTGGACTGTGCGGTCATCTAACCGCCAATGAATTCAAGTTGTTTGATCAGCTCTCTATGCGATCGATTCCGTCTTGTGGTTTCAATAAAGTACACGCATGTTATTACGTCAGCCTCACAAGTCAAGAATTCATTCAAGGTATGAGTTTGTACTAGGGATTATTCTAAACTATATTCGAACCTAAAGCGTACAGTAGGAAGATACTCTACAGAAAAAACAATGTCACAATTATTAACGCTAAGAATATTTTGAAGAAGTCGACTCTGAAACTCCATTCTAAAAGCGTTGGAATACGATTTGATGTTCACTTTTTCTAACGCCGCGCATTTTTGAGAGTGCGTTTTATGTTATTGACAACGAGTTTTCGTGCACTAAGAATTTGATATGATTGAGTCTGATGAAATTACTATATCAAATTTTCATTTTCATGTTTAGCTTCATTTTTTCTTCTTCTATGCTTCGCAATGGATTTAGAGTCTTAATTTTTGGCTTTTCTAATCTTCACTTCAAGTTGGTCTATGGACAAAATATCTTCTTTGGGTGTGTATTTTAGGTCTGCAGTGTTGAAAGAAACTGGAATTTTCCGGTACCATGGAACTGGAAATTTCTGTTCATGATGGAGTTTTCTATACACGTACAGGAAAATTTCTGATGTACCGAAGTTTTTTCATGTTTTACATAAAACTTCATGTTTCTCGCGTCAATTTTCCAATAGGTGGACTGAAATTTTCATGAGAACGTAATTTTCCTGCTCACATGTACAACCTAATTGCTCCCAGTACGGTACTCGAAGTTTTCCGTGGATTTTTTTACAGTTTTTCACGGACACGAGTCCATGCATTTTGATTCTGCAGTACACTGTAAGAAATTTCTATGGGAAAGTTAGAAATTTTCGGTATTTTACTGGAAATTTACTGGAAAATGATAGTGAAAATCCCATGAAGTCTGGAATTTTTAGTTGAATTTATAAGAAATTTCGTATACATTTGACAGTATACACTGAGAAACCGTTTGTTTCGGTGAAACAAAATTTTGGTAGAAATGAACGCAAAGAAACTTTTTGGTTGGCTGAAATGAAATTTATTTAGGATAAACAAAATTTATTTGTCTGTATGAAAGCCTTAATTATTGTGAACCAAATTTTATTCACCCCAAATAAATTTTATTTCAGACAACCAAAAAGTTTCTTTGCGTTCATCTCAACCAAAATTTTGTTTGGCTGGAACAAACTGTGTTTTCAGTGTATCTTTTATGGCGTGCTTTGATTCTTTTGATAAGAATATACTGCGTATCTGCGAAAAATTATCATCACAACCGCATTCGAATCACCAATTTCGAGATTTTCACAGTGGAATGCAAATTTTCACCGATATCTCATAGTTTTCTTATCGCGATATTATTTTAAGAAGGAAAGAATCTCGGCATGCCACTATATTCTAATTTTATGTTTCGCACATTATATTCCGTGGAATTTAGAAACATTACGTGTTGCATTGATAATATCTTCTTTTCTTCCGTAAAACTGGAAAAGTCATTGAAAAACAGCCACGAAATGGAACCCTGAGACTAGATTCATGAATTTTTCCGATCACGTGAGGTGAAATTAATGGAGATTTTAGATTGATAATAATCATTCACGAAACAAGGTCATTTAATCGAAGAGTGAAACAAGGATACCTGTCACACAACCACAAATGCACTTTGCTTCACAATGTACCATGAATATGTAAATGCATACGTGGTCCTCGCTGAATTGTCTCTTGTTCATGTTCTAGAGTGTCGTTTACTCCAGAACAAGTCCAACTCGTACATGCAATATTCCGAGCAATTCAATGTCCTTTTGGATATTCGAAATGAAATTTCATAATTACACTTACTTCTTCAAATCATTTGTCTCTCCTCTCCACATTATCATCACCAAAATGATTTTTAATGATTATCGAGAATCGCTTGCTATCGAAGATAAATGCCTGAGTCTTGTAGAGTCGTAACTTAACATTGTCGTCATGAATTACGTATAATGCGTTCGGTGTGCAAGGAGCGATTATTACGGCTTCTTCCTCGGTACGGTCTCCGAATCCATCGCAGATGGCAAATGATGAAATGAGCTGCAAACGATGTTGTCCGTTCCAGGTGGATACATCTATCGTTCACCGGCGATCCGCACCGAAGACCGACGAGAAGACGAGAGATTCGATATCCTCTTGGAGTATTTGAAAAGAATAATCGTGGGAAAATCATTATCCGAATTCTCATTGTGATTTTTAATTGATTCCATTAAAATCCTTTCACGATGTGCATTTAACTATAAGCTCTCTACAAGCTAATGGAACGGATTGTTCATTTCACGCTTGGTTGGTAACTGAAAATCCTTTTCCTATTCAAACTCCTCCGATGCAAAGTAATTATATTTGGAAATAATATCAAAAGCCATTCGTAAACTACTTTCAACGCGAGACTCCATCTATCCCTATTTTATCCTTGATTTTATGAGGTTTCGGTCAGAGGCGTTTTCCCGTCTCCTCGTCTTTTTTGCCCCTTTTTCTTTCGGAAGATGAAAGTGGGAAACCCTCTTTGATGTAAACCCGAACCGCAAGGCACAAATAATCTCACAGAGTTCCATTAAATGACAGTAGTACATACGTACGACGATCCTCGACAAAGAGAATGTATATACCACTTGGACCAATGTCATTCCCTCTCCTTTGTGAACAAACGCGTATGGAAACCCCTTGGATTTTCAGCGGAATAGAATGCGTGTGCCTGTGTATCCATTGTTACGTACGACGTCCTACAATGTTCTTCCACGCTTTGTTTATAATCGTAATAAATCCATTTAATTGAGAAAAAACACCACGAAATACAGTTGGAAAAATATATATTGTACTCTGGTTAGCAGGTACTCGAATATATTCTACTTGGCACGGAATTGTTTGTTTCTGGGTCATCGGTTTGAAATCAATGTTCCAGACGTTGACTCGTCGAGATGATAGGAGAAACTGCTTGCCAAATAAATTGGAACGTATCATCTCGATCTTACGGAAGCAATCAAAATTCGGAACTCTACATCTTCTCGTATAATATACAACAGTCGTATGAAAAGCTTAAAGAATGAGAGGATAATTTTTTCAGCCACATAATTGCCACTTCTGTCTTGAAATTCTAAATTAGGGATCATTATATATCGTTTTCTCGTTTCTCCCCCGTCGTTCATTCACATTCCATCCAGCATTCCATCCCTAACCACCTTTCTTTCACCCTCATAATATTGTAAATCCTTTTCTTCACCTCTTCCGTACTTTGCTGTTCTCACTTCCCTGTCGTGATACTTTTATTCACATCCCTGGGTACTCTCCCTACGTTTCCTACTGAGTATTTTCCAAACTTATTTCCCCCCTTTTCATCCTCTCTTTCTCTCTCTCACTGTTTATTTCATCTCATCTACTCGAAAGTCTCTCTAGCTTCCATTCTTTTCCCTTCATATTCCTCATCTTATCCTTTATCCCCAACACCTAGATCTCCCACCGATTTATCACCCAATCAACAGTGTTCTTCCTAAACCCTTCCAAACTTTCTCTACATCTCTTCCCTCCAAATTCTCTGATATTATTGTCTGATCGGTACATTACTCCTTGTCGTCTGCATCTCTTGCATTTCTCTTCCCCTAATACATAGCATGGATTTCTCGTATTTTGAGGAACCCTTTCTGCGCTTTTGCATCGGTGCAGTTTTGTGACAGTTTGTAACATCAACAGGATTTCGTGCATATTCGATACCCTGGAATGTACATTGACTCGATAGAATCGCAGTTCTGTGAACTTATAGAACTAAAACTATACGTTTTCAAAACGAATAATTGAACATGAATCGATTATTCAACGTACTTCCACGTACTTCATGTCATGAAGTTTATGATTGCGGTTCGTAAGGACTACTACCTCATCGAAATCGTTACAAAAACTCGACGTTACGAAGCTTCGGTATATGAAATATATGTCCTACGAGCGTATCGATTGATGAAAACGATCATCAATCTTGTAATTATAATGTCTGAATGGAACGACATCAAAAGCGAGGTTATCGATGTCGATTAACCGCATACGCGTGGAAGATCTTTTTCTCTTGAATAAATGTTCATCATCATTGAAATGGATGATTTATCGTTTGATATACATCGCAATGATATGTTTACAATGAAGTGGATGGTGTATTATCGAGTAATTTTAATTGTCTCATTGATATTTTTGAAGAATCACGTGTACAGTTTGTTTGAATGCTCTCATCGATGGATTTATGTTTTCTCGTTGCAGGTCTTTGCCATCAAGATGCAGTGCACATAACAGCAATCCTAGGAGAAAGTGTTGTCTTCAATTGTCACGTAGAGTTCCCTGGTGAGCACCCAGTGCCCTACGTTCTCCAGTGGGAGAAGAAGGTAGGCGATACGGTACGATATCCGACGACTCCCTCTGCTCTCTATATCCGTGAGTTAAGAATACGTGGGCCCTGTTCGAATAAAGCATACTACTAGCATCAGCCAATCCATCCAACGATCAACAGAAAATTCAACAAAAAAAACATTCAGTGATTTCAATTGTTTCGGAATATATTTTTCAGAGTAAGAGAGAGGATTCGCTGGGAAAAATGATGGGTTGAATCAACTAGGGAGCGAATTGTTTTTGCATGTTTTTTATGAATAGGAAAACAATGGAACGCCTAATGGCATGAATGTTAGATCAACTCATTTTCAAGTCAATTCAACATGGTCTTTTTTCCAGTAGTTGCGTCGTGAAAGCAACACCTAGAATGATTTCTGCTAGGGATATACAATTTGTTTAGCCACGAAGAACCATTTACCAAAGCCCCGCGCGGAAATTCAGTATCTCGCGCACGAGCTCGCATAATCCCGCGAACAGTCTTGTGAATAGTCTCGCAACGAATCTCGGATAGTCTTGGAAATGATCTTGCAAGTAGTCTCGGTTATAAAACAATCCCGAGCAGAAAAATCTTATGGCAATCCTGAGGTCCTATGTGGGCCACATCGGGCTGAAATGAGGCTTGCCATATTTGGGTTTGCCAGATATGGCCCTGAGAAGGGCATAATGTAGTTGATCCTGACTTGTTATGCCAAATGTGATCCTGATGTGTGCAGAACGTGGTTTACCTTTCTTCATTTCCTAGTGACTTATCCCGAAGAGAACATGAAGCTTCAGCGAACGTTCAGGTTAGATCTGTATAGATCGGATCGAAGGTTCATTAGAGTTAACTTTTAGATTCACAAACGTTTGACAAAGGTTCTACGAACGTTGAAATGTCCGCCTCGGAATACGTTCAGGAAACATAGATGAAACGTTCGCTGAAGGTTCATCGGAGGTTTGAGGAAGCTCCACAAAAGTATCTATACTTAGATTAATTTATAATAATTTATGTTTATTAATTAATTTATTTTTCATATAAATTGATCAAAATTAATATAAGTACCCACATATAGCACAAATGTCTCAGTTATATCTCCACAAGATTCTGACAATATTACAATGTCTCCAGAATGTTGCAAAATATTCTTGAGATATTACTGAGACATTTGTGCTATGTGGGAATAGATATTTTTGTGAAGCTTCGTCGAACCTTCGTTGAACCTTCAGCGAACGTTTCATCTATGTTTCCTGAACGTCTTTCGAGGCGGACATTTCAACGTTCGTAGAACCTTTGTCAAATGTTTGTGAATCTAAACGTTAGCTCTAATGAACCTTCGGCTAGATCTATACACATCTGATCTGAACGTTCGCTGAAGCTTCATGTTCTCTTCGGGATAGCAACTTATAGCGAATTCGGTTAACTGCACTGGAGCGAACTCGGGATATCTCTGTCTTTTGTCACCATCGTTCATAAATCTCTTATTCATTAACGATGATAACAAAGAACAGAGATATTCCGAGTTTGCCCCAGTGCAGTTAGCCAAATTCGCCATAACGGAGAAAGCATGGTAAGCTGCGCACGCAACCATAACCTCTCCTGTCTTCATAAATTCGTATGAGTTTGGTTGTAGTACCAGTTCACTCAATAAATGAATTTAAATGAGTATTCTACAAGTATTGTGGCATCTGTTTACGGTTTTCGCGTGTTATCAAGAAACATTTTTGATAATTGTTCATGTGTCCGAACTATTAAGTAAATCATGTGTGAATTATGGGTGGTGCAAAAAAGGAGAGGAAACGCATGCACTCTCGCTTACGTGTACAAAGATTTCGAAAAATTCGTAAACAAAACTCTGAAGATGTGCAAGATCATAAAAGAGACATAGATATAAGTTCTATATCTACGGAGTCTGATTCAATTCTCGAATCTAATATTTATCGCAATCCAATAAACATAGATTATCTCGAATTGATATATTTATGCTTGACTTTATTGCTAACTTCAACAATGCACAAAGGCTGTTGATGATATACCATTATTTTGAGGTTATGTGCTCGCCACCTTTCACATAAATACTAGATTTTGTTTGATAATGAAATATTCGATATCCCAATAAAAAGTCTGGTATTTTTATGAAGTCAGTTGGGAATTATCTTCAAAATCTATGTACGACCTTCATTCTCCACGAATTCTAGAAATTTATAGCACAGAATTTTCGTGAACGTACGTCAGAGGCAAATATGGTCATTCCATCTCTGGTCCAAATATGAATAGTCACCTCAGGCTCACATCACACGGCGCGTTACATCCCTCATCGGGACCATATGTGGATGCCACATCAGGGCCTGATAGGGAGTCAGGCATTCCGCATCAGGTCCTTATGTGACCCCGATATAAATTTCTGCTCGGGATCCGAGACATGAATGAGATCTTGCCAATATAGTCTCGCTGACAATCCCGCTGATCATCTCGCAAAATTATTGAAAATTTTGAGATTTTGACCCAAAATCGAGGGATTACAAAAAAAAAATGTACATATTTCATTCGGAATCGAACTTGAATCTTCGTGATCCAAGATCTGACTCTCTTGTCGCTCACCTATGATACTGCATGAATACCCTAATGGGCGAATGGACAAGCTTGGGACATCCAAACTTTGTCTGAAAAGAGTCTATGATGTCCAAATATGTCTGCATATTGTCCAAAATATGTCCACGATGTCTGTTTATGTCCATTCATTCAAAATTCTAGACAAAGTCGAACTCAATGTCTATCGTTTGTCCAAAACGCGTCTGAACCTTCTTATCTGTATGTCCGAAAAGTGTCCATGATTTGTCTAGCGTGTCCTGGCATGTCTGAAACGCATCCAAAACTGTCTCGCAATGTCCAATCGTTGTCCAGTTGTTGTCCAACCGATGTCCACCTGCTTAAAATTTCGGACATTCATCCAATGTCCACCATTTGTCTCAGTAGCCCATCAGGGTATAGCAGACCTTTGAAATTTATATGAACTTGACTTGATTAAAAATGATTCATAGATAAAATCATTACTTTTCAACAACCGATAAATCTTCTATACGATGCAAAAAATGTTGTTACTGGAATTGTGTTGACTAGGGATCCTTTAATGAGGGATCGGACAATCAACTGCTGATTACGGATTGGTCGACCGCCATTAGTGGAACAGGTACTGATATTTATGAAAATATTCGAGATACATATTTAAAGTCAGTTTATTCATGTATAATACTTACAGTTAAGTGAATCTGAAACATTCTTCGAACAAAGCATGTAACTATAGAAAAAACCGGAAGTATCCCACTAATGGCGACTGATTGTCCGATCCCTCATTAAAGGATCCCTAGTGTTGACAGTACATATTAAATCTTTATTATACATTTGAAATGTGAAATGTTCATCTGATGAATTCAGCCATAGAAATTTTCATATATCTCTGAATAATTTAGGTTCATGCTCTATCAAATGATAAAACATAATTAATAAAAAAAAAGTAATTTCATGAATTCACTAGGATACAATGAATTACGAATGAGCTATGATCGTAGGTAAAACAATATCATTTGATCTTTTCCCATTAATTTATCACGGAATAAGTCGAGTCAACTTCAAGTGACGACTTGAACATTTCTGAAACATATCTGAGATGATTATTTCCAGAAAAACTTGAAGAATTATTGGAGAATGAGATTTTTCTGAATCATTGCTCATGATTTATTATGTTATAGTCTTACAACTGAACTATAGCTTTCGTTAACAACGTTGTCGCCAAAAACAATCCAGTCTCTTCCTAACCAATAATAAGAATCACCGATGTTAGGTAATGGTTGCAATTCCACATCCTCAATAAATTATTGAATTACCGATTCTATTACCTTCTCAAGGAATTATCGTAATATTTGAAAATGGGAATGCATTTCGAAGGGAATGTCTTGTCTATAGCGGAAAACTGCACGATCGATTAGTTAAAGATGAAAAATCAATGCATTCATCAAGAAAAATTCAATGAGAAAATAAAATATTTCATAAGTTCAGGAAGAAGGGTTAAAATTTGAAGTGATGTAACTAAGTTTGTACTATTTTTTTCTAAGCATCAAAGCAATACCATGCGAGACTTTAAGCGAGATTATCAGCGAGATCTCGTTAAGGTATTGGATTGTTTCATAAGCGAGACTTTTGCGAGACCCTGAATCTCTACGCGGGTAGGTTATTCGAAGAATTAATCAATGCATTATGAATTTTATTGGAAATCAGTCATCATTATTGCATCCTGAAGGAGTGGAGAGGAAGAAAAAGTGAATATTTGGACTTCATCGTGAATCGACGTGGTAATATTGACAGAAAAGAGAAATAGAGGAAGAATCAAGAGGCAAACGAAATATATCAAACTCAAATGAATAATATTTACCCTGAATGTTCTGCCATTCAAATACAGTGACATCTAGATTGTTTGATACGTAGAAATATACGCTTTCCAAATACATGCAGACGGTGGAAAGAAATTCACTTAATTTTCATGAATGGAATGATTATTTATTCAACGATTGGCTGATGCCAGATAGGAGCACGGGATGGGGCCCCGTGAATATCGTTAAAAATCGTTGCTATATCCGTTGTATGTGAGAATAAGTATTTCTATATATGCGTATTATGCAGCGTAAAATTTGATGCGCTTTTACTTAATTTCAATGATTTGGAAAATTTTGAGAGCTTCCATGCTTTTTCTTTTTGTCTTTCTTTCTTTTTATTTTTTTTTTCAGTTATCGTTGTTGTATATTTGAATTACTGTTCTTTTACTATTATCTTTCGAATTTGTAAGATCTCGTCCTGATGGGAGGGGAAGAGGAGAAAGAAGAAGGATGAAAAAAGAAGCAAAATGAAATGGCAACCGGGACGCGCCTGTCTGCCTGCTTGCCTGTTTGCCATTTGCTCCACGAAACTTTGCGAGAGACACAATCTCGACCTCGTTTAACGCTCCTTTTATGTTGTTTTTTCTTGCCCTTCTTCTTTGTTTCGTCTTCTTCTTCTGCTTCCCCTCCTTATTATTATTATCATTCTTTTCCTTCAACTCCTCGTAGAGTTAAGTAAAGAGAAAAGAGAGAGAAAAAGAACAAAAAGCAAACGACCTATCTAATCTCTCGAGTATATTCACAATATTATATATTCAATCCGGACTGAAGAGGGCAGAGCACGTTTTCTCCACATTGACAAACAACGTCATCCGACCATTACTACTCCTGTTTTCACTCTTATACTATCAACTAAATATTCGTATTTCATGACCATCACTCGACGGTAAAAGTTACATATAAACGATAACAAGTCATGAAAAAGAGGAAAAAAAGAAGAGAATAAAATGGTGCGGGAGTAAAAGGGCCGTTTTCAGCATTGTCGGTGGATTTTACTCGTTGAATTAATTCGATGAATCCTTGTTTAATCGTGTGGGCTTGATCCAATGTGTGCATTCAGAATACCAATGATTGACATTCGCCTGATGCAGGAACAACAATCAAGGGGGTACAATGGATGTAAATTTCTATCCGTGTGATGTAGCCTGCTACAAAACGACGCAGGTCGGTGTGGGGGGTTTTGGCAGTTTACGCAGTTCAATCGATACATCATCCTTCCCTTTATAATATCCAAACGAATGATTGAATGGAAATTTTGAAAACTGTGTTGACCAAGCAACTCCAATATGGAACAAATCCATTGCAGTTTGTCAGGGATCAGGATTTTTTGGGAACAAGAAGTCGGGTGGAAAGTTTGGAGGTTAAAGATGTCGTTTATCGTTCATCGTTCATTCATCAAAGGAACTGACAAGGAGTGGTTCTTCTACACAAAAGTATCCGACAGTACATTATTGTGAAAGAAATAAAGAAAACTTACCCCAATTTAGATAGAAAGCTCTTTCCTCGAACTAATGCTTTCAGCGACTGGCATTAGCTTCTTGAGATGACCACTTATTATAAACACCAGAATATATAAATCGAAGGAAACCTAAACCTAATAAACCTATCGAAAATTGCGAAACCTATTCGTTCGTCCTCCTTTAAAGCTTAAGGGTGAAGGGTGAAGATCAATAAGTCACAAGATTAAATAAACGCATCTAAAATTCTTTGGATCATCGAATTAATTCAAAATTTCATAACGTTCGTGGAAAAACAAATGACGAAAAGAGCAGAAAACGACTCTTTCGAAGTATATTTTCTCATGTATCATTTATAACACACATTTCGTTTGAATTGTTCACTTGGCACTTTTCTATCTTCGATCAACGAAATCGTGAAATCATGTCTCTGTTCTCTAATCTCTGGTGATTTGCGTTGCATGATTTCTGTCGAACGCATGTGTCTCTTCTATTTGATCATCTGTGTTGTGTGTACTGTTATTATCAATCGGTGTCATTATCTCATACCACAGCATGATTAATTACTTCATTTTTTGCAATTCGATTTATCAAATGTACATGCTGAATAATGATCATAAATGTAATGATATATGTGTGGGAAGAGAATTATACGACGATACTGTGATATTCCTACGATGATTTATATTCGTATGATAGATATTTGATTCACGCACTCGTTCAATCATTTGCGGTGATTTTGAACGAATGTTATCCCTCTTAGCATCTACAAATTTCATTGTTATACTATTATTTGTGTTTGTAACATCGATATCTGTTCAGTAGCGTTAGATTTTTTCCAGTAACCCAAGTTGTTCATCAAAACGAATTCTCACAAAAACTCTACAACATTATTTCATGTGCATATTTGTATGTATATATAATGTTGAAAAAAGGAGCACTAAACATTCTCCTATGTCTATATCATATAATAAAAAGGTTCATATGTTTGCTTTAGTTGATAAATTTTCATAAAACAACCCACTGAAAGGATTCTTATCACGTGATAAATTTCCGAATTGATGTCTAATTATTCCATTATTCTCAGCTACCTTGAGTTATGAAAACCGGAATTCTATCATCTCATAAATAGCCCTGTAGTAATGTTCACGTTTATTGAACCATTAGAAACTGTACTGGCGTTCAAACTACTGTATTATTACCGGGTGGATTGTTGATATATGTGTATCACGTAAGAACGACTTGTCAAACTCATTCACTGACGAAGGATTTATTTTACTTTTTAAATATTTCACATTAATTTCATACGTGATTGATTCACCTGACAATAAAAACATCGGTGAAGATTAGAGGAGATGAGAATGAGGAATAAGAGAGTTTGATTGAAGTTTATCAATTTCACGAAGAGAAAATAGAATAGTTATTATACTCATTTAAGGGTAGTGAACTGCAACCATAGTAACATCAACTATTTCATTCTATACGTATATAACTATCACCAGCAATTTCGTAATTCAGACCTTGTATCCACTCCGTATCTGTCGTATAGGATGAGCTTTTTCCAAAGTAGGACGCTTTTTCACTATTTTCCTCTAATGTTTTCCCTCATCACGTTCTTCCCTCTTTTTGTATGAAATTTTCTCTTTTTATTTCTGCAGTCAACTTCTTCTCCGAGTCTTCAGCATCTTTTTTCTTCTTATAGATCTTTTCATCTTTTATTTCTACTACCACCAACTTCTTGGTCGCTGAGTTGAAATGCTGTTCATCGTTCAACTTCACTTGTCTCTGCGTATTGGCTCAAATGCTTAACATTTTTGAAATTTTCTTCGGTCGATTCATCATAACAGAGATCTGATAGTTGCGATGTTACTATTCACAGAAAACGAATTTTAAATGACTTTTTAAGAGGACACCAGTGGTGATCAAGATGTCTCTTCCTGACGTATAGCCGTGTCTTCTTCTAACCAATGAGCTCGAGTTGCTTTAAGATCGATAATTGGGGACTTTCACCGTGAATTTTGTTGAAGGAACAGATTTTGCTGACACCTCAAAAGGTGTGAGGGAAGTGCAAAATGTGGCACAGTACTGGACCATACTGGAAAATTCGGAGGCGGTATTTGTTTCGAAAGTGCGGTAAAAGGGCGGAATGGAAGGTATTAACAAGGCTGCGAGAAACCCAAGGTTGTTCCAAGGTTGGCACATGTACCAGAAAATAATCCTTGGCTGAAAACAATTGGACCAATATTCTCCCATTCACGGAGAAAAGAAAACATTACTGGATACTGTGAATGACAGGGATCGGTTGAAAAACAAATGAAAACGCGTTTGGAAAAGGAGGATTAGCGTGATCACAGTGATGAATATTGTAATGAAATTCCTCAATGCCGACTGGACAGTAATCAGGACTGGGACACGCAGTAACTGCATGGAGTGAATTTGAGTTTCCATGTATTCTTGTGATTCACATTGACCATGGCTGTTTTCTTTTCTCTGTGTTGTTTCGAATGTTCAACCGGTCATGGTGTATTACACTGGGAACTCAATTTCTTAGATTGGAAGAAAATTTCTTTGCCCTCATTCTGGTAAATCTTGTTTTCAATAGGAAAAATAATTCATTTCAATGAAAAAATTTTTAATCGAACTGAAGTAATTTTTTTCAAATTTAACAAGGAATATATTTTTGTTCCAATTTGAAAATTCTTTGTTTCAGTTTGGTGAAAACTTTTTCCTTCCAACTGAATTTCCTTTGATTGAACAAAATATTTATTGGAATGAGGACAGAGAAAAATTTCTTCCAATCTAAAAAATTGGGCGTTCAGTGTAGTAATATTTGGAGAACGACGAATACCCTAGTAGATATTTGATCAAGCATTCCCTATTTTTAATAAGGAAAATCTTATGAGACCCTTACGAGGGACTTATCTTATTCCCCTAAAAGAATTCAAATAGGGTTGTAACGCAGGGGTACATTAGGGTTTGGCTGAGATTTCCATAAAATCAAGCGAAATAGGGAAAGCCGTAACAAAACCTAATAAGCAACTGATAGGAAATCAGGCATGGCTCATCAGGCTTTGATATTTTCCTGTCCAAAATGTCTATTAGGGATGGATCAATCACTCTTTCCATCACAATCCCTGTGACCTATAACGTATTGGGCGATGCTTGGTAAATCAAGTAGACAACGTCTGGCATAATCATCGACCCAATCCTGGCCTGATCTGATCATTTCCAAGTTCCGATGTTGCTAAAGTTTGAATCGTTTATTGAAACGAATACACGAATATCAGGACTCAAAATTTTGCAGCACTTTTTTTAAACGATGTCTTCAGTTGCAAAGAATTAATTTGAGTAGTTAAATAACAGTCATTCATGAGATTTTGTGTGTTTGAGCAACTCACGACTTCAGCACCATCAAGCTTGGGCCAAAATTGGTACGAGTGTTCATGGTGAGTCTCAGCAGATCTTGTTCCCAGCTTGGTCCACGATTGGGGTATTGGGCCATACACGCATAGACTATATCGCGACTCGAATACAAGTATTTTTTCAAGTTTTGCACCTCTGAATTGTGGACCCTCGAATCTCCCAACATTCACTTCCTCTTGAGATGTTTTCTCAAGTTTTTTTCCTCTGTAGCTAAAAATGAGCCCAAGTACAGTTTCGAGCCACAAGATCTACATTTTCACCATCACAGCGCATTCTCATAGCTACTTCATTGAAAAATACGGCTTCTACAACTACAAAAATGTATTTGGGCTCGTTTTCAGCTACAGTTCTTTTCAGTGTGAGAATCTTGATTTTTCTCCACTCCCCACTCCAAGTAATGAATCAGTCGAGTAATGAGTCATCATCGTTTTGTCATTCCAACAATTTCGTGAATCATCTTTACATGATTCAACTGTGACGAACTCGCTTAAATCCACGTCCAGTAACGAGTTCGTCTATGTAGCGTTACCCTGAAAAGACACTTCGAGCGAGTGATGACAGGTTGTAAACAAACCCTGTCATCCATCTTGGATATAGGCTATACACACCGCGCATGTGCGTGGTGAGTCCGTAAGAAGTATCGAAGATCGATGCGAGTGCGATACTCGAGCGGGAGTGTTTCGCCGCGTAACCGATAGGCGGCAGACGAGTTGCGCGCGGCAGCGAAAAACTCAATCAGGGAATAACAGGGGGTGCTGAAGCGAGAATCAGCA